>JBCNJP010000025.1:17841930-17968634 GCA_039602395.1 Deinandra increscens subsp. villosa
CCTTGGGAGCTTCATTTGGTTAATGAATAACCAAATGAGCATGTTGGCCCGACTTCAATTTATTTTCAGTTGAACTTGGGCATTCTCGTGCAAAATGTCCATATACAGAACACTTATAACTTTTAACGTTTGATTTGTCCAGTCCAATTTTTCCATCCTGATTAAATCTCTTTTTGCCAGTTCTATTGAAAAACTTCTTCGTTCTTCAAACCAACATAGCATATTGCCAATTGAGATCCATTTCTTCCATATGATCATAATCTATCTGATCGTAATCATCATTTGTCAATACGGCATTACTAACCGAACTAGTAATGACCCCGAAATATGAAGATACCAGTGCAGACATTAAAGCATTATAATCATCAATAGTTTGAGCAGATAAAGCATTCTGAGTTGAAGAACTAGGAACAGAAACAGTACAACCAGCTGAATAACTAGGAGTTTCAGATTTACCTGCAATGAATGATGTAGGAGGTGCAGAACTAACAATATTAGACTTCACAACAGTGATTGTTGAATCATTTTCTCCATGATATACAGCAGGATTTTGAATTTGTGCAGGAAGTGACTTATTCACCATCAACTCCATATCCCTTGCTTGAATTCTTTAAAATCAGATCATTAAATGACAATCCCGAATATTCTTTATCATGAGCGATCATCATCACATTATTCTACCATTTCTCAGGTAAAGCCTCCAAAATATTTTCTTTCATATCGGCTTCTTCTTTTGTAAGACTCACCAGACGCATTTCACTCATTAAATGTGCAAATCTTGCAATCAGATTTGGGATTGATTCATTTTGATAATGTTTAAAACTATCAAATTCTTTATTCAAAACCTTTTTTGACTTTTCTTATATTGGTCATTCCCTTCACATCTCTTTTCCAATGCATCTCACAAACTCTTCGATGTATAATTACCTGAAAATTTATGTAGCAATTCTTTAGGTAATGCCATTGTCAAAGTACCATACGCTTTTTTCTCAGCTTGATATGCTTTCTTTTGTTCAGAAGTAAGTTTTCTTTGAATAATTGGCTCCCCAGTTTCATCTTTAGTATAGACATATTGATAAGAAAATGCCAACCACATATCAATATTATTTGTATCCATATATGCTTCAAACCGTTTAACCCAACTATGATAATCTTCCAATTTTAGCAATTTGGGAACTTTCTGACTTGTTCCAATTTCATTATCATAGTTCATCATTGTTTGCATCGTTGCTTGCATCAAATTCTGAATTGCCGCAAATGCTTGAAATTCACTCATTTTCGAACAATTTATGAAAAATCAACTCAATGCGCTTGAATCACTATTTACCAAAACCGGAAACTAACACTCCAAAAACTTCAAACCCAAAAATGAAAGTCTTAGAAGTGAATTTTGGGTACCAAAATGGAGGGTACTAGATGTTAGGTAGTAAAAGTATAGATCTTTCCGAGATGGTCGTTTTGGTTGGCATTAGCTCTCGTAAATCTTTATGGTCCTCAAGTTACGTCGGTTTTCATGACACCTTCTAAAAATCATGATTACTGTTTACCCGAACCTCAACCGAACTTGATATGTTTTTGCCAAACATCGTCCGAACCTAATCCGAATCGAAATTGTGATCGAACCTCAGCCGAACTTGATCTGAACCCCTTCCGAACCTTCACCGAACTTGACTTTGAAAGATCTTGACCGAACTTCAACCGAACCTTATCCGCACTATCTCCGATCACTATCTAAACCTCAACTTCATTAGAATTTTAGCCGAACCTAGAGTTCGGAGCGGTTACTTTTCAGTTAGATCCGGACCTCAGACGAACTCAAACACTCTCGATTCCATTTTCGCGATTTTCAGTGTTTTTGGATGAAATTTTTTACAGGAATTCAAGTAAACTCAATAGAAACAATCTAGGAGAAGATTTTTTCATGAAAAGCACACTAGATTTGCACATTTAATAGTTTGAGTAACACTTTCGCAAAACTTGGGGTTTTTGACTCAAACCGATCAAAACAGAGATTTCTGACCAGTAGATTTAAACCGAATGCTCTGATACCACTTGAAAGTGCGTGAGCGGTAGATCGTCTACTCGGTCATGATAAAATCAATGTAAAACGTGAATGCGACAAGATGTGAATACAAACGGCTTTGTATTAGACCACAAAGAACCACAGAGTACACAGATAGAAATATCACCAAGAGCTCCAAGAGTTGTACAAGACAAACTATTTATACTAGACAAGAACCCGATCAGCCGAACCTTAGGTTCAGACCAAGTTCATTTGGGGTCCGAACTCTAAGTTTGCCTAGGGCTTGGCCCATAGTAAACATGCATCGTCTTGTCTTGTATTTGATACATCACATGACGATCGGGGAACCATGTATCTACACCTCTTGATGACTTAATTCTTTAGCAGTAAGATCAGCAACTTCCTTTTCTAGACCTTCAAGTTTGATCTTTGATTTTGCAAACAAATCATCAAAATCTGTCGCCATGTCATCCGCTTCTTTCTTCCATTTTACAACATCCTTCATCAAGTCATCATTTGTTTCAGTCAGTTTTGAAACTTTTGCAATTAACTCTGCATTCTCATGTTGAAGCTTCAATTATTCTCAACAGCTTCACATTTGGAAGACCCATCTTTTTGAACTTCTACTATAACTGCGCAACCACCTTTATTAGATAGTTCAGAAGTAAAACTATTTGTTTCTAGCTCGGTAACAGGAACACAACCATCAAATTGTTCTTTCTTTGAAACAAAAGCAGTTTGATCCATAAACACATTTCCCCAATCATAACCTTCATCTTCACATCTTAATTTAAAGTATCCCAAAAAATTTTTGAGCTAAAACACGTCTTGAATTAATTGAATACTTCTTGTGGTAGGACCATGGAAAGAATCTCATAAGCTTGTCGTTCTCTTTCAAGACTTTTCTTTTCCTCATAGGAAAGATCCCATTGCATCTTAGGTACTCCACTAGACCATAGATAAGTATACTCATTTTTAATCGGAATCCACAAATCTTTATCAGTAGAATCAATATAGGCTTCAAACTTCTTTTTCCAGTTCTGATAATCTTCAGATTTTAATAATTTGGGAACCACAGAACTTGATTGAACTTTACTCATTGTGATTCCACCAGAAAAATGACAATTTGGAACTTGTAACTTGAACTTTGAATTTTGTGAAATCACCGAATTAAAATCCCAAGGCCAAGTCCTCAAAACTATTTTTGTATATTTCTTGTTTAATATTATTTATTTATTTTTTCTTAAGAAAACAAACGTTGAAAGAAAAAAAATGTTTAGAGTTTTTGTTTTTATAAAAAAAATTATGAAAAAAATAAGCAACGAAAAATAACACGGTAAAAACAAAAACAAACACAAACGAGTTTATGTTTGTTAACCGATTCGACAAACGCAAAAAGAATTTGCGTTCACGAAAAAAATCAATGAACACAAAAAATTATGTAATTTTTTTTTAAAAAAAATTAAAAAAGAAACTTGTGATTTTTTTAGAAAAAAAATCTTTGTATTAGAAAACAAGTTGTTATTTTTTAAGAACAAAACCTATGTAACAATTTTTATAAGTCACAAAAACTAGAGGGACTGAAAGATAAAAAAATTATAATAAAACAAAATAGTCGCTAATGTATCAAATTTTCATCGACCAAAAGAAATTTTTCAGCGACCTGGAGTTTTTCTGGCAAACTTAACATTTAAGTCTCCACAAACTTCAAATGATTGTAACTTGATCATTTCTTGATGAAATTGAATCTGTAAGTTGCGTTGCATTCGTGTCGAAGAAACGAATCAAACTAGCACCACTGTTGATAGGTTTTGACTTGGTTTAAGCCCCGAACAAAAAGATATGTCGAATGATAAACGTGGTGATTTTGTGATCTTCTCAAAACTCAACCAAATTGAAAAGCGATTGTTGCAATAGATTCGTATGATCGAAAGGAACTTGTAGCTACCAAAATTACGAGCAATGATCAAGTATTTTGAAAGTTTCCATGAATGAAGATGAAGAACACATTAAGCTCCCTGTGATTTTCGAATTTGACTAAAAATTGACCAAAATTGATTTTGAAACTTGCAATAGATGTGTGATAATGTGTTAAATCTTCTCTAATCAATCAAACTTGTAAACAAACACGAATTCACGTCCAATTTCTGAATCAAACTTCACAGTTTGACTTCAAAAAAGTCAAACATTACGAAATTGAGCAAATTAGCCACTGAAATCGATAAAAACGGTGTAGAATCATGCCCAAATTGCTGTGATACCAATTGTAAACTCGTATTGTCCCAATCTAGTGATTTGTACACCGAATCTTAACTGAAAGTTCATCCGAACTCAATAACACAAAACGTAAATTATACTCAGTTTATAGCTCCAATTGATTAGTGTTTACATGATTTGAACTCGTTGCTGCATCTAAACATGATTCTAGACTCAATTCCCTCAGAAAACCGAAATCGAAAACTCCTCCCTTTATGAAATTGATTTGAGAAAGCGGTTATGGAGAGTCTTATTTTATCCGAACCAAGACAGATATATATATATATATATATATATATATATATATATATATAGATCTCAGTTCGGCCCATTTTGGATCCAGTTTGGATCCTACATCGCTTCAGTTCAGTTGCAGTACGAAGCATTCTCACATCTTCAGTTCGTTGATTTGCTATCTCCCATATCTCATATATATGAGATATTATAAACCACAAGCAAGACCCCCAACTATAATTGAAACACACTTTCAACCCTCACACTTGATTTAACCATTCTAACTAAAACAACTAACAATACTAACGAGACTAACTGATACACACACGACACA
The DNA here is from genome assembly GCA_039602395.1 of Deinandra increscens subsp. villosa. NCBI lineage: Eukaryota > Viridiplantae > Streptophyta > Magnoliopsida > Asterales > Asteraceae > Deinandra > Deinandra increscens. Next base: position 17,846,778 of record JBCNJP010000025.1, read on the forward strand.
CATATTTTGCACCAACATAGTTTGCTAAGAAACTTGTAAAAGATTGTGAATTAGTGACATTGTTCAAAAGTCCATTTGCATTAATCACTTGGATCTTCAAATCAAAGATCTTTTGTTGTGCTTCAGCCAATTCCTTCTCGGTAGCTATCAGTCTCTTAGCAACTTTGTGAGTTTCAAATTTCTGCAGTCGAAGATTATCTAACTCAGCAAACAATTCTTTCTTCTATACGTTTCTTTTCTGAATTTTAAGATTTTCCGCTTGCACTTTATTCACGCTTACTAATTCTCTCTTTTCATCGAATAACTTTTTAATGTCAATCTGATAAGCCTCAATTTTAGCAGCATACTCACCAGAAGTCTTGGTAACCATATCAAGCTTACTTTTTTACTTATCAAACCAATTCTAAAATCATTTGCAACATCTTTTGCTTCAGTTTTCCAGTTTTCAATTTCTTAAAGCAAATCATTCTTTTCTTCAATCAACTTTTCATTCTTTGCTTCACGATCCTTAACATCTTTCTTAGATATTTCCAAGTCTTCCTTTACCAACTGAAGAACTTTGGTAAGCATCTTAACTTCCTTTACCAATGAATCATTTTCTTTCAATAATCCCGAATTTTCCTTCAACAGACTTTCTATCTTAGATGCAGAATTTTCATTTTTTGGCAGATTCATAAGAACTTGAATCAGAATAATACTCATCTTGCTCATGTGTAGAAATCAATGCAGACTTATCAAGAAACACTTTACCCCAATCATAGTTTTATCATTCTGAGCTGCCAATGTTGTTGTATATGAATTACTTGATGAAGGTTGAGAACCATTAGTAGCTTTTGAATCAGATTTGTGAGAATGAGATTGTTGACATTCTCTTGCAAAATGTCCAAGATTTGAACATTTGTAACATTTTATCTTGGATTTATCAAAACCCAGCTTTCCATTTGAACCAAAATGTTCTCTTCCAGTTTTCTTGAAATATCGTTTTGACTTTTGACTCAACATAGCCAATTGCTAGTCTATATCCATATCATTTAACTGATCATCGTCAATTTCATCAAGATCTTTTTCAATTAGTCGAGCATTGCTGAGATCATTGATAATCATTCCAAAATAAGATGAAATGAGGGCAGAAATCAATTTAGCACAATCATCCACTGACTTGTCAGAAAATGCACTTTGATTTGATGATTCTGGAATTGTAACGCTACAACCTCTTGAAGTAGTATTACCAGATGCTTCAGACATATTTCCAATAAATCATTAGTTGGTGCAGAACTAAGACCACTTGGTTTAGCCTTAGCATTTATGCTTGCAGCATTCTCTCCATGACATAATTCTAGATTTTTTTCAATTTAGCAGTTATATTCTGAATTCAGCATTTCCATTTCCCAAGCATGAAGTTTACCAGTGAGCTCATGAAATGATAATGTAGAAAATTCTTTGTCATGTGTAAGTAGCAAAACATAATTTTCCCAATTTTCTGGTAAAGCCTCCATTATCTTATCTTTCAATTCTTCATTGGTTTTCTCAATCCCAACAATTTTCAATTCACTGATAAGATATGAAAATCTTGATACAAGAGCCGTATTATTCTCATTTTCATAATGTTCAAAGTTGTCAAACTCTTTGTTCAACACATTTCGTCGACTATTTTGTATTCATCATTTCCTTCACATCTAGCCAATAATGCATCCCACAATTGTTTCGATTTCTTGCAAGTGCTGAGTTAATGTAATAACTCGGTAGGTAAAGTCATGGTAAGATAACCAAAAAGCTTTGGTTCAAGATCATAGCGTTTCCTTTCAGCAACATCAAAAGTATGAATTTCTTTAAAATCTCCTTAATCAGTTGGATGCATGTAAAGCTTTCGAATCGGAATCCAGAAATCGATATCATTCGTACTATGTAAGCAGAAAATCGTTGTTTCCAATTCTGATAATCCTCCAACTTCAACAGATTAGGAACTTTCTGGCTTGTTCCAATTTCGTTGTCAAAATTAATCAAGGTTTTCATCGCGTATTGCATAAAGGCAAAAGCTTGGTAATTCAACATTTTTGAAAAGAATTTCAAATTCTAATTAGCCGAACCAAATCCGAACTCAAAATCCTTATCCGAACTGAAACCTTAGCCGAACTCAACCCGAACAGAAAAGGTTATCCGAACCATAGCCGAACTGAGATTTAACCGAACCTATTCCGAACTGAAAATGAACCAAACGAACTGAGAATATCTGAACTAGTACTTTGGGTAACCGAACTGAAGAAGAACTTGTCTAAACCGAGGCTTCGGATGAAACGAACTAGAGCCGAACCGGGAGTTCGGATGACGGTTACTCCAAACTTATAGTTCCTCAGCCGAACTGAAACATTTTCTCTCACAACTTTCGAATTTGGACAGATTCGAATGAGATTTTCAACCAAAAGTCAGAACAAATGATGAGGAATGATTTAGGAGCAAATTTTTCATAAAAATCTCAGAAGAAATGATCAAACACTCGTAAAAACACTCCAATTTTTCGAAAAACAACACTTTTTAACTCCAAAAATCCGAAAATAGCAACCACATATCAGTAGAATGAACCAGATAGCTCTGATACCACTAGAAAGTTCGTGAGCATCAGATCGTCTACTCGATCTCGCTATTTCGAATACGAAAATATAACTAAGAATTGTTTATTGATCAAAAGAAGAACAATTACAACTCTAAGAACACTCAGAGGAAACACCTTAAAACACACACTTAAATTCAGATCTCTCACTCTCTATATTCCGAATTACAAAGACAAAACATCTATATATACCAGACTGGCCGAACCCCAGACGAACTGGAGGTTCGCCTGATCCGAACTGTAAGTTTGGATCCAGTTCGGACAGCAGCTATCTCGCTTTATCTTTTCTTCACATCGTCTTGATTAGATACTTCACACGACGCACATATCATGCATCAACAAATCTTTTTGATATTTCAAACTTATACTAAAACACACCGAAAATCTTTTTGGATTGTGTTGAAATGAAATGAAATTGCAATACAAAATCAAACTCTATTTTTTGGTTTGAGAAAGATCACTCTCTGAGATCATATTAAACATAATGCACTGAACTCCACTTCAATTTCAATTAATTGGAGCAAACAAGCCATGTTGATTGCTGGTATAATTTGTCCATCTTATATTCAAGCAGAATCATACTCATAACATTTGGATATGTTAAGGTATTATTTATTTGCGTTGACCAGTGTACCCCACACTATCAGACATATTTAGACATTTTTCTTTTTCTCGTGTGATTATCACATAGTGCTTTGTATTCATGATATCGTCAACAATGTTCCATGCAAAAATAAATAAGAACGTTAAATCGTCTACCTTAAGGTCGATCTTTCGATACAGAGATAAGGCCTCGGATTTAACAAAATAATAAAAGTAAAACAAGTTGAAATTGTATAATTCAACAACAATCAGGTCGGTCTTGTGGACACGCAGAGAACGTCCGATGAATTATACGAAACACCAAAGAAAATAAAGCAGAATCTCAAACGAACAACAATCAGGTCGATCTTTCGATACGCATCCAATCGTTTGAGAAAATAAAGAAAATCAAAAAAGTTTAAATCTTTGCAAAATGAATACAAGTATACACAGTGACTTCTCATTTTTCTTTTTCACACATTTTTCTTTTTATCATGAAATACGCTTCAAGATGTTATCCACTTGGTCAAGCATAGTATTTAGTGTATATCACATCAGTATAATTTCTGATTTGCCGAGCCTACCAAGCACATCAAACAATGATCTTATGACTTTTTCATCTACTCTATCCATGAGTCAGATACGTAAGCCAATTTACCATCATTTTCCAATGATCGATTTCTCAAAATTTATATATTTTGCATGTATTCACCTTCACTATATATTTCTCCCCATAACATGCATTTTCTCCCCCTAAAATGAAAAACTCTATTTTTGGATTTTTCATTTTATAAAAACAAGACACTATTTTTGGCTTTTCCAATTTTCTTACGAAAATGTAAAGAAAGAAAATTGATCAACCAACACGGATACCTGTCTGTTTTAGCTTTCAGAAAAAATTCAGGTTAGAAAGATGAATCATGAAATTTAAAATAAAATAAGCAGAATACTCCTCCATCAGCAACTTTTCAATCTCCGATAGGTCTTCTAGAAGTACCTGCACACTAATCAAACACATTAGTTTTTAAATGACCCGAACCGGATTGCTTCTGGTCGATCATTGTCCTGAATTTGCTTTGAAACCACCTTAGGTTTCCATTGTTGTTGTGGTTTTGGTAAATCAGTATTTGATGAATCAGTCACAGTTGGTTGTGACGAGCAACGTACAATTGGTACGTTTGAAACTTTAGGAGCAAAGCGTCCTTGTTTTTTTATAAAAAATGCAGGTTGATATTCATCAAACACTCTGCCATGTTCATCAATAAACTTTGGTTTGGCAGCTTTACCAACATATGAAACCTTTTGTCTTCTTTGAGTAAAAAATGTAGGAACTGGACAATCTTGTGCCATATGCCCCTTTTGGCGACAATTGTAACACAACCGATTGTTCTTATCCCACCTTTTAGGATACTTGCATAGTTCCAGAAAACATTTTATCTTCAAAATGATCATAGAAAGTATCATTTACCTGACGCTTGTGATCATGAACTCATTTTGATGTCGGGCTCTTTGGAGTAGAACTTGATCCTCCAGAAGAAAATATAGCAGATAGTTTTTTTTATTCCTCTGATCAGCATTCTTCACAAAAACTTCAGAACACACAATGAAGTGGAAATTCTTTGTCATAAAATATTTGTTTTGAACCCTTAAGCTTGTAGAATCTCTCGGGTTGAACCTTTTCAGCTCTTAAGACATCTTTCTGGACCTGCTTCAAGTTAATTTTTTAGATTTTGTTGTTTTGGAGCTGGAATACCATCAACCTCAACAATCTTAGACTTAAAACCCAGACCAGCACTTTTACTCGAAATCTTCTCTTCCGAACCTGATGATCTATGCCCGTTCTTTGCCAACCTTGAAAATTCAGCTTTGACTTCTTTAACATTTTTCTTTGCATAAAAGATCGTCTCATCAATATCAATATGAGTACGAATCTTCTCGGTAGAAGTAGCTGATTGCTCATTCTCAGTTGATGGCAAACCAGACACAAACTGCGAAAATTTAGGAACCTCAGATTTCTTCTCAATGTTCTTGCCAGTCTTTTTGTTCTTCTTTTTCTTCACAACCTTCTCTTCTTTTGAAGTTAAAGTTGAAAACTTTGAGTAATCACATTCCTCAATCTTTTCTTTCACAATCTTGACAGCTTCCTTGATGATTGTCGGAGGTGTAACTGTCTTATCGAGCACTTTCTCAAAATTTTCAATTTTTGCCAAGAAACTTGTGAACGATTGTGAATTGGTGACATTATTCAGCAAACTATTTGCATCACTCACTTGGAATTTAAAATCCGAAATATTTTGTTATGCTTCAGATAATTCTTTTTCAGTTACAATCAACTTTTTAGCAACCCGATTAGTTTCAGATTTCTGCAACCTTAAATTTTCTAACTCACCAAACAATTCTTTCTTCAACTTATCCTCTTTTCTTTTCTAAATATCGATATTTGTATTCACCCTTGTTAATTCCTTCTTTCTCCAACAATGCTTCATTATCATTCTGATAAGCCACTGCTTTCGCAGCCAGTTCATCAGAACTCTTGTTTAGCACATTAAGCTTAATCTTGGATTTCTCAAACAGATCGTTGAAATCAGCCTCAACATCTTTTGCTTCAGCTTTCCATCTTTCAACTTCTTGAATTAACACAACATTTTCTTCAGATAGCTTTACACTCTTCAATCCAATATCCTTACCTTCTTTCTTAGAAACCTCTAATTCTTCCTTTACTAATTGAAGTTCAACAGTAAGAATACTGATTTCTTTCAACAAAGATGCATTCCCCTTCAACAAATTATCAACTTTATCTTCATAATTTTCATTCTCAGCTGATTCATGAGAACTTGTGTCTGAATAATAATCATCTTGTGCAGCTGTGACAATCAATGCTGACTTATAAAAAACTTTACCCCAATCATAAGTTCCATCATTTTGAACAGCCAGTGCTTTTGTAGTTGAATTACTTGATAAAGCTTGAGAACCATTGGTAGTAGTTCTTGAATCAGACTTATTTGCTTGACATTGCTAACACTCTTTTGCAAAATGACCAAGTTTTGAAAATTTGTAACATTTTACTTTTGATTCGTCTAAACCCAGATTTCCATCTTGAGTAATAGATCTCCTTCCAGTTCTCTTTAAAAATCTTCTTGCTCTTTGTGACAACATAGGAGTTGCCATGCTATACCTATTTCATCTAAATTATGTTCATCAATTCCATTGAAATCTTCTCTACTAATCTTAGCATCACCAACATTGTTAAAAATAAAGCCAAGAGAAGATGAGATTAAAGCAGATATTAAAGCAGCACAATCATCAGTTTTCTCGACATAAAATGCACTCTGATTTGTTAGACTTGGAATTGTGAAACTGCAACCCCTTGAAGAATCAGAATTTTTAGATATTCCCGAAACATTTCCAATCAAAGCGGTACATGGGGCAGAACTAACACCAATTGGTTTAGCTTTAGCATTTATGCTTGCTGCATGCTGACCACGATACAACTCTGGATTTTGCAATTAAGCAGTTGATTTGTTTGAAGTCAACATTTCTATTTGGCTTACCTGTTAATTCATGAACCGATAATGTTGAGAATTCGTAATCATGTGTAATCAGCAAAACATAATTCTCCCAATTCTATGGTAGAGTTTCCAACAACTTTTCTTTTAGTTCTTCATTAGTTTTCTCTATTCCAACAACTTTCAATTCACTGATTAAATGTGAAAACCTTGACATAAGAGCAACAATGTTTTCTTTATCATAATGTTGAAAGTTATCAAATTCTTTGTTCAACACCTTCCGTCGACTCTTTTTGTATTGATCGTTTCCTTCACATCTGGCAGACAAAGTGTCCCATAACAGTCTCATTCTTTTGCATGTCTGAATTGATGTAACAATTCAGTAGGTAACACCATGGTAAGATAACCAAAAGCTTTTTTTGCGAGCTCATAACTTTTCCTTTCTTCAGATGAAAAATCTTTTATTTCTTTTTACTCTCCTCTATCAGTTGGACGTGTATACAATTGGAATCCATAGATCAATGTCATTTGTGCTGACATAGGCGGAAAATCTTTGCTCCCAATTATCACATAGTGATTGTGTTCATGATATCGTCAACTGTGTTCCATACATAAAGAAATAAGAACGTTAAATCGTCTACCTTAAGGTCGATCTTTCGATACGCAGATAAGGCCTCGGATTTAAGAAAATAAGAAAGATAAAACAAGTTGAAATTGTATAATTCAACAACAATCAGGTCGGTCTTGTGGATACGCAGAGAAAGTCCGATGAATTATACGAAACACCAAAGAAAATAAAGCAGAACCTCGAACGAACAACAACCAGGTCGATCTTTCGATACGCAAAGAAAGTCTGATCATTTGAGAAAATAAAGAAAATCAAACAAGTTTATAATTTTGCAAAATGAACACATGTATACACATCGACTTCTCATTTTGTTTTTCCACACTTATTTTTCTTCTTTTATCATGAAATACGCTTCATGATGTTATCCACTTGGTCAAGCATGAGTATTTAATGTATATCACATCAGTATACGTTCTTATTTGCCGAGCCTACCAAGCACATCAAATAATGATCTTATGGCTTTTTCATCTACTCTATCCATGAGTCAGATACGTAAGCCAATGTACCATCATTTCCTAATGATCAATTTCTCAAAATGTTATATATTTTGCATGTATTCACCTTCACCATATTTTGCATTTTTCCCATAACATGTCATTTCTCCTCCTTACTTGCAATTCTCCCCCTTAAAATGAAAAACTCTATTTTTGGATTTTTCATTTTATAAAAACAATACACTATTTTTGGTTTTTTCAATTTTCTCCCCCAAAACTACAAACGAAATGTAAAGAAAGAAAATTGATCAATCGACACAGATATGTCTCCGAATTAGCTTTCAAAAAACTGTCAGGTTAGATTGATGAAACATGAAATTTAAGTTAAGCGGAATACTCCTCCATCAGCGACTTTTCAATCACCGATAGGTCTTCTAGAAGTATCTGCATATTGGTCAAACTTGTTAGTTTATAACTGACCCGAAGCGGATTGCTTCTGGTCAACCAGTGTCTTTTTTTTTTGTTTTGAAACCACCTTAGGTTTTCGTTGTTGCTGTTGTTTTGGTAATTCAATTTTTGATGAATCAATCACATTTTACTGTCACGAACAACCTACATGTTGATCCTTTGAACAAATTGGAACAAATCGTTCTTGCGTTTTATGAAATATAGGTTGAAATTCATCAAAAACTCTGCTATGTTCATCAATGAACCTTGGTTTGGCAGATTTATCAAAAACTGGAACTTTCACTTTAGGAGTAAAAACAGTAGGAAAAGGACAATCATGTGCCATATGTCCTTTCTGACGACAACTGTAACACAAGCGACTGGCTTTGTCCCACTGTTTAGATACCTGTATAGCTTCACAAACATGATTACCTCCAAAATGATCATAGAAAGAATCATATACCTGATGCCGATGATTATAGACCCATTTTGATGTTGGGATTTTTGGAGTAGAACCACCAGAAGAAAATTTTGCATTTGGATTCTTCTTGTTCTTAGAAACAGCATCGTTTACAAAAACTTCAGCAATTTTCTGAGCATCCACGCAATGAAATGGAAATTCTTTGTCAGAAAATATTTGTTCCGAACCCTTGAGTTTGTGAAACCTCTCGAGTTGAACTTTTTCCGCTTTAAACATATCCTTCTTGACTTGTTGAACACCAACTTTCTTTAATTTCTGGTGCTTTGAAATGTGAGGAATAACATCTTCAGCAACTTTGTCCTCGAGATCTAAGCCAACACTTTTACCAGATAATTTCTCTTTAAAAGTAGATGATGTACTCCCATTCCTCGCGAGACGAGAAAACTCTGCTTTCATTTGATCAACACCCTTCTTAGCATAGATAAGCGTCTCATCAATGTCAGTATGAGAAACAATTTTCTCAACCGGAATGGCAGATTTTCCTTCTTTAGTAGATGATGAATCATCCACAAACTTTGGAACTTGAGAACTTTCAGCTTTCTTCTTCTTTTATTCTTTTTTTTTCTTTTTCCTCATAATCTTTTCTTCATCAGGTTTGTAATCAGCAAACCTAGAGTAATCACAATCTTCTACTTTTTCCTTCACCTCATTAACAGCCTCTTTGATACTTCCTGGGGATGACACTGTCTTGTCAAACATTCTTTCAAAGTTCTCATCGTTTGCTAAGAAGCCTATGAAAGATTGTGAATTGGTGACATTGTTTAGAAGACGATTTGTATCAGTCACTTGGATCTTCAAATCAGAAATCTTCTGTTGTGCTTCAGCCAATTCCTTTCTGTAGCTATCAACCTTTTAGCAACCTTATGAGTTTCATACTTTCGCAATCTTAGATTATCAAGCTCAGCGAATAACTCTTTCTTCCACTTTTATTCATTCCTTTTCTGAATATCAAGATTTGCATTTAACAGTTTATTGACCCTTACTAACTCCTTCTTCTCATCTAACAACTTTTCCATGTTAATCTGATATGCCTCAATTTTACCAACATTTTCATCAGAAGTCTTATTAAGCAAATCAAGCTTGATCTTGGATTTCTCAAATAGAGCATTGAAATCACTTTCAACATCTTTCGCTTCAGTTTTCCATTTCTCAACTTCTTGAATTAAATCATCATTCTTTTCAGATAATTTGACAAATTTATCCTCAGACTCTTTAAATTCTTCCTTGGATGCCTTCAGATCTGATTTAACTAATTTAAATGCTTCGGCAAGCAAACTTGTTTCTTTCACTAAAACATCATTCTCCTTCAACAAACTTTTAATCTTCGATTTAGAATTTTCATTCTCAGCAGACTCATAAGAACTTGAATCAGAATAATAATCATCTTATTCATGTGTAACAATTAAAGCTGACTTATCAAGAAACACTTTACCCCAATTATAACATTCATCATCAGTAACAGTCAAAGCTTGATTAGTGGACTTACTTGATGATGGTTGAGAGCAATTTATAGCTTTTGAAACAGACTTGTGAACATGAGATTGCTGACACTCTCAAGCAAAATGTCCAAGATTGGAACATTTGTAACACTTTATCTTCGATTTATCAAATCCGAGCTTTCCATCTGAACCGGAATGTTGTTTTCCAGTTTTCTTGAAATATCGTTTTGAATTCTGACTCAACATAGCCAATTGCCAGGCTATATCCATGTCATTTAGCTGATCATCATCGATTTCATCAAGATCGTTTTCAGTTAGCCGAGCATTGCTGACATCATTGATAATCATTCCAAAAGATGGTGAAATGAGAGCAGAGATCAATTTAGCACAATCATCAACTGATGTGACAGAAAATGCATTTTGATTTGATGATTCTGGAATTGTAAAACTGCAACCTCTTGATGAACCAGTATTATTATAAATTCCAGACAGATTTCCAATAAAAGCAGTAGATGGTGCAGAACTAAGACCTGGTTTAGGCTTAGAAGTTATGCTAGCATCATTCTCACCATGATATAATTCTGGATTTTGCAATTCAGAAGTTGACTTGTTGGAATTCATCATTTCCATTTCTCAAGCATGAAGTTTACCAGTTAATTCATGAAATGATAATGTAGAATAATCTTTATCATGTGTAAGTAACAAAACATAATTTTCGAATTTTTCTGGTAAAGATTTCATTATCTTCTCTTTCAACTCTTCATCGGTTTTCTCAATCCCAACAATTTTCATTTCACTAATAAGATGTGAAAATCTTGATGCAAGAGCCGTGATGTTTTCATTTTCATAATGCTGAAAGTTATATAAATCTTTGTTCAACACCTTTCTTCGACTCCTCTTGTATCGATCATTTCCTTCACATCTTGTCGATAACACATTCCACAATTGTTTACTTTTCTTACAAGTGCCGAATTGATGTAATGTAACAACTCAGTAGGTAAAGCCATAGTAAGATAACCAAACACTTTTTTTCTCAAGCTCATAACTTTTCCTTTCGACAACATCAAAAGTGTGAATTTCTTTAAAATCTCCTTAGTCAGTTGGATGTATGTAAAGCTTTCGAATTGGAATCCATAAATCGATATCATTTGTGCTAATATAAGCAGAAAACCGTTGTTTCCAATTTTGATAATCTTCCAACTTTAACAACTTGGGAACTTTCTGGCTTGTTTCAATTTCGTTGTCAAAATTAATCAGGGTTCGCATCACGTTTTGCATAACAGCAAAAGCTTGAAAATCTGACATTTTGAAAATTTCAAAGTCTGCCAACCGAACTGAAACCAAACTGAATAACCTTTATATGAACCTAGCCAAACCAAGCCAAACTAAGATTAGTCGAACTGAAAACTGTCCCGAACTTAACCGAACCGAGAAATTATCCGAACCCGTCCGAACCGAAATTAACCCGAACTGAAACAAATGAACACTTCCAAATTGATACTATGTGTGAACCGAACTGTACCTGAACCTAGATAAACCGAACAGAAAACAATCAAAGGTAGCCGAACAGAGCCTAACCCAAATGAACCTAGACGAATCTGGACGAACAGGGACGAACTGTGAGTTCGGACGACGATTATTTTTCAGATCTCAGAACCTCACACGAACTCGAACAACTAAATATGTTTTCGAACAAAAATCATGATTTTGAACAGTTTTGAACGAGATTTTCAGCAGTACACCAGAAAAAGTGATAAGGAATGATTTAGGAGCAAAATTTTTGGAAAACTCTCAACTGAAACGGTAAAAAGCTCGCAAAAACACTCTCAAAAAATCCAAAAATAGCAACCATAGATCAATAGAGTGAACCAGAAAGCTCCGATATCACTTGAAAACGTTGGAGCGCCAGATCGTCTACTCGATCTAGCTATTTTGAAAGAAAACGAGTAATTAAATAATTGTTTATTGATCACAAGTAACCATTTACAATCAGATACTCACTAAGAACAATCACAAAGAAACACCGTACAAAACACACACTTTAGCTCAAACCCTCACTAGACTGCTTTCTGAAATACAAAGCTAAAACATCTATTTATACTCGACGGACCCAGGCGAACTGCCGATTCGCCTGACACAAACCTATCCGAACTGTCAGTTCGGATGACACAGGTTCGTGCCAGTTTGGTCCAGTTCATACAGTAACTTTATCTTGTTCAGATCTTTATATCGTCTTGATCAGATACTTCACACAACGCACAGATTATGCATTAACATTTTGTAGTCCTATTTATGTTTTATGATAACTAAGTATGACCTTTTGCTATGAATGGTAATTTGTGAAGTTTAAAAGGCGGTGTTTGAGTTTTACCATTACGAGTATGACATCAAGATTAGGTTGTAGACTTTGTTGGAATTTTGGGAGAAAACATTAGTGAAAATGGGTTATTTTCAGTAAGTCTAAATTAGTTTTTCATCAATTTTGGATAGAAATAAACTGCAAATAATAGATCTCAATGCAGCTGTATTTTCTGGGTTTGATAGTACGTTGTGAGGGTTTCCCAACGCACTAAACCGCGTCCAAAATGAAGCTTGGATGAATGAGATATTGATGCTCAAAGTTGAGGTTTCAAAGCTGTGAAAGCTGTGAAAATAGAGAGAAAATGGCTAAGTATAGAAGTGGAACTCATGATGATTAAGAGATGAAACTTGAAGTACGTGGCTTATAAGGAGGGGTCTTTACCCATGATTGTTTCTTTAAGTAGAAGACATCCCATAGACCCTAAGGGTTGCACAACACCCCTATTACCACCCCCACCCACGCGTGTGCGTGTGGGTTGAACTCACGCTCGTAATGCAGTGAGCCGCTTGACCGCTGCCTTTGTGTTTTTAGACTCACAGGCAGGTTGTGTGGATGTTGGCGCGAGTCGGGTTCTACAAAGTGCTAATTCAATGTGTAGGCACTTCCAAGTAGCGCGAGCGAGTTGCGCTGGCACCTGATGCTGTTGCATATGCGGGCTGCAGAATAGTGGTTGGGCGGTGCGTGGATACCCGTGTGGTACGTGGGTCTGGCTGACCTGCGTGCAAGTTGCGTATGCGAAGCGCATGGTCTGTGTGCACAACACAACCACCCATTCATGCGAGCGTGTGATGGACGCACACTCGCAACGCTGCTAGCTGCTTGAGAGCTGTCTTTGTGTTTTTGGACTCACAAGCGGGTTGTGAGGATGTTGGTGCGATTCGGATTCCACGGAGTGCTTCCGGTTTGCGTCTCGGTGCACGTACCATGATTCGATGCATGCGACCTTACGAGTAGCGCACGTGGGTGGCGTTGGTGCATGATGTTGTTGCATATGCGGGCTGTGGAACAGTAGCTGGTCGGAGCATGGATATCGGTGCGGTGCACGGGTATGGCTGACTTGCTAAAGTTGCGTATGTGAACCGCATGGTCTATGTGGCCTACACGTGGAACTAACTACTGGGGTGCGCGGCGAGCCTGCAGACAGACCGGCGCACACGCCCAGTCTGTAAATGTTGAAACAATCCAGTAAACGGGGTTGTTACACATTTTTTGTCAATTTTGTTTTGACTACTTTAACCTAAGTTGACGCAACAATTTTTTAGTCAATTAAAACTAAATTTACAATAAAGACATTTAATGTAAAGTTTGACTACAAAATAAATTTTGGGTGTTTTAAGCTTATCTCCACCACTCTAAATAATGGCTTATGTTTTGAGCCAAATGCACCAAGAAATACATAGAATTCTTATTCTATCAAAATCCTCTCTATTCTCTAAAAACTACTCCAAACTTCTTCATCGTTCTTCTGACATCAAAGGTAAACTTTGGGTTTAGAGTCATCCCAACCGTACTTTCGGCTTTGGCGATTGTACCCTGGGAAACAAACGGGTTCTTTGGTAGACAGACAATTTGTTTTAAGGGACCTTAGTTTTGACCCGAATCTGTAACATCCTAAATTTTGAATAATTAAATTTCCCGTTAACGTCGAGTTAAATTAACTTTGTAGCTAAAATAACCCCTAATATTAGTGAAAATTTACTCTTATGTGAAACTAGGGGGTTTATTGTGTAAAATGATATTATGGTTAGTTTAAATCATAATGCTGATAATTGAGGGGCCAGAACTGTAATTACTAGATAGTGGAATAAACAAAAGAGAGGAGAAAGGGGGAGAAGTCGTAGATCGCGACCTCAGCTGTGACCCAGCCTCCTCTTTCTTCTTACTTGAAAATCTGCAAATCAAGGGTCTTAAGCTGTGATATTCTGCAGTAGGGTGTAAAATTTGAAGAGTATTCTCCTTCTAAGCCCATCTTTGTGCTAAGTAAATCCTTAAACCCTTGCATGTGTAGTTCACAAAATTCAGGTATAGAAATCTTAAATTTATTGATGAAATATGAATCTTGTGATGTTACTAACATCTACTGTTGTATAACTTCCTAGTTTGATGGTTAATTGGTGAAGTAGTCACCAAATTTCTCTAGTTGAACCTCTATGCTAATGGTTACTTGGTAAAGTTGTGAAATTGATAGTAAAACTTATTTCTAGCATGATATGACGAAACATGTTAAATTGATGATGGGTTGGTGATGATTTTCACCTAATCTATGCTAAATGGCAAATTGGGAGGTTCATAGGATTGGGTTATTTATGTGTACATAAGTATGCAAACAACGTGCTCGATGAAATGCCTACATGAATTTCATTACTTGATATATAGTCGAGTTTGTTAGGATAGAGCTTAAGTGCACATAGAATACAATGTGCTTAAAGTAATGACCCATCATTGATGAAATAGTGATCAATTGCTATCTTGGTTAATGAATGCTTCTAATGGATAATGTGTTGTTGAAGAAACCATGCTAGTAAGAAAACATGGTGAATATGCTTGATTACCAAATGTATATGTGTAGCATTGAATCCATGATAATGGAAATTGTGATAAAAATTCTATGATGGTAAAGGTCCTAACTTGATTAGTGACCCATTAGGTGATCAAGGCAACCAAGTAAGCAACCAAGGAAACATCGGGACGTCAAAATCTCGAGGTAACAAGCTTTTTGTTACAAGGTTGAACTGGGTAAATGTAAATTGTGTGATTATATAACCAACGGAACAAGCCTTGGGCTAGAATGAATAGGTGATAAATTTTTTATAGAACCATGAAGCCATGTTGCCGGAAGGTCCACCAATTTAAGAAGTTGGCCATAAACAAGATTTATAAGAGTCACGAGTTAAGTGAATACACTACAATAGGTGAAAAATGGTGCAAAGGAATCATTACCATGTGGCGGGTCGTTGAGGATCACACATGGTTTATAGAACCATAGATCCTCATTGGATAAGTTTATGGTTAATTGATTAATTGGGTGGCACCAAAGGCAAGGACCCATCTTAACGGGTCAAACGGGTTCAATAACCCAAAAAGGGACAAAACGGGTAAGTTAGTAACCCCCTAGGGTTATTGATGCATAATGATGTAGTCGCTTAACTTAGGATCATAATCCACTAAAATTAATAACATTTCCAAAAGAAATAAGCACACAAAGTGCATTAGAACCAACTTAGGTTCACATAATGATGTATGACCACCTTATTGCTAATGCTACTTGTTGAATAATGGTTGATGGGCAGGATAGTCCCATTTTATATAATAGGAAATTAGCTCAACTAAAATGGGTGGCTTAACGGGTCAAACGGGTTAGTTTGAACCCGTTAATGTTAATACAAAACTATTATGGCCAAGTTATGTGAATATACATGCTTTCATGTTTAGAATGTATTTTGGATGTCACAAAAGGTAGAAAACCAACCCCAATATGATTTATATAAGTCAGGTAGAAACAGGGGAAATTTAGTCATAAATTG
Source organism: Deinandra increscens subsp. villosa (assembly GCA_039602395.1). Taxonomy (NCBI): domain Eukaryota; kingdom Viridiplantae; phylum Streptophyta; class Magnoliopsida; order Asterales; family Asteraceae; genus Deinandra; species Deinandra increscens. The sequence continues at coordinate 17,862,789 of JBCNJP010000025.1, forward strand.
GCTAAGTATGGGATTGGCCGAGATTGGCTAGATCTCTGGAAATTTTGTTCCAGCGGTTGTTGGAAGCGATACAGGTGGAACACCAAGCGTATCGCTGGGAGGTAGGTTTTCCCTAAGCGATACGCTTGGGGCCAATGGTTCGGAATTTTTGTTTGTCTTCCTTTGTAAATGTTATTTATGTTGGATATTATATGTCCAGACCCGACAATTTCTAAGAACCCAACCCGGTTGTGGCCTGTAAGAGTTACACTGAGGCAACGAGAACTGAACACGCTTAATTAGTAAACGTCGTTCTACAAAAACTGAAATAATTTAATATTGTTATTTATATATTGATATAAATAATAATTAATTGATAACGGGTGTCGTGACCGCTATACAAATACCTAACTTAAACTATAGTAGGGCAAGCTAGGGTATCGAACCAAGGGAGTTGGTGGTTATTAGCGATCCTAATTACCCAATCTAAATTACTGTCACTAACTTAGATTAACTAAACTAACCTAAATACTGAAAATATAAAAAGTTGCCTCTTGGCTGTTTAATTTGAATGGATTAAAAACTAAAGAAAAATAGTGCTGATTTGAACTAGAAAACAGAAAACTAAAACGTGACAACCTCAGGATCCCGGTTAGCTAATTTCTAATCCAATTCAATCATTCAGTTCCATTCAATTCAACCAAACATTCAGATTACGTATGAGCTAAGTATAGTCCTAGAGCTATGCTATTAAAGGTAGTCCGGGAGCAGGGGGCACATATGCAATCAAAACGCAAGATATATAGAATTAAATTGAACATCCATATGAATCAAACATTGTCACTATGTTTATAGAATCAGAAAATAGACAAAGAATAACTGAAATAGAATAGCAACACGCTAACCGTTCACCATCGGTAATCAATCGGACTTAGCCGGACATCACAAACATCGTTGAATGATTAAAAACTAAGAAAACTATCAAAAACTATGGTCGGCCACAGCCGAAGTTCCCCTAGAAAAAAAACCTAAAAACTGCTTAAATACGTCAAATACCAAAAATCTCGAAAATCTGCCAACATCGACCCGGATCGTGTCGCGAGGGATTTGGAAGTTTTCCTCGCGACACTCTGGGGGTCCTGGGCTTCACTGTTTTAGCCCAAAATCTTATCAAACGCGGCCCAATGCTCCAAATTCAGCCCAATCTCCTTTCTAAACCCAATTTGATATATTTAAAGCCCATTCATTCAATCCTTGACCCATGTGAATTATTTCAAATCCCAACAACTCTATTCCGCACTCCCGAACATTCACGACTTTGTCTTTATTTTGCTTGATTAATTCCTTCAAAGCTCGCGTCTTTTCACCTTTAGTCACCAATGCTTCTAAAACACCTCGAAATGCATAACCTATGACAATTAAACTCAAAACACATCAAGTACGAAATGTAGGATATATCATGTGAATTAATATATTGTAACCATTAAAATTATATGATTTATTATGAGAAACCGTTACAAAATATACTCACATCACATCCCCACACTTATCTTTTTCCGTCTCGGAAAAACTGTCATGGAATCATAATTGGGAAATCAATCTCATAATCATTTAACTTTTTAATTCATCCACCGATTCAATTCCACAAACCATAATGTAATCACATGGACTAACTACAATTGCCAGTATTTCGGTCCGACTAAACCCAACCACTGACCTTTTGTTTCGCCCCCAAAGTGTTTATGATTTACCGAATAAAGTGTACCAATCTGCCTATGTGTCCCACATTCAGAAAGTTTAAGTTCAACCAACTCCCGAATCAAATTCAGTCAAAGCAAAGGGTAATCAAGAAAATATTTATAGATTTTCCCCACCCGCCTTTAAACCAGATACTCATATGTCCTCAGAATGATGGAATAGATGGATGCAAAGTTTTTTTGAGCATTTATTTCTCTAATTTGCTATTTTTGTTTTTTTTCTTTCTATTTTATTTTTTTGATAATTGGTTAATTTTAACTATGATTACCAACGAACATCATCAGAGGTACTCTTTGCGAGATGCTATCCCCAAAATTATACATGAGTATTGTAACATCCCAAAATTTGATAAGAATACATAGCTACTATAAATAATACATGTTATATATGTGTTAGGTAGCTAAACATGATGAAACAGGTAGAAAATGTATGTTTACCCATTACCGGGTGACAAATCGATAAACAATAGTATTACGTGAATGATATATGTGTTAATTGATAACATGAGGAAAGGAAATGAAATAATATGTGTTTTATATCAAAGATAATTTATACATGTTATTTGAATGAAATACGTGCTTAAAAGTTAATACGATAGAAATAAATGATAACCGGGAGAAAATGCCTTTACGTGATTATGTGATATTAAATACATGTGTAAAAGTATGTTGAATAGCATGGATGCATGTGAAATATTCATTTGATAAATATATAAGTAGAAATACGTACTTAGATAGTTATACATGTGAAAATGCATGCTTAATAGTTAACAAGAAAATAGAAGGGTAGAAAGTGTAATTTATGTAAATATACAAATATATATGTGTATATATATTGTTATATGTGACCCGAACCTTCGAGAATGTTAAAAACATGTTTAGGAAGGTTGTAAGACGTAAAATGATAGTTACATCAAAAGATTAGGGTTTAATATGCATAAGATAAAAGTTAAATGCCTAAAAGTGTAATTTATTTAAAGTTACGAATACTTACGGATATTATACGTATCTTTAACTTTTATTAGTACCCCGAGGCTTATAATGTATTATAAAAATATCCTAAAGTGACTCGGTACATAAAATAATAAGTATTATAAAGTTGGAGGGGCCAAAGGTGTAAATAATGATAAATATATACAAATATATATAAAAATATATACGTATGTATACGTATATTATCAAGAGTGTCCCGAGCCTTATTAACTTTATTTAACATGTTTTATAATTTTTCAGAGCATAAAATAATAGTTTGGTAGAAGTCTGGGGGTTAAAATGTAAATAAAACCTAGAGGGACCAAAACTGTCATTATGCCAAACTTGGGTCGCGTGTCGCGAGACCCCTGTCTCCTTCTATCGCGATACGCGACTACTCCTGGTCGCAGAATCAGCCACGAGGCCGACTTGTTCTTCACGTTTGATCCTCTTACATGTTGAATTCGATCGATTACTCACATATACACGTGCGCCACCCTCCTGCGACTTCGACTGCTATAAAACGGAGCCTCAATCGTCCCTTCCAACTCGCCAATTCACGAGATTTATCTCCATAAAACCCTAACCTCGTCCACGATCCTTATTCTGCAAAATTCGACCAAACGGGAAGGAATTAGAAGGCCATCTCCTGCAGTCCCACGTTTTGAGGTATGATCTACAAAAGCCCCATGTTAATTTCAGATCATATCAACGTTTGAATCGAGTTCTAAATCTAGGGTAAAATTATGGTTCTTAATGTTATTCTGCTCAAATCGGGTGATCGGGTGGGAGTTAGGCTCTGAATTTTTGTAGGTACTCTTAAAATGATGTTATATAAGAAAGCCCTAAGTTTATTTCACAATTGGAAAAGGTTTGGTTAAGGTTTTGTAAACGGGTCAAAAATTAGGGTTTTCGTGTCGTTGTTCTGCTCAAATCAAGTAAACGGTTTTGAATTAAGCTTTGCCATTTTAAAGGATATTATAAAATGTTATAATGGATAATGCCCTAAGACGGTTTTGAATAAAAATGAGTTTTGCTATAGAAACAAGAAAAATGGGAAATTAGGGTTTCGGAATATGATTATTTAATATAAAATAATCCGAAGGGTATGAAGACTTGATTTTTGACTTGGAACTATGTTTATATATATAATAAGTATATATAAAGTTAAAATGGATAAATGATAAAGTATTTCAAATACCGAGTTAATCGGATATTTAGAAGTTCACGCGGACTGGAAGGGTAGACGCCTGTACACTGGGATTTCTGGCAAAAGCGAGGGAGTCGCATAAATCCCAACTGGGAAATGGCATCCCTCACTGAGCGATCCCGGATTAAGCGTTTACTTATAGGAATGCGTGTCTTCATAATTATCGACAAAAGAAAAGGATAATGGCCTAAAGGGCATTTTGGTCATTTTGACCTTTAAAAGGAATAAACTTAATAACTAAGTATTATTAAGTTAATAAAGAGTGAAAATAAATATAGTAAATGTTTATTATATTAAACCTTGCGTTAACGCCGTACAATACGCGGTTAGGTTTAATTGGAAGACATTGCGGAGACTTTGTCTGAATTAACTGCTTAAGAGAATAAGGTGAGTTCTATGAGCCCACTTTTAAATGTTTTAAATGTTTTAATGTTTTCGGGCTGGTATACATGCAATGATATATATTCAACTGTTTACTTGAAAAGTATTTGAGATGCCTTTACTTGTTTTGTGTTGATACACATACGTGGAAAAGTTATAATACTTATAACTGTTTTAAAGTTATTATTACCTGTTATTACTTTTTCGGGAAGGTTATAATAAACGGGTAATATAAAGAATGAAACTTTTATAAAAAGCTTTGAGAAATGAAAAATGTGAATGTTTGGTCTAAGCCTATGTATAGGACTAAGTGTCGGGTAAATATGATCTTATTAGCCTTGTTATGCGAGACCCATAACATTATATTTATGAAACGCCTTATTTCCATATACGGGTAATGGACTGGTGTTGAAACGGTTATGAGTCCAAATACAAGATTTATTTAAATGGACTTTTAAGAAGGATGAAAAGGTTTAAAAGGTTGAAAAGGTTGAAAAGGTTGAAAAGGTTTTAATCTAAGCAGATATTGTCTAGGGAAAAGGGAAAAGGTGGTTGTGCAACTAGAAGCGGGGAATGACGGTTCCCCGGGGTAACGACGGTTACTCTATGAAAGGTTTCGGGTGGCGACGGTTGCCCGAGGAGCTAACGTGGTTCCAATAGACAATGCTTAGTAGAATGAATGGTTAAATGTTTTGGTATAATTCTGTTATGTCTTATACCTGATAAAGGATATATGATTAAATGTTTTGGTATAACTCTATTATGTTTTATACCTGATAAATGTTATAAAGAAGGGGTCGTTAGGCCCAAATGTTTGAAGTAAATCTTTCAAGGAAAGGTAAAAGTTTTAAATACTTAGAACTCACCAGCGTAAGCTGACCTTTAAAAGCATGTATGTCAGGTATCAGTGATGTTTAAAGTAGCAAGGGAAGGGCTCTAGCAAGGACAGATTAGATGGGCAAGCTATCAGAAAAGACTCGGTAGTAGACTGGCATAGTAATATATAAGATCTAGTTATTAGTTTATGTTGTTATCTTCCTTACTGTTGTACTTGGCAAATATATAAATGAAAAGTTTTTAATTTCCGCTGCTTAGTTATCTCTGTTGTACCATGTGTTCATGAGTAAATCCGACACGTGACCCCTCCTGGAACCAAGACTGGGAGTGGGCGTCACAAGTATTTTGCCCGCGAGATCCAGAACATCATCAGAGGCACGCACCACGGGATACTATCCTTAGTTTGTACATGAGTATTTTGTTCCTTCACTCTAAAATTATTAACCAATTTATTACCTAATATGCTCAAAGATGGAAAGATGGGGCGCCATTATTTCTCGGATTTGCTTTCGCAAAAAGATCATAATGTGCCAAGTTATTCTAAGGACATATAAGTCTCTAATTTTAAGTGGTCTTTTTCCTCCTAATCATCAGTTTCAATCTCCCCCTATCACCCCTAAAATGGAAACCACTAGCAAACTGATTTAATTACATATTTATACAACAATAAACACAAAGGGATTATTAAGCTATTCCTAGGTCAGTTGGGCCTACCGACACATCACATATTAGTCATGATTTCCATTCTCTCCTTTTCTACCTCTTTTCCCTTTTCTTTCTTTATTTTAATTTTTGAAAACTGATTCCCAATTGTACTATCATTTTCCATGTTTTGCAAGTTATTCCAACGACATTTTTCAAATTTTTTAACTTTTTTTTTTGGAAAATTTTTTTTTTGGATTATTTTCTTTGTTAACACACACAAAACAATCATACGAAAATGTGTTATTCCCCTCCCCACACTTGAGTGACACATTGTCCCCAATGTGTTAAAAAGAACAAAAAAAATAAATAAGAGATAAAAATAAAACAATAAAAATAAATATAAATAGGAAACGTACCGGATTCGAGCAATAAAAATAAACAAAATCATCTGGTAGCTGGGTGCGTCGCGTGTCGCGATGACTACCTCCACCTCCTCGCGGTTCGCGAGGGACGGTATTCACAGGAAATTAATTTTTTTCAGCTCAAGTTCCAATATATTAATAAAAGTGACATACCTAGAACCTCGTTTTGCTCAACTCCATTACCCAAAACCGATCCGAAACTTGAAAAACACAAAAACACAACCACATAAAACAAAAAAAATATACAAATAAAAATAAAACCTACCACTGGGTTGCCTCCCAGAAAGCGCTAAATTTACGGTCTTTAGCCAGACCTTTTTCCATTTGCCTCACGGTGGCTTCAATCCACATTTACCAACTGCATTACCGACGAACGCTCGGTATTTGACATTCCTCTTCAACTTTTTCAATCCATGCTTACCGAGTACATTACCGATCCACGCTCGGTAGTTCACACATCTCTTAAATTTTTTCTTTATGCTCAACATGCAAAATATATTAATTTGAAAATTAAAAGCAAATTTATCATGGATTGAACACTTACCTTTAGAATTTCCCACGTGTGATCTATAATTGATATATCGCATCCAAGCTTGCACTTGCACTCGTGGCACATCCAGATCATCACTGCGGAGTTTTTTCTTGATTAGTATTTGCCCAACATCATCCTCGACCACTTTCCTCTTTTTTACCAGTTTTTCTTCATTCACCTGCACAATAAATAAAGAATGAAAATTAGAAGTACCTGTCGGGATCTCAATCTCTTGCTCATCAACTACATCTTCAACCATAATCTTGCACTCCTCTTGTTCCACATTACTCTCAACCTCCACTGCTATTTCCTCACCAACCTCAACTACTGAAGGCACTACATCACACTCGACCTCACTCACCTCTCCAGTTTCTTCCCAAACTACTTCCTCCGGTTCTAATAAACATATGTCTTCATCTAGGTTTAAACAATCAGTTTCTTGTACGGGAATACTTGTAACCTCTTCTTCAGCCATGGTGGATTCAATCTTTGATTCTTCAACTACTTGAGGGATTGGTGTGGTATTAGCCTCCACCACCTCCTCCCCAATTTGTGAGGATATCCACGCTTGTTTCTGCTGGAACCTTTCAAAACCCGACCAACCTTGCTCACCAATTTGTTGTTCCTTCCATAAAATATCATATTTGTAATCTAGCAACTGTATGCGGTATTCCCTTGAATGATGAGGTTTAGCCAATTCTTGCTCGATTTGGGACAAATGCGATCTTCTTAGAGATTTCTCAACACCTTCAGATTGATAAACATTTGGACCCGACCCTCGTTGTTGCGTTGGATATGTTGAATAATTCACTTGACTATACGTCTGACGGTCCCGGTATACCTGATATGAGTTATTACACTCGTCGCCATAACCTGATTGGTAACCTCTTAGAGAATCCGATGACGGTGCTCTAAAATGCGAGTAAACTGAATTTTCATGTTCAGTTCTCGTTCGTGAAAGTCTTTGAGCAGCTTCTCTTCTGCGTGCATACTCATCCTCCCTTTGAACTTCGGCTGGTGTCATAACTCTTGGTACCCCATGTTCAAACCGTATCTGATTCCCTTCTCGGTTGTAAGAGAATTGTGGTACACCCCGAGGAGGTTGGTTGTAATTCTGCTGTGACTGATATTGGGGATACTGGGGATACCTAAGGTCACTCTTGTATTGATCCTCGTATGCCGGTTGAGAGTAATTGTTCCCATATCCATCTTCATAGCCTGCAAACGATGTAACGTTAGAATTATAATTATTAGAATATGCATCATGATTTAAATAATTATAATTCTTGGATTGAGAATATCCCTGATTGTACGATGATGGAGGCTCTTGATATTGGTAATATGCATGTGGGTCTTCGTACTCCTCATTGTCTTCTGAATCCTCTACTATTCAAATTCCACTGGGCAATGTTGGACAAAACTTGATTCGATGATAATAACTCCCACAATTGTAGCACTTTTCTTCCTTGCCCATGATTAGCTTCGAATTTACCTGCAACGTTCAAACACGGAAACCAATTGCGTAGTACTGATCGAGATGATAAAATAACGCAACGGAATCAAAGACTAGCAATCGAGATAATTTTTATGAACTTTTTTTTTTTGAAATTAAACTAAACTACTAAAAATTAAAATTGCTACAAATAATTAAAAAAAATCTTTTTGGTTTTTTTTATGATTTTTTTGATGAAAAACAAACAAAACAAAAATAAATTAATTAACTAACACGAAAAAACTAAAATCACTAATAAGCGCACGTACTCCCCGGCAACGGCGCCAATTTGATAACGGGTGTCGTGACCGCTATACAAATACCTAACTTAAACTGTAGTAGGGCAAGCTAGGGTATCGAACCAAGGGAGTTGGTGGTTTTAGCGATCCTAATTACCCAATCTAAATTACTGTCACTAACTTAGATTAACTAAACTAACCTAAATACTGAAAATATAAAAAGTTGCCTCTTGGCTGTTTAATTTGAATGGATTAAAAACTAAAGAAAAATAGTGCTGATTTGAACTAGAAAACAGAAAACTAAAACGTGACAACCTCAGGATCCCGGTTAGCTAATTTCTAATCCAATTCAATCATTCAGTTCAATTCAATTCAACCAAACATTCAGATTACGTATGAGCTAAGTATAGTCCTAGAGCTATGCTATTAAAGGTAGTCCGGGAGCGGGGGCACATATGCAATCAAAATGTAAGATATATAGAATTAAATTGAACATCCATATGAATCAAACATTGTCACTATGTTTATAGAATCAGAAAATAGACAAAGAATAACTGAAATAGAATAGCAACACGATAACCGTTCACCTTCGGTAATCACTCGGACTTAGCCGGACATCACAAACATCGTTGAATGATTAAAAACTAAGAAAACTATCAAAAACAATGAAAGAATTCGTTCTCGGAGTGTTCTGGTCGGCCACAACCGAAGTTCCCCTAGAAAAAAACCTAAAAACTGCTTAAATACGTCAAATACCAAAAATCTCGAAAATCTGCCAACATCGACCCGGATCGTGTCGCGAGGGATTTGGAAGTTTTCCTCGCGACACTCCAGGGGTCCTGGGCTTCAGTGTTTTAGCCCAAAATCTTATCAGACGAGGCCCAATGCTCCAAATTCAGCCCAATCTCCTTTCTAAACCCAATTTGATATATTTAAAGCCCATTCATTCAATCTTTGACCCATGTGAAGTATTTCAAATCCCAACAACTCTATTCCGCACTCCCGAACATTCATGACTTTGTCTTTATTTTGCTTGATTAATTCCTTCAAAGCTCGCGTCTTTTCACCTTTAGTCACCAATGCTTCTAAAACACCTCGAAATGCATAACCTATGACAATTAAACTCAAAACACATCAAGTACGAAATGTAGGATATATCATGTGAATTAATATATTGTAACCATTAAAATTATATGATTTATTATGAGAAACCGTTACAAAATATACTCACATCATTAATCATTTCATGATATTATTAATTTGTTAATAATAAAAGTAGAGAATTATAACTATTAATTGTTAATAATTATTAGTCGGTGAAATACAAATAATAATTGTTATTATTAGTATTAATAATTAAATAAAAGTTGATTAAATAAATTAGTTTATTTAATTAATTTTATTTAATGTGATTATATAATTGTAATTTAAATAAATTAGTTATTTAAAGATTGTCTATAAAAACGTGGATGGATAATAGTAGTTTAAATAAATTAGTTTTATTAAAACTTATGATTATCTAAACTGGATGGCTAACTGAGAGGTTTAAAATCAGTTGTGTTTTATCTACAACTGGTTAAGAGATAAATGATAAGCCTAAAAATAATCAAATAATCCAATTGTGGTTTATCCACAATAGGTTTATGGGGGCTTATAAATAGGGAGCTTAATTACAAATTAAGGGTAGCACCAAAATCTCTTCCAAACACCTTGAAATTTTCGGCTCCCTCTGCGACAACCGCCGGCCACCGCAGACCGCCGCTACCGCCTGTTTTTCCGGCGAGCCTCCGTCGCAAGCCATCGCCGATGACCACCCCATTCGCCACGGCTGACCTCCGCCGCCGTAGACCGCCGTCCGCTGCCGTCTGCCGCCGCATCACCGCCTCTGACCACCGCTGATCCTGTAGTGATTTCGGTGTCTCTCTTCTAGTGATTCGATCACGTCCGTGAGTTTGCTTCTTCGGTAAGTTTTCGCAACCCTAGAGCTTGTCTCGTTGAACCTCAATGTCTCGAACAATTGTGTGACACATCCGCCAGTTCAAGATCTAAACACTTTAGGTTCAGATCGAATCATAATATTAACTATGATTATCACATAAATTTTTATATTTTTATTTGATTCAATTATTTAAATATTGATTTAAATATTATGATATATAAATGTGTGTGTGTATATATATATATATATATATATACTAGCTTGGTGCCCGCGCGTTGCGACAGCAACGGTTTATAGCGCGTTATTCGTTATTTGTTGGCGCGTTATGGCGGCACGACAATTTCCAACGTGATATTTGTTATTGTTAGCGCAATGCGACGCGACAACAATTTATAATGCGGTACATGCACATGCACATTCGGGGCGACGACAATTTGCAAGACTCATGACATATGATGCAGCTCGCGCGATGCGGCAGTGACAACAATCAACCAACGAGGTACTTATATTATGTTAGTTTATCAATCATCTCATGATATATTGTATTGTACGTCTATTAATTTTCTCATTCGTAACATCAATGTAATCTATATCTTGAGTCTTGAAGATCTTAATTAAATAATAACGATTATTTTTTTCATTCGTAGTTACACAAGGTACTGATTATTAAAGTATGACTTTCTAATTTGAGAACGATAGAAATATAATTGTCAAAACAAAAACTAAAACACATCCTAATAGTATCTGAACCAAAACTAAGTTTGTCCTCATATAACCCAACTATACATTAAAACTTTTTATAGCTAATGACAAATGAACTAAATAAGAAGAATCCCTAACTACTTACGTTACATTTCTTTTGTGGAAAATCAACAATATATTAGCACTTAAATAAAATGAGATAAACTTAATTCATTTGTATAAACCATGATAACCACATTTATAGCACAAATGATAATATATTATTAATGATTAAAGAAACAAAATCACTACAACCATTATCTATCTAAATATTCAAATAAAAACTATTTAAAGAGGTTGTTGTATTCACTAAAAATAGACATATGTAATGATGTCCAAACTTTCGGACCTGGTATAAGATAAATTACAACCCAATAAATCTATACAAAAGCAATCATGTTTAAATGCATTTGCTTCAATCTAGTCAAAAGGGTTCTTTTGATAAGCAAAAATCAAAAACACAAAATTTGAAAGGCAATGCATTAAAGAACAAACCAGCGCAAAGCTGGGAATACATGGAAATATAAAAGAAATCTAGTACCTCCTACAATGCTTAAAACAAAATACAACCCAAGATGTATGAAACAAATATTAAACTTGAACATCAAATTACTATAGGATTAGATCAGCACCGAGAGCAGGTAACTTGAATCTTCAAATTGGCAATCACATCTATTTTCACCCTTGTATACTTCAGGTTAGGAATTGATCACCAAAGAACAGAACAACCACCCACACTACTCTCCTCTGATGCTACCCAACTGTTTTCTATGGACAAGGCCAAATAATGGATAAGGCCACTGTAACAACTCCCCAATGTGCATCTCTATGACATTGCCCAACCCACCTTTGAAAAAAAAGGTAATGCCCCAAGTTCCATCAAAACATATAAAATTGAACAAAAGACACCACGCAAAACATATCGCAATCTCGGCCTGTGCACTACTCAAAACTTAATCGGCATCACTTCGAACCCAATAAAGGAAAGCTGCAATGTGTTTAACTTAAGACATTTGACACAATACCTAGCATGTGAATCGTAGTGGCATGGTCGCAAGAAACGCTCTATAAGCTCACGGCTTTGGATTTTCCTTTTCTGTTTAAAGAAACTGAAATTATTTATAAATAACTATGCTTCTGAAATTAATTGCAATATAAAAAACATCAATCCAAATATTATTCAATAGGTATGAATGGCTAGCATGTAAATAAGCCAACAAGTGAGATTTTCAAAAGTGATGCTATAGCAATATGCCCAAACATATATCATAAGGTTACACTCAACAAATTATGGCAAACATGCAGTAACCAAATAGGTCAACATGTAAAAGTAACAATGAAAAAAATTACAAATACATTACTAATGAACATACCTGATGAGAATCTAAAATAGCGAGGTACATCGCACCTACAATTTAAGAACAAAAGTTTAGTAAGAACACAAACATGAATGCTTAACTATCTGGGTCAACAACAACAAGTATATAGCATTACATTCTGGTTGTAACTTCTAAACAAATTGCTACATTTTGGAATAGAGATTATATTAAGCGATAAGAAATATATGAACACTAACTAAAATATTAACCTTCCTCATCTTACATAATAGATACACACTGAGATATAGAACACTAAAAAGAAAGAAAAATATTGCACTTTATTAGACTTTTGACCCCTAAACACAAAACAACAAACAACAATGAACTCACTTGAATAAAAATCAAAGGGGGCAACACAAAACAACTAACAACTGCAAACAACAAAACCTAAATGGTTAGGTACTATGGATATCAGCAATGAAACCAACTTACCCAATTAAATTGCAAAAGCCTGATCGCTGCCACATGAACTGCATTTAGGAATATCAACATTTGATGGATGGTCGCTTAACATGGGCCACAATGGTTTAGAAGTCTCATGTCTAGAATACCTGCAACAGTAACAAAACAAGGATTAACCCACATGGGAAATCTCAATTGTTCTTTTGAGAGTTCTCTTTTGATTTTGAGATTTCAACTCTTGTACTTCTCTAAACTGAACATGAATGTATGGAATGCATGTAACATCCTATGTGTTATAATTAAATTACAGTACCAATTTTCACCCATTTAAATATTAGCAAGTCAATTTGGGTTATGGTTCATGATATATCAAAAGGGTAAAAGTAAATTTAGCGGTCCAAGTGTCAAACAAATTGAAAGTCATCCAACGGCCTCTGCCCTTTCATGAAACAAGGATTTCGGGGGGGGGGGGGGGGGGATACAAAATTTGAAGCACTTTTTAAGATGCTTTCATGTTTCAAATATTTATGAATTGAATTTAGACATTGTTTCAAAATGTAGTTTACAAATGTTTTTTTTAGATATTAAGACATAATATTCAGATGTCTGACTTCAACGCCTAAAAACCAGTTTGATTTTGCAGATAACTTACAGTTACAGTGATGTCCTTAAAAGAAACGGTAGCAGATTCACACCTCTTGACTTTCTGTTGAGACTCGTGCTCCCTTCACCCGGTCATATACATCACCTGACCAAAACAAGTAGCGAAATGCTATAATCAGTCAAAAAATTGAAACTATATTTATATGAATTGTAGTAGAATATTGTTTCAAAAATTATTTATCAATAATAAATGTCTTATTAATAAAATCACCTGGAAAGTTGCAAAGTTGCAGGGATGGTGCCATAACCTCTAGCACAATGCTCTTAAGGACTTCATGAGTTCCAGGTATAGCCTCCTGCATAAAGAAGCTTTGTATCTTTTCAACAAGACAAGAAACATCACCAATGAATGCATAAGTATCTACCACCTGCAAGAGTAGCAACACGCTTCATACTTAACAAAATTAAGATAGCATAAAAAGCATAGAGATTAAGTAGAAATTGTTACTGAACTGGATATCAAAGAAGTAACAAAGCTACTTTTTTCATATTGGTCAAATGGTTCCCGATGCCTTTCACAGGTTCTAAATCTGCACATAGAAAACCTAATATATCATCATAACAAGACAAAATACAAAGAAACTCAAATAAATATGAAATACCTTACATGTGGACTGTGATCATCGCATTTGCACGATACATGATAAATTAACACAATCAACACATCCACACTTAAGGAATAGAAGTCCATTTAGTAACATACTAACATGCACCCATGGATTATGAAAATCATCCATTGCTGAAGCTAATGCAGGCAGCACAAGATGATGATATGCCCTTCTCAATAAAATCTGCATCCCCCTGTTCAGTAAACAAAGAAGTTCATCGAGTTTCAAAGTCATTTTGACCAACAAGCAAATTAATTATAAAAACTCACGTTAAATATAGCTCCTGCAAGTTTGCAACTGCATCAAAAAAGAAAAGGCATGATTTTCAGGTAAACAACCTGCATCAAAAGAAAATCTAATGTTCCGTCTGCTCTAGCACCCTTTGCTGCCAAGTTGCATAGAATTTGCCTACTTCCAAGCCACTTTCCTACAATATAAAGTTAACTGAATTATAAAACATAAAAATCAAAAACCAATTCATTTAAATAGAATAGGTGATAAATCAAATAAATAGTTGAATATAATATGATGATACATCGTATCTGCTGTTTTTAAATAAATGAAACATCTTACTATAAAACACAATAGCATACCTAACGTCTAAACTTATGTTTATTTCTAGTCTTATGCTACCAACCTGGTTTGCTGTAGACAAAAGTTTGAAGAACGCTTATAACACGCTTCGCAAAATAGTAATTTAACCACCTGTATGATTTAACTACATGTGAGAAACCAATGGATTAAAACAAAAAAAAATAGATATCCGAGTCTTATGCATAATGTAGTACATTCTTTAGATGTTCAAAGAGTGAACATTCCATCTACAGAAACGTCCACAGCTGTTCCTATCACAGATGGTTGATATTCCAAGAAGTCAATCCATTTATTCTCAAAATTACAATGAAACATACACCCAAAATTTGACGGTCAACGGTCAACAATTGAGTTTAGAGGTAGTTCTACGTGATGTGAAATAAATAATCTATAACGAAATGATAACTCTTGAAACAAAACTAAACAAATTTAGAAATGAGAGCTGGGTAAGAGAAAAATCAATTACCCATATAGGTAGTGTACGGTGAAATCGACCGAGTACAGGAGAAGCAGCGGTTCTGATCAGAGAAGTGAGAGTAGCCGAGACTTCCAATCAACACTGTGACTCCGTTGAGGAACTGAGAAGCCGACGGAGTAGAGGATCTGTAAGATCGAATAAGCGCTTATAATATCTATTAGTTTGAATCATTTGACTATTTAGCGTTGGAATTGTTTACCTATGGTGAAGGCCCTCGTGAGTCATGGATCTATCGATACATTACCAAATCGAACAGATTTCAACTGAAATCGAAGAGCTTCTACAATCGGTCGAACAATGGAAAACTTTTCACTCTGTTCTCGACTTATCCGGCAACAAAAAACTCGTGTGAAAGCTATCAGAGAACAAAGTGGTGGTGGTAGAGTACCGTTGGTGAGATGACGATGTCGGAGATGGAACCCTAGATGAGGTTTGATGGGGTTTGGAGAAGAGCAATTCGATAACGGCGCTAGGCGAGAGAGAAATGACGGGTTAGGGTTTCTACTCATCCAAGGAAAAGAATAAGGAATGACGGGATAGGAAATCGTGTGTTTTTTTTTATGTTCCAAAGAAACTTGCTTTAAATGGTTGTACAAGATGCATAAAATGTTGTACGCGTCTTAAAATGAAGACACTCCTACTTTCTCTCTCCAATATGCATTATATATAGTAATAGACATATATATATGTTTTGAAATATATATATATATATATATATATATATATTTAGTGTTTGCGTGATCGGTGATTAGATCCTGTTGTTGTCACTTGGTTTTTCGCGTTTAATTAATTAATGTCTTTGTTATACGCTTCCGCAACTCTGATTTAATTAAGTAATTAAATATATATAATTGTATCCGGTAATACAATTAGTAAAACGGGTTTTAATAAAAATTAAAATTACTACCCATGACCCGAATACCACTGGCTAAACCCAACAGTGGTATCAGAGCCTTGATCAACACACACAAATCTAGACCGGTCGTGTTTTAAACCTGTGAATTCGCATATTGGGGTTTAACAACCCGAAAGGTGCGAATTAAAATTGTAATTAATTTTTATTAATTATATATATAATTGCATATAAATATTTTGGTCGATTCGGATCCACCAAAATTATGCAGATATAATTGTTCGATTATTATTATAGATTTACGTGTATTCGGCCCGACCTAATTTTAGAAATTACGTGAATTGTTTGATTGCATTTATCTATTTTGGTTTTGGCCCATGTTTTGGCCCATGTTTTGGCCCAATTGTAATATATAGGGTTTTTGGATTGGCCCGTTTTCGGTTCAAAATTGTAAAATGGATTTAGGTTTATTTATTTGATGTATTTCTATTTTGAGAACTTCCCGAAATAGCAATTTTGGAACTTCCCCAATTTAGTAGGTTTCCAATTTTGGAAATTTTGCTATTTTGACTCGTATTTCCAAATTTGGAAACGTTTCCAATTTTAGCATTTTCCCGATTTAGTAAGTTTCTAATTTTGGAAACTTTCCAATTTTCAAAAGCTTACTATTTCGGCTCGTGCTTTAAAATTCGGAAACTTTCCCGATTTGGCAGGTTTCCAGAAATGGTAACTTCCCAAATCCGGTACCTTCCAAATTTGGTAGGTTTCTAGAAATGGAAACTTTCCATATTTGGTAGGTCTTCCAAATGAAAGTTCTCTCAACCCGAAGACATGAGGATCCAATCAAGTTCAAGAGGAGTCTTGACGCCAGTGGGAGCAAAAGAAGACAACAAGATGTCATTTTCATCCTTGTGGGTTGCTTGTGTCCCTAGACCTAATTCGGTATTGCTAAAAGGCTCTAGCAATACTGAAGCGTTAATAAATCCGAATACATGTATGTATTTGTGTTTGTGTTACTTACTCTAACTAACCAACTAAGCACATTAAAATTGTTTTAAAACGAGTTTAAAGGATTTTGAAAGATAAATGAGTTTTAAAATAATGTATTTTAACTCAATAAATATATATACATAACCAATTAATGATTTTTTTCAAAATTCATGAAATTTATAAACTCTAATAGGCATGATTGCTTTTGTTTGGTTATGTATGCTTCGCGACAGCCTAGTCATTTAAATTAGGTTATCTAATTTGACTGTCCCGAGCGATGATAGGGTTTGCGATAAATAATCACCAACTAAAAAATTATTAAATAACCCTATTTGGTAAGTCTAAAATTAATAGTTTATGCTGTTCTCGGTCAAGCCTGACTTGGAATGCATTTACCGAAACGTCAATATTGGAGCTACAACACCGTACTTGGCACGTAGGGTGTATTCTAAAGTACTAACTATTGGAGCTACAGCACCGTAGTTGTACGTGTGGCCACCTCGGATAACTATTCATCTACTTTGCAGGGGGTCACGTTATTAGAGCTACAGCACCGTAACGTGGAATCTTGTAAATAGCAGTTGGCATAGATGAGGCTAAACATATCACATAGAACATTTGATTATATTGCGGCCTCATAAACGGGTATTGTTAGTGGTCCTCACAAATGACAATCGTTGTCTATCTATTTATTTAATTACTATTGATTGCATGCTACAACTACCTTTAGTAATTAAGTTAAATGGAATTCCATCCTTTATTCAATTAGAACTTACCATAATTGAATTTACGCTAAACATCAAAAAATACTAAAATAAATTGTCTTAATGTTTCAGATGGCTAACAACAACGAAAATAATGCACCCAATGACACCTTCCAACTTAAGTCTATCCTTGAGAAGAAGAAACTTAATGACACCAACTTCCTTGACTGGTTCTGTAATCTCAAGATTGTGCTCAAGATGGCCACCAAGCTCCACGTTTTGGATGTTGCGATGCCTGCACAGCTTGCAAATAACACTGCAGCTGCTCGTGCAACGCATGACCGCCTGGTAAGGGATGCTAACCAAGTATCATGCCTGATTTTGGCAACTATGTCTCCAAGTCTTCAAAAGAACATGGAGGATTTGAGTGCTTTCCAGATGATTGGACAGCTGAAGGGCATGTTTGAGACACAAGCCCGTCAGGAGCACTATGAGGTTGTAACTAAACTCATATCATAGAAGATGGCTGAAGGCGCTCCTGTCAACCCACATGTGGTCAAGATGAAATCGTACATTGACCGCTTGGAGAAGCTCCAGTACACCATTCCTCAGGAATTAGCTACCGCCTGATGTAGGATCGGTGTTAATTACTATTTAACTTAACAAGAACCCTCTACTTGTAAATATAACCCTGTGGAATTAAAGTTATATTTCACTTTACTCAAGCAAGTCTTAGTTCTCTTGTGTAATGTAAGTGTTTGATTGCATAAGGATAGTAACAACGAAGTAAGAATTACTCGGCACTATTTGCATTAACTCAAGTTTACACTATTACAAGTTGATTGAGAACGTACTGTGTGTAAAACTGAAAGCTAACTAAGCTATATATAGTGCTAATGAGATCAATGACAACCATTGATCTCAAACGATTTAATCTAAACCGTTAAAACAAAAGTCAAATACAAAGTACCAAACGAATAATCTTCGACATACGGAATATCTTGTGTGAGATTAACAACATACTACTTTAGGAGAGCTACTTTGATAGATTTGGAAGCAACCGAGAAGCTTTTGTAGGATTGGACGACTGAAAAGACCTCTCAGGAAAAGTCCGGTTGAACTCATTATCTGGTGGATAATCGAGTTCACCCGGAATATTCACTATAGGATAAAATGGCTTCTTCCGGTTGAACTGCCAGTTCCGCTTGAACTTGAGACTTCCGCTCGAACTTCAACTTCAGCCGGAACTGCTCAAAATTGGCTTTCAGCCGGAAATCTTCAAAGCGATATTCCTTACAATCTCCCCCTAAGCTGATGCTCTCAAATGTATTTTCCATCTCGAAGCTATATTTAAAAATTGACTTGTACCAAAATAAATCTTCACCTTGACCTACTTGTCAACAGACTTGATGTTGGCATCTAGATTTTGAGAAAGCTCTTTAGAGTTGGTTTTGGTCACCTTCACATGTTTGAATAATTCCCAATCTCTTTCACTCCATTCAGTCTGAACTGCGATGGATTCATGGGCAGTGAAGGTTCCATCAGCTCTGTGTACATAAAACAACTTCTCATCTTCTTCCTAAATAATGAATTTTATATCACTAAAAGGCTCTTCTTCTTCTTCATCTGGATCATCATCTTCCAAATTGCTTCTGTAGAGCGTTCCACATTCAAGCACTGAAGGTTCAATGCAAATCCGTAACAGGTGCTCAGCTCTTGTTGGACTTAGAATTTCTCTAAGCTTTAGAATGATATCAGTCCTTTGGAGTACAGTAAGAAGTGTAGTGGCCTTGTGAGCATTCACCACTTGATTTATGCCATTTGCCAAATTGAAAGTGAATTCAAAGTTGTCTTTATTCACTTTCCACTCAATAATTTTGTTCTTTCTTGGTGGCCCTCTTCTTCTTTGACTCTGATCTTTCTTTTTATTGGCATGCAACATTTTCCTTTTCTTTATTTTTCTCTCTTCATCACTTCCTGAGTCTTGCACTGCAGGAGCTTTGCCTTTAGATGAAGGTGAAGATGAACCAGGTTGATCAACAGTTGGTTTGGCAGGAGGTGTAGGAACGGTGGTGGATGAGGGTTCTCTTATAGTAAGAGGTGGCAGAGATGTTTGAGGAGGTGGTCTGCTGGTTTCAGGTGTTAGGCTTGAATGAGGAGTTGGTGGGAAGATATCTGAAAAGTCCATGGTAGGTGCAGTTTTCTTTTTAAATGGGATGATTGGAGTGAAATTGTCGGTTCTGTATTTTGGGTTTGAGAGTTTGGTGGCTACTTTCTTGGATATTGAGGGTGGCTTCTAAGGTATGATGGCAAGTGATTGAAATGCTGATGGAACAGCTGTAGGTGTGGGGTTTGGTTCATATATGAAGGAAGGTGGAGGAAGGATATCTGCATCATCAATAAATTCTGGTCTAACATCAATGTTAATTGCTATACCTGAGGTAAACTCTGATGGTGAGGGCAACACCAGTTTTGGATTAACAACAACTTCACTTCCTCTGAGCTCTTGAAATGTTGAATCAATCAGTTGGCATAACTCCTTAACCCTCATATTGTTGACATCATCCTCTGATTTCCAATTTCGGACAATCAGGACCCTTTTTACCTTTTTCAGCAATAGGTAATTCTCATCATTCTTCACTAACTTAGTGGGCATCTGGGAGGCAATGGCATACAACCTCTCCCTTTCTGCTTCAGTCATTGCACCCAAGTTATATTCCTTCAATCGCCAATCAAATGACCTCTTCTTAACTTCTTCAAGCAAACTCTCAATAACCCAGTTTTAAGAATACAACTCCAAATCATCTTGAAACTCCTTGGCTAACCTCTCATGTTCAGCGGCTACTCTGGCTTCTTCCACCATTTTGCTCACAGCTTCAGACTCTGGAATTTGAACAACCTGTTGAGTAGTTCTGACAGTTTCAGGTTGAACTAGCTCTTCAGCTTGAATTGGCTCAATGCTCCTCATAGCTATTAATATTTCAGCTATATCCTCAGCTTCATCACTTGGTTGTTCTTCCGGTTTAACCACAGGGAATTGATCAGATCCAAATATTGACTGGTTAGGGCCATATACTGGACCAGGAGCATTTTCATCGATCAATACAACTTCAACCTGGGTTTCCGGTTGAACTAATGCTTCATCTTCATGTAGAACTTCAGCCACCACCTGAGGTTTGGTGACTTCAGGTTCTTTGTCAGTCAGTTCTAGTACCTCAGTTCCTTCACCTTCTCCTATCACGTTCCCATCACCTCCTTCAGTCATAGTCCCACTACTACAGTTTCGGTGCTGTCTTCAAAATTCTCTGCAGTTGCCCTGCTGGTGGAAGCAATATTCTTCTCCGCTTGATTACTGGCTCTTTCAGCCGGAAAAATGACATCCTTCAGCAGCCTAGTGATCATGTTTATATGCTCAGGGAGAGCACCAGCAATCAACATTGAAGACTGAACCAGTTCGGTGAGATTTGGGTCTTCAAATGGTGAGATAGCTATGAGTTGGCTACTCTTCACATTCACCCAACTCTCTTTGACTGAAAAAGGTTGAACACCAACTTTCCTGCAAGCTGTGGCTCTAACTTCAGCCAGAATTCTATATGTTTCTTCAATTGAAGAATGGCAGGTGTTGAAGTCATCTTCTCCCCTAATTTGACAATATCAGCTTCATCTTCAGCTCCGTTTGGGTTTTAAGGACCTGCTTCAGCTTGAACAGTAACACCTTTGACTAAGGAGGCAACAGTGGCATAAAATAAATCAACCTTTTGTTGGAGAGAAAGGTACAAACTCGTAAATTCTGGTAGTGTATAGCTATCTCAATTGGCTTTTTACCAGTTCCCTGGACAAAACCAAGTTATCAATCCGAGATTGATCAATCCTGGTACCCAAGGCTTCTTGGCACCTGGGATTCTCATCTACTATTTCAGCAACCCTTGGTTCCAATGAAGGACCCGTGGGTGCTGATTCAGAGAAGATTGCCACAAATTGGGTCTTAGTGATGTTACTGCTAGCACCAAGATCCAGTGGGGATACTTGGGCAGCAGCAGCCCTCTCTTTCTGAATCTCTTTAGAACTCCTGAGATTAACCTCCGGTGAGGAGTGGGGGTTCAGTGCAGCAGGGTCTTGATCCATCAGAATGTTCTCATGTAATGAGGTTGGTGAGTTAATAACACCCTCGTTTGGATCAAGAGTGGGTGCACTGTCACTCCTGGGTGATAGGCGTTGCAGGGGTGAAAACCTTGAGATGGGGATAGTAAATCCATGTCTATTAACTCCCCCTCAAAATAAGGTTCATCCCTAAGAGAAAATCCCAGTTTGGTTAGCTTCTGCTTGGGCTTTTTGCCTTTAGCGGGGCTTGAAGTTTCAGGTTGGTTGGTGGTAGTAGGTGGAGGAGACCTAATAACCACATTTCCCTGTCTTTTGAAAACGACACGTGGGAATTCGGATGAGGAAGTGGCAGTGGTGGTAGTTTGAGTAGGAGCTTTCCTCTTTTTGGAATGATAGGTTTTTAGAGTAGGGTGATCAGTATGAACTTTGAACAGTTTAATCAGATTCTTTTCTGCACAATCTCTAATAAAATGATACCTTATATCAATGTGCTTTTTTTTGGAGTGCTTGACTGGATTGTTGATGATGGAGATAGCACTGTTTTTGTTTGCAAAGATTGGATTTTCCATGAAGGTGATTCCATAATCAAGCATCTGATTTTGGATCCAAAGAACTTGACTGCAGCAACTTGAGGCAGCAATGTATTCAGCCTCAGCAGTTGATGTAGAAACACAGGTTTGCTTCTTGCACTGCCAAGAAACAAGTCTTTCACCCAAAAATTGACATCCGCCTGATGTTGATTTCTTGTCTATGTCACAGCCTCCATAGTCACTGTCGGTGAATGCCTTGAAAGAGAAGTCGGAATTTTTGGGATATCATAAACCCAGTTTTGGTTAACCCTTCAAGTACTTGAAAATTCTCTTGACAGCTAGCATGTGTGACTCCTTTGGTGATGACTAATATCTTGCACATAAGCAAACACTGAACATGATGTCAAGTCTACTAGCAATGAGATACATCAGTGATCCTATCATTGCTCAGTACATGTGTACATCCACTGGCTTGCCACTTAAGTCAATGGTTAACTTGTGGGAAGTGGAGATAGGAGTTTTAGCACTTGAACATGTCAGCATATCAAATCTCTTCAGCATATCTTGGATATACTTTGGCTAGTTCAGAAAGATCCCAGCTACAGTTTGCTTCACTTATAGTCCTAAGAAGAAGGTTAATTCTCCCATGGAGCTCATTTCGAATTTCGACTGCATAAAAGTTTCAAATTCCTTGCACAACAAAGTATTAGATGAACCAAAAATAATATCATCTACATAAATTTGTATTATCAACATGTCTTTACCAACAGTTTTGACAAACAGTGTTTTATCAATAGCTCCTCTCCTGTAGCCATTCTCTAGAATTTAGTTTGAAAGAGTTTCATACCAGGTTCTCGGTTCTTGTTTGAGGCCATACAGGGCTTTGATTATCTTGCATACCCTGTTTGGATGATGAGGGTCCTCAAAGCCTGGAGGTTGTTTGACATACACTTCTTGTTCCAGTAGGCCATATAGGAAAGCACTTTTGACATCCATTTGAAATACTTGGAAGTCTTTGAAGGCAGCATAGGCTAGAAAGATTCCGATTGCTTCCAATCTAGCCACTGGTGCAAACACTTCATCATAATCAATGCCTTCTTCATGTACATAGCCTTGAACCACCAGTCTTGCTTTGTTCTTCATGACAATGCCCCTGTCATCCTTTTTTGTTTCTGAACACCCACTTGGTACCAATTGGTTCTGCTTCAGCAGGCAAGTCTACCAATTCCCAAACTTTCTGCTTGTTAATTTGAAATAACTCTTCTTGCATTGCCTCTACCCAGTTGTTATCTTCCAAGGCATCAGCTACCTTCTTGGGTACTTCTTGAGACAGAAATGCAACATGCAAACAAATGTTTGCATCAACAGATTTACCTTCTTGCTAACACAGGTGCTGACATGTCTCCAATAACATTATCCAATGGATGATTCTTGTTGATTCTTCTGTCTATGAGCATAGGGAACTCATGGCTTCTTCCATTTGATGGTATTGAGCCTAGGTAGTAAGTGTTCAAGCTCAACATTACCAAAGTGAGACACAGGATCTGAAACTTCAACTACTTCATGAGAACTGGTTTCTGAATTATGGGTCAGATACTCAAAACTAAACTCAATAGATGAACATCATTTGAATTTTCGGGTTCACTTGACTCGGAATCAGTGTTCTCCACGGTTTCTGAAATTGAGTTTTCCGATTGAACTTGAACCGGAGAAGCGAGTTCCGCTTGGACTTTAACCGGAAGTGCTTCAGTGTCGATTTGAATTAATTCAGCTTGTTCCTTTCCATTGCCAGGCAAGACAGGTTTGGTGCTCATTGAAGAGAAGAAGATTGGCTTCTTTGTGGTTCCATCAAAGTTACTCTTCCAATGTTTATCAGCTGACCTGTAAATATTTTGTTCCTGCACTAGAGAACTCACAGGCTTCTCAACAGTTATGTTGAAAGTAGTGGTTAGTGCATCAATATCGAATAACCAGGTGGGCTGAGACTCAAAATTATTGGGAGATTTTTCATTGAAAGACACGTTTATAGTTTCTTCAACAATTTTGGTTCTCTTGTTGTATACTCTGTATGCCTTAGACACACCAGAATATCCAACAAAATATCCTTCATCTGCCTTTTCTGCAAATTTAGGCAATAGCTCATTGGTTCTCAATATTGTAACAGGACAACCAAATGGCTTAAAGAAATAAATGTTTGGCTTTCTTTTTCTCGAAAGCTCATATGGTGTCTTGTTCTTGCCTTTGACAATCAAGATCCTGTTTTGGACATAACAAGCAGTGTTCACTGCTTCTGCCCAAAATATCACAGGGAGTTTAGAGTCTGCTAACATTGACCTAGCAGCTTCAATTAGTGTCCTATTTCTCCTTTCAGCAACACCATTTTGTTGTGGAGTTCTAGGAGCACTGAATTGTCTAACAATTCCCTTTTCTTCACAGAATGAATTTTAGACATGATTCTTGAATTCAGTGCCATTGTCACATCTGATTGTTTCCACTTTGAAATTAGATTGATTTTCTAAGTTTATCACAAAAGTTTATAACAATTCAGCAGTTTCATCTTTTGTTCTAAGAAAGAAAACCCATGTGTATCTAGAGACATCATCAATAATGACAAAACAGTATGACCTTTTTCCCAAACTCATTACTCTAGTTGGACCAAAAAGATCCATGTGCAACAACTCTAGAGGTTGTGAAATAGCAGATTCAACTTTTGGCTTGAAGGAGGTTTTGTGTTGCTTGCCCTTGAGACATGGCACACAATGTTCAGAACATGTAAATTGCTTGTTAGGAAGACCCTTAACCAAGCCAAGATTGACAATTATGTTCATGTTCTTGTGGTTTACATGTCATAACCTCCTATGCCACAAATCAGATTCATCCAATGAGGCTTTGGATATAAAGCAAGCAGTGCCATGGGAGGGTGCAACAACTTACATATCCAAAATATATAGTCCTTCTCTCCTGGGTGCTTTAAGCATGATTAGCTTATCAGGAATTTTCACACCAGGTTTGAGAACTATAGCCTCTCTCTCATTAAACATCAAATTCAGATTCTTGTCACACATCTGTGAGACACTGAGAAGATTGAAATTTAATGTATCAACAAAATTGACTCTATCAAAACTTACCAGTCCATTGCTCACATCTCCTTGTGCTGAGATATGGCCTTTAGTGCTTCCAAAGGCAACTGGTCCTCCATTGATTCTTTTTGTGTTTTCCAGTATATGCTTATTCCCTGTCATGTGGCAAGTGCATCCACTATCTACTAACCATAGGCTATGTTCACCTTTATTTTGCACCTGCACATATCAGATTTGATCAGTTTCTATAGGGGACCCAAGCCTGAGTGGTCTTGGGTCTGCCATAAGCATCGTTATACTTGTACTCCTTGAGTACTAAAGTAATCACAACTGGAACATCAGTAAGTAGATCATCATTATCAAGGTTCAAGCTCTCATAGGGAATGCTTGTTTGACTTAATCTCTCACTCTTGTTGTTTTTCCTCTTAGCAATTTTTCTTTCACGGTATTCCCGGAATTTTCTCTGTTTATTGGTCACTTTCTTTGGTATTTCACTGGATGAACAGTGACCTTCATTGACCAATTTAGTTCTTTTAGGTGATTGTGGAAACCTTTGAGAAAAGTTTTCAACCTGAAGTGGAACACAGTAACTTCCACTTGAACTAGCAGGGAGTTCCGGTTGGTTAGATTTCTTGCCTTTTGAAACCTCTTGAGGGATTTCTTCTACCTTGGCTTTCAAAATATTCAAACCCTTCAGCAAAGTGTATTTTCGGTCTCTGCTTGGGAGAAGTAGCTGATCTGGACTGTTTTTGGTTTTCCGGTTGAACTGAAGTTAGAGCGGAAAGTTGTTCCGGTTGAACTTCAGCCGGAAAACGATTTTGCTTTAAAACAGAAAAACATCCATTTCTTTAATTTCCAACCAAAATTTTGTTAGACTCAGATCCAAAATACTTCATGATTTGGCTTTTCACAGGTGAGATTCTACCTGTGAGCTTTCTTTGAAAATCAGTTTTTGGTTTTTGAGCAAGTTTTGGTTTTGAAAGATGTTGGACTTTACTCAATGGGTTGAACAAACACATGGCAACAAGGTGCCCTTTTTCACCAAAAAAAACACATTCAAGACTTCTTGCTTCATAAAACTCATTTTTTCTGGGAGACTCATTTTTGGTAATTTGCTTGTAACTTAATTAACCAAGTCTTTGAGTTTGACTTCTCTTTGGTTGTTCAGGTTGTTTTCCTTCAACTTTTGAATCCTTTGATTCATAGATAGTTGGGGGTGGAACAGCAATTGATAGATTTGGAAGCAACCGAGAAGCTTTTGCAAGATTCGATGACTGAAAAGACTTCTCAGGAAAAGTCCGGTTAAACTCATTATCTGGTGGATAATCGAGTTCACCCGGAATATTCGCTATAGGACAAAATGGCTTCTTCCGGTTGAACTGCCAGTTCCGCTTGAACTTGAGACTTCCGCTCGAACTTCAACTTCAGCTGGAACTGCTCAAAATTGGCTTTCAGCCAGAAATCTTCAATGTGATATTCCTTACACCTGATTCTTCAATCACTTTCCAGTTCGTTAACTCAGTTTAGGGTTAACTATAATATGAACAACTTGGTGAAGACAGTGTCGGAGCTTCATGGGATGTTGAAAACTGCTGAGATCAACATCGCCTCCAATAAGACCCCTGCGGTCTTGGCGATGAAGTCGACTGGTGTCAAGAAGCCCGACCGTAAGAGGAAACGTCTCTCTACTGGAAAGGGTAAATTGTGACAATCCATCTTTTCATGATCCAATTTAAACCTAAACTGATATAAATGTTGTGTGAACATTTATTTTAAACTATTATAAACGTTGTGTGAACATTTATGTGATTGAATTATGTTGACCATAGCAACTAGAGTTTGTGTAACTATCACTATACGGGCATGCACTTAAAGTCTAGACGTTTGATATTTTATAATTTTGTGTAAATCATATGTCATGATTTCATGCAAACGTTTTGTCATTTCATGTGACAAGTTAACCTATAATTCTATGTGGTATATGTATATATATTCTCATGATTTATTCTATGATTTTATGTGACAAAGTGTCACGAGATTATACATATCGTTTCATGATTTTATGTGGGGTATTGTCTATGATTTTATGTGAATTTAAAATAAGTAATTAAGGATTATTATTTATGATTTTATGTGACAAACAAGGTTTATATATTTTTATTAAACGTGTCGCGTAAACATGTTGTATTATATAATCGTATAGTTATCATTTAGGTTACCTCCCTTAACTCCGTTAGGTATCGTTAACATTTTATAAACTTTGAGGGACCTTTTCTGCCTTTTCCTAAACCTCATTTTACTTAACAAAGTTGTGGGACCATTTCCGTAAAAAGCTGAAACTTTATGTGCACCTCATAACTTCGTGAGGGACTAATTGTGCCATGCTCCAATAGTTGAATTGTGACGATCGAAGTACAACGGGAATTTAATTTCGACGTTCGGTATGGAGACTGATCATCACACTTCCCGTCGGTTTCAATTGCTCCTCCATCTATTTGCATCAAACGACGAGGACTATCACTTTCTCACAATCATCTCTCTAGCTCCCTCGTGCTCTCCTTTGTTCAACCGTAAAGAAAGAAAAAAACCCCGCCGGAGCTAAGAACCCCGGCTATTACATCGCTGATACACCACCATCAACCACCAAACCGCAATAGCAAGCCCCGTTGAGCAATCAGAAGCATTCCCCAGTTCAAAACTGGGTTCCGTAGTTGAGTCCGTGATCGAGGTCGGGTTCGCGTTCGGTTTGTTTTATCATCATCAAGGCATCAACTCTCGTAGCTGACACTAAGGTATTGTTCTCACTGCTTTTCGATTCGTTTCTGCATGTTAGATTCGTGGTTCACGTTTTTCCGGTGACCGGAACTCAAGTCCGATCACCGGAGTTCATAAGGAAGAAGAAGGTGGCGGGTTTGAACAGTTCATATGTTTGTTTTCTGGGTTTTAAAATGTCCTCAGGGCTTAGCCGGGTGGCTAAAGCATACGAAGTCTTGTTGATACATAATCTGTGCGTCATATGAAGTATCTGAACGAGACGATATGAAGTCTCAAGACAAGTTCATGCTGCTGGCCGAACTAGGGCCGAACCTGAGGTTCGGACCCGCCGAACTTGGAGTTCGGAGGGAGTTCGGAGCAGACGTGTATATATAGGAACTTGTGCTTTGAATGTGAGAACGAATGAGTGTGAGTGAGAGAGACCAGTTCTTAACTATGTGTTTTTGACAGTGTTTCTCTAGAGAGCTTCAGAGAGAGTTTGTAATTGAATCTATGTTGATTTCTATAAAACAAACTATTATTTACGTCTCGTTTTCACTCTACGATCAAGCAAACCTTTAGTAAGATCCGTCTTTCGGTTTTTCAATTGGTATCAGAGCAAATCCAGGTTGCTCTATTGCGTTTGCTTTGATTGTAGTTGTTTTCTTGATAAAACCGAGTTGTTTTCATTCAAAAACGGGTAAATCTGTGAGCTTTTCGAGTAATTTTCATTACTAAAACATTTCTATGGGTTTTATCTGAGTTTCTGTCAAAAATCTCGTCCAAATTCTCTCAAAATCGTGAAAATTATGTCGAGAGTGCTTACATTCGTTCGAGGTTCGGAGTAACCGAAATATAACCGCTCCGAACTCCAGGTTCGGAGTACGCTCGGCATAACCACTCCGAACACCAGGTTCGGAGTACGTTCGGAGGAGTTCGGTGAAGGATCGGAGTCTGTTTCGTAGTTCGGTGTAGGATCGGAGTAAGATCGGAGGAGTTCGGACAAAGATCTAAGTTCGGACTGTGTAATCAAGTTCGGACAACGTTCGGAGCAAGATCGGAGGTTCAGTTGAGTTCGGACGAAGTTCGGTGGAAGTTCGGACCGGGCAGGATTTTAAAATTCTCAAAATGAATGAAATTGAGGCTGAGCGTCATCGTCAGAATGTGCCAAAGTTGATAAATCTTGAAGATTATCATGGTTGGGCGACAGATTTTCGAGGATATGTACACGATTTGGATAA
This sequence comes from Deinandra increscens subsp. villosa, assembly GCA_039602395.1. Taxonomy (NCBI): domain Eukaryota; kingdom Viridiplantae; phylum Streptophyta; class Magnoliopsida; order Asterales; family Asteraceae; genus Deinandra; species Deinandra increscens. The sequence goes on from JBCNJP010000025.1 coordinate 17,892,312, forward strand.
AAAATTATGGTTACCAATTACAAACGAACATAAGTATCCAACTTATAGTGATGGTGATTTTAAGGAAATGCATAATTTTTCAAGTGAAGAAAGGGAAGCATTTGATCAAAATGAAAGGGCTACTACACTTCTTATGTTAGCTTTGCCTATAACTCTTAAGAATCCAATCAGGAAGTTTCGAAAGGCAAAACGGATATGGGATTTTGTGAAGACACAGTGTGAGGAACATATGTCTAAACTTTCTCAGAAAACAATTGATCAAGATTTGAAGTTTAAAGGAATAATTGAAAAGTTAGAGAAAAAGGTGGGAATGTTGACTGAAGAAAATGCTTTCTTGACAAAAGAAGTGGAGGAATGGAAAAGTAAAGTTTGTAATGATTTAGCTACCAAAATTCAAAAGGATGTGTCTATATCATGTGCAAATTGTTTGGAGTTTGCTAATATTAAGGAAGGATGGTTGAAAGAAAGGGATTTGTTGGTTGAAGAATGCAATAAAGCTCAAGCTAAGGAAAAGGAAGCTGTTGAAGATTTTGATGCTTTATTTGAGAAATGTTATCCTCTTCAGCAAAAATATGAAAAAGTTACTAAAGCTGCTGTCGAAGTTGCCGATAGAGTAATTCAACTTCAAGAGGAACTTACCAAGTTGCGTGATAAAAATGGTGAGATTCAAAGTCAAAATAACATTTTGAAACAGGATGTTATTTACTATAAGAAACAAGTGGAGAAGGTTTCTGAAGAAGTTCTGGAAGAGTGTCGCTTGAGACGATGTCATATCAGTGATTATAACAAATTGTCTGACAAGTACATTGCTTCACAGAAAGAGTTATCAGAAGCTAATATGAAAATATCTGAACAAAAGATCGAGTTGTTATGATTTGCAACGAAGATTGAAAAATTGCAACCATTCACCGACTTTTCTGAATTATATGTATAAACTGGAAAAGAATGAGAAAAATGGTCAAGATGAATGTCTTCATCAAGTTCCTGCTCCAGTGGACATTGAAATGTCTGTTCCAGCTACATCATCTGGTGTTGATCAGCATGATTATTCAAAGTTTGCTGATACCAGTTCAAGGAAGAAACTAAAATTCAAATCAAAGAAGAATAAGAAGGAGGTTGATTACCGCAAAGGGTTGAAGTTTGATTCAAAATCTACTTTTCTTGAGAAAGAACAGGTGTTTCATGGAAATCCAGAAAACGTAACGGTGCCAAAGTTTTCTGAAATTGTGATAGATGATTCATTGATTTCTGGAAAGAATGACCTGAAAGGTATCAAGTCTGAATTTACAAAGCTTGCCAAACAAGGTCATGCGATACCGACTTCTGTTCAAGATAAGTTTAAACAGAAAAATGGAGGTTTGGGTTTTAACGGAACAGAAATGCCGACTAAGGATTTCAACAAAAAGGAGTTCAAAGCGAAGAAGATAAAGAAGCAGAAGGTGTGTTCAGATAAGAAGACACAATGTTGGAAGCCGAAAGCAGTTTCACCAGATGAAAAGCTTTCTTCTGAAGAGTCTTCTTGTATATCTGATGCTACACCACAAGGCGGTAACAATTCAGATTCATTTTATTCTGCTACTTCTAACAGGTTTTATCGTCAAGATAAATTCTTTGGTTATGGAGATGATTCTGATTTTTATGATTCTCCAAACTGTTTTCCAAAATTTCATAAACCAAAGAAATTTCAACCTGTGTTTTCAAAAATTCATGATGAAGGTCTTACTGATCAGTTTGGAAAACCGATTTCTATCAATTCAACTGGTAAAAGACTTTGTTTTGTTTGTCGTAAGAAAGGTCATTATGCAAATAATTGTCCTACGACAACTAACAATTCATCATCAAATGCCAAACATACAAAGTATGTTGATCTTGATGGCATTATTTTTAGTGAACCAATGCCCAATACTAAATTTTCATGGAAAAAGAAGTCTTTTTCGGAGAAATTGGGTAGTAGTTCTGATTGTCACTCATCAGTTGACAATGGTTCACTAGAAATCATCAAACCACAACAGGAATGGAGACCTAAAGTTGTCTCCACGGCCAACACAGATTTTGTTGAAGACACTGGACGACCTACCATCGTTGGGGATGAGGGTCGGGGTCTTAAGAACTTACTATTTTCCAGTGTTTGCAGGTATTTCAGGAAGACCTGTTAGTAATCGTAAGGTTGCTGACAGTGAGATACTTGTGTTTTTAAGTTAAAATGCATCGTTCTTATCTTTGAAACACTGATTTTTCCAAAATCATTTTCAAAATGTGTCAAGTGTTGATCGATCATTTTCATTTTTGTTATTCAATTTTTCTTTCGTTCATATCTTAGGGGGAGAACATTTGAAAATTCAAAAAATAGTATTTGTTTGAATTTTAGGGGGAGAAATTGGAAAATATAAAAAAAAACATGATGAAAAATTGAGAAATTGATTTGACAAAAGCAAGAAATGATAGTACATCAGCATATACGCTATCTGCCATGGATAGAGTAAGTCTAAAGGCTGTAGGTGCTTGTATGATCTGTGAATGTGCATGACTAATCTGATATCTGCAAGTAAGATATAAACATAAAGCTTGCCTGATAATCTTTGGTTGTTTGCTTCTTGATGAATGCTATGTGATGATTCTAAAACAAAAATAGAATAAAGAGATATCCTGATGAATGCATGTTTTCATTTTGGAAGATTTAAACTTGTTTGATTTTCTTTATTTTGTCAAACGATCGGACTTTCTCTGCGTATCGTAAGATCGACCTGATTGTTGTTCGTTTGACGTTCTGCTTTATTTTTATTGGTGTTTCGTATAATCCATCGGACTTTCTCTGCGCGTTCGGAAGAACCGACCTGATTGTTGTTGGATTATACAATTTCAACTTGTTTTTGCTTTTTTATTTTCTCAAATACTTGGGCTTTCTCTGCGTGTCGAAAGACCGACCTGATTGCTAGGTATTTGAGGTTCTGCTTTATTTTTGCATGACTCATCAAGGATGTTTAAATCTCGAATAAAAGTTACTTCTATATGATAAACATGATGATTTGCTAGTATTTCTGATAGGGTAGAGGCCGAGTTATCAGTGCATGATAAAAATTACCTTAAGCATATCTGAAAACGATAAATATGATTGGTACATGCTGAAATAAACAATCAATGTTGTATTTGCGATTATCTTGGCTTGCATGCTGATTAAGACCGAAATTGAAATGTGCTAGATGCGTTATGTCTGATATGATCTTGCGTCATGATCTTTTTTACATAATACCCAAAAAGAGAGTTTGTAATTGAATCTACGAAAAAAACATTTTCAAAATTCATATATTGGTTTCTCGAAGAGAAGTTTTGCACCAAGGTTATTTATGTTGGCCAGGTACTCAAAGGAAAGAGTTTATCACAACTTCAAGTCTTCTGAAGCTGTTGATAAAGATGAAAGAAACTGTTCATCGTCAAGTATTCGAAGATCAAGCTACCGTCAAGTTGAGGGGGAGTTTGTTCAAGGAATATGTTTTAACTGGCGAACAGATTCTGCACATGACGAGGGGGAGTTTGTTGATACATAATCTGTGCGTCATATGAAGTATCTGAACGAGACGATATGAAGTTTCAAGACAAGTTCATGTTGCTGGCCGAACTAGGGCCGAACCTGAGGTTCGGACCCGCCGAACTTGGAGTTCGGAGGGAGTTCGGAGCAGACGTGTATATATAGGAACTTGTGCTTTGAATGTGAGAACGAATGAGTGTGAGTGAGAGAGACCAGTTCTTAACTATGTGTTTTTTACAGTGTTTCTCTAGAGAGCTTCAGAGAGAGTTTGTAATTGAATCTATGTTGATTTCAATAAAACAAACTATTATTTACGTCTCGTTTTCACTCTACGATCAAGCAAACCTTTAGTAAGATCCGTCTTTCGGTTTTTCAAGTCTATACGCGTAGTCCTGAGTTCGAACGCCGCCACCACCATTTTTTTTATGTGTTGCCTTTTGTAGCCGGTTCCTGATGCACCAACTGCATAAAATGAATGGCTTCGAGTTCTTTCAACAATCTGGGTCGCTAGCCCAGTGGCTAGTGCATTGTTCGGTGCATCATAGGTCACGAGTTCGAAACTCAGTGACATCTATATAAATGATTTTTTTTCTATTTTGTGGTTTTTGTGTTTTTTTTTTGGACATTGTTTGACGTAGAAACCACCAACCGATCATTCCTAATGATATTTTGGACCCGTAGAACTCTCCTAGGAATGGTTATCTCGATTGTTAACTCATTATTTTATATAACACAAATTTCCACCACTAAATATATATATATATATAAATACTAATTGGTGGTTCACGTAAATTATAAAAGTGCATATTTTGGGCATAAACGTAAGCATGTATGTACATACGTATTTTGGAAGATAAAATGAACATTTCGAGAAATCTTTATATTTGTGTAAAATAGGCATACACGAATAATATATTTTGTCGTATTTTGCGATATAAACATTTTAAACATTAGATATATATTTATATAAATATATAAATATATACCTATTTGATTATTGATATAATGACATGTTTGATTATGTATATATATTCATATATGTATACCTATTTCGATTACTCGATTTCATGGATGAACATTTTTATTTAATAATATACTTTTCATTGACTTTTAAAATCGTCATGTTTTCGGTCATCTGCCATCCTCAAGTCGTTTTGAACTTAGTAATCTTCGTCGTGTTAGCTTATGACATTACTCATTTTCACCGTTGGTCTAGACTTAGTCGTTTTCTAATTGAACACACACTTATAATATTATGCTCGTTAGGTGTTTGATAAAACAAGCTGCTATTTGCTATTTTTGCTGTTGTTGATTATCTGGATTTGCTGTGCCCCCTAAGGTGAGTTTCACGGCCCCTTTTTACCTATTTTAAATCCTGTTGGGGGAGATTAACATGCAAACACTTGAACTGTTAGATAATTATATCACCTGAATGATAGTGGCACACTTATGATAAAGTCCTCACTTTTAGAGTTACTGTCAATGTGACATCAGCGGGAACTTATTTGGTAGATCTACTGGGCCTGACAAGCCCCACCCGGGTCATTCGCGCTGACTCGATTGGATATCGAACGGGTGTTATATACTTCTTAGTCTTAACGAGGCACAATTGAACTTGTCGAGCTTCAGTAACTGGATAGCTAGTCTATCTAGTCAAACGTGCACTGATTTCTTGAAAATAGCCTAACTAGCTGTTGATATATTATCTGGATTCTAAACTGAAATTGAACTGTTGTTGAACAGTCAACCTTAAACTTGAACTTGAACTGTCGATGAACGGTTGTTTTATACTGAACTGGGACTGTTGATGAACAGTCGATTTACATTAAGCTGGAACTGTTTTTGAACTGATAAACCTGTGAACTCACCAACCTTTGTGTTGACACTTTTTAGCATGTTATTTCTCAGGTTGCAGATGTTCGAGTATCACGAGTACGCATGCATGAGTCTTGAAACACTTTTAATGTCTTTGAACAAGCCACGTCACCTTGGGTGACAAAGATTTTACATAAGTACTTTTATTGTATTTACGCTTCCGCATTTGTAAAACTCTAATTATATATTTTAATGAAATATGAAACGTTATTATTAATTATTGGTCCTTTGGTGTAACTAATGGACGGCGATCCTGGTTTGTCACGCTCCCTACAGCACGTTATCGCGCGTGGGATTTTTGGGGGTGTGACAGATTGGTATCAGAGCCATTGGTTACAGCGAACTAAGATTCATCTTAGACTGTAACTGTTTTACATTAGTTGCACTTAAACATTTCTCTCATGCATCGTGATACTCACTCCTACACGCACCTGGTTCACGATTTGTTGTTTACATCATCCAATCTCCTTATATATACTCACGGCGAGGAGCCGGTTAGTCTTGAGTCATTTTTCTTAACCTCTCTACGTTGTGTACCTCTTGGTTAACATTCGTGTACAACGAGACGTCGAATCAGATGAAAGGATCACGTTTATACTTTTGACGAGCTGATTGCTACTCGGGATTATTCCGGATTGAACAATTTGGCGTAGTGCCCATACTAAGGATGTATGCTGCATAAGGAAGGTGGTGTAATACCTCTTCTTGTCCTTAAACCTCTATCTTAACTTAGGAGGTTCTTGTTATACCTGGCTTACGTATATCTCTAAACTCATCCGTTCAGGAAATGTTATCTCGATGTGCTAGCGATTATTTAGCTTCACTAGAGTTAGCAGGGTATGAATTCAAGTAGCTGCCTATGGGGCACTTATATCAACTTTCGTTATCCTGATCGTCTTCACAATTGCTGTGATCTCTTAAGATCTTTCGCTTCTCGATTTTATCGTGTTGTGCGTTAAAATAATACAACTGGAGCACAATTCTTATAACCCCAATGAAACCTGATGCGGGTCGACTGAAATTTCCTCTTTGTGTATCGGGTTGCGATCACGCCAGTATGTGTGATAATTATTTTCTAACTTTGAGCTAAGCTAGAGTCATTGTGATAAACCCTACTCAGATCCTATTGAGCTAAATTTCTGGCTGACTCGCTTCGGGTGGGTCATTCCAATCTGAGTGAGCATTTTATTCTTAAAAACTTGTCTCATTAACAAATTCTGGTCAAGATAACCATGGGTTAGTGACCACACCATACTTGGTAGCTGAAGTAAGAGGAACTAGGGTGATCATATAAAGCAAATCACAGTTACGGGTGCACACGTAAATGTAATTTGCAGTATATGGAAATCCTGGAGAATCCTATTAGGCAAGCCAATGGTCGTATTAGGAGCAAATTCCGGTAATTTTTTTCTTTTTCTTTCCTCGTGGTATTGAATGTTGAACATGTTGAACTCAACCGAATGATCGAAGTCATCTATCTTTGAAAACACTATCCAACCTGACTTTGCCCCTTTACTATTGGATTCTAATCCATACGTGAACCCTTTTGAAGCATATTATGAGAAGTTGGTCCTGGTAGGACACCTTCACACTCGTGTATTTCAATGACCATTCTTCCTTAACTACGAACACTCTCGACAAGACTCTTAAATGGTTTGAATTCATCCTGAATCATAATTCTATTTTTAAGATCTTACCGACCATATCAATCCCTAGAACTTTACGATCGTGAGATAACTTGGACATCCATTCACTGGACGGATACCTAGACAACGTTAGATGAACGAATTGGATAAATCATATACCGTGAGCACCGGGGCGTATTTATTGGCTGAAAGCTCTTGAGGAGTTATATTCTGAAGATTCATACTGCCTGATTTTCTTGTGCGAACCAGTACTTGTTGCCAACAACATTGACACGGTTGTACAAACTATCTACCAGACCGCAAGCATATTTATCTATAATGGGGCTAATGTTAGTGAGAATCCTTCCTGACTTTCAAACTAATGACTCCCAGTTTTAATGTAAGGACTATTCCGATTGATCTCCTGAGCCTGAACTATCGATTTTTGTTTGCATAATTCAACCTTTTATGATTTAGCAACCGGCAATTTTTGATTCTCATGTTTTGTAATCCTTTATGCCCTGGATAAGCTCCTAAGCTTTGAACCGAAAGGTGTTACACTTTTGGTTAGTTTTTCTACTAGTTAACACCATGGATGATAAGACGACCTTGTGTTTCAATCGCAGTAACAATACCAAGCTTTATATGGAAACTCTATTTGCACCCATCGAGCGTGAACTTCTTGTTATCGATAGCTAACTGTGCGATCAAACTACATTTACCCTTCTTACACATGAGTACACCAAGTTATCCATACATTTTGTATATTTATTCACGCTCCTCTCATGGCAACTATTGATAAATTTCTGGTATGCGAATCCTCATCGTCGTTTTCAGAAAACTTTCATTGATGAACCCCCAGCTTGAACTTAAAACTCGTGTCCTGTTTAAATTTTGATCGTCTTGAAATCTGAAGCTTTATGATATTCGCATTGCGCGTGCCAACCACTCGACGACCTTCACTAGCATAGCAAACCTTACGTATCTTTCTGGTGTTGTGAATGAAAACTCTTACACCTTTTGTTTGCATAACATATCGAGGTTTTAATCACTCACCCCCTTTACATTCAAGTGTATGGGAGAAAGTTAATGTCCTATATCTCCGATAAATATCCAATGTGGTGTAATGGTAGGTAGCTGGTACGCCTTCAAGGTACGGGTAGTGTAGTGGGTTAGCTGTAGTACACCCTATATATAAACATTGGTGGCACGTTGAATGTGGGACCAGTACCGGACCAAGGATTGACTTTAGAGTCATACACAAGAGCCTCATCTTGAGAAACTCCATCTAACGGGACTAGGTCCTCGATAAAACTGCTTAATGCTACTTTCTCTGAGATTACAAATATCCCTTACGTATTTCTACCGAAAGAGACATGCCCGAAATAATTAAACCCAGTGCTTTTAGAAAACTCTCCTACATGAGTTCTAACTCAGATGTACGTCAACGTTTTAAAAACCTGAGATTTTTCCTCTTATGAATGAAAAATCGCATGATCGAATGAACAACTCCAACTTTTAGAAGCATGTGTTAAGAAGTAGACCGACTTTCGTTTAAGGGACACTACTTTTGGGTCAATTACATTGTTTTTATAAACTCTCAGGCATTCACTAAGGTGATATCCCCGATCCTTTTCTATGGAACACCCGATTAGATCTTTTGATCCGTGGTAAACCTGCATTGAACCCCAGCAAAAAAAAAAAAAAAAAAAAACGCATATGTACAGGCAACTCAAGCCAAAGCCACTTCTGAGCATCCCGATGTTTTGTGTTTCACAGACACCCTTTTATAACACGTTAGTACTTTATCTTACCTTTGAAGACCATTTGAACCGATGATTTGACAAGAAAAGAATTTTGACGCATGAAGCGCAAGCACACCAAGGAGATTGAGCATGTCGGTGAGCTTCACCAACGAATATTTGCCTAACAAGACATTTTACTCTATGGGATTGTATAATCCTCGACACGTTCATTTCGATATCTATTTACACGAATTCCTTGCCAAATCCTGTCAAGAACGCAATACATTTCTCTCTAAATTTTATACTATCCATTATGTTAATTGCATCCTCCCTGCTGGTATCTTCACTAGTGCCAGTTTAAACTCACATGTCGTCCTTCAAATGTGTAGTTGAGACTATCATAAGCTTGCTATCTCATCGTTTACTCGAATTCACGAACTAAGCCGTTGGCGCTTTTCCTCTATTTTCTATTCTCATGCTTGATGCCATGCGCAATCCTACATATAACTTTTCGATATTCGGTACCTCATAGTTTCACTTTTATTTTGTTGGATCTTCACTCTAAATTTTTAGATTCTTTAGCAAGGTAATGTGCATGATGATATGTCGTATGAAACTGAACTCCAACTTGAACCTGATCCTAATTGTCTATGTAATTATTTAAATAATTCTTAACAAAGTTGAGTAATTCTTTCCTAAAACAAACTGCTATGTGTTACCTTTTGAATGACTACGAGCTCTTGATTGGATTTCTCTTTGGACCTCAGGCCTTTTGTCACAAAATCAGTGTGTTGCCAGTTATATTTTAGTATGTGAGCAAACCTTGAACCATTTTAACCATGATAAATGAAGAACGTTTATAAAACATACGTGTTTATGCATGCTAAATTTTGAGAATCAAATCCTATGTTTAGGGTATATAAATTGATTAATTATTGAAATGCCGGTTTAAACATAAATTGCGTAGAAGTGCATGATTAGTTATGTGTATGAAATGTGTTAGGAACCAAAAAATGGCATGTTGTGAATGTATTAACTTGATTGAGTGTGAAAACCATACACCATACAAGGTCCTAAGTCTCCTACCTCGGTGGGAATGACAAGACTGTGTGAAGTTGCCCCGTCCACTTTGCACCGTATGGGTTGCGTTGGTTAGTTTATGAACTAATATGCTAGAGATATGCCATGTTAGGGTCGTATGTTAGTATATAAGGTGTTAGGATAATTGTATCCTTTGTATGGTAAAACCTCCATGATAGATTGCATGCTAGTATGCATTAACCATATCAATCGTTAAAGGAAGCCTTCATAGAGACTCAAATGTCATCTGAATCATTACTGCATGAAAAGTGATTTTGAATGTTTTGTGAATCATGTGAACTTAATTGATCATAACACCAAGTACTAAATTAACCAATTTGTCCTCACGTTAACTTGATCAGTTTTTTGTAATTCTATGCTAATTACTGGTTGGTAGGCAAATTTAGGCGTTTACGCTTTCGTTAGATAACGTGTTTATTAGAAAAACATTGATTGACTTGATGCAAACACAATTTTCTCATATCCAAATTTCCCTTCACTTCTAGCATCAGACACAATAGCTGGAGGCTACTCGGACATATTATGGTCGCTTCTTCGTATCGAAATTTTGATTCCAGATACTTATGTTATCATGTCATTCTGTTTGACCTTGCCACTCTACACGATTCCTGTAATATGATTGTTCGAACTTTCTCGTAGAAACACCCTATCAAAGAAACCACTTTCTATACTTTCGATTCGAATTTCTTTTGAAATCCTCTAAACTTTTGATATCTTCTCAACTTCTGGCACACAATTTTTTTTAATATCATCCATCACTCATTTTGGAGTAGAAAATCTAGATTCTTTCGATATATTACTGTCAATTCGACTCTTATGGCAGTTGTTAGCGATTTAAATTTCGGGATGAAATTCTTTCAACAAGGGGATGATGTGACGACTAAGAATTTTTTATTTATTTCTTTTGTGACCTACTTGTTAACCACGTTTTTCCATTTTCGGGACGAAAATTCTTCAACAAGGGGATACTGTGACAATCCGTCTTTTCATGATCCAATTTAAACCTAAACTGATATAAATGTTGTGTGAACATTTATTTTAAACTATTATAAACGTTGTGTGAACATTTATGTGATTGAATTATGTTGACCATAGCAACTAGAGTTTGTGTAACTATCACTATACGGGCATGCACTTAAAGTCTAGACGTTTGATATTTTATAATTTTGTGTAAATCATATGTCATGATTTCATGCAAACGTTTTGTCATTTCATGTGACAAGTTAACCTATAATTCTATGTGGTATATGTATATATATTCTCATGATTTATTCTATGATTTTATGTGACAAAGTGTCACGAGATTATACATATCGTTTCATGATTTTATGTGGGGTATTGTCTATAATTTTATGTGAATTTAAAATAAGTAATTAAGGATTAATATTTATGATTTTATGTGACAAACAAGGTTTATATATTTTTATTAAACGTGTCGCGTAAACATGTTGTATTATATAATCGTATAGTTATCATTTAGGTTACCTCCCTTAACTCCGTTAGGTATCGTTAACATTTTATAAACTTTGAGGGACCTTTTCTGCCTTTTCCTAAACCTCATTTTACTTAACAAAGTTGTGGGACCGTTTCCGTAAAAAGCTGAAACTTTATGTGCACCTCATAACTTCGTGAGGGACTAATTGTGCCATGCTCCAATAGTTGAATTGTGACGATCAAAGTACAACGGGAATTTAATTTCGACGTTCGGTATGGAGACTGATCATCACACTTCCCGTCGGTTTCAATTGCTCCTCCATCAATTTGCATCAAACGACGAGGACTATCACTTTCTCACAATCATCTCTCTAGCTCCCTCGTGCTCTCCTTTGTTCAACCGTAAAGAAAGAAAAAAACCCCGCCGGAGCTAAGAACCCCGGCTATTACATCGCTGATACACCACCATCAACCACCAAACCGCAATAGCAAGCCCCGTTGAGCAATCAGAAGCATTCCCCAGTTCAAACCCGGGTTCCGTAGTTGAGTCCGTGATCGAGGTCGGGTTCGCGTTCGGTTTGTTTTATCATCATTAAGGCATCAACTCTCGTAGCTGACACTAAGGTATTGATTCTCACTGCTTTTCGATTCGTTTCTGCATGTTAGATTCGTGGTTCACGTTTTTCTGGTGACCGGAACTCAAGTCCGATCACCGGAGTTCATAAGGAAGAAGAAGGTGGCGGGTTGGAACAGTTCATATGTTTGTTTTCTGGGTTTTAAAACGTCCTCAGGGCTTAGCCGGGTGGCTAAAGCATACGAAGTCTATACGCGTGGTCCTGAGTTCGAACGCCGCCACCACCATTTTTTTTATGTGTTGCCTTTGTAGCCGGTTCCTGATGCACCAACTGCATAAAATGAATGGCTTCGAGTTCTTTCAACAATCTGGGTCGCTAGCCCAGTGGCTAGTGCATTGTTCGGTGCATCATAGGTCACGAGTTCGAAACTCAGTGACTTCTATATAAATGATTTTTTTTCTATTTTGTGGTTTTTGTGTTTTTTTTTTTTTGGACATTGTTTGACGTAGAAACCACCAACCGATCATTCCTAATGATATTTTGGACCCGTAGAACTCTCCTAGGAATGGTTATCTCGATTGTTAACTCATTATTTTATATAACACAAATTTCCACCACTAAATATATATATATATATATATATATATATATATATATATATAAATACTAATTGGTGGTTCACGTAAATTATAAAAGTGCATAATTTGGGCATAAACGTAAGCATGTATGTACATACGTATTTTGGAAGATAAAATGAACATTTCGAGAAATCTTTATATTTGTGTAAAATAGGCATACACGAATAATATATTTTGTCGTATTTTGCGATATAAACATTTTAAACATTAGATATATATTTATATAAATATATAAATATATACCTATTTGATTATTGATATAATGACATATATGTTTATGTATATATATTCATATATGTATACCTATTTCGATTACTCGATTTCATGGATGAACATTTTTATTTAATAATATACTTTTCATTGACTTTTAAAATCGTCATGTTTTCGGTCATCTGCCATCCTCAAGTCGTTTTGAACTTAGTTATCTTCGTCGTGTCAGCTTATGACATTACTCATTTTCACCGTTGGTCTAGACTTAGTCGTTTTCCAATTGAACACACACTTATAATATTATGCTCGTTAGGTGTTTGATAAAACAAGCTGCTATTTGCTATTTTTGCTGTTGTTGATTATCTGGATTTGCTGTGCCCCCTAAGGTGAGTTTCACGGCCCCTTTTTACCTATTTTAAATCCTGTTGGGGGAGATTAACATGCAAACACTTGAACTGTTAGATAATTATATCACCTGAATGATAGTGGCACACTTATGATAAAGTCCTCACTTTTAGAGTTACTGTCAATGTGACATCAGCGGGAACTTATTTGGTAGATCTACTGGGCCTGACAAGCCCCACCCGGGTCATTCGCGCTGACTCGATTGGATATCGAACGGGTGTTATATACTTCTTAGTCTTAACGAGGCACAATTGAACTTGTCGAGCTTCAGTAACTGGATAGCTAGTCTATCTAGTCAAACGTGCACTGATTTCTTGAAAATAGCCTAGCTAGCTGTTGATATATTATCTGGATTTTAAACTGAACTTGAACTGTTGTTGAACAGTCAACCTTAAACTTGAACTTGAACTGTCGATGAACGGTTGTTTTACACTGAACTGGGACTGTTGATGAACAGTCGATTTACATTAAGCTGGAACTGTTTTTGAACTGATAAACCTGTGAACTCACCAACCTTTGTGTTGACACTTTTTAGCATGTTATTTCTCAGGTTGCAGATGTTCGAGTATCACGAGTACGCATGCATGAGTCTTGAAACACTTTTAATGTCTTTGAACAAGCCACGTCACCTTGGGTGACAAAGATTTTACATAAGTACTTTTATTGTATTTACGCTTCCGCATTTGTAAAACTCTAATTATATATTTTAATGAAATATGAAACGTTATTATTAATTATTGGTCCTTTGGTGTAACTAATGGACGGCGATCCTGGTTTGTCACGCTCCCTACGGCACGTTATCGCGCATGGGATTTTTGGGGGTGTGACATAAATCTTCTGCCACCACTCAATCTGGTGCTAAGGGCAAAGGGAAGGGCAAGAAGACTTCCAAAGTAGAGTCGCCGCATGATCAGCGCCAATGCTTTAAATGTAACAAGATGGGACATTGGAGAAGGAACTGCCCTGAGTACCTTATACTATGTAGGATTGCTTACACACTTTATACTATGTAGGAACTTGAAAAACGAAGGAGATCAAAACCAAGAGATTGTGAAGCTCGCTTGCACTTCAAGGCAACTAGGGTTTTGCTCACATTCTGATTTATTAACTCGGTAATATTATAAAACAATTGGTATGTTTTTCCCTGGCTGCGTCCAGGATGAATACTTATTTGATTTCCTATTTTGAACATGGTTTTCTTTGACTTTGTTTGACATTAGTATTTGCATCGTATGAATAATTGTTTGACATTTGAACTTGTTTTCTCAATTAGTCTTTTGATTATATGTTCAAAACAACATAATGCATACCCTGATGAATAGGATTCACATAATCATGAACACATCATAAGCATTAAAGGATATGTGATCCTCACAATTGCTAGATGTAATCATCTTTTGTCTAATAATCACTTGACTAATTAATAGCTCATTGAAATTCAACATCTTGTCATAAAGAGTATCAATAAGCTAATAGACAATGAATCATTTTCTAAACTTCGAAATATTCGTATTTGATGGACCTCTAAAATGAGTGTAAAAACGAGATACGATCTTAATACTGCATGCTTTGATCAATCTAGTGAAATCGAGAAGTAAATAAGAGAATCTTTATTGAATCACTTAAAGATTACAAAGACTCTTTCTACTTTCTCTCTCTAACTCACACACAGAAAAGGTGTAGAAAATGACAGAACTATTTAGCTCACAACTAACATGAGCTATTTATAGTTAGGGACAATCTGGCATGCGTAGCAACCGGTGGACCAATTGGTACGGGCGTACCAATTGGTACGGCATACCAGCTGGTACGGCACCATTGATATTGCCACTACAACTCACAGACTCGCTCTAATCTAGATACAATACACGAGACACATTGTAGCATATGCATATGCTCTAACAAACTCCCCCTTAACGTGTAGTGTATCTATTCTCTAACTAAACTTCAGTCTTCAATCTTCAACATTGCTGCATCCGATCTTTGACTTGAAATCTTGTCAGAAATAGAGCTTGTATGGCTGGATCACTCTTGAATCATCTTTGATCTTCAAGATCCACTTGTAAACGATACTTCAAACTCTCCCTTTCACCATGCTTGAGTCTTGACACACATAACCTGTAATTTCAGAAGACAGAAACGCGGTTTCCTTTTTCTTTTGAAAATTAATTTAATCTTGGTGCAAAACTTCTCTTTGAGAATCCAAGACAATATTTTTGAAATTTTGATTTCGTATCGTGTATCGATCGGTCGAAAACAATAAGAAACAAAATTTTTTTGCCTTTTTGAAACTTTAAATCAAAACACACTGAAAATCTTTTTGATTTTTCTAAGTTTATGCTAAAACACACCTAAAATCTTTTTGGATTTTTCAGACATGACATCATAAATGCAATACAGGAATGAGATACTGAATCACACACTATTTTTGTCTTTTGCGAGAAAGATCACGACTTTGGATCATATTGGTCATGACATGCTGAACTGCACTTCAATTTCAATTACTTCAGCACACAAGTCATGTTGATTGCTGGTATAATTTGTCCAACTTAAACTCAGGCACAATCATACTCATAACATCTGGATATTTATTGTATTGATTAGATTGCATTGACCAGTGTACCCCACACTATCAGACATTCTCAGATATGTATTTGCTTATCACACTTTGTGATTTCATTCGTGATTTAACCACATAATGATTGAATTCATGATATCGTCAACTGTGTTCCATGCAAAAAGAAATAAGAACGTTAAATCGTCTATCTTAAGGTCGATCTTTCGATACGCAGATAAGGCCTCACATTTAACAAAATAAGAAAATAAAAACAAGTTGAAATTGTATAACACAACAACAATCAGGTCGGTACTCCCGTACACGCAGAGAAAGTACGATGAGTTATACGAAACACCAAAGAAAATAAAGCAGAACGTCAAACGAACAACAATCAGGTCGGTACTCCCGTACACGCAGAGAAAGTACGATAAGTTATACGAAACACCAAAGAAAATAAAGCAGAACGTCAAACGAACAACAATCGGGTCGGTCTTGTGGACACGCAGATAAAGTCCGATCGTTTGACAAAATAAAGAAAATCAAACAAGTTTAAATCTTCGCAAAATGAATAGATGTATACACAGTGATTTCTCATTTTTCTTTTTCCACATATCTTTCTCTTGATATCATGAGATACGCATCAAGATGTTGTCCACTTGGTCAAGCATTAGTATTTTAATGTTTATCACATCTGAATACTTTCTGATTTAATGTCGAGCCTACCAAGCACATCGATCAATGATCTTATGGCTTTTTCATCTAATTTATCCACGAGTTAGACACGTAAGCCAATGTACCATCATTTCCCAAATATGTCGGATACAAATTTCTCATTTTTCAATGTTTTTGTATTTTCTGTTTTTCCAATGTTTTTGTATTTTTCCATTATCTCCCCCTTAAAATTAAAACTCTATTTTTGGATTTTCATTTTAACAAAAATACAAAGACACTATTTTTGGTATTTTTCAATTTTCTCCCCCTAATAACAAACACAAAGCATTAAAGAAAGAAAATTGGCCTTCGACATGGATACCGTTTCGATTTAGATTTCAGAAAAATTTCAGTTTTTGAAATTTGATGTCACATATAATTTAACTTAAATCAGCAGAATACTCCTCCTTCAGCAACTTTTCAATCACCGATAGGTCTTCTAGAAGTACCTGCACACTGGTCAAATACGTCAGTTTATAAATGACCCAAAGCTAATCACTTCTGGTTAACCAGTATTCTGGTTTCCTTTTGAAACCACTTTAGGTTTCTAAATTTGTTGTTTTGGTAAATCAGTATCTGATGAACCACTTAAAGTGAGATACAATCTTACTACTGCATGCTTTGATCAATCTAGTGAAAACGAGAAGTAAATAAGAGAATTCTTATTGAATCACTTAAAGATTACAAAGACTCTTTCTACTTTCTCTCTCTAACTCACACACAGAAAAGGTGTAGAAAATGACAGAACTATTTAGCTCACAACTAACATGAGCTATTTATAGTTAGGGACAATCTGGCATGCGTAGCAACCGGTGGACCAATTGGTACGGGCGTACCAATTGGTACGGCATACCAGCTGGTACGGCACCATTGATATTGCCACTACAACTCACAGACTCGCTCTAATCTAGATACAATACACGAGACACATTGTAGCATATGCATATGCTCTAACAAACTCCCCCTTAACGTGTAGTGTATCTATTCTCTAACTAAACTTCAGTCTTCAATCTTCAACATTGCTGCATCCGATCTTTGACTTGAAATCTTGTCAGAAATAGAGCTTGTATGGCTGGATCACTCTTGAATCATCTTTGATCTTCAAGATCCACTTGTAAACGATACTTCAAACTCTCCCTTTCACCATGCTTGAGTCTTGACACACATAACCTGTAATTTCAGAAGACAGAAACGCGGTTTCCTTTTTCTTTTGAAAATTAATTTAATCTTGGTGCAAAACTTCTCTTTGAGAATCCAAGACAATATTTTTGAAATTTTGATTTCGTATCGTGTATCGATCGGTCGAAAACAATAAGAAACAAAATTTTTTTGCCTTTTTGAAACTTTAAATCAAAACACACTGAAAATCTTTTTGATTTTTCTAAGTTTATGCTAAAACACACCTAAAATCTTTTTGGATTTTTCAGACATGACATCATAAATGCAATACAGGAATGAGATACTGAATCACACACTATTTTTGTCTTTTGCGAGAAAGATCACGACTTTGGATCATATTGGTCATGACATGCTGAACTGCACTTCAATTTCAATTACTTCAGCACACAAGTCATGTTGATTGCTGGTATAATTTGTCCAACTTAAACTCAGGCACAATCATACTCATAACATCTGGATATTTATTGTATTGATTAGATTGCATTGACCAGTGTACCCCACACTATCAGACATTCTCAGATATGTATTTGCTTATCACACTTTGTGATTTCATTCGTGATTTAACCACATAATGATTGAATTCATGATATCGTCAACTGTGTTCCATGCAAAAAGAAATAAGAACGTTAAATCGTCTATCTTAAGGTCGATCTTTCGATACGCAGATAAGGCCTCACATTTAACAAAATAAGAAAATAAAAACAAGTTGAAATTGTATAACACAACAACAATCAGGTCGGTACTCCCGTACACGCAGAGAAAGTACGATGAGTTATACGAAACACCAAAGAAAATAAAGCAGAACGTCAAACGAACAACAATCAGGTCGGTACTCCCGTACACGCAGAGAAAGTACGATGAGTTATACGAAACACCAAAGAAAATAAAGCAGAACGTCAAACGAACAACAATCGGGTCGGTCTTGTGGACACGCAGATAAAGTCCGATCGTTTGACAAAATAAAGAAAATCAAACAAGTTTAAATCTTCGCAAAATGAATAGATGTATACACAGTGATTTCTCATTTTTCTTTTTCCACATATCTTTCTCTTGATATCATGAGATACGCATCAAGATGTTGTCCACTTGGTCAAGCATTAGTATTTTAATGTTTATCACATCTGAATACTTTCTGATTTAATGTCGAGCCTACCAAGCACATCGATCAATGATCTTATGGCTTTTTCATCTAATTTATCCACGAGTTAGACACGTAAGCCAATGTACCATCATTTCCCAAATATGTCGGATACAAATTTCTCATTTTTCAATGTTTTTGTATTTTCTGTTTTTCCAATGTTTTTGTATTTTTCCATTATCTCCCCCTTAAAATTAAAACTCTATTTTTGGATTTTCATTTTAACAAAAATACAAAGACACTATTTTTGGTATTTTTCAATTTTCTCCCCCTAATAACAAACACAAAGCATTAAAGAAAGAAAATTGGCCTTCGACATGGATACCGTTTCGATTTAGATTTCAGAAAAATTTCAGTTTTTGAAATTTGATGTCACATATAATTTAACTTAAATCAGCAGAATACTCCTCCTTCAGCAACTTTTCAATCACCGATAGGTCTTCTAGAAGTACCTGCACACTGGTCAAATACGTCAGTTTATAAATGACCCAAAGCTAATCACTTCTGGTTAACCAGTATTCTGGTTTCCTTTTGAAACCACTTTAGGTTTCTAAATTTGTTGTTTTGGTAAATCAGTATCTGATGAACCACTTAAAGTGAGATACAATCTTACTACTGCATGCTTTGATCAATCTAGTGAAAACGAGAAGTAAATAAGAGAATTCTTATTGAATCACTTAAAGATTACAAAGACTCTTTCTACTTTCTCTCTCTAACTCACACACAGAAAAGGTGTAGAAAATGACAGAACTATTTAGCTCACAACTAACATGAGCTATTTATAGTTAGGGACAATCTGGCATGCGTAGCAACCGGTGGACCAATTGGTACGGGCGTACCAATTGGTACGGCATACCAGCTGGTACGGCACCATTGATATTGCCACTACAACTCACAGACTCGCTCTAATCTAGATACAATACACGAGACACATTGTAGCATATGCATATGCTCTAACAAACTCCCCCTTAACGTGTAGTGTATCTATTCTCTAACTAAACTTCAGTCTTCAATCTTCAACATTGCTGCATCCGATCATTGACTTGAAATCTTGTCAGAAATAGAGCTTGTATGGCTGGATCACTCTTGAATCATCTTTGATCTTCAAGATCCACTTGTAAACGATACTTCAAACTCTCCCTTTCACCATGCTTGAGTCTTGACACACATAACCTGTAATTTCAGAAGACAGAAACGCGGTTTCCTTTTTCTTTTGAAAATTAATTTAATCTTGGTGCAAAACTTCTCTTTGAGAATCCAAGACAATATTTTTGAAATTTTGATTTCGTATCGTGTATCGATCGGTCGAAAACAATAAGAAACAAAATTTTTTTGCCTTTTTGAAACTTTAAATCAAAACACACTGAAAATCTTTTTGATTTTTCTAAGTTTATGCTAAAACACACCTAAAATCTTTTTGGATTTTTCAGACATGACATCATAAATGCAATACAGGAATGAGATACTGAATCATACACTATTTTTGTCTTTTGCGAGAAAGATCACGACTTTGGATCATATTGGTCATGACATGCTGAACTGCACTTCAATTTCAATTACTTCAGCACACAAGTCATGTTGATTGCTGGTATAATTTGTCCAACTTAAACTCAGGCACAATCATACTCATAACATCTGGATATTTATTGTATTGATTAGATTGCATTGACCAGTGTACCCCACACTATCAGACATTCTCAGATATGTATTTGCTTATCACACTTTGTGATTTCATTCGTGATTTAACCACATAATGATTGAATTCATGATATCGTCAACTGTGTTCCATGCAAAAAGAAATAAGAACGTTAAATCGTCTATCTTAAGGTCGATCTTTCGATACGCAGATAAGGCCTCACATTTAACAAAATAAGAAAATAAAAACAAGTTGAAATTGTATAACACAACAACAATCAGGTCGGTACTCCCGTACACGCAGAGAAAGTACGATGAGTTATACGAAACACCAAAGAAAATAAAGCAGAACGTCAAACGAACAACAATCAGGTCGGTACTCCCGTACACGCAGAGAAAGTACGATGAGTTATACGAAACACCAAAGAAAATAAAGCAGAACGTCAAACGAACAACAATCGGGTCGGTCTTGTGGACACGCAGATAAAGTCCGATCGTTTGACAAAATAAAGAAAATCAAACAAGTTTAAATCTTCGCAAAATGAATAGATGTATACACAGTGATTTCTCATTTTTCTTTTTCCACATATCTTTCTCTTGATATCATGAGATACGCATCAAGATGTTGTCCACTTGGTCAAGCATTAGTATTTTAATGTTTATCACATCTGAATACTTTCTGATTTAATGTCGAGCCTACCAAGCACATCGATCAATGATCTTATGGCTTTTTCATCTAATTTATCCACGAGTTAGACACGTAAGCCAATGTACCATCATTTCCCAAATATGTCGGATACAAATTTCTCATTTTTCAATGTTTTTGTATTTTCTGTTTTTCCAATGTTTTTGTATTTTTCCATTATCTCCCCCTTAAAATTAAAACTCTATTTTTGGATTTTCATTTTAACAAAAATACAAAGACACTATTTTTGGTATTTTTCAATTTTCTCCCCCTAATAACAAACACAAAGCATTAAAGAAAGAAAATTGGCCTTCGACATGGATACCTTTTCGATTTAGATTTCAGAAAAATTTCAGTTTTTGAAATTTGATGTCACATATAATTTAACTTAAATCAGCAGAATACTCCTCCTTCAGCAACTTTTCAATCACCGATAGGTCTTCAAGAAGTACCTGCACACTGGTCAAATACGTCAGTTTATAAATGACCCAAAGCTAATCACTTCTGGTTGACCAGTGTTCTGGTTTCCTTTTGAAACCACTTTAGGTTTCTAAATTTGTTGTTTTGGTAAATCAGTATCTGATGAACCACTTAAAGTGAGATACGATCTTACTACTGCATGCTTTGATCAATCTAGTGAAAACGAGAAGTAAATAAGAGAATTCTTATTGAATCACTTAAAGATTACAAAGGCGCTCTCTAGTTTCTCTCTCTAACTCACACACAGAAAAGGTGTAGAAAATGACAGAACTATTTAGTTCACAACTAACATGAGCTATTTATAGTTAGTGACAATCTGGCATGCGTACCAACCAGTGAACCAATTGGTACTGGCGTACCAATTGGTACGGCGTACCAGCTGGTACGACCCCATTGATATTGCCATTATAACTCACAGATTCGCTCTAATCAAGATACAATACACGAGACACATTGTAGCATAGGAATATGCTCTAACAATGAGCATTAGGGTTCTTAATTTTGATTAAGCGTCTGCTCAAAGAAGTTAGTATCATCAGCCTTGATTAATAGTAATAATCATTTGGAAGATTGATGATTAATGAATACCTAAACCTTAATATTCCTATAAATGAATTTTTTACAAATAGTTGTAAATTAAAATTCAAAATCCTACTAAGCTAAATTGTTAACTCTTGAATCCAAGAAAATTAAGCATCAAGAAATTGAAGCTTAAACATATCGTATACCCCTTTTGCAAAAATCACCCTAACCATCCAATCCATAACTTTCCTACTCAAGTCTAGTATCAAGAAACAGTTCTTGCCGTTAACTATACTTAACCATAAAATATACATTCAAAATCCTTTAGGATTAATGTTTCATCCAAGAGAAAGGAATCAATTCCATTAAGTGTTAGACTATAACGAAACATGAAGTATATATGTATATATATATACATACATGATATCGATGGTAAACTTAAAGAAATTCAAGTATAACCAATTGAATGGATATCACATCATCTGACCAACAAGTTGTTGCCTTAATCAGAAATATGTGAACATTCTTCTGACCAAACAATTGTTGTCTTAATCATAAAATGTAAGCGTTCTTGAAAGAGATAGATTTCAATGGAACCTGACATTCTTTTTGAAGAATATTCCATAATCCATCATCTAAAGAATGAAACATGAATCTATATAAGATAACCGATCTAAGATGATTCAGTTTCATAAAACTAAGATATCAATAATGCACTGGTTTGCATAAATATCCAAACCCACAATTTTGTATCTTATTACAAGATTAATTTGGTCCAACTAGTAGACCAAGATAGGTTTAAGCAAAACTGTTTGCTAATAACCTGTAAGTTTGAATTGATAGTCTTAAAGAACGCTAGATCTATAAAAGGAAAGTGGGAGCACTATGTTAATAATCATGTTTATGATCATGTTTATGATAATTACATAATGACCCAAGTAGTTTGATTTAATTAGTTAAAATTAAAATAATGGATTTAATCATTGGATGATTGAGAAGTTACTTGTAAGTGTAAACTCTGGATAAAGATCCATAGACATAAGTTACTTCTAGGTCTAGTTCAAAATCATTAGGAATTTGAACGAAAGAATATATTGTAAATGCGTGAGCGTTGGATCGTGTACTCGATCGTATCGAAATCAATGTAAAACGTGAAGATAAGGAGTAAATACAAATAACTTGTATTAACCACACAGAGATTACACAGCAAAACACACACAGAAGATATGACAAGAAGTTGTATTCTCTATACAAGAAAAGCTATTTATAAGATGAACGTTTTAAGCTAAACCACGATCAGCCGAACCTCCAGTTCGGACATAGTTTGTGTGAGTCCGAACTGGAAGTTCGCCTCAGGTTCAGACAGCACAATCTTGTAGCCTTTTGTCTTGTATTTGATACTGTTGGGTTTTACAGTGGGATCCGGGTTACCGATTTTAATTTTATAAAAACCGATTTAATAATTGAATTAATTCTAAATTAATTTAGCAGCGGAAACGAATTAAAACGCGAATGCAACTGTAACAGGATCAATCACCAGACACGACAAACACCGAAATATATTTATTTAAAATAAATAAATAATTAAATTAAATATCTAAAATTTAGATATACCTTAGCGGGTTCCGAACAACCGTTCGAGACACCCGGATTCAACGGGCTCGCGCTAGGACGAACTGTGACGTCTGACTCGAACCTTCGAGACAAGTCGTCGACGGCGGCGGCGGCCATGGGCGGTGGCGGCGGTAGTGGCGGCGGTGGTGGTAGAGATACCACCGGTGGTGGTGACAATACTTTCTCCGTCGGGATGCCGACCGGAACGGTCCCCACGATGATCTCATCACCGGTGACCGGAGGCGACACGGTGGCGGTGGACGACGGGTACAAGGGCGCGAGCCACGACGACAGAACCGGACGCGGTGGCCTCGGCTGCGCCGGCAGCGCGAGGACCACCGGTCGGTGGTCGCGCGGCGGCTCGGAGGACGCAGCAGCGGCGGCGGCGGCTTGAGCCGCGGCGGCAGCTCAGGCTGCGGATTCGGCTTCGGCTCGGGCTGTGGCTTCGGCTCGGGCTGCGACGGCTTCGCTTTCGAGTCGGGCACAGATGGCGGCGAGACAGGGATCCATCGGAACTGGCGAGGGACTGTGGTGGTGGTGGTGGCGGCGATCGACGGTGGGCGGCGGCGGGGAGCCGGCTTCGGCTTGGGATCGGCGCAGAGAGAGAGAGATGGGAGATTAGGGTTTTGTGACTTGTTATGCAATCTTCCTCCTCCCTCTCTCTTTTAATATTAAATCGCGGACCGGGGCCAGATAGGACTGGGCCCGGTCGCGATTCCCTTTTAGTCCACCAACCGATTAGTCTGTTAATCCGGTAACAACTGATCGGTCCGTCTTTTATTTACCGAGTTATTTTGAGCCGAAAAAGTTTTTGTCGTTTTAATTAAATAAATAATTAATATTTATTTAATTTACCATTTAGTTCGTTTATATCTAATTAACAATTGATTAGATTTAATAGTCCGTTGACCCGGGTGTAACTGTTACGGGTCAATATCAGTCGGGTTCGTTAATTTCGTCGGGTCAGGACACTCTATTTCCAACAGTCTCCCACTTGGACTGAACGCGACAGATTAACGAGCGCAGTCAGAGGCACTCTAGCTATGCATGGCTACACCAACTAATATTGACACTTTAAGTCGTCAGCCAAAGTATATCTGATTGGCAATCAAGCAGACTCATGACTTGTGCATTCATTGTCATATGTTCCTTTCTGTATAAGACATTGATGAATTATGAGACATGGACTCTCATATTTTATTCATCGATTTTCGTTCTCGATACAATTCGAAGTGATCCAACAAACACACAGTAAGTTTGGGTGAGGCCTCACACTTTTCACTTGGAATCAACGAGGGCCTTTATGTCTAACTGTTGCCGAAGCAAGAGTACAGAATCCATTGTTGAGGCATACAGCTCCCACTAAACCTCAGAGCCATTCCCAAAAATAACCGTTATGGCTGGCAGTTACGCGACAACGTTAGGCTATAATCAAAGAATGTTCTTTAGTAAAAAGGAGTTCGAATATGCGTCTCAGGTCTAAGGATACATTAGAGCATGCATTAATCAAGCAAGCAAGACTTCCATGTTTGCGTTGCATGATGCGAGTTACGTCCAACGTCATTCACCAATGAGGTCCGTGAGTTTGAATGTTAAACAACTTTAAGGCTCAAACAGTCACAATAGTCTTACTTTAGTATAGCTCCCACTAACTAATCGACTACGGACATTTAGGACAAGAACTTATTGTCCAAGGTTTAAACGTACAAATATTGAACACAGTTATGTAATTCATTATTGCATAAAACCAGATGGAATAAGAATAATATAGATAATTGATGGTGTTCATACATCCAAATACCGAATCAAAACATGTCTTTAGCTAATCTAAGCCCTAACGCTTCTCTGTGGCGTATATGAGTTTCCTGAGTCATAGGCTTAGTAAAGGGATCAGCTAAGTTTTGATCTGTGTGTACTTTGCTTATTTTGATTTCATTTCTTTCGACTACTTCTCTTATGTAGTGGAATTTCCTCAGGACGTGCTTGGCCTTCTTATGAGACCCTTGCTCTTTGGCTTGAGCTATACCGCCTGTGTTATCGCACAGCATCTCGATGGGCTGCCTGATACTTGGCATAGCATCGAGATCGGATATGAACTTCTTCATCCACACGGCTTCTTTAGCAGCTTCTGAGGCGGCTATGTATTCGGATTCGGTAGTAGAATCAGCTACTACTGGCTGTTTTGAACTTCTCCAAGAAACAGCCCCTCCGTTAAGAGTGAATACGAATCCCGACTGTGAGCGAGAGTCATCTCGGTCAGTCTGAAAACTAGCGTCAGTGTAACATCTTACAGTGAGCTCTTCATCAACACCTCCGTATACGAGAAACATATCAGTAGTGTTTCTCAAGTATTTTAGTATGTTCTTTACAGCCGTCCAGTGAGCTAGTCCTGGCGTCTGTTGGTACCGACTTGTCACGCTCAGTGCATACGAGACATCCGGTCGTGTGCAGATCATGGCATACATGATAGATCCAATAGCAGAGGCAAATGGGATCGATGCCATTTGGCTTATCTCGCGCTCCGTTAGGTGCTTGAGATTTGTCCAAGATTGTTCCCTTAGTCATGGGAACGGCTCCTTTCTTGGAGTTGCTCATATTAAACCGAGCTATGATCTTGTCAACGTATGTGCTTTGACTGAGTCCCAAAAGGCACTTAGATCGATCTCTGTGAATTTTAATTCTCAGAATGTAAGCGGCTTCTCCAAGGTCTTTCATAGCGAAACAAGATGAAAGCCATTTCTTAACATCGTTAAGCATGGGTATGTTGTTTCCTATGATCAATATATCGTCCATGTACAGTACGAGGAATGATACAGCGCTCCCACTCGCCTTTCTGTAAACACAAGGCTCATCTTTGTTTTGATCAAAACCAAACTCTTTGACTTTTCGATCAAAACGAAGATTCCAGCTTCGAGATGCTTGCTTGAGTCCATAAATGGACTTGCTTAGCTTGCAAACCTTGTTTGGATTCTCTGGATCGACAAAACCATCAGGCTGAACCATGTAGACATTCTCTTCGAGTTGTCCGTTCAGGAAGGCGGTTTTAACGTCCATTTGCCATATCTCATAGTCATGGTATGCGGCTATGGCAAGGAGAATCCTGATCGATTTGATCATGACAACGGGCGAAAAAGTCTCATCATAGTCAATCCCTTGGGTTTGAGTGAAACCTTTCGCTACTAGCCGTGCCTTGTAGGTTTGAACATTTCCATGCATGTCAGTTTTTCTTTTAAAGATCCACTTGCTCCCTACTGCCCGTGTGCCGGGGGGTAGCTCAATCAAGTCCCAGACGTGATTGTCACACATGGATTGCATCTCAGCGTTCATGGCTTCAAGCCATTTATCAGATTCCGGATCTGATATAGCAGCTTTATAATTAATAGGCTCATCGTTAGAATCGGCTATTAACAAAACGTCGAAGGCCTCATGATATCCAAGGTATCTATCAGGCTCATATCGTATTCTTTCGCTCCTACGAACGCTTGTGCTTGTGTTTGGGTCTGATGGTGCGACAACAATTTGTCGATCAGACGCAGCGACCGTATCAGGGTTAGGTGTATCTCGAATTTCTTCAAGATCCACTGGATCACTATTTGTTCCTCGAGCAAGGAATTCTTTCTCAAGGAATTTACCTTTCCTTTTGATGGAAACAGTGTTTGCATCAGGATGGTAAAAGTAATAACCGGTATTACAATAGTATCCAACGAAAGTTACCTTTTCGCCTCGGGGATCGAGCTTATTTTCAGATTCACTGGTGACATAAGCATCACATCCCCATACCCTGAGGTATGATAGTTTAGGAAGAGAACCATGCCATATCTCATATGGGGTCTTCCCTACTTTCTTGGTCGGTGCCAGATTTATTAGGCAAGCAGCGGTCAAGATGGCATATCCCCAAAAGGAATGTGGCAAGGTGGTCCTGCACATCATCGATCGAACCATGTTAAGCAGAGTTCGATTCCTCCTTTCACTAACGCCATTTAACTGGGGTGTGCCAGGTGGAGTAGGTTGTGAAACGATTCCACATTCCTTCAGATGATTCAGGAATTCAGCGCTTAGGTATTCTCCGCCTCTATCAGATCGAAGTATTTTAATAGTTCGATTCAACTGATTTTGTACTTCGTTTTGAAACTCTTTGAACTTTTCAAAAGTTTCATGTTTGTGTTTCATCAGATAGACATAGGCATATCTGCTGTAGTCATCGATGAAAGTCACGAAGTATCGTTCACGATTTCTCGTCTCGGTTCGAAAGGGTCCACACACGTCGGTGTGAATAATACCTAACAAGCCTTGGGCCCGTTCACCTGTGTGGGTGAAGGGTGACTTGGTTAATTTACCAGATAAGCATGACTCGCACTCATCGAATGAATCTGCATCTTGGGATTCGAGAATGCCAGCAGTTTGCAACTTCTTAATGCGGGCCTTGCTTATGTGACCAAGTCTATGGTGCCATAACGAGGATTCGTTACTATCAGTTTTGCTTCTTTTAGAAACATGATAGAGCTGGTCGTTTGTTTGAACATCTATCTCATATATACCATGTCGAGGTTTAGCCTCGAAATAAAAGATATCATTAAGGTAAGCAGAAATCACATTTCCATTAAATTTATACCGAAATCCTTGTTCAAACAATGAAGAGACAGAAATAATGTTTCTGGATAAACCATGTGCATATAAACAGTTAATCAAATTAACTACAAGGCCAGAAGAGCATGAAAAAGAATAAGTGCCAGCAGCAAGTACTGGGACCCTCTTCCCGTCACCAACGATGAGGTCTATGCAGCCTCGTTCTGTCTTCTTCCACTTCTCAGGTTCCTGCAAAACATTAACAATGTGATAACCACATCCAGTATCAAATACCCATGAATTGGAGGAAACAGTGAAAAGTTCAATAACATTTATTGACATACCTGATGAGCAACCCTTATTAGGGTTCTTGGTCATCTTCAGCTTTGCAAGATAAACGGGACAGTTACGACGCCAGTGTCCCATTTTGTTGCACTCATAGCACAGGCGCTCCTCGGGAGGCTGCACCTGTGGTTTCTTGCCTTTGCCTTCTTTAACCTTCTTGGCTTTGGAGATCTTTGTATTAGCAACTTTGAGCACGTCCGGCGTGGTCCTGATCTTCACGTTGGGTATCAACGGAATAACCTCCTCGATCGACTGAGCCGAACAATTAATCGCAAGAATACGATAATGTTCAGGCAAAGATCTGAGTACTACATCAAGAGCCATCCCGTCAGAGATGGAGTAGCCAAGGTCGATCAGCCTGTCGCGATACGCTTTCATCAGCATGACATGATCGTATGGAAAGGATTCGTTAGCCATAGAGCAGTTCATGAATTGTGAAAGTGCATCGGCTCGCTCAATCCTCTGACTCAACTCAAATAAATCCTTGAGTTTACGAATGATGTCATAAGCAGACATCCCCATGAAATTATACCGATAATCCTGAGTCATGCTAGATAACATCAGATCAGTGACGTCCTTTTCATCGTCAGTGTGCTTTTGGAGCTCAGACCGTGAGTTCTCATTTAGCAAGTAAGATGGAATACTCGCGATCGGTCGGTCAATGACATAGAGTTTCCCGAAGAGCCTTAAAAGGTTCCTCAGGGTTGTCTGCCATGCGAGAAAGCCAGCCTCAGTGAAGGGGTCGAGTTGTACCATTGAACTTAATGGAGGTGAGTTTTCTTTAGCCTTCTGAAAACAAGCAAAGTAAATTTAATCAGTATTTTCGATGTTTATTTTTTCTTTAAATTAAGTTGGTAAAGGTTATTTTTAAGAAAACGAGAATTCGTTTAGACGAAATTACTTGAGACCGCCAAATGAGCCTCAGGAGCAAAGCCGTGTAAACAAACTGAAAACGATTGTCAATTGTGAGACTCAAGTCACAACTCTCGGTATGAGGCCGCTATATACATACAATTGTATTTTGCGATACGTTTAGCCTCATCCATGCCCACTCTAGCAATATACATCCGTGGCGCGGTGTTGAAAATACTCCAATACCACGAACATATACGTCTAAAGCGATAGTAATCCTAAATGGTCGATGTGATGACACGGTGTTGAAATACTCCAATGTCCTCACCTTGGAAGGTACCCTCGGCACCAAGTGCGGTGTTGAAATACTCCAACACTGATGCTCCGGTAAATACGTTCCAAGTTCGACTTGAGATAGGATGGCACGAACTATCAGTTTTTAAGTATTACCAAATAGGGATATTAATTACTTTTA
The DNA here is from genome assembly GCA_039602395.1 of Deinandra increscens subsp. villosa. Lineage (NCBI taxonomy): Eukaryota > Viridiplantae > Streptophyta > Magnoliopsida > Asterales > Asteraceae > Deinandra > Deinandra increscens. The sequence goes on from JBCNJP010000025.1 coordinate 17,922,205, forward strand.
ATATTTAATTACCGCCAGACACGAACGATAAAACCCTATCACCACTCGGGACTAGTAAATTAATTTAACCTAATTAAAATTACTAAGTTGTCGCGAATGGCTTATTGTGTGTTAAACGGCATAAGGTCTTAATCTCGCTCGAGCCATACAAACGAGATCATAAGGGAAAAATTTAAAATAAATTAAATTAAGTAAAACGGTGAACGACCGAGATGGCAACTCTGTGCGATCTTGAATCCTGTTCAGCTCCCACTTGCTTCGACATCCCTCTGGCGTGTGTCCAGTCTTCGACATTTGGTTACCTACAAATTTACAATTACTAAAACTACTTCTAGTAACCTAGCTCTAAATTCGTACAATTTTGAAACCCTAAATCCGGGTCCAATAAACCAAAAACGAAATACAACCAATTGGGCCAACAACTTGGGCCAAACAGAGAAAGACAAAACACGCCAAACACATTCACACATGAATATAAAAGATATAGAGGGGTCGGCCGTAACACACAATAATAAATTATTTAGAATTAAAATAAATAAATAAATTAATTCTAATTCGCAATTTGGATTTAAGTCGAAATTGCGAACTACTGGTTACGAAAAAACCGGTTCTGGTTTGCGCGCGGTGATAATGGCTCTGATACCACTGTTGGGTTTTACAGTGGGATCCGGGTTACCGATTTTAATTTTATTAAAACCGATTTAATAATTGAATTAATTCTAAATTAATTTAGCAGCGGAAACGAATTAAAACGCGAATGCAACTGTAACAGGATCAATCACCGGACACGACAAACACCGAAATATATTTATTTAAAATAAATAAATAATTAAATTAAATATCTAAAATTTAGATATACCTTAGCGGGTTCCGAACAACCGTTCGAGACACCCGAATTCAACGGGCTCGCGCTAGGACGAACTGTTACGTCTGACTCGAACCTTCGAGACAAGTCGTCGACGGCTGCATCGGCGTCGGCGGCGGCGGTAGTGGCGGCGGTGGTGGTAGAGATACCACCGGTGGTGCTGACAAAACTTTCTCCGTCGGGATGGCGACCGGAACGGTCCCCACGATGATCTCATCACCGGTGACCGGAGGCGACACGGCGGCGGTGGTCGGCGGGTACAAGGGCGCGGGCCACGACGACAGAACCGGACGCGGTGGCCTCGGCTGCGCCGGCAGCGCGAGGACCACCGGTCGGTGGTCGCGCGGCGGTGCGGAGGACGCAGCAGCGGCGGCGGCGGCTCGGGCTGCGGATTCGGCTTCGGCTCGGGCTATGGCTTCGGCTCAGGCTGCGACGGCTTCGCTTTCGAGTCGGGCACAGATGGCGGCGATACGGGGATCCATCGGAACTAGCGAGGAACTGTGGTGGTGATGGTGGCGGCGATCGACGGTGGGCGACGGCGGGGAGCCGGCTTCGGCTTGGGATCGGCGCAGAGAGAGAGAGATGGGAGATTAGGGTTTTGTGACTTGTTATGCAATCTTCCTCCTCCCTCTCTCTTTTAATATTAAATCGCGGACCGGGGCCAGATAGGACTGGGCCCGGTCGCGATTCCCTTTTAGTCCACCAACCGATTAGTCTGTTAATCCGGTAACAACTGATCGGTCCGTCTTTTATTTACCGAGTTATTTTGAGCCGAAAAAGTTTTTGTCGTTTTAATTAAATAAATAATTAATATTTATTTAATTTACCATTTAGTTCGTTTATATCTAATTAACAATTGATTAGATTTAATAGTCCGTTGACCCGGGTGTAACTCTTACGGGTCAATATCAGTCGGTTCGTTAATTTCGTCGGGTGAGGACACTCTATTTCCAACAGATACTTCACATAACGACATAGAATTATGCATCAACAAACTCCCCTCGACATGTGCAGTATCAACTTTCACATAATCTTGTATCTTCAATCATACTGTTTCTCAACTTGACGATGAGTCTGATCTCGAATACTTGACATTGCAGCGCTTGTAAACTCTTTATCAACAGCTTCAGAAGACTTGAAGTTTTGATGTTCTCTTTCCACTTAGAAACCTGCCAACATAAATAATCTTGGCGGAAAACGTCTCTTCAAGACTCCAAGATATATTGATTTTGAAATTTGATTTCGTATTACGTGTTGATCAATCTAAAACAAATTAGGAACAAAATATTTTTTATTTTTCTAAAGTTTATATCAAAACACACCTAAAATCTTTTTGGTATTTTCTGATATGAAAAGTAAATGCAATACAGAATCAGACACTATTTTTGTCTTTTGTGAGAAAGATCCCGACTTGGGATCATATTGGACATAACATGTTGAACTACACTTCAATTTCAATTATTGTAGCACATAATCCATGCCGATTGCAAATATAATCTGTCCAAACTTTAAACTCAGACAGAATCATACTCATAACATCTGGATATGTTAAGGTATTGATTAGATTTGCACTGATCAGTGTACCCCACACTATCAGACATACTCAGATATGTTTTTCTTATCACACTTTTGTGATTTCACTTGTGATTTAACACATAGTAATTGTATACATGATATAGTCAACTGTGTTCCATGCAAAAAGAAATAAGAACGTTAAATCGTCTACCTTAAGATCAATCTTTCGATACGCAGATAAGGCATTGGATTTAACAAAATAAAAAAAATAAGTTGAAGTACTCCCGTACATGCAGAGAAAGTCCGATGAGTTATACGAAACACCAAGAAAATAAAGCAGACCTCAAACGAACAACAATCAGGTCGATTTTTCGATACGCAAAGAAAGTCCGATCGTTTGAGAAAATAAAGAAATTCAAACAAGTTTAATTCTTTCAAAATGAACACATGTATACAAAGTGACTTCTCATTTTCTTTTCACATATCTTTTTCTTGATATATCTTGAGATATGCATCAAGATGTTATCCACTAGGTCAAGCATCAAATTTAGTGTATATCACATTCGTATACTTTCTGATTTGCCGAGCCTACCTAGCACATCGAACAATGGTCTTCTAGTCTTTTCATCTAGTTAATTTATGAGTCAGATGATGTAAGCCAATGTACCATCATTTCCCAATCATTTCGGATACAATTTCTCATTTTTTCAATGTTTTTGTATTTTTGCATTTTTCAATGTTTTTGGCTTTTTAAATTTCTCCCCCTAAAAATGACAAACTCTATTTTTTAGATTTTCATTTTTAACATTTGAAAAACAACACACTATTTTTGTATTTTTCAAAAACAAACTCCCCCTCAAAATGAGATTACTGATGGACAAATATTTTTATCTGCCGATCTATTCAATGCTGGAATCCGACCCGCTATTAATGTGGGTATCTCTATTTCCAGAGTGGGGTCTGCAGCTCAAATTAAAGCTATGAAACAAGTAGCCGGTAAATTAAAACTGGAACTGGCACAGTTCGCAGAATTACAAATCAGAAATTGATCAATCAACACGAATACTAGCAGTTTAGTATTTTGAAAACAAAATTGATTTGGAAATTCAATTTAAGTTATCACAGATATTTCACAATAAACAATTACCGAAAGGTCTTCCTGAAATACATGCTGACACCAAATAAAACATTAGTCGCTCTGGGATCAACCCGATTCAACAGCGTCGGGTCGCCCGGTGTCTTCCACATAGTCATTGTTGGCTTTAGAAACAACCTTTGGTTTCCATATTTTTAAAGATTTTAATTTTTGATCAGAACCAGAATCAAAATCAACCGGCATATTTGGTTTGAACCAAGATGGCCTATGGTTTGATTTGACGTTTGGAGACCACGGTTCATCAAAAATTTGACCGTTGTTATCCACATATTTAGCAGTGTTATGGATATATGCAGTCGTCGGAAAATCAGTAGCAAGATGTCCAGGTTGACGACATGCATAACAAAGTCTCGCACGAAATTTAAAAACATTTGAAAAATTCTTTGAATTTTGAGAGCATGAAGAATGATCAGAATCAAAATTGTCAAAGAAATCGTCATAAGAATCATACCTCGGAGATGGACTTCGTGAAGCACCTTTCGATTCAGATGAAGAACCTCTAGAAGAATAAAACATTTGATTTGTTTGAGGAGGTGTTTTCTTTTGAATTTTGATCTTTAACCCTTTCTCTTTCTTCTTTGATGGTTGTGCTTGAATAGGAAAATCTTTGATTTCAAATCCCAAACCTTTATGTTTGAAACCCGAAAATTTTGTAGATTCAAGTTGAGAACTAGAAGCATTTCTCCCTTTTGCTTCTCTAGTAAATTGAGCTTTAATTTCCTTCAGCTTATTCTCTTGCACTAAATATTTAGCAGCTTCCTCTTCAGATGAAGAACTTAAACTTTCTGAACTTGTCCAAACACATTTTCATCTTTCAGACATGATGAACTTGAAACAAACGTTGGAGCTGCAGCAAATGTAACCTTCTTCTTTGACTTATTCTTCTTTTTCTTGGCCGGTGTAGCAAACTTTGAATAATCAAGTAGTTCAGCCTTTGGATCAATTAAGAGGAGTAGAAGTAAATTCAGATAAATCTACAGGTTAAGGAACCTTGTGAATATCATTTTCTTTGGAACTATCCTCACTCCTATCCTGCTTATACAAAAAATTCAGCAAAGTAGGTGATAAATTGCAATTCTTCACTTGCCTTTGTAATTCCAGGATTTCCAGTTTTAACTCAGAAATTTTCTATTGAACAGCAAAAACCTCTTTTTGTGACTTAATGAATTTTTCATTGAGGTCATTATACTCATACGTTTGCAACTTTCTGATCTCACATTCTACCAAAACTTCTTCAGTAACCGTCTCCCCCATTTCTTTTTGAATATTTCCACATCCTTTGTTAAAACTTGATTCTTGTCTTGAAGAAGAACTTTTTCATCTTGAAGTGTAAACACTTTTGTTTTAAGTTTTTCAATTGTAGCAGCATATTCAACAACATGTGCATTAGCTTTTTCATACTTTTGTTGAACGGGATAACTTTTCTCAAATAGATTTCCAAAGTCTTGTGCTACATCTAATGCTTCAGCTTTTGCCTTTTCACATTCTTCAGCCAAGTTACTCTTTTCTTTTAACATATCTTCATGAACAAGAACCAATTCATAATATTTCTTCTGAAATTCTTCCAATTCTTTCTTTAGAATCACAATCTCTTCAGTCGATAATTCAGAACCTCTTTCTAGACTTGCATTTTTGTTGCATAACTTTACACATTCAAGACATTTAGATACGTCGAGCTTTGAGTTATCAGTTACCTTTGGCAAAACCTCTTTGGTCAATGATATTGAATAAGAATAAGAATCAGTTAGAATGCTATCATCATCATGACGAGCTGTCAAAGCAACAATAATAGGAACATGTGACAATTTTGTAACATCAGAATCCGCATTCCAGGAAAATTCATCTGGATGCCAAAATAATGCTGTCCTTTTATCTTCAATAGAATCTGATACTTTTTTATCTTTTTGATCTTGAATTGGTGAATGCACAACCAAGTGAGCATGTTGACCAGACTTCAATTTATTATCAATTAAACTTGGGCATTCTCATGCAAAGTGTCCATATACGGAACATTTGTAACACTTAACCTTCGATTTGTCCAATCCAATCTTACCATCTTGATTCAATCTCTTCTTTCCAATTCTACTAAAAAAATTCTTCGTTCTTCGAACTAACATAGCATATTGCCAATTTAAATCCATTTCTTCCAATGATCATAATTGATCTGATCATAATCTTCATTTGTCAATTCTGCGTTACTTATAGAACCAGTAATCACCCCAAAATATGAAGATACCAATGCAGATATTAAAGCCATATAATCATCGGTTGTTTGAGAAGATAAGGCATTTTGATATGAAGAACTAGGAATTGACACAGTACAACGAGTACACTAACTAGGATTTTCAGATTTACCTGCAATGAATGTTGTAGGAGGTGCGGAATTTACAATATTTGACTTCACAGCATTCATGGTTGAATCATTTTCACCATGATATACAATAGGATTCTGAATTTGACATGGTAAAGACTTATTCACTATTAACTCCATATCCCTTGCTTGAATTCTTTGAACCAGATCATTGAAAGATAAACCCGAATATTCTTTATCATGAGTAATCATCATCACATAATTTTCGCATTTCTCAGGTAATGCTTCCAAAATATTTTCTTTCATAAAAACTCGACCTCGGGTGGCTTGATTTTTGTTGGCCAATTCGGGACATTGGTTCCACATGTGGTTAGGACACCCGCATTGGTAACATGCACGGATAGAGTTGTTGTTTGGTACGGACACGGTAGCCAGGGTCTCACTTATTCCTGTTGTAGTAAGCTTGCATCTTCCAGCCAGATGACCAAATAGTCCACACTTGGTACATTTGCGGCATTGCGTGCCAGAGGGATGGTATAGCTACAAACGGTGCACAAAGGATTTGGACCCTTATAGTTAGTCCTGGCGACAATAGTATTGGCTGAAGCCACAAAATTCATGGGAACAGCAGAAGTAACCAAGCATAGCTTTGTGTGGACCTTTTCCTTTTATTGTTGTTGGACTCGCTATTGCTTAAACTTAACCCACCATCATTATTGTCTTTAACGGTTTCCTCTTTTAGTACCCCACTCTTGATCATTTCAACAATCAGTGTTCCACCCAACTTGATAGCAGTTGAGAGAGTGGTAAGGTTCACATGCATCATTACTATAGGCATTTCTTCTGGGAGTGCGTCAATGTAGCAATCAATTGTAGTTTGTTCGGGAGTCACTAGGCGAGGGACAAACAAAGAGAGTTCATGGAATGACATCATTAATGATTAAACATTAGAATAATGTCGTTGACTGATCAAAATCTCGAGCCCGTTTCACGATTCTACTCGAACAGCATGTTTTAGCCTATAAGCGTCATGTCCCCGAAAGGACCCCCAGGAAAGAGAGGTGAGTTACTTGGACTACCTAAATACCATGTCTTTCCTTAGCCAGGACCTTTCAAAGAGATAACCACTCTTCCAGATTACACACAGTCCCGATAACCATTACGCAAACCCGTAATTTTGATGAGAGTGTTCAAGGATGAGAACATGAATTCCGAAGATAGAACCCTAATGTAAAGTCTAAGAATACGCTGATGGGTATGAGTTGTCCATGATGCAATAGGAGTTATCGAGAAAAGATTAAGATGAAAGAGTCCAAAGTCCTAAATCGAGAATATGGTCTATGATGATTGTTTTAGCCCCTAAGGTTATAGTCTAGATTATTGTTTTCTAATAACCTAATTCCCTATAACCAAGGCTCTGATACCAATTCTGTAACACCCCAACCGATGGCGGAAACATCGAGGTGTCACAAAAAGAGTATAGAAGCACAAGGATCTAAAAGGAATACCAAATTTTATTAATAACTCAAAACTTAAACGTCTATTACAAGGCACGATACTTAAATTATAACATAAATCCTATCTAGGTCCACAAGCTCCTAGTTATAATCAACACTTATGCTGGATGTCCATTTCCTGAAAAACACGCAAAAAGGGGTCAACTATATGCATAGTTGGTGAGTCATAGGTTTATATAGTAAAACAAATATAGGAAGAAAAAAAACGTTTGATAGGGTTTGCAAAGTCATACATGTTAAATAGATAAACCAATAATTAGCATGAAACGATCAAATTAACATGAGACAAATAAATATCATGAATGTTTGTCCGCGTGTTCAATTCCTCGCAAGGAATTATCAGCGTTGGGACCAAATAGCATAAACGTTTGTCCGCGTGTTCAATTCCTCTCAAAGGAATCTCAGCGTTGGGACCAGATAGCATACAAGTTTGTCCGCGTGTTCAATTCCTCTCAAAGGAATCTCATCGTTGGGACCAAATAGCATACCAGTTACAAAATATCATCTAATGAATAGCATGACAAAATATTCGTTTATACGTTATAACACATATAAATATAAGTAAATCTATTTAACAGTGCCTGACCTTGCATAGTGATAATAGATTTATTGAATGAATAAAGTTTCACCATGAACCATAATAAAAAGTATGATGAAGTATATGGTTGCTTGAAATAGAATAATAATGATGAATAAAGTTTACGCGTGTTTTCCACCCAAAATAGTTTGGAAACTTAAAGAAAAAGGGGGCTATGAACTCACCTTAAGCACTTGATTAGTAGCTTGACGTGACGAGGAAGATTAAAGTTCGGGAAATTTCCTAAACGAATGATGAATTTGATTAACCTAAAGCTATAAGAATGACTAAAAGGGATTTCTAGATGCCTAGGGTTTCAATGGTCTTGATGATTTGGGAAAGATGACTTATTGCATAAAGTTGATTGTGTTTATATTCTAAGGTTTGATAAATGATTAACTTTAAATAAATAATTTGACTACGTAATTAATCAATTAAATCAATGCATAATAAATTGACTAAATGAATTAGAAATCAAATTATAGCTAATAAGTAGTTCATCATGAGACTTAAAAGAAAAATAATTAAATACACATATAAATATTTGACTCGTTAATTTAATAAATAACAAAGAAATAAAACGTAAAGAAATAAATAAATTAATGATTTGAATAACTAGATGATACTAAATAAATAAATAAATAAGTAACCAAATAATTTAAGTGACTAAATGAATAAGTTACTCACTAAATATTAAGTGAATAAATGAATAAATTACTAAAAATCTAATTAATAATTAAACATTTAATTATATAACTAAGTGATTTATTTAAGAAATAAGTTTCTAAATAAAATAGATTACTAAACAATTACTTAAATTAATAAGTAATTAACTAAATAAGTTTATTACAAAAATATTTATAATTCGTAAGTATTTATTTGTTCCAAAATGTTTGTAGAGATTTTAATAAATTTGTGAGACTTGAAAGATGATGATTTACACAATTTATAGGTGTTTAGAACATTTTATAAATTTTGTTTATAATTTTTTTTAGAAAATTAATGACGTTGGAAATTAGTTAATTATACAAATATGATGGAATGATAAAAGAACACAAGAAAACATGGTGAGGTCGAGTCAAACTCGTGACCTCCCACACACCAAACATGTTGAAGACCACAAAGCCAAATCGTGTTTATAGGTTCCATACCCGAGCGAAATTATTTTAACATGTTATAAGCAGTCATCTTCTTCCCCAAATTTGTGTACCAAAACCCTAGTTCTAAATCCATGAAAATGATTGTCTTATCGTGTATGAATGCTACAATAATCGTGGGGCTTTTACTCAGTGATGAAAACCAAACGAAATGGTGTGAGGAACTTACCTAAACGATGATGAAAAGCGGAGGAACGGGAGGCTGCCGGGGCTTCAACGACGTCGGTGAGCAAGCACGAAAGCATAGCGAATTTGTGAGTGTTTTCAATGGGATTAATTGCACAAGCAGTTGGGGAGGATGGATGAAATATATATAGTGCCAAAACATCATGAAAGCTAGTTAATTCGGGTTTAGTGTCTAAATTAATTCCTGTTAAATGACAATTAAAGCACATTTAAAAGTTGGTTTTGAGATTATTATGATAATTAAATCATGGTTTGGGATGGTTATGGCTAAATAATGATGAAAGAATGAAGCTCTTATGAGCTTTTATAGATATAAAAGAATGTAAGGGAATAATTTGTGGCTTGTGTATTAAATCACCTATTGACGAGCTAGTTTGTGAGCCTATGCATATGAATAGGTCAAAATTAGTTGGGTTTTCATTGTAATAGGTCATTGGGCCATTTTTGACATGTTTGGGCTCAATTAAAAAGAGCTTGAAGGGAGTTTAGTGGGCCTATAGGTGCAATTAGGGTTTTAGATTGTCTTGTTTTGTAAGTTGGATACTCCCTATATAAGGGAAGCCTTCCCCTCATTATTAGGCTGCTGGTTTTTGTTTTGTGTGTGGAGACAAGGGGTGATCATCGAAATTCTCATAGAGAATTTCGAGACTTTTGTGTGTTGCAACAAGGTTTCAAATCAAGTGTTCATCAGTCGCTTTGTCTTTCATATTGTTTACATTGTGTATTTTCTATACTAATCGATTATTCTTGAATCGTCTAGTAACACTGGATTCCGCACGGTCGTTGCTAGACATTGATATCGTGTGAGGGTTAAATCGATCCTTACAATTGGTATCAGAGCCAAGAAACACAAATTTCGAGGCTCTCGCGATATCAGATTCAAGTTTTTGGTGACTAACGATTTGAGTTTTTTGTGGTGTTTTTTTAGTTTTTAGCACTGTTCGAAAGTTTCTTGCAGGTTCGATTCAAAACAGAAGACTTTTCGATCGTGTGTTTGACTTTTCGGCCCAATTCAAGGCTTTTCGATCGATCCTTTGATCGAAAAGCACATCCAGACGCACATAGTTGATCGAGAAAGTCCCCCTGTGACTTTTCGATCAGTCTTTGTTGCTTGTTCTTCCAATCGAAAAGTCCCCTTGAGAATTTTCGATCAGCCAACTAGCTTTTCGATCAGCCAACCAGCTTTTCGATCAGATACTGTGGCTAGTCCCTGTTCACTCTGATCGAACAGTCATAGGCTTTTCGATCGAGCCAAAACTCTGCTCGATCAAAAAGTCCACTTTTCGATCAAAAAGTCCACTTTTCGATCAAAAAGTCCTCTTTCCGATCAAAAAGTCCAAGTTTCGATCAAAAAGTCCTATTTTCGATCAAAAGTCCACTTTTCGATCCATTCAGTTTTTTTATCGAAAACCCTCTTTTCGGTAAAAAAAAAAAAACTCATTTCCGAACCTGACTTTCCGATCCAGTTGAGACTTTTTGATCCATCCCTTTTCATTCCGATCGAGTCTTTCTGATCCATTCAATCAAAGAAGATCATGGCACACATTCTACCAGGTAACACTGCATCTACCAACAACAATGAGATATGTTGTAATCCCAAGTGTGAAGCTAAGGAATGGGAACAGAAATTCATTAATGAAACCCTAAATCGTAAATTATCTGATAGAGACCTTCGGGAGTACAAAGCTAAAAGTAAAACATTCAGAGAGAAACTGGAAGCTACTAAGTTAGACATTAAAAATCTTCAACGTGATGTTAGTAATAAAAGTACTTATCTTAGGATTGCTAACTCTAAAGTTGAAGAGTTAACCAAAGAGGTTGAGGAACTGAGAACCAAACTTGACACCTCACAATCTGCCCTTGAAAGACATCAAGTTATACAAAAGAAAATGATGGACTCTCATCATGCTTTATTTAAATCTAAAGAGAGACTCGAGCAGGTAAAAGAAAATTATGGCCTCGGGGATGGAAATTTTCCTCCCCCATTACAACATCAATACATCAAACTGCCCCAAACTGCAGATGAATTGTTGAAAGAGTCCCAAAATGAAGCAACCATGGTATATGGGCCTCAACCAGTGCATAAAGATGAAAAGACAGCCACTGAAGCAACTCAGTCAAATAACACTACTGAGTGTGCAGGTTCAAGCTCCAGTAAAGTGAAGAGAGCTGATGAAGAAAAGTTGGTTCCTTATCCAAAGATCAAGACTCCTTATTCGAAAGTTGTGGATGAGGTAAAGCGGGAACGAGTGGTGATGACTACAAGGCCAAATGGTAAGATCTTCATGACAACAGGGTCTATGTTCATTCCGATTGAAGGAGAAGAGATACCCTCATTCACCACTAAGTTTAAAGGCTTGGGTCATGATGGTGGTTTATCATCTGACATTAAGAGTATAAGGCCCAAGATCACCATCAAGCCTCCAACTTCTGTTCCTATCAAGATTGAAAGGCCCAAGAATACAATCAAGTCTCCAAACTCATCAGTGGGCTCATGCAGTTACAGTTTTAGAAATGATGCCTTGACATCAAAGAATACACGGAGCACATGAACAGAAAAGATAGATTCATCTCAAGCTTCGAGGAACCAATCCACGGTCAATCCAAGATCTGCAAACGGGTCAAAGATGCAGACACAAGCAAATGGTGCTCCACCTCAGCAGCTAAGGACAAACGGTTACACGTCTGACCTCTATCTCAAGAAGCAGTCTTGCTTTAATTGTGACAATCCTGGTCACATTGCCCGAAATTGTCTTTATCGCCCCTATGAGCCATATTATCCGCACAGTCAAAGTGTTTCATCTCAGGAATCAGTTAATTCTAAGCCAATGAAGGTGCAACCACCTAAGGCAATAAAGACTGTTTCTCCTAAGATAAAACCCTCTGATCAACATTGGGGAGCTGCCAAAGAGCAGAGAAAATTTTCAAATAAAAAATATGTTTTTCCAAATTATGAAAATTTTCATAAAAAGGTGAAGAAACCAATTTCAAAACAACACAAAGTTGACAAACCTAAAGTTACCCCTCCAAAGGTAACTAAAATTGTTTTGAAAAGGAAACCCGAAATGAAGAAGGTTGAAATACCTAAAGTCACTACTTCAGAGGTGACTAAAACAACTTTCAAATCACCTGGAATTTGGAAACCAAAATCAAAGGCAGCCACACCCCCAATTCCTGATATCACAAAGGGGATGTTTTTAAAAGAAATTTCTTTCACCGACTCTTCAGGTATACCCAGAACCATAATGGCTTGGGTACTTATGGCTAACTGATCTCTCACATTATGCAGGAACAGTCAAGGAGGACTTTCATTAACCTTGTTTGTTTGTGATAGTGATTGTTCCAGGCACATGATAGGAGGCATCTCTCTACTACATGATATGAAGATTTCAATGGAGGGTATGTTTCCTCGTGAGAGGTAAATCTGAAATGATCAGCAAAAAAGGTAACATTGTCTGTTTCTTGGCTAATTTGATGTGAAGTATGGTTGTGCATGAAACAAAACCTATTTCTGAATTTTTTCAAAAGATAAACTTTAAGGTTAGCTTGGCCAGTTTTAGTAGATATTTAGTGATGTGTCAGTGTGTTCATAAAAAAAATATCTAGAAAACTACAAAAATAGAGTTTTAGTTTTAGTTGGGGTGTGTTGTTATTAAAAATCAAAAAGCAAGGGGAAGAATAGAAAAGATGAAATTGTTGGAAGATGAAATTGTTGGCCCCTCAAAAAAAATTAAATTGTGCTTTTTAATTATTAATCTTTTGTTTGTGTTTGAGAAGGTGGGAAGTGAAATAAATTTCCGTTTTGGAGATGGCTGACACGCGTAAGGCAGATGTGAAAGACATGATCCATGGTGATATGTTGGTAGGTTCAGCTCTTAAATCTAAAAAGGTATGCGTTACACACTTAAAGATAACGTATGGCAGTTTGTTGGGTAACAACACTTAGGTTATTTGCATTTCTATTTGACTGCATGTTCAAGTTCCCGATACACACGCTTGTATCCAAGAGTGTGAAATTGAGCTCAAAAAGTCGGTGTCTCCTCTGCTTTGCGTGAGCAATGACCTGAGGGTGCTTCGCGTGTATGTAAGGTTCTCCTCTGCTTTGCGTGAGCAATGACCTGGAGTTGTCCATACATACATGCTTCTAGATCACCAATGAAAAATATGTAAAATAAAAAAAATACACCCAAAAGATGCCAAAGAGCACAAGAAAATAGACCCTCAAGTGTCCAGATCCCTCAGCCTTTGTCACTGATGAGAGAAAATGTTTCAAAAATTCAGTTGACTTTGTATATTATACCCAAAAATCTATGTGATATATTCTTTCTCTTCTTAATCCAGTCTGAAGCTCAGTTTCAAACTTCTAGTTCAGGTTGTGAAAATATGTGGTAGGGAATTTATGTGCTTGATAGTGTGCAATAACATGTACCTAGGATTTGTTGAAACCCACTTGCTGTTCATAATTAATGCACCTTAAAAGATAATAAAGTGACAAACAGCCTGATAAAGAAAAGGGTTAGAGCTTAAGTGGATTAGTATATTGGAAATCACCTGGACGTGTTCGAGTAACAGAAGCTGAAAAGGGTTCCTTGGTCAGATTCATACGGTTTGATCCCATAGAAACCTTCTCGTTTAGTAATTTAGTATTGAAAAACCGTAAGACGGATCTTACTATAGGTTTGCTTGATTGTAGAAAGAACACGAGGCGTAAATAATAGTTTGTCTTATTGAAATCAACATAGACTCAATTACAAACTCTTTCTAAAGCTCTCTAGAGAAACACTGTCAAAAACACATAGTTAAGAACTGGTCTCTCTCACTCGTTTTTACATTCAAAGCACAAGATCCTATATATAGACGTCTGCTCCGAGCTCCGTCCGAACTCCAAATTCGGCGGGTCCGAACCTGAGGTTCGGACCTAGTTCGGCCGGCAACATGAACTTGTCTTGAATCTTCACATCGTCTTGTTCAGATACTTCACATGATGCACAGATTATGTATCAACAAGTATGTTTGTTTTTTTTATTTTTATTTTTATTTTGTGTTATCTGAAGTTTTTATTGTTTATTTTTCAACCATGGCCAGGTTAATTTAAAGGTTTTAATAAGTTTTTAGGGGTTTTATGCAAGAAGGTATCACCCCTCCAGAATCTCAGGGGGAGATAATGTGAAGAGTCCTCGGGTTCAGGGGAAATGTTTATAGGAAACCCGTAACCTATGTTAGGGTTTTTCGTTAAATAATGCTAACCCGATAACCAGTGATCATTGTCTGGTTAGTGTCTGTTCCATGTTGTACTTTACATGTTAAGTCAGAAAAGATAACTCGTGGACAAGAAAGTCAAGGACTTAATTGACCAAAGCAAGAACTCTGTTGCTAATCAAGTTGAAGAACCAGCCGGAAAAGGACTTACCCTATGCTTAAGGGAAGTTTGTTGGTTGTTCAAATAAAGCTTCCAAAGAATCAAAACACATTGTTCTCATGTTGAGGGGAAGCTAAATGAAGAAAAGATACAGAGCAGAACAAGAAATTTTTCATTCCAGAAGTTCAAGAATGCCAAGATAGAGGTTTTCAAAATTTATCCTCTAAAGTTAAGTCAAGACAGTCACTGATGATTCAGCAAGGACTCAACAGTTTTCAAGAAGGAGCAAGTATTTGAGAATCCTCCTCTCATTACGTGTTTATCATTTGAAGTTTAAGTTGATGCTGAATGAGAGAACACTCCAGAAAGTCTTTCGTTGTTGTCCAATGAAGATTGTTAAAGAAAAGAATCTTCATCAACCCATGCTCAAGCCAAGGAGAAGACTGCAAGTCTGAAGTTTGAAAGTAGAAGACTTTTAATATCACAAGCCAAAGGGAAGATTGTAAGGGAATAATTTGTGGCTTATGTATTAAATCACCTATTGATGAGCTAGTTTGTGAGCCTACGCATATGAATAAGTGAAAATTAGTTGGGTTTTCATTGTAATAGGTCAGTGGGCCATTTTAGACATGTTTGGTCTCAATTAAAAAGAGTTTGAAGGGAGTTTAGTGGGCCTATAGGTGCAAATACGGGATTTTAAGGGTAATTAGGGTTTTAAAGTGTCTTGTTTTGCAAGTTGGATACTCCCTATATAAGGGAAGCCTTCCCCTCATTATTAGGCTGTTGGTATTTGTTTTGTGTGTGGAGACAAGGGGTGATCATCGAAATTCTCATAGAGAATTTCGAGACTTTTGTGTGTTGCAACAAGGTTTCAAATCAAGTGTTCATCAATCGGTTTGTCTTTCATATTGTTTACATTGTGGATATTTTCTATACTAATCGATTATTCTTGAATCGTCTAGTAACACTGGATTCCGCACGGTCGTTGCTAGACATTGATATCGTGTGAGGGTTAAATCGATCCTTACAAAGAATTTATTATAATTTAACCCTTTATAAAAACCTTTTGTTTATCAAATTTGTTTCTTTAAAGATATCAAAACTTTATGAAAATTATAAAGTTACTAAAAAAATTAAGAAAGCTACATCTAAAATTTGTTAAGTCATATATTTCTTTTTTAATGCAACTCATTTAATAACAAATATGTTTTTTTTCTTTTTCTTTAATACCTCAAAAGTAAATAATTCAAAGTAACATAAAAATTTAATAAAAATCACCCCTTTAATTTGTTAACACACTAAATAAAATAATTAAGTTTCTATAGTGTATAATAAATGTAAAACTCGTAATTTAATAACAATTGTTCACTAAGTTTTTTTAGATGAATTAATTTAATTATATAAATAAATAACACAATTTAAATGATAACTCAAAATCTTTTATTAATTAAAAGTTCATGATTGTTACATAGTGCTTGAAACTATCAAATTCATTTTTCAAAACCTTTTGACGACTTCTCTTATACTGATCACTAGGTTTGTAACCCGTGGATACACGGGGTGACGTGGAGTGAATTTGTTATGTAATTTTGACTATATAATTGTATAGCTTTAAAGAATACATTGTAACTTAAATAGATAAATTATTAGCACATTCCCTCCTCATATTTGTTCTAGTAACTCTCCTTATATCTGTTGTAGCAAAAATACTAATAAATTAAGATCAAAACTAATTTGAAGAGTAATGGATGTAAATAAAAAAAACATACCAATTCACTCACTTTCTTCAACACAAGATCTTTGCAGAAACAACTTCAGTTTGCTACAGTGTTAATAGGACAAAATCAACTGTATTTCCCATACCAGATGTTGCTTGGTAGATTACATCCAGCCCAAAATAGCACCATTGTTTGAAATCCTCATTGTTTGAAATCTAAATTTAAACCACCATTATGTTGTCTTTCCAAATGATGTAATATGTAAGTAAAATATCAAATAACACGCAATTTAAAAATCATAACCCGTACACAGCATGGCTATTAAATAAAACTTGACCAACGCATTCTAATTATTGCATAAACTATAGGAAGTGAAAATGACGACATGGATTATTAAGTCATAAACTCTTGGTATAAATTAAACCCACTCTTTAGACATATTCAGTCATTTTTAAAAACCAAATAGGCGAACACCCTTACGTTTCTAATAAACCAATAGAGGATACAATCTCCGCTATTGAGTCAGAGAGATGGATAAATTTATATATGATTTTTTATTATTTTTTTGGGGGGGGGGGGGGGGTAAAAGACATACCGGTAAAATTTATTACCTCAAGAATAAAATTACAAGAAAAAAAAGAAAATGTTAGTAATGAGATATTTCCCCAATACTTGACATTTATCCCAAACAACACAATCAAGTATCACACAATACAACTCAAAACCAGATAATACATCAAAAACCTATAACAATTCCAAATGATCAAACAAAATACATAATACTCGATCCAGTTTAACCCCTCCACTGCTTTTAGAATCCAAGTCCATCCTTTTTAAGATACTTCTCGACCTATTTCCAACTAAAGCATACCTAATAACCCAACTTCTAATTCCTATTCTCCAAATTCTCACACTCAACCCAACACTAATCAGATCCCAACAATCAAGCACAGTCTGCCCCTTTCTTATAATCTCCACATTCCACACCCGTTGACATTCAAAGTCAACGTGTTAGACTTAAAAAGTCAACACTCACCACAATCTGTTATAAAAACCAAGATATGAATTCATGATAAGGTCTCTATGTGTCCCCTGGTCTACATCCACAATCTGTTGAGTACAAAAATCATAGGGTTGACCCGAAAAGTCAATTGTGCTCAATCTAGTAACATTATGCCTAAAAAAACAACTGGACTTAAAATGTGGGTCTTGCTCCAAACTACAATACAACTCATCCTCTCATACATCATGGGAAATAAATTTGTTATTTGTATATGATTGTGTGGTTTGTCAAGGGTTTCCTTGAACAATAACTTTTCTGCTTTACTCATAGTTGGCATACC
This sequence comes from Deinandra increscens subsp. villosa, assembly GCA_039602395.1. Lineage (NCBI taxonomy): Eukaryota > Viridiplantae > Streptophyta > Magnoliopsida > Asterales > Asteraceae > Deinandra > Deinandra increscens. The sequence continues at coordinate 17,939,909 of JBCNJP010000025.1, forward strand.
CCACCTGTACACAATCAGGTTAACACACTAAGATTTTATAAAATATAAAAAACTATAAATTTTGGATAAAAAGTGTTTAGGTTCAACCCAAGTTGAGACATTTTAACATGTGCCAAGAAAAGTACAGAATTATAAAATAAATCAACCAACAAACCACAAGGCTTCAATCTTTTGAAGAAGAGATTTACCTGATCAATAAAAAAACAACCAGTTGCACTATGTTGCTCCAACCAAGTTACCAAGGAGTAAGTATTGCTGAGAATGATTTAAAATATAAAAAATGATGAGATCTGAGATCAGGTATCTCCAAACATCCCCATATATCACTTTAAGAAGCATCCGTATGTTCTTTCACAAGTTCTATATAAAATGAAGATTATTAGACATTAAGAAGGGAACCAAGCAAAATCAATCAAGAAAATGGAAGTCGTAAGGGGGGGGGGGGGGGGGTAGAGATTGATTTTAAAACATGGACAGTTGGACACAAATCTGAAAGATTAATCAACACAAATATTGGTTTATCAAGCATAACAATAGAAAGTCAAAATCAAAGAAATTTTTTTAAATAATTTCAATGGTTACATACTAACAGATGAAAAGCCCCATTAGCACAGTATTATACTCATGAACTAAGTAGAAATTGGAGACTAAGAACCCAAATTGATTACCGCAATGCAGGAAATCAAAGACGGTTGTAATCCCCAATTGAATACGTTCCACTTCACCACCTGAGATTCTTAATTCAATGAATTCAATGAATGAGGGGGTTAAACGGTCTGGAGGTTACGATTGGAAAGGGGCCAAAGGAACGAAAGAGAAGATGGACTTTGGGGGCCAAAGTGAGTGAGCATACTTCTGTATATATAAGTCTAGGAATAGGAGACGGACGATTAAGATTAGGGTTTCAAGAGGAAGCTTTGATTGGAATTTAAGGGAGAGGAGAGGAGACGAACGATCGAGATTAATAGGGTTGAAAGAGGAAATGATGAAAGGCGTATACACAAGGAGAAAGCGCGAAAAAATAAGGCCCAGATTGACTGAGGTATTGACACGTGGCACAAGTTATACTCACTTATTAGAGTAGTAGATTACTCTCACATATTTTTTCCAAAGCATCCCATAAACTTTTCGATGTATAGTTATCAGAAAAATGATATAGCAATTCTTTAGGTAATGCCATTTGTATAGTTATCAGAAAAATGATGTAGCAAACTTTTCGATCGATATCGTGCTTGGTCGTTGAGTTTTGTTTCGGTGAGTTTTGTTTCTGTTTAGTTGTTTTTTCCTCGACGGCTAATTTTTAGGGTTTTTCGGTTTGGATTACAATTGGTGGTTTTGCATTTGTCGATAGAAAAAAATTGTTTGGTTATTCATCTTGTTTTGTTTTCGAATCTTTATTTGTGTACTTTCAAATCTTTGATTATGATCTTTATGAATTCATTTTTTATAACAAATACCTCGCTTGATCTCATCTCCAATTACTTAATTGATTGCCTTGTCAGTTTCTTTTATTGTATTATCTGCACGTCATTTATAAAATAAAAAATATATATATTTATCTGACATCATTTTTTTCAATATTCGGGAATTCTTGCCAAGATTGCTCATGGGATTTGATTTTTGTCATATTGAGTTCATGGTTTGACAGGGTGGTTAGGTGGGTTCTACGCACCCGGTTTCACATTCAATTTGGTTCACGGCTAGTTTTCGGTTCGGCTCTCTATTGACATTGGTCTTCGGTTCGGAGGTCTTAACTCACAATTTTCGGCCGTGTGGTTTTTCGGTTCATTGGTTTTCGTTCAGCTTGTTCTTGATCAACGGAGGTTATCGGCTCTCTATCAAGGTTTCGGTTCGAACAAGGAGTGTTCGGTTCGACCTTGTCATGTTTTCGGTTCGCATATGAGATTTCGGTTCGGAGTTGTGATTTCGGTTCAGATTTGACATTGTTCTCGGTTCGTACAAGGTTTCGGTTTGGACGTTAGATCCCGGTTCGGACGTTGGATTTCGGTTCGGACGAGTGATTTCGGCTCGGTTGAGGTCTATGGTTCGGTCGATGAAAGGTTTTCAGTTGAATTTTTCTCGGCGCCATGTTAAAAGAAGTTGCAGGTTTGGTCGCGGGAATTTGAAAGTTCCTTACATTGAAGATGGAGTATATACCATTATGCCATTAAAGATATAAAAATCACGTACATTTGAAGTTCATAGTATTTACAACTTTCCATTGGAATTTATTTAGATTATGTGGTTCATATCATCCCGTTTTTAACTAGTAAACGGCCACTCATTTTAAGTTGGTGCAAATTTATTTTGACGGGGTTTAGTTCGTTGAATTTTTTTGGACCTCGTGGTGTGTTTTCGATCGAAGGGGTGTTTTCGACTGTGTTCTGGGTTTTCGACCAAGTCAAGGGTTTCTGGTTACTGAATTTTCTCTTGTTCATCTAAAGAAGATTATGGCAGGCATCCAAGCGAGTACTTCTGGTGTTAACTCTCAAACTCTGGAGTGTTCAAACCCCACTTGCAGTGCTCTAATTAATGACTGGAAATCTAAATTTACTTATGAATGTTTGAATCGTGAGAAAACTGAAAAGGAAGTTAGAGAATGTCAGGATCGCACTAGAGTTTTTAAGGAAAAGTATGAAGTAGCCAAACAAGAACTGAAACATGTTGAACATAGTCTAAGTGATTACAAGTGTGTGTCTAGAATAGCTGAAACTAAGATAGAAGAAATAAATAAAGAAGTTCTAGATCTTAGAACTAAACTTAGCACTGCCCAATCTACCCTTGAAAAACATCAAGCTATACAAAAGAGAATGATGGACTCTCATCATGCTTTATTTAAATCATAAGAGAGATTGGAGCAGGTAAAAGACAAATCTGGTCTTTGGAAGGAAAATGTTCATTTCCCGTTAGAAAATCAATCTGTCACATTGTCCTCCACTGCCGAGAAAGTACAAAAACAATCAACAGTTAGAGAAACAACTACATGTGGCAATCAAGAGAGCGCCTATGGGCAATCATTAGGGCTTTATCATGATGTTCCTCACTTACCACAACATGAATACATCAAACTGCTCCAAAACTACAGATGAATTGTTGAAAGAGTCCCAAAATGAAGCAACCATGGTATATGGGCCTCAACCGGTGCATAAAGATGATAAGACAGCCATAGAAGCAACTCAGTCAAATTATATGAATAACACTAATGTCACTGCTGAGTGTGTAGGTTCAAGCTCAAGTGAAGTAAAGAAAGTTGATGAAGAAAAGTTGGTTCCTTATCCAAAGATTGAGACTCCTTATTTGAAAGTTGTGGATGAGATAAAGCGGGAACGAGTAGTGATGACTACAAGGCCCAATGGTAAGATATTCATGACAACAGGGTCTATGTTCATTCCGATTGAAGGAGAAGAGCCACCCTTATTCACCACTAAGTTCAAAGGCTTGGGTCATGTTGGTGGTTTATCATCCGACATTAAGAGTGTAAGGCCCAAGATCACTATCAAGCCACCAACCACTGTCCTAATAAAGATTGAAAGGCCCAAAACTACAATCAAGTCTCCAAACTCATCAGTGGGCTCGTGCAGTGGCAACACAACCTTCTCAAAGAACCCAGAGGGCCCAAAAGTTCCAATATCTTGTTCTACCCAGTTTTCCACAAACCATAAAAGATTCAACAGAAATGCATCAAGGTCAGAAAGATCGAGCAACTGGAGACCTGGAGTATTTCCGAACATGCAACCGGATCTCAATGCCTCTCCATCAAAGCCATACAGCTCAAAAGGCTACACGTCTGATGTCTACCTGAAGAAGCAGACCTGTTTTAACTGTGGAGTTCCTGGTCACATTGCTAGAAACTGCTTGCATCGTCCATTTGAACCTTATTACCCGCTGCGTCATAAGGTTTCATCTCAAGATTCAAAAAGGTCTAAGTCAATGAAGGTGTAACCACCAAAGGCAATGAAGACTGTAAATCCTAAGGTTAAGCCTTCTGATGGCAATTGGAGGGCTGCCAAAGAGCAAAGAAAGCTCTCAAATCAAAAGCAGGTTTTTCCAAATTATGATAATTTTCATAAAAAGGTGAGCAAACCAAAACAGGAAAAGGTTGGAAAACCTAAAGTTGTCACTCCAAAGGCAACTAAAACAGTTTTGAAAAATGATTTTAATATGAAACAGGTTGAAATACCTAAGGTCACTACTCCAAAGGTGACTAAAACAACTTTTAAATCACCTGAAATTTGGAAACCAAAAGTCAAGGCAGCAACTACACCCCCAATTTCTGATATCACAAAGGGGATGTTCTTAAAAGAAATTTCTTTCACCGACTCTTCAGGTATACCCAGAACCACAATGGCCTGGGTACTTATGGCTAACTGATCTCGCACATTGTGCAGGAACAACAAGGAGGACTCTCATTAACGTTTTGTTTGTGATAGTGATTGTTCTAGGCACAGGATATGAGGCATCTCTCCACTACATGACATGAAGACTTCAATGGAGGGTATGTTTCTTTGTGAGAGGTAAAACTGAAAAGATCAGCAGAAAAGGTAACACTGTCTGAATTGTTTGTTAAATGATTGGTTGATGTGAAGTATGGTAAAGCATGAAAACAAAACCCATATCTGAAATTTTTCAAAGAACAAACTTTGAAAATTTGCTTGGCCATATTGCTTAGATATTTGATCTTTAGTTCTGTGTCAGTGTGTTGTTTCATTATTAAAAAAATGAAAAAAAAATAAAAAAAATTGTGATTCAAAATCAAAAAGCAAGGGGAATAATAGAAAATATAGAAAAGGTTGACCCCTCAAAATTGTGCTTTTTAATTTGTAATCTTTTGTTTGTGTGTTTGAGAAGGTGGGAAATGAAATATTTCCGTTCTGAAGATGACTGACACGCGTAAGGCAAAAGTGAAAAACATGATCCAGTTTGATATGCTCGGTAGGCTCAGTTCCAAAAAACAAAGGTATGAGTCACAACACTTAAATATAAAGTATGTCATTTGACGAGAAACGCACACTTAGGTTAAGTTGCTAGTTTTATTTGATTGTGAAATTGTTCTCGATACACACGCCGGACTCCATAGTGTTGAATCAAAAATCTCAAAAAGCCGGTGTCCCCTTTGTTTTGTGTGAGCAAAGACCTAGGGATGTCAAATCCGTTAGTCAAGTATTGCCTCTGCTTTGTGTGAGCAATGACCTGGTGTAGAATGGCTGGCGTGTTAATCAGACTTTCCTTTGTTTTGCGTGAGCAAATACCTGGTTAGTCTGCATTAACGTGCTTGCAGATCTCTGTGTATAATTACATCACAAAAGATGCCAATGTGCACAATAAAAGAGACCCTCTAGCGTCCAAAACCCTTTAGCCCTGACTTTGAGACTAGGCTTATGTGTTTGATGAAAGGTTACCACCTGACTGAAAAATGCCTCTGAGTTGAAATCGTACAAGTCCTTGTATATTATCCCTATCTATCTTATGATCTTTTCTTTCTCTTCTCAACCAAGTCTCGAGAAAAGATTCAAAACTCTGGATACGGGTATGTGAAAATATATGGTAGGGAATGATCAAACTTGATAGACTGCACGTATTAATTACCAAGGATTTGTGTGTGACTGTCGTATGTTCATAATTAATGTACCTAAAAGATAATCAAGTGACAAATAGCCTGAAAAAGAGGAACATGGGTTTAAAGAGGATCATAATACTGGCAATCACCTGGACGTGTTCGAGTAACAGAAGCTGAAAAGGGTTCCTCAGTTCAGACAAAGACGGTTTGATCCCAAATAAAACCTTCTCGTTAGTAATTTGGTATGTTTGATTTAATTTTATTTTTTCTTTTGAGTCTTCTTAAGTTTTTAATGTTTGTTTTCCAACCATGGCCAGGTTATTTGAAAGGTTTTAATATGTTTTTGTGGGTTTTGTGCAAGAAATTATGCCTCACCCTAAAAGTGACCCGTTTTTTAGGGGGAGAAGGTGAGATACGAAGTGAGATAATAGGCATTATCTCAAGGGGAGATATATATTGGCTCATGGAAAGTGAGAAGAGTCCTTAGGTTCAGGGGAAGTATTTAAAGGGAACCCGTAATCAATGTTAGGGTTTGTGTTAAATAATGTTATTCACCCACTGACCTAGTAACCAGTCATCATTGTCTGGTTAGTTGTTTGTTTCATGTTGTGCATGGCAGGTTAAATGCAAAAGAAAAGAAAAGTCAAGGACTCTGTTGCTGTTGCTACTAATGTTGAATAACCAGTCGGAAAAGGACTTACCCTACTGAAGAATTTGATGCTTAGGGGAAGTTTGTTGGTTCAAATGAAGCTTTCAAGATCAAGAAGAAACTGCTCACAAGTTAAGGGGAAGCTACATGCAGACAGTTCAAGAACTACAGTCAAGAATGCCAAGATAGAGGTTTTAGAATTTTATCCTCTAAAGGCGAAGTCAAGTCAAGACAGTTACCGTTGATTCAGCAAGGACCAAAGTTTCGTTCAAAAAGAGGCAAGTGCATGAGAATCCTCCTCTCATTACGTGTTCGTTAATTGAAGTTCAAGCTGATGCTGATAGAGAGAAAGCTGCCAAAAGTCTCTCGTTGTTGCCCAATGAAGTTCAAGCCAAAAGAAGAAAGCAAAGCTGAAGACTAAAAGTTGAAGACATTTAATATCACAAGCCTAAGGGAAGATTGTAGAGGCTATAAATATGAGGCTTGTAATATTAAATAAGTTGGGCTGGGCTTAGTGGGTTTAAAATAGTTTAATTAAGTTAGGTTTGGGCTTGGGCTGAAATAAGCCCATGTAGGCTTGTGTGTGTGTCTATATAAACACACATAAGCCTCCTAGTTTAGGGTTGGCCATTCCAGAGAGACTCCAGAGAGAGCAAAGGGAATTCGATTTCTCTCTAGAAATCGTGTATCAGACGAATCCAAGGATTCATGTGCATCGTATTTTCTAAACTCAAGGGTTAAGTATTTTGTTTTATATTGTGTTTAATTCGTTTTTTTTTTTTGGAAAAAATAGGAAAAAGATACATTTTTTTCCTAACTTTGGACCTAATTATTTATATGTAGATATAATAATTAGATGGGTTATTTGATATGGTTGAATAGCCTAGGACAAGGGCTATCCAACGAGATATTAAACGTCCAAAGTGATTAAGAAGTGAATGAGATATCGATGCTCAAAGTGTGGTCTACAAACTATATATTTGAGCTAAAAACCACTTGTCCCACATTGGAAGTGGTTCAAAATGAAATATGGTTTATAAGCCAAGGAACTTGGATGGTTATCAAATTGTAATGTCACTTTATACTCCAACATGTACACGCGGGGGGGGGGGGGGTGCAGAAAAATGAGTAAACCGGTTAAAAATCTTGGACGCGCTCGCGCATCCTGCGGACACGAATGCGACTCGAAAATGGTCGGGTTCGTGCAGACCGGTTTTTGCTCCTCCCGCTATCTATTTTTTGAAATGATTTGTTCTTGGATAGCACTCCATCCAAACGATATGCGTAGTTAATACACAATCAGTTATTTCGGAAACTGATATGCGTTTTAATGCTGATTGTTGTCTTGGACAGCACTCCACCTCGTGGCTATTTAAACCCATCGATATCAGACAGAAAAGACACACCAGAAATCATTCTCCTCTTCTCGAACTCGACTCTCTCTACGATCTCAGGAAAGTAACAACTCCAGAAATACGTTGCTTCAGCCACCGTATCCTGGGAGACAGACCGAAATCTGTTTTAAGGAAATCGTGTTCAACACGAGCTCTGGCTTCGTTTGCTGTTATTTATTTTTTTCTGTTTTCTGCATTCATTTCATTTTTCTGCTTCTACCCCTTTCTTTAGTTTGTAATATTGTTCTGATTCAATAAAAAATGCGTTATTATTATTTCTGTTTGCAAATTCGCTGTTATTTTCCAGTACTGTGGCATACAGTCTTAAAACACATTCAAACACCTAGTTGTTCGAATTTGTAAACAGATTGTTACAATCTTTTTGCTTTTGTTACGAACACTTAATTGTGTCACGAACAATATTACATTAGAATTTTTGAATTCTATGTCTCAATATAATTTGGATCGTCATTTCTGTGATCTCAGGATGACTACCCAAGCTACTACCACGGTGGTTAGTGCTGGTCCTACCGCTTCTGTGGTGACCACTCCGGTGATTGCGCCGTTACCCAATGTTGTGGCGAATCATGCAGAAAAATCGGAAAAGTTTAATGGTTTGAACTTTAAGAGATGGCAGCAAAGATGCTGTTTTATCTGACTACTCTTAACCTTGCGAGGTTCTTGTCTGAGAGTGCCCCAAATATTGAAGGGGAAGCTGATGCTCAAAGTCTTAGCGTTGTACAAGCGTGGGAACATTCAGACTTTTTGTGCAGGAACTATGTTCTTAACGGTCTGGCTGACTCCCTCTACAATGTGTACTTCAAGACCAAGACTGCCAAAGAACTATGGGAGTCTTTGGAAAGGAAGTATAAAACTGAGGATGCGGGTACTAAGAAGTTCGTGGTTGCTAGGTTCTTGGATTTCAAGATGGTAGACTCTAAAACTATCATTGAACAAATACAAGAACTCCAGGTAATGTTGCACGATATTCATGTTGATGGTATGGTTCGTAGTGAGACTTTTCAGGTTGCGGCGATGATTGAAAAGTGGCCTCCAGGTTGGATAGATTTCAAGAACTATCTAAAGCACAAGCGAAAGGAGATGACTATCGAAGATCTTATCGTCCGTATTCGTATCGAAGAGGACAACAAGACAAACTAGAGGAACAACTTTAACCCTGCATCGGCTAAAGCAAACATGGTTGAAGCCAGTCAGTCTTCTAAAGGCAAGTTTAAGGGTAAGGGTCACTATGACAAAAAGGGGAAAGGGAAAGCCTATGAGGGTAACAAGAAAGGTGGAAAACCGGGAATGAATCTCGGTCCTAAAGGTGGAATTACCAAATTCCAAGGGACGTGTTATTATTGTGACCAGCCAGGTCACAGGGCGGCTCAATGCAAGATGCCAAAGCGTCCTAATCCACGCCAAGAAGCAAATATGGTTGAGAAGGTTGGTATGATGGACTTTGCTGCGATGGTGACTGATGTTATCTCCATGCTATTAGAGGTAAACCTTGTGGGGGATGAACCCAAAGGTTGGTGGATTGATAGTGGGGCTACCCGCCATGTGTGTTATGATAAGAGCTACTTCACCACTTTGAATGAAGTTGATGCGGGTCAAAAGGTCTACATGGAAATGCGGCCACTGCTGATATCAAAGGTGAAGGAAAGGTGATTCTTAAGATGACTTTTGGGAATGACCTAACCTTGAATAATGTTCTGTATGTGCCAGAGATTCATAAGAATCTCGTGTCAGGTTGGTTGTTGAACAAGTTTGGTTTCAAATTAGTGTTTGAGTCTGACAAGGTCGTGTTGACCAAGAATGGTGTTTATGTTGGTAAGGGCTATGCCCTAAATGGTATGTTTAAAGTGTCTGTAATAGGTGACAACAATGTGATGAATAAGACTTCTACTTCTACTTATGGTTGATTCGAATTCTTGTATGTGGCATGGTCGGCTCGGTCATGTCAACTTTGACTCCATTAGGCGCTTAATTAAATTAAACAGTATACCAACATTTCATATCGACTCTAAATATAAATGTAAAATCTGTGTTGAATCCAAACTTACTAGAACATCGTTCCATTCAGTTGAACGTAACACCGAACCCCTTGATATGATTCACACGGACATTTGTGATTTAAAATCAATCCCAACGAAAGGTGGAAATAAATATTTCATCACGTTCATCGACGATGGTACAAAATTTTGCTATGTGTACTTACTAAAAAGTAAAGACGAAGCAATTAAGAAATTTGTACTGTATAAAAACGAAGTTGAGAACCAACTTAACAAGAAAATCAAGGTGTTGAGGAGCGATAGAGGAGGCGAATATGTATCACCATTTGCAAACCTTTGTGAGCAACATGGAATTAGACATGAATTCACCTCTTCCTACTCACCTCAACAAAACGGTATTGCCGAAAGAAAGAACCGAACCTTAAAGGAAATGATGAATGCCATGTTGTTAAGCTCTGGGTTGAGCCAGGACATGTGGGGGGATGCCATACTCTCGGCTAACTACCTTTTGAATAGGATACCCCGGAAAAAGAAGGACGAAAGCCCTTATGAATTATTTAGGGGCATGAAACCTTCTTACAAACGCCTCAAAGTGTGGGGGTGTTTGGCCAAGGTGGTTGTTCTGTCACACCCCAACCGACGGCGGAATTTACGTCGGGGCATGATGATTGTCCAAATGCTCATGACACTAATTAAAGTTTCAATACTTAATCATTACCAAATTCCAAGTCTTACAATAGATTCAAATACACATAACATAACATACTCATAGAGTTTGATTTATTTAATCTAGGTCCAAAGCATCCTAGATGTAGCATCAAGTATAGTTCACACTGCATGTCCTGAAACATGTATAAAAATAGAGAGTGTCAACTAAAAATAGTTGGTGAGTAAACATAAGTTTAGATATATATATATATATATATAATAGTTTGAAAGCGATTCATATGTCAAATGTAGACTCATGCATGTATGAATAAACAAATATTGCATAATCAAACCTTGATGACTAGTGTCCGTAACTCGAAAGTTACGCTTAGCTTGAGTTAGGTTTCAATCACCCGAATGCCAAACCGGTCAAATTCAGGTGGGTTGTCAGTCCAATGGAATCCATTATTGTTACCATAGGCTTGTTTGTTAATGATCATGCTAGAATATAGACTTCGAATAGTGACAACATAGTTTAACATATAGCATAGAAATCACACATAGACAGAGAATGAGATCGCATAGTTTGAAAAGAAAAAGAAAGAATGTGTGCTTGAATAATGTATACATGTTACATCCCAAAACTTGAAAAGGAAGAGGGATTATGAGTACTCACTTGATCAATAAGTGAAATATGAGAATAGTCCGAGTGATATGAAGATGACCTATCCGTGTCCTAAATTATATAAAGACACCTTAAGGTTTAGTGATATGGGTCAAATATATAAGTCAAACATTTAGACTAGTCGAGTCTAGTTACGTGAGTTTACCCGTTTAGTACCGTTGGTGATAATTATTGTGTTAGATATATGTATATTTATTCTACAAAAATTAAATACAAGTCTATTTGAATATTCAAGTAAATGTGTTCTCACAAATATGAGTTATATTTCGAATGAGTTAGATAAATAATATTTTTGTCTCAAGTTGTGTCCGTTATTTAAACTGAAACGGATATATATATTTATGACGAAAGAAATATATATTTTACTACTAGTTAGATTTTAATAAGTCTAAGGGGCTGTTTGGATGCCTCTGAACCAGGTCTGAATCTGACCGATTCAGAGGGAGTCCTGGTTCAGAGTGTTTGTTTGGTCGTCTGGATGAGCACACGTCTGACCGAATAAGAGCTTTGGGGTCTGACCGAATCAGCTTCTAGAATGATGCTGAATGAAGCAGAGGCGCTGGGGAACGACCGGAGGGGCTGGAAAGAAACAAAAACGAGACCGAGGAGACTGAAAACCGGAACAAAAAAGAACAAAAACTTGCCTTGCACGAGGCTCGGGTTTTCGTAGTTAAATGAAAGAAATTTTTTAGAATCAGACATCTCATTCAGAGATCCAACCAAACAGGTCCTTATGGTTCATCACTTACTGGTTTAGAGTCTCTTATTAAATCAGACATCTTACTGGTTCAGCACTTAGTGAAACAGTCCTTACCAAACAGCCCCTAAGTCTCACCTTAGTTTATATAAAATTCAATTTTAGCAAAGTTACAAATGTTTATAGTGATAATAGACTTAACGGAGTTCCTTTAGATATAATATTAAATTTAATTGAAGTAAATGTAATAACTGAATTTGAGACGTAATAACTAAACTTGAGATACGTTTTAATATAACAAAATTTCATTAATGTTTTATGCAAATAAAATAAAACTATGAGTATAAATCTTACTATAGCAAATTTAATTTATGATTAACAGACGAGGTGCTTATATTTGAGGAGTATAAAATATATAAGATTAGTATTTTTCTTTAGAAATTGTAGTTAACCCGAAGGCTCGACTAGTTCAAAACAACGTCATAATAATAATGAACGATTACTCACGTAAGACAAGCAAGGAGAAGGAATGTAGTAGGAGAATGTTGAATCCACTCGTGAGTCTTCAAAACGTAGATAATTTCTTTATGTCGTGGAATTGGAAGGAGAAATAGATATATTTTTGTGAGCGTTTTTGAGAGTAAGAAATGAGTTTCGGTGTGTTTATTTTTGTTTCAAGCATGTCGTATTTATACATGAAATCTTAGCCTTTGGTAATCCTTGGTAACACTTGGTATCACTTGGTAACACTTGGTAATCCTTGGTAACAATTTGTAATCCTTGGTAATACTTGGTAGATCTTGTAATCATTGGTAGATCTTGGTAATCCTTGGTAATCCTTTGGTAATCCTTGGTAGATCTTGTAATCATTGGTAGATCTTGGTATAGGTTTAATATTTGAAATGGTTTATTTATAAAAAAATAATCGATGGATATATTTATAAAACTATATATATATATATATTTTTTTAATCATTAGTATTTTTACAATTATTGTATAGCGTTGGAGTTGTCAAATGATTATCACCATTGGTTTCGTGAGTTGACTCGGGTATGACCTTAACATGCATAATATATATATATAAATATATATATATATTACATATAAAATGGAACGAGCATAAAAAAAGAATTTCATGATTTGCTTGAATAAAGATTAAAATTTCATGGATAACTGAAACGGGTCGGGTTACAAATATGGAAAATAGACGGATGTCACATGTTCCACCACCTAAAGCGGTAAAGATAGGACCAAAAACGGTAGATTGCATATTCATTGGATATGCACATCATAGTAGCGCCTATCGATTTCTGGTACACGAGTCTAAAATTCCCGATATACACAAAGGTACTTTCATGGAATCTCGTAATGCCTCCATTCATGTGGGGGATTGTTGGAAAAAATAGGAAAAAGATGCATTTTTTCCTAACTTTGGACCTAATTATTTATATGTAGATATAATAATTAGATGGGTTATTTGATATGGTTGAATAGCCTAGGACAAGGGCTTTCCAACGAGATATTAAACGTCCAAAGTGATTAAGAGGTGAATGAGATATCGATGCTCAAAGTGTGGTCTACAAACTATATATTTGAGCTAAAAACCACTTGTCCCACATTGGAAGTGGTTCAAAATGAAATATGGTTTATAAGCCAAGGAAATTGGATGGTTATCAAATTGTAATGTCACTTTATACTCCAACATCTACACGCGGGGGGCGGGGGGTGCAGAAAAATGAGAAAACCGGTTAAAAATCTTGGGCGCGCTCGCGCATCCTGCTGACACGAATGCGACTCGAAAATGGTCGGGTTCGCGCAGACCGGTTTTTGCTCCTCCCGCTATCTATTTTTGGAAATGATTTGTTCTTGGATAGCACTCCATCCAAACGATATGCGCAGTTAATACGCAATCATTATTTCGGAAACTGATATGCGTTTTAATGATGATTGTTGTCTTGGACAGCACTCCACCTCGTGGCTATTTAAACCCGTCGATATCAGACAGAAAACACACACCAGAAATCATTCTCCTCTTCTCGAACTCGACTCTCTCTACGATCTCAGGAAAGTAACAACTCCGGCAATACGTTGCTTCAGCCACCGCATCCTGGGAGACAGACCGAAATCTGTTTTAAGGAAATCGTGTTCAACACGAGCTCTGGCTTCGTTTGCTGTTATTTATTTTTTCTGTTTTCTGCATTCATTTCATTTTTCTGCTTCTACCCGTTTATGTAGTTTGTAATATTGTTCCGATTCAATAAAAATTGCGTTATTATTATTTCTGTTTGCAAATTCGTTGTTCTTTTCCAGTACCGTGGCATACAGTTTTCTTCATCTCTGTTCTTGAATCACCCGTCTATACAGATTCCGCACGTGTATACGAGATCGGTATTGTGCTTGGTCGTTGATTTCGATCCTACATCATTGTCAAAGTACCATACACATTTTTCTCAGCTTGATATGCTTTCTTTTGTTCAGATGAAAGTTTTCTTTGAATAATTGGCTCCCCAGTTTCATCCTTAGGATAGACGTATTGATCAGTGAATGGCAACCACATATCAATATCATTCGTATCAATGTATGCTTCAAACCGTTTAACCCAACTATGATAATCTTCCAATTTTAACAATTTGGTAACTTTCTGACTTGTTCCAATTTCATTAACATAATTCATCATTGTTTGCATTGTAGCTTGCATCAAATTCTGAATTGCTGCAAACGCTTGAAAATTGGACATTTTTAATAAAAATTGGTTACTGTTCACCCGAACTAAATCCAAACTAGATATTGATTATCCGAACTCTGCCGAACTGGAGCCGAACAGAAAGTGCAACCTAACCTCATCCGAACCATGACTTCGGATGATCCAAATAGAAACCGAACCAGAAGATAGTTGAACTAGAACCAAACTGAAATCACACTGTCCGAACCCTAGCCGAACTTAATGCGAACCCCAACCGAACATAGCCGAAACCACACTTCGTTTGAAAATGGTCCGAACTGTATCCGAACTACAAGTTCGAAGTAGTTATTTTCTTGAAATTTCAGATCTCAGCCGAACCTCAGACGAACTAGAACATACTCGACTCAATTTTCGTGATTTTCAATGTTCTTTTTAGCAAGATTTTCAACAAGAACTCATATAGACTCAGAAGGAACACATTAGAAGAATTTTGTTTACAGAAGCACACTTGAGATGATCAAACGAATACAAAATTGATTAGATTTTGTAAAAACCCCCAAGTTTTGACTCAAAAAGATGAAAAACAGAGATTTCCGACCAGTAGAATGAACCTAATGCTCTGATACCCTTGCAAATGCGTGAGCGTTGGACCATCTACTCGGTCGTATCGAAATCAATGTAAAACATGAAGATAAGGAGTAAATACAAATGACTTGTATTAACCACAGAGAGATTACACAGCAAAACACACACAGAAGATATGACAAGAAGTTGTATTCTTTATACAAGACAAGCTATTTATAAGATGAACATTTTAAGCTAAACCACGATCAGTCGAACCTCCAGTTCGGACATAGTTCATGTGAGTCCGAACTGGAAGTTCGCCTCAGGTTCGGACATCACAAACTTGTAGCCTTTTATCTTTTATTTGATACTTCACATGACGACCTAGAATTATGCATCAACATATATAATAAATAGTTATTATATGGATGTCACTGTAAATGGTTACACAATGACATAAATGGAAGTATATAATAATAAAAGAAATTATATTGATATAGTCCTAAGCCATCTCAAGTGACCTAAGAATGAATTAGTTCATTCAGAGTCTTAGAATGATTAATGAGTAATCATTGAAGATGAGTTGTGTGATAACACAGATTTATAGTGTTCACCAAGGGCACTTATTATCACATATCACTTGAGCATACTTCACTGTTTAGGAAGCAATAGTGGAAGTATAAAAACATTTAAATAAAAGACAATCAACACGACATCAAAATTTGACTATAAATGTATAGGAAACTATTTTTTGTATTTCACATACTTGATGTGACATCTCAGCACGATAAGCCAAACTTTGATTTAGTATTTGGGATGTACGAACTGTAACAATTATATTTCTTATTCGAATTCATTTTAAATGGTTAAAACAAATTCAGAATTATATACCTGTGTTTGATTTTAATACGTTTATCATCCATGAATAGACATTTAGTATTCTCAAAATCAGAATCGTGCAAACGAATCAGATGTTGAAGCGTTATGACTTTGGATTTGAGTTCTTTAACTCTCCAATCCACAAGCATTATTTGAGAAAGCTACTGGAAAATACAGATACATATTATTCAAAACTGTCCGTAGTCGGTCAGGATCGTGGGAACGAATCTGAAATAAGACTATTCTGACTTTGGACTCAAAATGTTGACTATCCAAATTCACAGACCTCATTACAGAATGACGTTGGACGTAACTCGCATCAAAACATCTTCTTTGATTCAATAACAAGATGAATTGATTATTGGTAAACTCATTCGTATCCTTAGACCTGAGATACATGTGCTACCTCCCGTTTACCAGAGTCTGTTCTTTGATTGTAGTCAATCGCTGTAGCGTAAATGCCAGTTATAAAGGCTACTTTTGGTAATAGATCTGAAGTTCAGTGGGAGCTGCATGTAGTCAATACGAGATTCTGTACTCTTTCATTTATAATGCAACAGTGAGACATCATGGGCCCTCTCGTTGATTCCAAGTGATAAGTGTAAGGCCTTACCCAAACTTACTGTGTATTTGATGGGAACACTTGCAATCGAGATCGAGAAACGTTGAACTTAAGATAAGTTGAATTGAATCCATTCCTCATCGTTCAATGGATGTCGAATACAGAAGGGAACAATGACTAACGATAATTACCATAAAGTCTAATATCATGTTCCTTTGCAACTGATATGCCGTGGTTGTCGACGTAAGGTGTCACAACTGGTTAGAGTAGCCATGTGTAGCTCGAGCACCTCTGACTGCATCTTATGATCTTGTCGGGATCTGTCCAAGTGGGAGTCTGTTGGATATTATATGTCTAGACCCAACAATTTCTAAGAACCCGACCCTGTTATGGCCTGTAAGAGTTACACTAAGGGCAACGAGAACCGAACACGTTTAATTAGTAAACGTCGTTCTGCGAAAACCGAAATGATTTAATATTGTTACTTATATATTGATATAAATAATAATTAATTATTTAATGATATTATTAATTTATTAATAATAAAAGCAGAGAATTTTAATTATTAATTGTTAAGGAAAATTAGATTTAAATAATCCCAACTTTTAACTATTGGCCAATAATAATCCCATATTTGAATATT
This sequence comes from Deinandra increscens subsp. villosa, assembly GCA_039602395.1. Lineage (NCBI taxonomy): Eukaryota > Viridiplantae > Streptophyta > Magnoliopsida > Asterales > Asteraceae > Deinandra > Deinandra increscens. Next base: position 17,956,886 of record JBCNJP010000025.1, read on the forward strand.
CTTTCCAATAGTCCCAACTTTCACTTATATTTTTTTAATGGACCCGTCGTTAACTTATAACACCGTTAAATAAGTGCTGACGTGGCATGCTGACATGTAATAGTTTTTTTTATTTTTTTTATATATTTTCCACGTCACCTTACAAATTAGATATTTCTAAATTCTTAAAATAAAAAAGAATTCGATCCAGCCACCAAATCCATTTATCTATACGAACTCCTCAAATCCAGCTCCTCTAAGAAATCTTCCACCGCCTCCCTTCTGCGTCATCCTTCCACTCCGGCCACAAACCACTACCAGTTTCACAGCACCGGTTGGTTCAGAGAATCCAGCAAATGGGACGAAGTCAACCGTCACCGGTAGCCTCGGCGTCGTCCACGTTCCCGACCATCACAACCCTAACCTCGTCCTCCAAGAGATCCCCGTCGTTATAAACCGTCCCCCCTCATCTCCGAACGGTGGCGTCGCCTCCCTCGTCTCCGAACGGTGGCGCCGTCTCCCTCGTCTCCAAACGGTGGTGCCGCATCCTCCTTCATCCTTCACCGTCTCCCTTTCCTCCTCCCTTGCTGCCGCTGCAAGCACTGCCTTCTCCGACAATCTCCTTGCCTCAATCTCCTACCAAGTCTGATGCGGTGTCGCCGCAAGCTAATCGATTATGTTGGCTGCTGTAGTGTCGCCACGCGCCAGGTTTCCATATGTCGGGTTGGTGGCCGGTTAAGCGCTGCCTGCTAATTATTGCTATCGGTAGGTTTATTGGCCCTTTTTACAATCCGGTGTGTAAAGATGGATTCAGACACATTTTGTCGGTTTGGTGGCCGCTATAGTGCCAATTTACACAGGAGAAGAAACGCACAAGAGAACCATTCACGTCACTTCCCCTGTTCTACGATCTATGTTCCTGTAGCTTTTGTTCGTTTGAGGCAAACTTTTCGACCTCTGGTACTCGATTTTGCTCCGGTATTTGGCGGAGACAGCGGTGGTGGTGGTGGATCGGAGTTCACGGAGGATGAGAAATTGAGATTTTAATTTTATATGAGATTTTGAGAAGTTGATTTGAAGGCTGGTGAATTTTTAATTTAGGATGGCTGGATCCATTTATTTAATTGAGATTTGGGGGATATCTGATTTGTAAGGTGACATGGAAAAACACATTAAAAAAATAAAAAAGTTATTACATGTCAGCATGCCACGTCAGCAATCATTTAACGGTGTTAAAAAAGTTAACGGCGGATCCATTAAAAAAAATATGAGTGAAAGTTGGGACTGTTGGGAAGTATATTCAAATGTGGGATTATTATTGGCCAATAGTTAAAAGTTAGGATTATTTAAATCCAATTTTCCAATTGTTAATAATTATTAGTCGGTGAAATACAAATAATAATTGTTATTATTACTATTTATAATTAAATAAAGTTGATTAAATAAATTAGTTTATTTAATTAGTTTTATTTAATGTGGTTAGATAATTATAATTTAAATAAATTAGTTATTTAAAGATTATCTATAAAAACGTGGATGGATAATAGTAGTTTTAAATAAATTAGTTTTATTTAAACTTATGATTATCTAAACTGGATGGATAACTGAGAGGTTTAAAATCAGTTGTAGTTTATCTACAACTGGTTAAGAAATAAAGGATACGCCTAGAAAATAATTAAATAAACTAATTGTGGTTTATCCACAATAGGTTTATGGGACTTATAAATAGGGAGCTTAATTATAGATTAAGGGTAGCACCAAAATCTCTCCCAAAACCCCTTGAAATTTTCGGCTCCCTCCCCTCTCCCTCTAGGACCCCGCCGGCCGCCGTCGCCGCCCGTTTTTCCGGCGAGCCTCCGTCGCAAGCCATTGCCGGCGACCACTCCATTCGCCGCCTCTTCCGTCCAGCAACCACCGTCGACCCAACCCCGCTACACCGGACCACTGCTGCCAGCCACGGCTGACCTCCGTCGCCGCTGACCGCCGCCGTCTGCCGCCGCATCACCGACTCTGACCACCGCTGATCCGGTAGTGATTTCAGTGTCTCTTTGCTAGTGATTCGATCACGTTTTTGAGCTTGCTTCTCCGGTAAGTTTCCGCAACCCTAGCGTTTGTCTCAATGAACCTCGGTGTCTCGAACAATTGTGCGACACAACCGACAGATCAAGATCTAAACACTTTTGGTTTAGATCGAATCATAATATTAACTATGATTATCACATAAATTGTTATATTCGTTTATCACAATTTAACTCATTCAAATATTTAAATATTGATTTAAATATTATGATGTATATATATATGTTTCGATATATATATATATATATATATATATATATATATATATATATATATATATATATAGGAAGGATAAAATGAAAACCTCTTCGAGTTTGGAAAACCGTGAAAACCAAGCTAAAAAATTCGTTTTTTGTTCTTATTTTTTTTATGGTGACTCTCTAAGTTAAAAAAAACCCATTTATGCAAAAAAGTAAAAAAAAACGCCTAGTAATTTTTTAAAAAAATAATATTTTATAACCGATGTTACATATGTAACAGGGTAATGTTACATATGTAACATGGATTATAGAATATATTTTTTTTAAAAATTGACTAGGCGTTTTTTTTACACATGTGTATCATCATCATTACTACTGCACAAAAATGAATTATCATGTGTAAAAACACTCCTTATGTTAAAAACATATTAAAAACACTAAAACATTTATGGTACTAATGATAATGAAACATAGTGCACATGTGCAACATATATAATAAAAAAATGTATAAAGTGTTATTTTTTCATTAGATATAAAGATAACATAACTATAAGACTTATGGTGCAATTTCTTTTTAAAACTAGTAATGTATACCACATATATGAGGTTTTTTTGGTGTGGTACACATGTGTATCATTGAAAAAAACACAAAAATTGACAGAAATATAACACATATGGTGCGTCTTAGAGAAAACAAATATTAACTCATACTAAAGTATGAGTTTTTTTATGGTACACATGTGTATCACAGAAAAAAATAAAAAATAAAAAATGTTAACTTTTTATTTTTTGTTTTTATAGAATTAAAGATAACATAATGATAAGACTTTTGGTGAAAATTTTTAAAAAATATATTAACGTATAAAAAAGTTATGTTGGTTTTAAGATGGTTTTCGCGTTTTCGCAAAATATATGCGTTTTCGCATGATCCTTTCCCTATATATATATATATATATATATATATATATATAGGGTTAGGTTCAAATGAGAACTTTTTCTTTTGAGAACTTTTGAGAACCAATTTGGGCCACTAATTTTCAAGGGGGGAGCATTCAAATTCATGGGGGGGGGGGGTTTCCATATATATAAACTAGTGGCTAAGATTAGTTCTTTTTAGTTCTCAAACCCAATTAGTTCTCAAATGATCCTCTCCCTATATATATATATATATATATATATATATATATATAGTGTTTGCGTGATCGGTGATTAGATCATGTTGTTGTCACTTGGTTTTTCGCGTTTAATTAATTAATGTATTTGTTATACGCTTCCGCAACTCTGATTTAATTAAAGTAACTAAATATATATAATTGTATCCGGTAATACAATTAGTAAAACGAGTTTTAATAAAAATTAAAATTATTACCCGTGACCCGAATACCACTAGCTAAACCCAACAATTTATGCATTGTATGTAATAGAAACTCACTAGTGAAAGTGAATAATTTGCAGGAAAGGGGAAAGCTTGAAGGGATGCTCGTCAAGCATTGGAAGAACCGATCACATGAAGATTGAAGATCCCGTTTCGCATTTTTGGGTTTATGAAACTCTTATACATGTTGTTAACCAAACTTATGGATGTCAAACTTCCAAACGTGTCTTTTACAAATGCTATATATGAAATTAGTACAAAAGTTTTCTGGGAGCGGTTTGGGTAAGTTTTAACACTAAATTGTATACGGGTGTTACAGAATCATTTGCCGAATTTTATTTAAACTTGTTTTTGTAAATTACTTTTCTTCTGGTTGCTTACATTTGAAATCTCTTCACTGTTTTAGCATCTTAAAAACCTTACTCAAACTTAATGTTTCTAATTATATATGTTTTCTATTGTCATAAAATTTTCCAAACAACAAACCTTCTCTCCAAATTTTCTTAAATTTTGTTTACTTCATTTATACTCTTTCTTCTTTGTATGTTATAAATTAATTTGTGGTTCATTATTTATGTTCATGTAATTGTATTTTATTTTCCTTTCACCTTATAATAGTATTGTAATTTACTTGCTTATCTTTCCCATTGTATTGTAAACAAGTAGGACGACCCGCGCGTTGCCGCGAAGCCGACCCGTTTAAAAAGTGCGGTTAGGGAAGCTCTAACATAGGTGACGTATGTTTGCTACTTCCCACCTAAATAACCTGTGATAACATCCAACATGCTAATAAGCAAACGAACATACAACAAAACCATTATAAATGCTTCCATCTCTTCATAAGTCATGTGTCAATCCCAAAAACTCTTATCCATATATAGCTACATCAAAAACTATATTTTATGAAGCAATAATTTAAAAACTCCTTTCTATGTTAACGAATCTATATACATACATAAGTGCATTAAATATATATTTTATAAAACCCAACCAAATCATGCTACCATTTTAGTGGTACATTCTTCAAAGTGCAACGGTTCAGAAAATGAAGAGACTATTGTTTGGCATGAGCTTTTCATCTATATATATATATAAAAGTTAAGCAAAGGCACTATTTTGCACTACCATCATAAATACTATGTACTAGCAACAAAGCACGATGTATTACATGTTTAAGCATGTGTCATAAATACAATTAGGCCGTAATAATGGAGGTTTTTAAATCCTGTTGTAATTACTTAACAGAAGTCGATCGGCTGCTTCATCAATAAGGAGAAATCGACCGGCTGCATCATCATTAAGGAGAAACGATTGGGTTGTTTGAACCTGCATAATGAATAACCACGGGTTAGTTCAATTGAATGTGAATAAATCTTATATTAAAATCTACATAAATTTGATCATAACTCTCAACCCCATCGCCTTCTTTAACCTCCTTATCAATAAATCTTAAGTTAATGATGATCAATTTGTAATCCTATATAAACTGTTGTAATCCTCATTTGCTTACCTTCGTGCTCTCCACCCTCACCCCCCATCTCCGATATCGTGTAAGTTAATATTTGTTAATTGAATACATTTTCATTTGGTAGGTACGTTGTGTGTTTATCAGCATATCATAGGTTCCGGTGGGAAAAAAATGTACCACCGGAAGCTAATAATCGATTGTCTTCTACATTGTAGTCCGGCGGGAAGAAAATGTACCGCCGGCTACATTGACATTTGTTGATTTTCTACCGGCGTGAAAAAAATGTAACGCCGGTGGAAAACGTTGTGTTTTCCCTTACTTTCTAAAATATTCGAATTCTGTGTTTTATTATACTAATTGTTCTGTTTTTTTATTTTGTACGAGGTTGCTGGTTACGAATTGGCAAAGGGTATAATGGTTCCGTCGACAGTTTATGCAACAGAACGGGATTTGAAATAGCAGATTAAATTAACAGAGTGCCATGATAGTTGAATTTACAAGACGAAGAGTGTTATTGTTCAATCATTACAGTTAACCCTAATGTTTTTAGAAAGTTAGCGGTTGTTAAGAAAATAACGATATGGTTGAATGACTTTATCAAACTCTTTGTTGGTATTCTGTTATTAAGTGGTTGTTTACCATATGGAATTACCCGTTAGTTACGATAAACGACGAACAGACAATTGAAAATTCCAACGACACAAACTAAAAGAAATTGTGATTAAAAAAAAGGGATGTTAAAGGCGGATATAATCAGGCCAACTGGGTCGTAATTCGGAAATGTAAACTGCTGTATGTAAACATTACCATACAACTTCCACGCGGACCCTATTTTGCCCGTTAAGGTTTACAACCCGTTACTTATAACCCGAAATTCATGCGTTATATACCTTTCGAGTAAACGCGGATCTTATCCGACCCATGTTCGTATTAACCCGTAATACAGTGCTTATGAAACTGCAAATGCATTGGTTTAAGTTTGACGCGGATCCTATTTGATCCGGTCTCTGTTATAACCCGTTTCTTATCTTCTGTTTTAAAAGGTTTAGGGTTTCCAGGTGAAAGGTTAGTTTTTATTTACGCAACAGCTCAGCGTTGACGGCGCTTGCTAGCAGTGTAAGAGGACATCAATTTGAACCACTTTATTTTCCTGGTTAAAAAATATCCAGGTTTACAAAACAGAGAGATGATTACCTTCATTGATCCGATTAACGTATGCTTCTTTGTGCTTTAGTTGAAAACTTTCCTCGCTTTCAATACAAACCTTGGACTCCCTACTGTTGGGAATTCATATGTGTCGATCACTTTTTGTAGGGGACTGCGACCGACTTTTAAATGGAGGGGGTAATCATCTTGATTAGACGTTGTTTGTATCGGATGGAACTGAACGTCAAAGGTCGATAGTGTATGTTAGGGTCATATGTTTGGTCGATTTTGTTGGGGATGTACAATTCGGATTCCTAATTTGTGGTCTTATGGCGGTCTGTTAATTATTATCTGTCCCGTTTTTACACTTTATGTTTTTACAGTTTACAAAAACTGCCATTAAACACGGGTTATACCCGACCCGTCTTGGTAATAATACGTTATTCAGTGGGTGCCGAATTCAGAAGCCATCCATCTCGATTTCACGCGGACCCTATTTTTGTCGCAAACCTTTATAACCCGTTTCTTATAACCCGGGATCCAATATTTTTAAAGATGAGGACATAAGTTTCACGCGGACCCAGTTTGACCCGAAAATGCTTATAACCCGTTTCTTATAAACCGTAATGCAATGTTTCTAAAGAGCAGTCTACGAGTTTCACTCGGACCCTATTTGGCCCGTAAATGTTTCTGACCCGTTTCTTTTCAAGCCTAAGTTATTAAAACTATTCACCGGGCGAAGTCATATTCGTGTTTTATGTGTTCCCCTGGTTTGTTTCCGTCACCGGCAGTCCCAATTGAGGACTGCCTGTTTTAACGAAAACCTGTAATTTGACGTCAACCATAGTCGACCATGAGTCTATTAAGGTGGTGCTCCTTGCGCTATTCTTATTTGGTGCTCCGATACTTTAGGGTTTGCTTATGTAGTTCATTAATACTAACGTGCTATATCTGTGTTAATATGAAACACGTTCAATTGTAATACTATATTAGTCTATTATATGTCAAGGGTTGGTGTTGTGGAGTTACTTTGTTGTTATTGTCACACCCCCAAATTAACCACTAACGGAGTTTATACCGTTAAGGGGTGCGACCAGACCAGGACCACAACCATTAGTTACAAATACTAAACGAATCAGAGTAAAGTCCAAACATTAATAACAAAACAGTTAACAGTACGCAGCGGAAAACATTATCTTTAGCACTAACCACGTGCTTTACATAAACATTGTTTTAAATTCCCAAGTTTAGTTTAAGTAAAAATAAACATCTTCTTGTGCCATGTCAACCTGCTCCGGATACTCTTCAGCGATCTGCAAAAGTTTAAACCACGCAAGTGTCAACCTAACGGTTGGTGAGTTCACAGTGGGCTTGTCATGCAGTGGCCCGGTCTCATAAATCATAATCGTGAAACGTATTCTTACGCACAATTTATTTGTGAAAAGCAATGCTTGTGATAATCAAAATCATATTATTGTGGTTTAGTAAAAGTATTGTCCGTAACCTACGTTATCGGGTATGTACTAGTCTTGTATAGTTAAAGTGCTCAACCGATATCGCGGGTAGCTAATCCGTTGTTCCATGCACTAAGGAAGTTTGTACCAAAGCTGACCATAAATTATTGTAGTGGCCGTGCCATCAGTTCTGCGGACCTACGTCATCGCGGTTTTGCCTCCCCCGTGTCCTCTCGGGATCACGGTCAGATAGGCTGATATTGTACCTCCGTGCACTCCCCGTGCCACGGGGCGGAGTTTGTCAAACTCCAGTAGATCTACCCAACATCCCCTCGCTTTACAATTAATGGTACAATTTAGTTGAGGACTTTTAAGTTTTCAAGGCATCCTTAGAAATCATGTGATATCATGTGGTTTAGACTTTAACCTACACTAGCCATATTAAAAAGGTTTATTGGATTCTCATGAATCTCAAAAGTGTTTTCAGTTTCGTTTCAGAAATAGTTGTGTAAGTAATTCACAAGTGCTTCCCATAAAGCACTTCAAGTTCATCAAGTGGGTGCCGAGCACTCCAAGTTTTCAAGTTCATCAGGGAGGTGCATAGCACTCTCGAAGTTGTCAGCATTGTTTCTATTTAGTTATTCGGTGTGACCCAAACGGGTTCACGGTAATCGGGTTAGTGACACTCACCTTCGGTTGCACTGCTACACTTGCTAATAATCCAAGTATTGCTTATCGAAGACCTATGAACACGTTTAGGTCTTAAGTATTAGTTTTGTGTCTAATCTTTACTTAACGTCACTATGGCCCATAACATAGCACGTTGGAACTATGACTCGACATACAGACACACGACACCGTTGGTTGATCATAGACAAGGGTTCATATACATCAGAAATTAAAGCATGTATCATCATGGCATAATCATGTAAGTCATGGCATAACATTCAAGCAAATTGCACAAGTTTGGATTCTGGTCTCAGTTACGCTAGCAGTTTCGCTAGTCAGTTTCGCTGTGTGCACGGGCAGCACTTTCGCTAGGCAATACCCGATGACACAGTTTCGCTAGGCTAGTTTCGCCCGAAACTGTTGGCACAGTTTCGCTAGCCTAGTTTCGCCCGAAACTGGTTTGAACTTTCGTTCAGGGAATTTCGCTCGGTAGATTCGCTCGAGCTGGTCTGGTTGGTTTACCCGGCGACACTGCAGTTTCGCTGCATAGTGTCGCTGGTTGAAGATATGCATAATTTCGCTGGACAGTTTCGCCCAGAGAACATGACAGTTTCGCTGGTCGCGAAAAACATACGGATCAGCCTAAAAATCAACCTAACAGCTTCAATACTTCATGCAATTCATTGTTTAGCATACATAGGCATTTACCAACATCAAACAACAAGTTTTAACACCTTATTCATGCATTTTCATCATCAAATCACCAAAATGCATTTAAAACCCTAAAGTGACCTAAATAGCATAAATCTCTATCATGGTTGGATTTCAAACGTAAAGTTGCAAACTTTATGATAGATCTAGCATTACTAAGCATTCCTACAGAAGATCTAACGATAACACAGAGATTTAGGCATGCTTTATGAAGAAAACACATAGAAAAGCATAAAAATGGTGGTTTTGGGACTCACGGTTGATCTAGGATCGATGGATGATCTTCACAACTCGGAATGATAGCTGATTCTTGGTGGTTCTCGGCTGGAATCAGCTGGTCCAGAAGTTTCAGGAGAGTGTGTGTGTTTTTGTGTAAATGAGGCAAAATGGGAGAACTAGGGTTTATTAAGATTATTTATATCAGAGGCTAGTTTCGCTGGCAGTTTCGCTGGCCAGGCGAAACTGGCTCTGGTCACGTTTTAACTGATTAGCTTAGCTGGCTACCGGGCGACACTACAGTTTCGCCCGGTAGTTTCGCTGGCTGCACAACTTAGGCAATTTTCACATAATCAAGGATTTACAATTTGTCATGCTATTCATAATATTAAATCATGCGTTTAAATCACATTGCACATAATGACATTAATAAATGAACACATAGCACATATGGGCGGGTTCGGTGATCAACCAAAGGTCGTGGACGTATTCGGCCTAGTTAAGCCTTAGTTACTAAGTTAATACTTATAACGTAACTAACGGAGTTTGTCTAACGGAAGTTAACCTTGGAATTCTCGGATGTCACAGTTATGTATGTGTTAATTGTTTAGGGGTTATAACGTTAAACAGTTGCCCTCTGAATCGTAATGGCTGTTAATGCAGTAATTGTTATTCATTTATTTAGTTATTGATGTTATCCTTTACTGTTCAGCTTCTCATTTATGTTATTTCTAACGGTTTTATTCAGTTGATTTTATTAATGATTAATTGAGGTATATGTACCGACTGATTGTCACATCTATATATTCCTTATAGTGTTTTTCTGCTCAATATATCAACTTACTGGAAGTACCTATCTTTTAAAGATTATACAAACGAAAACCAGGTTACGAACCCTGTAACAATGTTGAAGGATGTGGTGGGTGGTCTTACAGAAACAGGTTTGAAGGATGTCTTATGTTTTGACCAACTGGAATTGGGGTCATCAATGTCTATTGTTGTTATGGTATGTCGATCATGGGATTGTGATAATGTGCATGGACGATATATAAGTACCGATTACATCTTCTCTGATAAGAATGTTAGTATACTCCTAACTGTTTGTGTTGTTTATGATTACTGCTTTAAGTGTTTAGTTATTTTGTGTAGATCATGTTAACGAAAATGTTGTGTTTCATAGGGGGACTCTATTCATGCCACTGCTCGGAGCAACATTGCTCATTATTTTGTTGATAAGCTGAAGGAAGGTTGTTTGTATCTGTTGAAGAATTTTACTGTTCTCAATAATCGGCCTGCGTACAGGATCGTAAAGGATAGTCGATATATGATTGAGCTGCAGGGATCTACTGTGTTTAGAAAGGTCTCTGTTGATAATGGAGGGTTTGACCGTTATCCTTTTCACATAGTTCAGTTTCAGGATTTGGAAATCACTGATAACAAGTATTTTGTTGGTATGTTTCCTACTTATAACGTACTCTGTTTATTGGTTTCTTATAATGCACCTATCTTCATGTTCTGTCAATTTTTTCCCGAAATATAATACGGTATTCTTTTCTATGTTTACCATGTACTCTTAGACATAAGATTGTCATGACGTCTCCATGTGATTATTTGTATTGGGTATATCATTGTCATTATGGATCTCATGTTGTTTCAGTTTTTATACAAATTTACTATGTCCTGCTTTAGTATGTTTATCATACACTGTTAGACATTATATTGTACTGGGGTCTCCATGTGATTATTTGTATTCATGATATGATACTCATGTTTATAGTTGCCATGTATCTTCTATGAATAAGTTTTGATAATTGTTTAATTGTCTGTTCATGCTTTTTTTCATGGTTTTATTAAAATGACATATTGGTGCAGATGTCATTGGTTATGTTACTACAGCTGAAAATGCGTGAGCATCGGATCGTCTACTCGATCTAGCTAATCGGACATCGAAACGTAATTAACCGATTGTTTTATTGATCAAACGAGAACAATTACAATCAGTAAACACTCAGAATCAGACTCAGAGAAACACACTCAGAAACACACACTTAAGAGATCTCGCACGCTCAGAACTACTAAAAACAAAGACCAAACTACTATTTATACCCGACTGGCCGAACTCCCTCCGAACCCCAGGTTCGGCCGGTCCGAACTTCAGGTTCGGACCTAGTTCGGCCAACCCTATATTGGCTTGAACTTGGTCTTCATTTGATACTTCACACGACGCACATTTCATGTATCAACAAACTCCCCCTCGTCGTGTGCAGTATCCTCCTCTAATTTCTTCAACATCATCAAAACTGTATCTTCAATCAAGCTCCCCCTCAAGTTAAGATCTCGTTCGTCCAATGAGATGAATCTTCGAACAAACTCCTCCTCAACTCAATCGTAGCTCAGTCTTTAATACTTGATGACATTCAGTTTATCTCTGGTCTTTATCAACAGCTTCAGA
>JBCNJP010000025.1:17969134-18033311 GCA_039602395.1 Deinandra increscens subsp. villosa
TAACCCTGCATCGGCTAAAGCAAACATGGTTGAAGCCAGTCAGTCTTCTAAAGGCAAGTTTAAGGGTAAGGGTCACTATGACAAAAAGGGGAAAGGGAAAGCCTATGAGGGTAACAAGAAAGGTGGAAAACCGGGAATGAATCTCGGTCCTAAAGGTGGAATTACCAAATTCCAAGGGACGTGTTATTATTGTGACCAGCCAGGTCACAGGGCGGCTCAATGCAAGATGCCAAAGCGTCCTAATCCACGCCAAGAAGCAAATATGGTTGAGAAGGTTGGTATGATGGACTTTGCTGCGATGGTGACTGATGTTATCTCCATGCTATTAGAGGTAAACCTTGTGGGGGATGAACCCAAAGGTTGGTGGATTGATAGTGGGGCTACCCGCCATGTGTGTTATGATAAGAGCTACTTCACCACTTTGAATGAAGTTGATGCGGGTCAAAAGGTCTACATGGAAATGCGGCCACTGCTGATATCAAAGGTGAAGGAAAGGTGATTCTTAAGATGACTTTTGGGAATGACCTAACCTTGAATAATGTTCTGTATGTGCCAGAGATTCATAAGAATCTCGTGTCAGGTTGGTTGTTGAACAAGTTTGGTTTCAAATTAGTGTTTGAGTCTGACAAGGTCGTGTTGACCAAGAATGGTGTTTATGTTGGTAAGGGCTATGCCCTAAATGGTATGTTTAAAGTGTCTGTAATAGGTGACAACAATGTGATGAATAAGACTTCTACTTCTACTTATGGTTGATTCGAATTCTTGTATGTGGCATGGTCGGCTCGGTCATGTCAACTTTGACTCCATTAGACGCTTAATTAAATTAAACAGTATACCAACATTTCATATCGACTCTAAATATAAATGTAAAATCTGTGTTGAATCCAAACTTACTAGAACATCGTTCCATTCAGTTGAACGTAACACCGAACCCCTTGATATGATTCACACGGACATTTGTGATTTAAAATCAATCCCAACGAAAGGTGGAAATAAATATTTCATCACGTTCATCGACGATGGTACAAAATTTTGCTATGTGTACTTACTAAAAAGTAAAGACGAAGCAATTAAGAAATTTGTACTGTATAAAAACGAAGTTGAGAACCAACTTAACAAGAAAATCAAGGTGTTGAGGAGCGATAGAGGAGGCGAATATGTATCACCATTTGCAAACCTTTGTGAGCAACATGGAATTAGACATGAATTCACCTCTTCCTACTCACCTCAACAAAACGGTATTGCCGAAAGAAAGAACCGAACCTTAAAGGAAATGATGAATGCCATGTTGTTAAGCTCTGGGTTGAGCCAGGACATGTGGGGGGATGCCATACTCTCGGCTAACTACCTTTTGAATAGGATACCCCGGAAAAAGAAGGACGAAAGCCCTTATGAATTATTTAGGGGCATGAAACCTTCTTACAAACGCCTCAAAGTGTGGGGGTGTTTGGCCAAGGTGGTTGTTCTGTTACACCCCAACCGACGGCGGAATTTACGTCGGGGCATGATGATTGTCCAAATGCTCATGACACTAATTAAAGTTTCAATACTTAATCATTACCAAATTCCAAGTCTTACAATAGATTCAAATACACATAACATAACATACTCATAGAGTTTGATTTATTTAATCTAGGTCCAAAGCATCCTAGATGTAGCATCAAGTATAGTTCACACTGCATGTCCTGAAACATGTATAAAAATAGAGAGTGTCAACTAAAAATAGTTGGTGAGTAAACATAAGTTTAGATATATATATATATATATATATATATATATATATATATATATAATAGTTTGAAAGCGATTCATATGTCAAATGTAGACTCATGCATGTATGAATAAACAAATATTGCATAATCAAACCTTGATGACTAGTGTCCGTAACTCGAAAGTTACGCTTAGCTTGAGTTAGGTTTCAATCACCCGAATGCCAAACCGGTCAAATTCAGGTGGGTTGTCAGTCCAATGGAATCCATTATTGTTACCATAGGCTTGTTTGTTAATGATCATGCTAGAATATAGACTTCGAATAGTGACAACATAGTTTAACATATAGCATAGAAATCACACATAGACAGAGAATGAGATCGCATAGTTTGAAAAGAAAAAGAAAGAATGTGTGCTTGAATAATGTATACATGTTACATCCCAAAACTTGAAAAGGAAGAGGGATTATGAGTACTCACTTGATCAATAAGTGAAATATGAGAATAGTCCGAGTGATATGAAGATGACCTATCCGTGTCCTAAATTATATAAAGACACCTTAAGGTTTAGTGATATGGGTCAAATATATAAGTCAAACATTTAGACTAGTCGAGTCTAGTTACGTGAGTTTACCCGTTTAACCGTTGGTGATAATTATTGTGTTAGATATATGTATATTTATTCTACGAAAATTAAATACAAGTCTATTTGAATATTCAAGTAAATGTGTTCTCACAAATATGAGTTATATTTCGAATGAGTTAGATAAATAATATTTTTGTCTCAAGTTGTGTCCGTTATTTAAACTGAAACGGATATATATATTTATGACGAAAGAAATATATATTTTACTACTAGTTAGATTTTAATAAGTCTAAGGGGCTGTTTGGATGCCTCTGAACCAGGTCTGAATCTGACCGATTCAGAGGGAGTCCTGGTTCAGAGTGTTTGTTTGGTCGTCTGGATGAGCACACGTCTGACCGAATAAGAGCTTTGGGGTCTGACCGAATCAGCTTCTAGAATGATGCTGAATGAAGCAGAGGCGCTGGGGAACGACCGGAGGGGCTGGAAAGAAACAAAAACGAGACCGAGGAGACTGAAAACCGGAACAAAAAAGAACAAAAACTTGCCTTGCACGAGGCTCGGGTTTTCGTAGTTAAATGAAAGAAATTTTTTAGAATCAGACATCTCATTCAGAGATCCAACCAAACAGGTCCTTATGGTTCATCACTTACTGGTTTAGAGTCTCTTATTAAATCAGACATCTTACTGGTTCAGCACTTAGTGAAACAGTCCTTACCAAACAGCCCCTAAGTCTCACCTTAGTTTATATAAAATTCATTTTAGCAAAGTTACAAATGTTTATAGTGATAATAGACTTAACGGAGTTCCTTTAGATATAATATTAAATTTAATTGAAGTAAATGTAATAACTGAATTTGAGACGTAATAACTAAACTTGAGATACGTTTTAATATAACAAAATTTCATTAATGTTTTATGCAAATAAAATAAAACTATGAGTATAAATCTTACTATAGCAAATTTAATTTATGATTAACAGACGAGGTGCTTATATTTGAGGAGTATAAAATATATAAGATTAGTATTTTTCTTTAGAAATTGTAGTTAACCCGAAGGCTCGACTAGTTCAAAACAACGTCATAATAATAATGAACGATTACTCACGTAAGACAAGCAAGGAGAAGGAATGTAGTAGGAGAATGTTGAATCCACTCGTGAGTCTTCAAAACGTAGATAATTTCTTTATGTCGTGGAATTGGAAGGAGAAATAGATATATTTTTGTGAGCGTTTTTGAGAGTAAGAAATGAGTTTCGGTGTGTTTATTTTTGTTTCAAGCATGTCGTATTTATACATGAAATCTTAGCCTTTGGTAATCCTTGGTAACACTTGGTATCACTTGGTAACACTTGGTAATCCTTGGTAACAATTTGTAATCCTTGGTAATACTTGGTAGATCTTGTAATCATTGGTAGATCTTGGTAATCCTTGGTAATCCTTTGGTAATCCTTGGTAGATCTTGTAATCATTGGTAGATCTTGGTATAGGTTTAATATTTGAAATGGTTTATTTATAAAAAAATAATCGATGGATATATTTATAAAACTATATATATATATATATTTTTTTAATCATTAGTATTTTTACAATTATTGTATAGCGTTGGAGTTGTCAAATGATTATCACCATTGGTTTCGTGAGTTGACTCGGGTATGACCTTAACATGCATAATATATATATATAAAATATATATATATTACATATAAAATGGAACGAGCATAAAAAAAGAATTTCATGATTTGCTTGAATAAAGATTAAAATTTCATGGATAACTGAAACGGGTCGGGTTACAAATATGGAAAATAGACGGATGTCACATGTTCCACCACCTAAAGCGGTAAAGATAGGACCAAAAACGGTAGATTGCATATTCATTGGATATGCACATCATAGTAGCGCCTATCGATTTCTGGTACACGAGTCTAAAATTCCCGATATACACAAAGGTACTTTCATGGAATCTCGTAATGCCTCCATTCATGTGGGGGATTGTTGGAAAAAATAGGAAAAAGATGCATTTTTTCCTAACTTTGGACCTAATTATTTATATGTAGATATAATAATTAGATGGGTTATTTGATATGGTTGAATAGCCTAGGACAAGGGCTTTCCAACGAGATATTAAACGTCCAAAGTGATTAAGAGGTGAATGAGATATCGATGCTCAAAGTGTGGTCTACAAACTATATATTTGAGCTAAAAACCACTTGTCCCACATTGGAAGTGGTTCAAAATGAAATATGGTTTATAAGCCAAGGAAATTGGATGGTTATCAAATTGTAATGTCACTTTATACTCCAACATCTACACGCGGGGGGCGGGGGGTGCAGAAAAATGAGAAAACCGGTTAAAAATCTTGGGCGCGCTCGCGCATCCTGCTGACACGAATGCGACTCGAAAATGGTCGGGTTCGCGCAGACCGGTTTTTGCTCCTCCCGCTATCTATTTTTGGAAATGATTTGTTCTTGGATAGCACTCCATCCAAACGATATGCGCAGTTAATACGCAATCATTATTTCGGAAACTGATATGCGTTTTAATGATGATTGTTGTCTTGGACAGCACTCCACCTCGTGGCTATTTAAACCCGTCGATATCAGACAGAAAACACACACCAGAAATCATTCTCCTCTTCTCGAACTCGACTCTCTCTACGATCTCAGGAAAGTAACAACTCCGGCAATACGTTGCTTCAGCCACCGCATCCTGGGAGACAGACCGAAATCTGTTTTAAGGAAATCGTGTTCAACACGAGCTCTGGCTTCGTTTGCTGTTATTTATTTTTTCTGTTTTCTGCATTCATTTCATTTTTCTGCTTCTACCCGTTTATGTAGTTTGTAATATTGTTCCGATTCAATAAAAATTGCGTTATTATTATTTCTGTTTGCAAATTCGTTGTTCTTTTCCAGTACCGTGGCATACAGTTTTCTTCATCTCTGTTCTTGAATCACCCGTCTATACAGATTCCGCACGTGTATACGAGATCGGTATTGTGCTTGGTCGTTGATTTCGATCCTACATCATTGTCAAAGTACCATACACATTTTTCTCAGCTTGATATGCTTTCTTTTGTTCAGATGAAAGTTTTCTTTGAATAATTGGCTCCCCAGTTTCATCCTTAGGATAGACGTATTGATCAGTGAATGGCAACCACATATCAATATCATTCGTATCAATGTATGCTTCAAACCGTTTAACCCAACTATGATAATCTTCCAATTTTAACAATTTGGTAACTTTCTGACTTGTTCCAATTTCATTAACATAATTCATCATTGTTTGCATTGTAGCTTGCATCAAATTCTGAATTGCTGCAAACGCTTGAAAATTGGACATTTTTAATAAAAATTGGTTACTGTTCACCCGAACTAAATCCAAACTAGATATTGATTATCCGAACTCTGCCGAACTGGAGCCGAACAGAAAGTGCAACCTAACCTCATCCGAACCATGACTTCGGATGATCCAAATAGAAACCGAACCAGAAGATAGTTGAACTAGAACCAAACTGAAATCACACTGTCCGAACCCTAGCCGAACTTAATGCGAACCCCAACCGAACATAGCCGAACCACACTTCGTTTGAAAATGGTCCGAACTGTATCCGAACTACAAGTTCGAAGTAGTTATTTTCTTGAAATTTCAGATCTCAGCCGAACCTCAGACGAACTAGAACATACTCGACTCAATTTTCGTGATTTTCAATGTTCTTTTTAGCAAGATTTTCAACAAGAACTCATATAGACTCAGAAGGAACACATTAGAAGAATTTTGTTTACAGAAGCACACTTGAGATGATCAAACGAATACAAAATTGATTAGATTTTGTAAAAACCCCCAAGTTTTGACTCAAAAAGATGAAAAACAGAGATTTCCGACCAGTAGAATGAACCTAATGCTCTGATACCCTTGCAAATGCGTGAGCGTTGGACCATCTACTCGGTCGTATCGAAATCAATGTAAAACATGAAGATAAGGAGTAAATACAAATGACTTGTATTAACCACAGAGAGATTACACAGCAAAACACACACAGAAGATATGACAAGAAGTTGTATTCTTTATACAAGACAAGCTATTTATAAGATGAACATTTTAAGCTAAACCACGATCAGTCGAACCTCCAGTTCGGACATAGTTCATGTGAGTCCGAACTGGAAGTTCGCCTCAGGTTCGGACATCACAAACTTGTAGCCTTTTATCTTTTATTTGATACTTCACATGACGACCTAGAATTATGCATCAACATATATAATAAATAGTTATTATATGGATGTCACTGTAAATGGTTACACAATGACATAAATGGAAGTATATAATAATAAAAGAAATTATATTGATATAGTCCTAAGCCATCTCAAGTGACCTAAGAATGAATTAGTTCATTCAGAGTCTTAGAATGATTAATGAGTAATCATTGAAGATGAGTTGTGTGATAACACAGATTTATAGTGTTCACCAAGGGCACTTATTATCACATATCACTTGAGCATACTTCACTGTTTAGGAAGCAATAGTGGAAGTATAAAAACATTTAAATAAAAGACAATCAACACGACATCAAAATTTGACTATAAATGTATAGGAAACTATTTTTTGTATTTCACATACTTGATGTGACATCTCAGCACGATAAGCCAAACTTTGATTTAGTATTTGGGATGTACGAACTGTAACAATTATATTTCTTATTCGAATTCATTTTAAATGGTTAAAACAAATTCAGAATTATATACCTGTGTTTGATTTTAATACGTTTATCATCCATGAATAGACATTTAGTATTCTCAAAATCAGAATCGTGCAAACGAATCAGATGTTGAAGCGTTATGACTTTGGATTTGAGTTCTTTAACTCTCCAATCCACAAGCATTATTTGAGAAAGCTACTGGAAAATACAGATACATATTATTCAAAACTGTCCGTAGTCGGTCAGGATCGTGGGAACGAATCTGAAATAAGACTATTCTGACTTTGGACTCAAAATGTTGACTATCCAAATTCACAGACCTCATTACAGAATGACGTTGGACGTAACTCGCATCAAAACATCTTCTTTGATTCAATAACAAGATGAATTGATTATTGGTAAACTCATTCGTATCCTTAGACCTGAGATACATGTGCTACCTCCCGTTTACCAGAGTCTGTTCTTTGATTGTAGTCAATCGCTGTAGCGTAAATGCCAGTTATAAAGGCTACTTTTGGTAATAGATCTGAAGTTCAGTGGGAGCTGCATGTAGTCAATACGAGATTCTGTACTCTTTCATTTATAATGCAACAGTGAGACATCATGGGCCCTCTCGTTGATTCCAAGTGATAAGTGTAAGGCCTTACCCAAACTTACTGTGTATTTGATGGGAACACTTGCAATCGAGATCGAGAAACGTTGAACTTAAGATAAGTTGAATTGAATCCATTCCTCATCGTTCAATGGATGTCGAATACAGAAGGGAACAATGACTAACGATAATTACCATAAAGTCTAATATCATGTTCCTTTGCAACTGATATGCCGTGGTTGTCGACGTAAGGTGTCACAACTGGTTAGAGTAGCCATGTGTAGCTCGAGCACCTCTGACTGCATCTTATGATCTTGTCGGGATCTGTCCAAGTGGGAGTCTGTTGGATATTATATGTCTAGACCCAACAATTTCTAAGAACCCGACCCTGTTATGGCCTGTAAGAGTTACACTAAGGGCAACGAGAACCGAACACGTTTAATTAGTAAACGTCGTTCTGCGAAAACCGAAATGATTTAATATTGTTACTTATATATTGATATAAATAATAATTAATTATTTAATGATATTATTAATTTATTAATAATAAAAGCAGAGAATTTTAATTATTAATTGTTAAGGAAAATTAGATTTAAATAATCCCAACTTTTAACTATTGGCCAATAATAATCCCATATTTGAATATTCTTTCCAATAGTCCCAACTTTCACTTATATTTTTTTAATGGACCCGTCGTTAACTTATAACACCGTTAAATAAGTGCTGACGTGGCATGCTGACATGTAATAGTTTTTTTTATTTTTTTTATATATTTTCCACGTCACCTTACAAATTAGATATTTCTAAATTCTTAAAATAAAAAAGAATTCGATCCAGCCACCAAATCCATTTATCTATACGAACTCCTCAAATCCAGCTCCTCTAAGAAATCTTCCACCGCCTCCCTTCTGCGTCATCCTTCCACTCCGGCCACAAACCACTACCAGTTTCACAGCACCGGTTGGTTCAGAGAATCCAGCAAATGGGACGAAGTCAACCGTCACCGGTAGCCTCGGCGTCGTCCACGTTCCCGACCATCACAACCCTAACCTCGTCCTCCAAGAGATCCCCGTCGTTATAAACCGTCCCCCCTCATCTCCGAACGGTGGCGTCGCCTCCCTCGTCTCCGAACGGTGGCGCCGTCTCCCTCGTCTCCAAACGGTGGTGCCGCATCCTCCTTCATCCTTCACCGTCTCCCTTTCCTCCTCCCTTGCTGCCGCTGCAAGCACTGCCTTCTCCGACAATCTCCTTGCCTCAATCTCCTACCAAGTCTGATGCGGTGTCGCCGCAAGCTAATCGATTATGTTGGCTGCTGTAGTGTCGCCACGCGCCAGGTTTCCATATGTCGGGTTGGTGGCCGGTTAAGCGCTGCCTGCTAATTATTGCTATCGGTAGGTTTATTGGCCCTTTTTACAATCCGGTGTGTAAAGATGGATTCAGACACATTTTGTCGGTTTGGTGGCCGCTATAGTGCCAATTTACACAGGAGAAGAAACGCACAAGAGAACCATTCACGTCACTTCCCCTGTTCTACGATCTATGTTCCTGTAGCTTTTGTTCGTTTGAGGCAAACTTTTCGACCTCTGGTACTCGATTTTGCTCCGGTATTTGGCGGAGACAGCGGTGGTGGTGGTGGATCGGAGTTCACGGAGGATGAGAAATTGAGATTTTAATTTTATATGAGATTTTGAGAAGTTGATTTGAAGGCTGGTGAATTTTTAATTTAGGATGGCTGGATCCATTTATTTAATTGAGATTTGGGGGATATCTGATTTGTAAGGTGACATGGAAAAACACATTAAAAAAATAAAAAAGTTATTACATGTCAGCATGCCACGTCAGCAATCATTTAACGGTGTTAAAAAAGTTAACGGCGGATCCATTAAAAAAAATATGAGTGAAAGTTGGGACTGTTGGGAAGTATATTCAAATGTGGGATTATTATTGGCCAATAGTTAAAAGTTAGGATTATTTAAATCCAATTTTCCAATTGTTAATAATTATTAGTCGGTGAAATACAAATAATAATTGTTATTATTACTATTTATAATTAAATAAAGTTGATTAAATAAATTAGTTTATTTAATTAGTTTTATTTAATGTGGTTAGATAATTATAATTTAAATAAATTAGTTATTTAAAGATTATCTATAAAAACGTGGATGGATAATAGTAGTTTTAAATAAATTAGTTTTATTTAAACTTATGATTATCTAAACTGGATGGATAACTGAGAGGTTTAAAATCAGTTGTAGTTTATCTACAACTGGTTAAGAAATAAAGGATACGCCTAGAAAATAATTAAATAAACTAATTGTGGTTTATCCACAATAGGTTTATGGGACTTATAAATAGGGAGCTTAATTATAGATTAAGGGTAGCACCAAAATCTCTCCCAAAACCCCTTGAAATTTTCGGCTCCCTCCCCTCTCCCTCTAGGACCCCGCCGGCCGCCGTCGCCGCCCGTTTTTCCGGCGAGCCTCCGTCGCAAGCCATTGCCGGCGACCACTCCATTCGCCGCCTCTTCCGTCCAGCAACCACCGTCGACCCAACCCCGCTACACCGGACCACTGCTGCCAGCCACGGCTGACCTCCGTCGCCGCTGACCGCCGCCGTCTGCCGCCGCATCACCGACTCTGACCACCGCTGATCCGGTAGTGATTTCAGTGTCTCTTTGCTAGTGATTCGATCACGTTTTTGAGCTTGCTTCTCCGGTAAGTTTCCGCAACCCTAGCGTTTGTCTCAATGAACCTCGGTGTCTCGAACAATTGTGCGACACAACCGACAGATCAAGATCTAAACACTTTTGGTTTAGATCGAATCATAATATTAACTATGATTATCACATAAATTGTTATATTCGTTTATCACAATTTAACTCATTCAAATATTTAAATATTGATTTAAATATTATGATGTATATATATATGTTTCGATATATATATATATATATATATATATATATATATATATATATATATATATATATATAGGAAGGATAAAATGAAAACCTCTTCGAGTTTGGAAAACCGTGAAAACCAAGCTAAAAAATTCGTTTTTTGTTCTTATTTTTTTTATGGTGACTCTCTAAGTTAAAAAAAACCCATTTATGCAAAAAAGTAAAAAAAAACGCCTAGTAATTTTTTAAAAAAATAATATTTTATAACCGATGTTACATATGTAACAGGGTAATGTTACATATGTAACATGGATTATAGAATATATTTTTTTTAAAAATTGACTAGGCGTTTTTTTTACACATGTGTATCATCATCATTACTACTGCACAAAAATGAATTATCATGTGTAAAAACACTCCTTATGTTAAAAACATATTAAAAACACTAAAACATTTATGGTACTAATGATAATGAAACATAGTGCACATGTGCAACATATATAATAAAAAAATGTATAAAGTGTTATTTTTTCATTAGATATAAAGATAACATAACTATAAGACTTATGGTGCAATTTCTTTTTAAAACTAGTAATGTATACCACATATATGAGGTTTTTTTGGTGTGGTACACATGTGTATCATTGAAAAAAACACAAAAATTGACAGAAATATAACACATATGGTGCGTCTTAGAGAAAACAAATATTAACTCATACTAAAGTATGAGTTTTTTTATGGTACACATGTGTATCACAGAAAAAAATAAAAAATAAAAAATGTTAACTTTTTATTTTTTGTTTTTATAGAATTAAAGATAACATAATGATAAGACTTTTGGTGAAAATTTTTAAAAAATATATTAACGTATAAAAAAGTTATGTTGGTTTTAAGATGGTTTTCGCGTTTTCGCAAAATATATGCGTTTTCGCATGATCCTTTCCCTATATATATATATATATATATATATATATATATATTAGGTTCAAATGAGAACTTTTTCTTTTGAGAACTTTTGAGAACCAATTTGGGCCACTAATTTTCAAGGGGGAGCATTCAAATTCATGGGGGGGTTTCCATATATATAAACTAGTGGCTAAGATTAGTTCTTTTTAGTTCTCAAACCCAATTAGTTCTCAAATGATCCTCTCCCTATATATATATATATATATATAGTGTTTGCGTGATCGGTGATTAGATCATGTTGTTGTCACTTGGTTTTTCGCGTTTAATTAATTAATGTATTTGTTATACGCTTCCGCAACTCTGATTTAATTAAAGTAACTAAATATATATAATTGTATCCGGTAATACAATTAGTAAAACGAGTTTTAATAAAAATTAAAATTATTACCCGTGACCCGAATACCACTAGCTAAACCCAACAATTTATGCATTGTATGTAATAGAAACTCACTAGTGAAAGTGAATAATTTGCAGGAAAGGGGAAAGCTTGAAGGGATGCTCGTCAAGCATTGGAAGAACCGATCACATGAAGATTGAAGATCCCGTTTCGCATTTTTGGGTTTATGAAACTCTTATACATGTTGTTAACCAAACTTATGGATGTCAAACTTCCAAACGTGTCTTTTACAAATGCTATATATGAAATTAGTACAAAAGTTTTCTGGGAGCGGTTTGGGTAAGTTTTAACACTAAATTGTATACGGGTGTTACAGAATCATTTGCCGAATTTTATTTAAACTTGTTTTTGTAAATTACTTTTCTTCTGGTTGCTTACATTTGAAATCTCTTCACTGTTTTAGCATCTTAAAAACCTTACTCAAACTTAATGTTTCTAATTATATATGTTTTCTATTGTCATAAAATTTTCCAAACAACAAACCTTCTCTCCAAATTTTCTTAAATTTTGTTTACTTCATTTATACTCTTTCTTCTTTGTATGTTATAAATTAATTTGTGGTTCATTATTTATGTTCATGTAATTGTATTTTATTTTCCTTTCACCTTATAATAGTATTGTAATTTACTTGCTTATCTTTCCCATTGTATTGTAAACAAGTAGGACGACCCGCGCGTTGCCGCGAAGCCGACCCGTTTAAAAAGTGCGGTTAGGGAAGCTCTAACATAGGTGACGTATGTTTGCTACTTCCCACCTAAATAACCTGTGATAACATCCAACATGCTAATAAGCAAACGAACATACAACAAAACCATTATAAATGCTTCCATCTCTTCATAAGTCATGTGTCAATCCCAAAAACTCTTATCCATATATAGCTACATCAAAAACTATATTTTATGAAGCAATAATTTAAAAACTCCTTTCTATGTTAACGAATCTATATACATACATAAGTGCATTAAATATATATTTTATAAAACCCAACCAAATCATGCTACCATTTTAGTGGTACATTCTTCAAAGTGCAACGGTTCAGAAAATGAAGAGACTATTGTTTGGCATGAGCTTTTCATCTATATATATATATAAAAGTTAAGCAAAGGCACTATTTTGCACTACCATCATAAATACTATGTACTAGCAACAAAGCACGATGTATTACATGTTTAAGCATGTGTCATAAATACAATTAGGCCGTAATAATGGAGGTTTTTAAATCCTGTTGTAATTACTTAACAGAAGTCGATCGGCTGCTTCATCAATAAGGAGAAATCGACCGGCTGCATCATCATTAAGGAGAAACGATTGGGTTGTTTGAACCTGCATAATGAATAACCACGGGTTAGTTCAATTGAATGTGAATAAATCTTATATTAAAATCTACATAAATTTGATCATAACTCTCAACCCCATCGCCTTCTTTAACCTCCTTATCAATAAATCTTAAGTTAATGATGATCAATTTGTAATCCTATATAAACTGTTGTAATCCTCATTTGCTTACCTTCGTGCTCTCCACCCTCACCCCCCATCTCCGATATCGTGTAAGTTAATATTTGTTAATTGAATACATTTTCATTTGGTAGGTACGTTGTGTGTTTATCAGCATATCATAGGTTCCGGTGGGAAAAAAATGTACCACCGGAAGCTAATAATCGATTGTCTTCTACATTGTAGTCCGGCGGGAAGAAAATGTACCGCCGGCTACATTGACATTTGTTGATTTTCTACCGGCGTGAAAAAAATGTAACGCCGGTGGAAAACGTTGTGTTTTCCCTTACTTTCTAAAATATTCGAATTCTGTGTTTTATTATACTAATTGTTCTGTTTTTTTATTTTGTACGAGGTTGCTGGTTACGAATTGGCAAAGGGTATAATGGTTCCGTCGACAGTTTATGCAACAGAACGGGATTTGAAATAGCAGATTAAATTAACAGAGTGCCATGATAGTTGAATTTACAAGACGAAGAGTGTTATTGTTCAATCATTACAGTTAACCCTAATGTTTTTAGAAAGTTAGCGGTTGTTAAGAAAATAACGATATGGTTGAATGACTTTATCAAACTCTTTGTTGGTATTCTGTTATTAAGTGGTTGTTTACCATATGGAATTACCCGTTAGTTACGATAAACGACGAACAGACAATTGAAAATTCCAACGACACAAACTAAAAGAAATTGTGATTAAAAAAAAGGGATGTTAAAGGCGGATATAATCAGGCCAACTGGGTCGTAATTCGGAAATGTAAACTGCTGTATGTAAACATTACCATACAACTTCCACGCGGACCCTATTTTGCCCGTTAAGGTTTACAACCCGTTACTTATAACCCGAAATTCATGCGTTATATACCTTTCGAGTAAACGCGGATCTTATCCGACCCATGTTCGTATTAACCCGTAATACAGTGCTTATGAAACTGCAAATGCATTGGTTTAAGTTTGACGCGGATCCTATTTGATCCGGTCTCTGTTATAACCCGTTTCTTATCTTCTGTTTTAAAAGGTTTAGGGTTTCCAGGTGAAAGGTTAGTTTTTATTTACGCAACAGCTCAGCGTTGACGGCGCTTGCTAGCAGTGTAAGAGGACATCAATTTGAACCACTTTATTTTCCTGGTTAAAAAATATCCAGGTTTACAAAACAGAGAGATGATTACCTTCATTGATCCGATTAACGTATGCTTCTTTGTGCTTTAGTTGAAAACTTTCCTCGCTTTCAATACAAACCTTGGACTCCCTACTGTTGGGAATTCATATGTGTCGATCACTTTTTGTAGGGGACTGCGACCGACTTTTAAATGGAGGGGGTAATCATCTTGATTAGACGTTGTTTGTATCGGATGGAACTGAACGTCAAAGGTCGATAGTGTATGTTAGGGTCATATGTTTGGTCGATTTTGTTGGGGATGTACAATTCGGATTCCTAATTTGTGGTCTTATGGCGGTCTGTTAATTATTATCTGTCCCGTTTTTACACTTTATGTTTTTACAGTTTACAAAAACTGCCATTAAACACGGGTTATACCCGACCCGTCTTGGTAATAATACGTTATTCAGTGGGTGCCGAATTCAGAAGCCATCCATCTCGATTTCACGCGGACCCTATTTTTGTCGCAAACCTTTATAACCCGTTTCTTATAACCCGGGATCCAATATTTTTAAAGATGAGGACATAAGTTTCACGCGGACCCAGTTTGACCCGAAAATGCTTATAACCCGTTTCTTATAAACCGTAATGCAATGTTTCTAAAGAGCAGTCTACGAGTTTCACTCGGACCCTATTTGGCCCGTAAATGTTTCTGACCCGTTTCTTTTCAAGCCTAAGTTATTAAAACTATTCACCGGGCGAAGTCATATTCGTGTTTTATGTGTTCCCCTGGTTTGTTTCCGTCACCGGCAGTCCCAATTGAGGACTGCCTGTTTTAACGAAAACCTGTAATTTGACGTCAACCATAGTCGACCATGAGTCTATTAAGGTGGTGCTCCTTGCGCTATTCTTATTTGGTGCTCCGATACTTTAGGGTTTGCTTATGTAGTTCATTAATACTAACGTGCTATATCTGTGTTAATATGAAACACGTTCAATTGTAATACTATATTAGTCTATTATATGTCAAGGGTTGGTGTTGTGGAGTTACTTTGTTGTTATGTATGTGTTAATTGTTTAGGGGTTATAACGTTAAACAGTTGCCCTCTGAATCGTAATGGCTGTTAATGCAGTAATTGTTATTCATTTATTTAGTTATTGATGTTATCCTTTACTGTTCAGCTTCTCATTTATGTTATTTCTAACGGTTTTATTCAGTTGATTTTATTAATGATTAATTGAGGTATATGTACCGACTGATTGTCACATCTATATATTCCTTATAGTGTTTTTCTGCTCAATATATCAACTTACTGGAAGTACCTATCTTTTAAAGATTATACAAACGAAAACCAGGTTACGAACCCTGTAACAATGTCGAAGGATGTGGTGGGTGGTCTTACAGAAACAGGTTTGAAGGATGTCTTATGTTTTGACCAACTGGAATTGGGGTCATCAATGTCTATTGTTGTTATGGTATGTCGATCATGGGATTGTGATAATGTGCATGGACGATATATAAGTACCGATTACATCTTCTCTGATAAGAATGTTAGTATACTCCTAACTGTTTGTGTTGTTTATGATTACTGCTTTAAGTGTTTAGTTATTTTGTGTAGATCATGTTAACGAAAATGTTGTGTTTCATAGGGGGACTCTATTCATGCCACTGCTCGGAGCAACATTGCTCATTATTTTGTTGATAAGCTGAAGGAAGGTTGTTTGTATCTGTTGAAGAATTTTACTGTTCTCAATAATCGGCCTGCGTACAGGATCGTAAAGGATAGTCGATATATGATTGAGCTGCAGGGATCTACTGTGTTTAGAAAGGTCTCTGTTGATAATGGAGGGTTTGACCGTTATCCTTTTCACATAGTTCAGTTTCAGGATTTGGAAATCACTGATAACAAGTATTTTGTTGGTATGTTTCCTACTTATAACGTACTCTGTTTATTGGTTTCTTATAATGCACCTATCTTCATGTTCTGTCAATTTTTTCCCGAAATATAATACGGTATTCTTTTCTATGTTTACCATGTACTCTTAGACATAAGATTCACTACTACAAAAAAGGGCTTTCTTGACGCTTTTTGCGCGTCAAGAAAGGGCCCAGATGACGCGCAAAAAAGCGTCAAGGAAGGCAGGGTCAAGAATCTTCTTGACGCGCAAAATGCGCGTCATCCCGTTCTTGACGCGCGAACGATGACGCGCATTTTATGACGCGCATTGCGCGTCATAAAATACGCGTCAAGGAAGCCCCCGTCATAAATCTGCTTATGACACGCATCTTTGCGCGTCATGGATTTTAAAAAAAATTAAAAAAAATATTTTTAATAGAATCACAAATTTCTACATTAAATGATAACTACCCTGATAATACAAAACAAAATTACACTTGTAGAAAAATAATACATTTCATATGTATAGCAAACATTAAGGAGTTAACATGAGTTTACCTATCATGATCAATAACCTATAATAATAAATCTAACACTATCATTTTTCCTTAACATTTTTACAACACTCATGTCTCTTCCATAAGCATTCTTGGCATCATTTTCCTGGTCAGCATGTACAGATTTCACCATCACTTCTCACTTTCTCAAAATCAATCTAACATAAAGAAAACATAAATAAGAAGGCATTTATGATAAAGAGTTATAATGTGTATGACATATTTACCAAAAGGTCAGAAGCTATATAATTATAAATAGAACCTAAAGTGACTAGTTTCTAAGTAATTTGGACATTCTAGTTTATAAAGTCATGCCATATTATTCATTCAGTCACCTGATAACCGGCCCAACCAGCAGGTACATATTGTTGGCCCAAACTTGTGAATTGTGAATAACACAGGTACAAAAACAACTATCATTGAAAGAAAATCCACACTTCCATTCATACTCCTAACTTACATTTAAAAAAATTCAATGCAATATAAACAAAATAAATAACTACTAACTATTTAACTAAGACCTATGATATAGACACACCAGATGCGTGAATAAAACTGATAACTACCTCACCACTAAAACCCTTTTATTGACCTGTTGACCCATATTGCAAACAACTATGACTCAGATACATAACCAGATTTAAACCCGTCAAGATTAAGCATACACATATGCTGGGATGGTATCCACATGGATTTTCTTTTGAATTATTATATGCTTCACGTTGCTCATCGTAAAAATTGTCTTTTACCAATTTAGTTAAACAGTTAAACTTGATTAAACAGCTTCATTGTGTTGAAGGACTTGCGTTTTTTGTTGATTTTGACTTTGTTGATCATCTTTGAATGATGGATAATCACATGGTGATTATTTACTAGCTACAGCTACTTGAAGTCTTGAACCATTTTATATCTTCTAGACTTATATGAAATGATTATTTAATTTTTACAACTTATTTATGGATAATTGCTGGATTTGAGAGTTGGTTGTATCAGATGGCTGAGTATTGGTTGAGACTTGATAGGTTATACTGGATTATTGCAAATCTGATCATGCAAAGAAGAATACAACAGCAAGCAACATGCCAGTTTAAACGTTCATTCTTCACGTAATCAAACAGCAGGTCATGAGAATACAACAGCAGGTTATAAATAAAAATTCGATGGATAGCAGCAATAAAGCATGTTAAAAGAATAAGAACAACAACAAAATAAGCATATACCAGAATTGCTAGCTAGTCATAGAAATGCTAACCTTTGAGTTGACCCATTTGAGTTTACTCGTCTTCTTGGATCCACTTTGTACATTGTACAAGGCAATTGCCCTACAAAAAAACTTGTAAGTATTGTTGCACAGCCCAAAGAAACCCACATCAAGCGTCTTCGAATACTGTATACGAAGGTCATTAAAATATTAGAACACATAACAACAATCATGATAAAACACAAAAACCAGGTCACCTAAGCTGACATAGCATTATAGTGGCATTCAAGTAAGATAAGGCGTATGCCGAATCATGTGAGTATATGATTTGGATTTCTAAATATAAATTTTTAGTATTCTTTGATGATACCATGACATAATTACATGACCTGCACTTCAATAGGTAAAATTAAAAAATATTAGAACTTAACACTGATAAAAAAGTTCAGTTTCAAAAACATGACTAATTTTAGTAATGTGTAGATGTTGGTTTTAAGAATGACTAAAATGACCTTGATATATTGGTATGAGCTACGTTTTTTCAGGGAGAAATAACATAATATACAACTAAAAAAGAGAAGTACCAAACTTTATAGTTCACCTTGATTAAATCATAAGTTAAGTTTGGTATTCTAAAAAATTTGAATTTAGTTATTTTCTGGTCATAACAATTTGTGTTGGTTTGATTTTAGCAGTCTAAGAAACTCAAGAAATCAAAAGAAAAGCTTCACTAACATGTTACTAGGAAAGGCATGCAAATTTTGGTCTGCTATCTTTTGAATGGAAA
Organism: Deinandra increscens subsp. villosa; assembly: GCA_039602395.1. Taxonomy (NCBI): domain Eukaryota; kingdom Viridiplantae; phylum Streptophyta; class Magnoliopsida; order Asterales; family Asteraceae; genus Deinandra; species Deinandra increscens. The sequence continues at coordinate 17,988,004 of JBCNJP010000025.1, forward strand.
GTCCTAGAGCTAGGCAACTTACAGCAGTTTGGGCCTACTATCTTTTGAATAGCAACTACTGCAGCTAACAACTTATTTGCCACTTTTTGTTTCCAAAAAATACATCTTTTGAGTAGGAATTCCCATCTTATGGGTACATAATCTGTGGTCTTATAAGTCATTTTATGTGTTATAGATAATACAAATATTAATATCTAATCCCATAAGTTAAGTGACCATTGACGCAAACAAAGTCGTAAGTTAAATGACCATCGACACAAACAAACCCGGCGCAACACGCTGCTCAAAGCCTTGTTATATTTATAAACAAGTTCTTTTTTTAAAATAATGTTCTGTTTGCCAGCCTGTATGACCTTCCCATTTTGCAACCATTACACACACCTAAATTCTAAAATACAATCAAGGGATAACATTACTTGTTTATCACAGTGCCAACAAACCCGGGGATGAACAGGTTCTCCTCCTCCTACAATTTGGATAGGAATAACTATTTTTCCTGTGATCTGTGGCTTATCATCATCATCATCAGGAGTTATGGAACTAGTTTCTTAAAGGTTATGGATAGGAATAGGAAGGTAATTTTTCATTTATCTTATAATCAGTTTACAACTCTTTATAATACAAATCTGATTATTTTTAGGATGAAAAGAAAAAGCTCAACATTGGCCATATCAATAGATTCTACATGCTCTTAAAGCTCATCCAACATATCTACAAAGGAAACATAGCATCATAATAAACACCCTTCCCTTCCTTAGTGAAGTAAAAAATAAATGCCAGTATTACACTACTCTCATATTATTTATCATACCTTGAAGATCTATTGCAGTTACACCTTGTTCTTGGAGGATGTTATCAGGAGTTTGCATAACCAAAAGGCTTCTGAAAGTGATGGGTCTGCCTCTATGGCAGCATTAAGATCATTGATTGACTCGCTATAACGCTTCACCTTTATACAATAAAAAAAACTCTTTCAAACAATTCGGCAGTATCACCTGCATAACCATAGACATAAGAACAATGCAGTACACACTTTCAGTCAAAGAAGAAACAAAAAAACAAACAAAATGCATATGACAGCTGACAAAAATCAACTCAACCACCATCTTTCAACCCCCAAAACTTTGATTTCCCTAAATATTGGTTTGTGCAAACTCAAGAGCACTGTACAGTGTACGTAGTAAGTTAGATGTGAGACCTAATGTTGAACATGACAATTTGTACAGTTCAGAAAATGCTAAGACCTAATGTGAGACCTAATGTTAAACATGACAATTTGCAAAATCGAGAGCATTGTACAGTTCAGAAAATGCTTTCACAATTTCATGGCCAATTTTAGTTCTCATGTATTATTTAAGCATTTGAACAGAATTAGTTACAACATATACCAGGGTATTAATTGAATGGAGCAACAAATTTGGATCTGAAATAAATCAATTGCGGTGAGTTGAATTAAATGGAGCAGGTTTGTGGAATTATGGTTCGATAACATCTTGTAATTCAAAATCTAGGGCAAAACTGGATCGAACATATGATTTATCGATTGTAGCTAAAATTGAAGCAATAGTTGCTTGAAATTTGGGGAAAACCGTCTCAGAATGAAATTTATTGACAGAAAAGGATTACCGTGGCTATATATGGCTTGAACGCTGCTGACGAAGAAGAAAATTCGAATCGTAGCTCTATGCAAGCTTTGAGCTCATCGATGTCTTCATCGGTGACGTTCTTGTTCTGGCGACGATGGAGGTAGTGTTTGTCTGGCTACTAGGAGTTGTGTTTGTAGAGAGAAGAGACGGAGTTAGGGTTTCTTTGATGGATTGGTCACCCTGACCCTTGAGGACGGGGTTTCACGGTAGCGACGGGGTGAGGCGGCTGCTACCTCTTTCGATTGGTTGATTTTGAGTGAGGGCAACAGAGAAGATGGAGAGCAAACCGATAGGGGAAAATAGGGTTTGTTTTGAAACGGAGATTAGAGGAGATGGAGAGGAACCGATCGATAGGGGAAAATAGGGTTTGTTTTGAAAAGGGTTTGTAGTCGGCGTGTTTTAGCGTGATGGAAGGGATAGATAGAGCGGTAAAATTTTCAGATGGGCGGGAAAAATAAAAAAACATAAAACGACGGTTTGAATATGACGCGCGTCTGTTTAGTGTACTCCGTGTTTTTCTTTTTTTAATTTATGACAGAATTTTTTTGACACGCAAAATTGCGCGTCAACTAGCCTAAAGATTTTACAATTCTTGACAGTTTTTTTATGACACGTGTTTTTGCGCGTCATAAAAAACCGTGTGTCATCGTTCGCGCGTCAAGAAAGGCCCTGTTTCTAGTAGTGATTGTCATGACGTCTCCATGTGATTATTTGTATTGGGTATATCATTGTCATTATGGATCTCATGTTGTTTCAGTTTTTATACAAATTTACTATGTCCTGCTTTAGTATGTTTATCATACACTGTTAGACATTATATTGTACTGGGGTCTCCATGTGATTATTTGTATTCATGATATGATACTCATGTTTATAGTTGCCATGTATCTTCTATGAATAAGTTTTGATAATTGTTTAATTGTCTGTTCATGCTTTTTTTCATGGTTTTATTAAAATGACATATTGGTGCAGATGTCATTGGTTATGTTACTACAGCTGATAATATGTCGACAACGTCTACTGGTAAACGGACACTGGAATTTAACCTGTGCAATGAACGGTAAAGCATGTAAATTGGTTAGTCATCAACTCAAGCTTTCATATATGCTGAATAATTAAATCACTTTTGTAGCGGTGGCCACATTGCGGTGACTTTATGGGGCAAGCTCGGTGAGACCTTTTTAGCACAGAAAGCAAAGAAAGCTGGTGTGTACACAGTTATACTGTCTTCAATGAGTGTCAAGCAGTATCTTGGTATTTTATTTAACCTTTTTACCTGTATTTCCGTTGTGTGTGTTCTCTGTAAATAATTCATACCTGTTTCAGGATCACTCACCCTTTCGAGCTCTTCCTCGACTCTTATCATCGATAGCAACAGCATACCATTGTTGGAGGCATTTAATGCTTCGCTCACGTAGTCAGGAAGAGCATAAAATTATAGTAAAGTTTTCCTTTCACTTAGCAATGTAGCCTGAGGATATGTCTCCTCTGTAGGGGCGTTGATCTGCAAGCTGACACACAGCCGGCTAGGGATGGTCCAGAGGTTGTCACAACAATTGCAGAGCTCTTACACTCAGCTCGGCAGGACAAGAGGAAGGTTTGGATGCTTTCTTATATTTGAATTGAACATAAGACATCATTTGTTATAGTATCCTGGAGTAATCAGTTTCTTTCATCTGTTTGTAACAGGCGGTCGTTTTTAGAAACACTGTTCAGATTACTGGTATCCGGACGAAGAATAGTTGGTTTAATTTTACATGTAGCGGTGGTCGCTGTCGTAAAGGGGTTACCCGCAAGGATGGGTGTTTCTGGTGTGACGCATGTGATAATGCCGTCTACTTTCCACGGGCAAGGTAGGTTGTATAAGTTATCCATTATATTTTAAATACTTATTACTGTCCTAATCTGCATTATTTGCTAATGTTCACTTTTAGCCACGTACACACATGCGTTTTTGTTTTGCCTTTTCTATGGTATTCTGTGCTTTGCTTTTATAACAGCTTTGTATCAATGCTGATAACAGGTATAGGCTTATAGTTGATGTTAAAGACATGACTGGGAATGTTGTGGTTGTCCTGTTTGATGAAGCGGGTGAACAGTTAGTGAAGAAGACAGCAAAGTCCCTACTGGATGAGCAGGAGCTGGTAAGTGTCTGTTTTCTACTTTCTATATTCAGTAAGATGTCTGATGTTGCTTCGTCTGTTGAACTATGTTGATGGAATCCCAGTCTACAAACACTGATGACATGGTGCTACCTGAGGCACTGCGTTATTTGATTGGAGGCAGTTATATGTTTGAACTTAGATCCCATACGTACTACCAGTATGGTGAGTACGAGAGCTTTAATTGTGCACAAGTTTTATTACCGGGCACAGCCGTGTATGGGCCTTCTTCGTCAGATGGATGCATTCTGGAGACACCCGCTAAAAACGACCCTCGGTTTGCTGTTGTCACCCCAGTAAAGGGTACTGAAAAGCGCTCATACAGTCTGTGAGTGTTACAACCATACTTTCAGTTCATGTACAATTGCTACTCCTATCTTTTGTACGTTACACTGTGTTGTATATTAGTGATAGTACCGGTTGCGATAGTCGGGGAATCCCTGAAAAAGAAGGACATCCGTTCTCACCGGATAACAAAGCTGATTCGGAGATGGGTTTGGGAGTTAATGGTGGTATTGGAAAGAGATTAAGAAAGTCATCTGGTGTTGAGGCACAGGACCAAGTTAAAGACACAGATCCTCTGATAATGTGAGCAAGGAGTTCATAGTTCCAACATAAGTGTGTGTTGCTGGTGTTGGTATGTACTCACTTTTTACATGTGCTGTAGGGAACCCCTTTCTGAGGAAGAGGTCGATGTTGATGCCAAGCTCTGTGAAGAGGACCCGGTTGCGGGTACTATGATTAAAAGAAGGTACATGGGATGTAATAGTCATTAATAATAGTGTCTTTTGAACCCTGTCTCCTAACATATTCTCTGCTAAAACGCTGTAGGCGCCAATACATTGTCGACTCGACTGATGAAGAGTGATCTGTTCCGTGATTGTGAGAACAGGGGTACGTTCTGTCAAGTGTCCCCCTTAAGGCATAATTTTTGGGTTATCATTTTGATGTAATAGAACCACCTCATTATCAACTATGAGATTTTTAGTATATGTTTCCTTTCAGTCATTTTAATGATACTTTGGTTTGGAATCTATTCTATGTGCTTAGATTATATGTGTACAGGAAAATATTATATGGGATATATTGCAGTCAAACGTATGATAGATATCTGTGACACTGATAACATAAACAGCTATAAGAAAACTCCGGGAACATAACTTTAATTTAAAGCAAGTGTGTTGCGTTTACCGTTCCAAATCGACCGAAAAAATTGTGTGCCACGGATGGGAAGTCCAGCATCATATAAGCAAATCTACAGACTGATTAAAGTTTGCTAACAACTATATACGCATAACATTGCTTAATATATCAAATGGTTGGCAATTATGAGTACAAGCAATTCGGATGTGACGAAGAAATGATTCACAAACCTAATAAGGGGATGTATTTGGCTGTGTATACCGGAACTATTAACATATAAATATAGTTGAACACATCCCCATATAGTTAATGATTCTAAGATTGTTACTGGTGTGGTCGGTACTAAACATGTACTATATATACTATTTTTAACGACAATGAAATAATTTCCAGAACGTTGGTCCTATATTGTTTACTTCACAACTCCTATTTGTAAACATAGATAGGTCGTGTTTTTGTTATCCATGTATACCTTCCCGTCCAGCTATCTTCTCTATATCTATTATTATACATAAAACGCAGCATTGCCCAATTGTTGAGAGGTCCAATGACATCAGTCTCATATTGATTCTTTAGTTGGAATTTAGTTTGGCATAAATTTGAGTTATGGGCAGAGTAAAGTACAATATGGCCGTGCTAATTAGATACACTGCTATGGGCCCCGGTCACCTAAAATTGTCACCAGGAAATGAGCAAACAAACCTATGGTACCAGTGTTCGCATCTTATAACGTTCACCCTTAATGGGCTGGAGTGTGGTCATTATTATTATTTCATCATGGTAGGTTAATATGATTGTACACGTTTAACACGATCTTTCTGAAAATACGATCAGTTTTTTATAGGCTTCGTTTCTGCGTCCAGGGTTGATTATGTTTTGAATATGTTGCCTGATTAACACCAAAAACTGTATCGTTGTCAATTTATTATTTCTTATTCTTTCACTTAATTTTATTGGTTGAGCTTCCATATTACGCCTCTTTATATGCCATGAGCACCACTACCGTTAGTAGTGTTTTGTATGTTTGCTATTTTATCAGTTTCATTCATAGCTTTTTACCTACATGTGGAAGGGAGATCTACATAGAAGAAGTTGGTCTTCCTGATTTTTTGAATGATCCAATTCATAAAGATTGCAGTAAGCTAGATTATATTCAATTGATTTGCATTATTTCCAGATAGTACTTTGGCCATAGTCTGTTATCTGTATTATATGATGTTTTGCGTAGTAGTTGTAGACTGTTATCTCTGTGGACTCACTTAGGCTCCCATCATTCCTTTGTTCTTAATAAAATAGAGGAATTATTGAAGCCTAGGTGAATTCATAGACATAACAGCCTACGAGTACTTCACAAAACGTAATCCTATAGAAAATCTGTTCCTTATATCGTCAGTACGCTACCGTATGTTGAATTGAGTTTCATTATTTTCAAATAACATTTTCACCATGCTCTGTTATCTCTATTACATGATGTTTTGCATAGTAATCGTACATTGTTATCTCTATGCACTCACTTAAGCTTCCAGTATTTATTTGTTCTTAATGAAACAAAGGAATTATCAAAGCCTATGTGACTACATAGATATAACAGTATACTGTTTCCAAATAGCACTTCGGCCATAGTCTGTTATCTCTATTATATGAGGTTTTGCGTAGTAGTCGTAGACTGTTATCTCTATGGACTCACTTAGGCTCCCATGATTCTTTTGTTTTTAATAAAACAGATGAATTATTGAAGCCTAGGTGACTTCATACAGATAACTGCCTACGAGTACTTCACAAAACATCATCCTATAGAAACTCTGTTCTGTTATATCGTCAGTACGCTACCTTATGTTGAATTGACTTTCATTATGTTCAAGTAACACTTTGACCATACTCTGTTATCTCTATTACATGATGTTCTGCATAGTAGTCGTACACTATTATCTCTATGGACTCACTTAGGCTTCCATTATTTATTTGTTCTTAATGAAACAAAAGAATTGTCAAAGCCTATGTCACTACATAGATATAACAGTATACGAGTATTACGCAAAACATCATCGTAAAGAAGTTATTTTTTAACCTTTCTCTAATACTATGGAACTCCGTTCTGTTGTGTCGTCATAGTACAGTAGTTAGTTGTCGGGTTCATTCATCAGCTATGAAGTTTGGTCAGACACCCGTTGTTAAAAAGACCTCACATATCACATCTTATGGGAGGGTGCAGCATTTTTGGGGTCTTCAAATTACACCAACTGATGCACAGGCCTCGAATTCGGAAGGTTTGTCTATAATTCCGTCTAAGTGTTTGTATAGCAAGACTAATAATAACTATTACACTTGATGTATAAAATATGTGTATCTTTTACGTACTGCCAGCTGTTATATATTTACCGTCTATTTTCACAGGTGTACAATTACAGGATAGTGTTGGTCATGATACTGTTCATGGTTCTTTCACGACACAGACACAACAGACCTTAACAGATAAGGGGAAGGTGGACACATATCGTGGCCATAAAGCTAAAAAGCCATCTGTTGTCAGAAAATCTGCTGTTCAGAAAATCTTTATATAATTTATATACAACTGATTATCCAGAGTAGTATTTACAGTTAGCCTTACATGCATCAAATGAGAAGATTTTCAGAGATGAATCGGTTAATTTTGATGCTTTGTTACCATAAATGTTGCCATTACTATTTCATTTATAAACGATTAGTGCTATGTTCGTTTTCTTTTAGGTGTCCATCTAATGAACTTACTGTTAATGTGTTTGTAAAAGGGATTTTATTTATTGTTTATAAAATTTAGTTAGAAGTACATTGGTGGTAAATTGTAGATGTAACCGGGTTTGTAAACGCAATTTTATTCATTGTTACTAAATTGTATACATAACTGTTTCTCAAGTTAAGTAGTCATTAGTAAGAGTTATGCTGTCAATATATTCCTACATTACTTGAGACCTGATGTGAGTACTCCTATTAGAATCTTAAAGACCAAAACTTTGACGGATGTGTATTCTCTAGGTAGGGTTCAAACTTTGACACTCAATGATCCTATTAAGAATACTACACCCAACGAAACTGTGAGTGTGAATCCTAAAACCACTGTTCCATTCAACACTTTAAAGATACCTTTATTTCCAGGACCTGCTACAGTAGGAACACCTGCTTTGATTAGTTAAATCTCTGTTATATTAACTGTTCTGTGTTACTCAAACTAACATCTTTTCTACAAACTTTATGTATCTTCTTCATTCTTAGATTATGGAAGATTACGTCACAAACTACTTCGTTGCAAGCCACAACGAGATACTCAGTGAACTCGATGCTGCTATAGAGGTTGTTGAACGACGTCTGGCCGAAAACAGACAAGTGCTCGAGGCTGTCATTGGCTTACATCCGTCTCCATTTCGGTATGCTGCTGCATCAATGCTGAATGATGCTATTCGCACTAAACAGTCACAACTACGCAGGCTCAATAGTCTACGTAGGGATGCGGACGCAGCAAGACTTGACATTTATACCCGTATGGAAGCCAACTTTCCATCAAACAATATGTGACGCTACATTAATGTTTTCTTTTGTTAAGTATTTGGTTGGGACAATTTTAAACTTAAAACTACAACAAAATACTTAAATGTTCATGGTATACTTAATTATTTAGTACCAACTATGGTGGTTCAATATTATATACTTCACTCTTAATTAGCATTTTCATTAGTTATTGGCCTAAAGGTCTGAGGTTTAGTTTGAACTATATAGACAGGTGTTTGGTTTTATATGCTGATGGCAATTATTCATACTTCAAGCATTAGAATCAAATGATAGTAAGTTCACGAGATTAAACATACTAATAGATGAATATGAACTATTTAAAGGTCTTTTTATTCTTTTCCTAAATCGAGATTATGTTTATAGATAGTTTGTTGGTCATACATTTCGCCCAACGATTGATAAATATGCCTACACTGTGGCAACTTAAATGTGACAATTTCATTAACATGCATAGGTGTTCCAGTTAACTTTTATATGCTAATTACAAGTGGTAAGTTAATTGGTTTTAAAAAAGCAAACCTTTATCCCTCCTTTACATCCGATTCTTCATACAATATTATATTTAATTACAATCACCGGTGTCATAAAACAAATTTACATACATATATAGAAAAATAACACCTAAGCGCCGGTTAAAATTCCCCCCCGGCCGTGCATCGCACGGGCCTGAACACTATATGGAGTAAAGTTAAAGTACAGTTTTGGTATACTGCCACTATCATCCACTTTTAAGACCTAGAAGACATACTTATAACATAACTTGATACAAAAATAAATTGTTGTGTCGGTGGAAAAGCTAATAGTAGTAGCTTCAAGGTACCACACAACTCAACGACAATATAACATATATTAACATCATCTAAAATATAGACATTGTAACTTTAGGGGCCATGTAACATTAACATAATAGAAGACTTACAATAAAGCAAACAATAGCAACAACCTTGAGAATCCTAGAAAAAAAAAGAACACACGAACCACCAAGTAAAGCAATAAGAAAAATTGCAAAAACATAAAGACTGTTGTTCAATTTAATCATCCTTTTATCTATGCTTTTTTTATTCTAAAGAAATAGATGAATTGGTTGGTTGGATATGAATTGGTAATTTTTTTCAATTACCACAAAAAACAAGTTCTATTATATTTTATTTTCTAATTGTAGTTATTCAATATCATATAACCACTTTAAAAAGGTAAACCAAAAACCAAACACCCCCAATAATTATGAATCAACCAAAACAAACCTTAATAGTCCTTCTGGATCAAACGGAGCCATACATCAAGCAGGGGTATTTGGTGTATTTTATTGATAACATATAAATATGGAAATTGAATTACCTCACCCAACAATTCCTGCAAACATCTGGACCACATTCATGGCCAGCAACAAAACAGGTTATTGTCAGCTTCTGCATTGCTCTTTGCACAGTGGCATCCCCTAGACGTGTTCTTGCAGATTTTTGAGCACCTAAAACATAATATTTGGTTATTTACAAAATGCAAAGAAATAATACTGAAGTTGATACGATTTATTAGCTAAATATGTTTTTGTGATTTACATTAACATACCCACAATACTTTTCACAGCAATTAGCATTTTCCAAACAGGGGCATTCTTTTCCACACATAGATTTGCATGATGACCAGCTAAACATGTAATTGTGGTGAAATTCGGAGAATATCAAAAGTATACATGATCAAATTCGTTAAAAGTGAACCTACAAAAAAAACGCTAATTAGAGATACCTCCGAATCTTGATCAAAAGGTTTAGAAAAGAAACCTTGAATATGCCACAATCTAACATAAATTCAGTTATAGGTGGAAAAACTATATTAGAACTAAATATAAAGACAACGGCTAAATATCATTAAATCTAACAATTAATGACTAAAAATAAGAGATGATGATATAGCCATTGACCTACATATGAAGCTCAAAATGACAATCACATAACAAATATGAGATTTTTTTTAACTGTCATTCTTCCAGATAGAAGTGAACCTTTCTAGCAGACCTTACTGTTGTCCTCTGATCTACACATGATCCTCACCTTTGTAAGTTTGGAAGAGGCTATGTAACTTAAGAATATTATGGTTGCGAGAATAGAAAAAAAGGGGAAAGATGCATTAAAGAATATGTATGCAAATCAATGCAGGTAAAAAATGATTGGTATAAAAAATATAACCAAATTATATCTCATTTCCTTTGGCTAAAGCACCACTTATTTGATGGGAATTCAATCATGATACAACTTTGAGAAAAATGGTAGATGTGTAGTATATATTGTATATATAGTTCTTTTTCCATCATATTGTGCAAATAGGTGAATTAAAACTCACAGATTCTATAGCATACTAAATTAGCTCCATTTCATTTTAAAACCCTTGGAATTCACGTTATTTGATATTTCCATATGTACCTTGAAAATCATACTACAGTTGGACAAACATATTAAGAAAACTTGATTAACACCTAAAAAACAAACAAAAATTACCTTTAATCACTACAAATAGATGACAACATACAACTAATATAACTGTTGCTCACAATGAAATCAATCAAAAGACCAAAATTTTCATCGGTGGTGTGCAATAGCCAAAAAAAAATCACATGGAGGATCATCCCATCCAAAAAGAAAGAGCAAAGGTATTAAAGGACCGTCGTAACTAACTAAACCCAAACCATACGAACCCAGAAACGGCAACTCACCAACCAAAACAGGGAGCATACGAAGTTAAGAAACAAAAAACAGTGACAACCCTCCAAAGAAACCCCCTTACGACACATAAACAGCGTGTTGATACATAATCTGTGCGTCATGTGAAGTATCTGAACGAGACGATATGAAGTTTCAAGACAAGTTCATGCTGCTGGCCGAACTAGGGCCGAACCTGAGGTTCGGACCCGCCGAACTTGGAGTTCGGAGGGAGTTCGGAGCAGACGTGTATATATAGGAACTTGTGCGTTGAATGTGACAACGAATGAGGATGAGTGAGAGAGACCAGTTCTTAACTATGTGTTTTTGACAGTGTTTCTCCAGAGAGCTTAAGAGAGAGTTTGTAATTGAGTCTATGTTGATTTCAATAAAACAAACTATTATTTACGTCTCGTTTTCACTTTACGATCAAGCAAACCTTTAGTAAGATCCGTCTTACGGTTTTTCAATTGGTATCAGAGCAAATCCAGGTTGCTCTATTGCGTTTGCTTTGATTGTAGTCGTTTTCTTGATAAAACCGAGTTGTTTTCATTCAAAAACGGGTAAATCTGCGAGCTTTTCGAGTAATTTTCTTTACTAAAACATTTCTATGGGTTTTATCTGAGTTTCTGTCAAAAATCTCGTCCAAATTCTCTCAAAATCGCGAAAATTATGTCGAGTGTGACTGAGTTCGTTCGAGGTTCGGAGTAACTGAAAAGTAACCGCTCCGAACTCCAGGTTCGGAGGGCGTTCGGACGAAGTTCGGTCTTTCTTGTTTCGGTGAGAGTTCGGTGTAGGATCGGAGTACGCTCGGCATAACCGCTCCGAACACCAGGTTCGGAGTACGTTCGGAGGAGTTCGGTGAAGGATCGGAGTCTGTTTCGTAGTTCGGTGCAGGATCGGAGTAAGATCGGAGGGGTTCGGACAAAGATCTAAGTTTGGACTGTGTAATCAAGTTCGGACAACGTTCGGAGCAAGCTCGGAGGTTCAGTTGAGTTCGGACGAAGTTCGGTGGAAGTTCGGACCAAGCAGAATTTTCAAATTCTCAAAATGAATGAAATTGAGGCTGAGCGTCATCGTCAGAGTGTACCAAAGTTGATAAATCTTGAAGATTATCATGGTTGGGCAACAAATTTTCGAGGATATGTACACGATTTGGATAAAAAATTATGGTTACCAATTACAAACGAACATAAGTATCCAACTTATAGTGATGGTGATTTTAAAGAAATGCATAATTTTTCAAGTGAAGAAAGAGAAGCATTTGATCAAAATGAAAGGGCTACTACACTTCTTATGTTAGCTTTGCCTATAACTCTTAAGAATCCAATCCAGTAGTTTCGAAAGGCAAAACGGATATGGGATTTTGTGAAGACACAGTGTGAGGAACATATGTCTAAACTTTCTCAGAAAACAATTGATCAAGATTTGAAGTTTAAAGGAACAATTGAAAAATTAGAGAAAAAGGTGGGAATGTTGACTGAAGAAAATGCTTTCTTGATAAAAGAAGTGGAGGAATGGAAAAGTAAAGTTTGTAATGATTTAGCTACCAAAATTCAAAAGGATGTGTCTATATCATGTGCAAATTGTTTGGAGTTTGCTAGCATTAAGGAAGGATGGTTGAAAGAAAGGGATTTGTTGGTTGAAGAATGCAATAAAGCTCAAGCTAAAGAAAAGGAAGCTGTTGAAGATTTTGATGCTTTATTTGAGAAATGTTATCCTCTTCAACAAAAATATGAAAAAGTTACTAAAGCTGCTGTCGAAGTTGCCGATAGAGTAATTCAACTTCAAGAGGAACTTACCAAGTTGCGTGATAGAAATGGTGAGATTCAAAGTCAAAATAACATTTTGAAACAGGATGTTATTTACTATAAGAAACAAGTGGAGAAGGTTTCTGAAGAAGTTCTGGAAGAGTGTCGCTTGAGACGATGTCATATCAGTGATTATAACAAATTGTCTGACAAGTACATTGCTTCACAGAAAGAGTTATCGGAAGCTAATATGAAAATATCTGAACAAAAGATCGAGATGTTTGATTTGCAACGAAGATTGAAAAATTGCAACCATTCACCGACTTTTCTGAATTATATGTATAAACTGGAAAAGAGTGAGAAAAATGGTCAAGATGAATGTCTTCATCAAGTTCCTGCTCCAGTGGACATTGAAATGTCTGTTCCAGCTACATCATCTGGTGTTGAACAGCATGATTATTCAAAGTTTGCTGATACCAGTTCAAGGAAGAAACTAAAATTCAAATCAAAGAAGAATAAGAAGGAGGTTGATTACCGCAAAGGGTTGAAGTTTGATTCAAAATCTACTTTTCTTGAGAAAGAACAGGTGTTTCATGGAAATCCAGAAAACGTAACGGTGCCAAAGTTTTCTGAAATTGTGATAGATGATTCATTGATTTCTGGAAAGAATGACCTGAAAGGTATCAAGTCTGAATTTACAAAGCTTGCCAAACAAGGTCATGCGATACCGACTTCTGTTCAAGATAAGTTTAAACAGAAAAATGGAGGTTTGGGTTTTAAAGGAACAGAAATGCCGACTAAGGATTTCAACAAAAAGGAGTTCAAAGCGAAGAAGATAAAGAAGCAGAAGGTGTGTTCAGATAAGAAGACACAATGTTGGAAGCCGAAAGTAGTTTCATCAGATGAAAAGCTTTCTTCTGAAGAGTCTTCTTGTATATCTGATGCTACACCACAAGGCGGTAACAATTCAGATTCATTTTATTCTGCTACTTCTAACAGGTTTTATCGTCAAGATAAATTCTTTGGTTATGGAGATGATTCTGATTTTTATGATTCTCCAAACTGTTTTCCAAAATTTCATAAACCAAAGAAATTTCAACCTGTGTTTTCAAAAATTTATGATGAAGGTCTTACTGATCAGTTTGGAAAACCGATTTCTATCAATTCAACTGGTAAAAGACTTTGTTTTGTTTGTCGTAAGAAAGGTCATTATGCAAATAATTGTCCTACGACAACTAACAATTCATCATCAAATGCCAAACATACAAAGTATGTTGATCTTGATGGCATTATTTTTAGTGAACCAATGCCCAATACTAAATTTTCATGGAAAAAGAAGTCTTTTTCGGAGAAATTGGGTAGTAGTTCTGATTGTCACTCATCAGTTGACAATGGTTCACTAGAAATCATCAAACCACAACAGGAATGGAGACCTAAAGTTGTCTCCACGGCCAACACAGATTTTGTTGAAGACACTGGACGACCTATCATCGTTGGGGATGAGGGTCGGGGTCTTAAGAACTTACTATTTTCCAGTGTTTGCAGGTATTTCAGGAAGACCTGTTAGTAATCGTAAGGTTGCTGACAGTGAGATACTTGTGTTTTTAAGTTAAAATGCATCGTTCTTATCTTTGAAAAACAGATTTTCAAAAATATCTTTTTCAAAATGTGTCAAGTGTTGATCGATCATTTTCATTTTTGTTATTCAATTTTTCTTTCGTTCATATCTTAGGGGGAGAACATTTGAAAATTCAAAAAATAGTATTTGTTTGAATTTTAGGGGGAGAAATTGGAAAATATAAAAAACATGATGAAAAATTGAGAAATTGATTTGACAAAAGCAAGAAATGATAGTACATCAACATATACACTATCTGCCATGGATAGAGTAAATCTAAAGGCTGTAGGTGCTTGTATGATCTGTGAATGTGCATGACTAATCTGATATCTGCAAGTAAGATATAAACATAAAGCTTGCCTGATAATCTTTGGTTGTTTGCTTCTTGATGAATGCTATGTGATGATTCTAAAACAAAAATAGAATAAAGAGATATCCTGATGAATGCATGTTTTCATTTTGGAAGATTTAAACTTGTTTGATTTTCTTTATTTTGTCAAACGATCGGACTTTCTCTGCGTATCGTAAGATCGACCTGATTGTTGTTCGTTTGACGTTCTGCTTTATTTTTATTGGTGTTTCGTATAATCCATCGGACTTTCTCTGCGCGTTCGAAAGAACCGACCTGATTGTTGTTGGATTATACAATTTCAACTTGTTTTTGCTTTTTTATTTTCTCAAATACTTGGGCTTTCTCTGCGTGTCGAAAGACCGACCTGATTGCTAGGTATTTGAGGTTCTGCTTTATTTTTGCATGACTCATCAAGGATGTTTAAATCTCGAATAAAAGTTACTTCTATATGATAAACATGATGATTTGCTAGTATTTCTGATAGAGTAGAGGCCGAGTTATCAGTGCATGATAAAAATTACCTTAAGCATATCTGAAAACGATAAATATGATTGGTACATGCTGAAATAAACAATCAATGTTGTATTTGCGATTATCTTGGCTTGCATGCTGATTAAGACCGAAATTGAAATGTGCTAGATGCGTTATGTCTGATATGATCTTGCGTCATGATCTTTCTCACAAAATACCCAAAAATAGAGTTTGTTTCTGCATTGCATTTACATTTCATTTCCGAAAAGTACAAAAAGATTTTTGGTGTGTTTTAGCATAAGTTTGAAAAGTCAAAAAGATTTTAGGTTTGTTTTGATATAAACTTTCTAAAAATCAAAAAGATTTTGTTTCTTATTTGTTTTCGATTGATCGACACAAGATACGAAAAACATTTTCAAAATTCATATCTTGGTTTCTCGAAGAGAAGTTTTGCACCAAGGTTATTTATGTTGGCCAGGTACTCAAAGGAAAGAGTTTATCACAACTTCAAGTCTTCCGAAGCTGTTGATAAAGATGAAAGAAACTGTTCATCGTCAAGTATTCGAAGATCAAGCTACCATCAAGTTGAGGGGGAGTTTGTTCAAGGAATATGTTTTAACTGGCGAACAGATACTGCACATGACGAGGGGGAGTTTGTTGATACATAATATGTGCGTCATGTGAAGTATCTGAACGAGACGATATGAAGTTTCAAGACAAGTTCATGCTGCTGGCCGAACTAGGGCCGAACCTGAGGTTCGGACCCGCCGAACTTGGAGTTCGGAGGGAGTTCGGAGCAGACGTGTATATATAGGAACTTGTGCGTTGAATGTGACAACGAATGAGGATGAGTGAGAGAGACCAGTTCTTAACTATGTGTTTTTGACAGTGTTTCTCCAGAGAGCTTAAGAGAGAGTTTGTAATTGAGTCTATGTTGATTTCAATAAAACAAACTATTATTTACGTCTCGTTTTCACTTTACGATCAAGCAAACCTTTAGTAAGATCCGTCTTACGGTTTTTCACAGCGAAACCAAACGCCAAGGACCGAGTAATGGACAAATCAAACACTAAATGTTAAAAAGGATTCCAAAACCCTGAAGCAAAATCATAGGAAAAGGTTTGCTCACCTAGGGTTTCGAAGAGCTGTAAGTACCATCGACAATCACACCAAAAGAAACCCGAAATAAAAAATAAGAGACGTACGATGGATTGCTGCCAACATGACGAAGTCAAAGCAGTGTGGAAACACATCGAATAACACTAAGTAAATAAATAGAGACGCAAAATACGGCAATAGAAGCATAAGCAGTAACCATAGTACAAAACCGGTGCAGCCGTCGATGATCAAAATATGACCGCAACATTTCGCTATACATCTATTATCTAGCCTATTGAGATTACCATTTTCTCCCAATTTTTTTTTAATATAAGCCTATACCTATTTTCTTCAAAAATGGCTTCCCAATAGGCTTCAGTTCTTTAGTTTGAAGATTATTCAACCACACTCCCTAATCACTTCATTTTTCTTTTCTTGGTTATGTTGGTGAAGGCAAAACACAAACACTAACACAATTGGTCTTTTGACCCATTTAAACATGTTGTTTGGCTCTTTGATAAAAGAAGGTAAAATTATATAATTTTAAGCTCACAAAACATGATCCGCTGTATTAGATTAAAAGAAAAAAGTTCCTACTTATATAGAAAATGTAATTAACAGACTTTGAAGAACCTTTTTTTACCTCAATTGCCAAGCAAGATGGGTCAGAATTCCAAGGTCAGCAATTCGATGCTTTTAGGCACTCCAATAGAAATGAATGGGTGAACCGATGCATGCCATTACCAGTCACCTTAAAGAGTCTGCAATAAAACACTTAAAAAGATCAATAATGAGCCAAATCATTTGAAATAATACCACTATAAAATAGAAAATGTAACAGGGGACCAAATTCCTATTTAAGGTGTTTTTAGTGTTTGCAGATTGTGAAGGTAGCCTAGCCTGCTTATATTCACTTTTTTTATGAGCAATAAGGTTCACTACTAAAGCTAAGGTAATGTAGGCTGCTTATGTTCACCTTCATGAGCACTAAGGTTCACCATTAAAGTAAACGTCTCATATTTTCACCATTAAAGTAAACGTCTCATATCAACACCATTAACATACTAATAACATACTCACCATGTGTTAGGCAAGAAAGAGAGATGAGTGTTGCCTTAAAAATTAAAAAATAGTTACGATGTGAAAACGTCAAATGCACTCGTCAAATTATCGAACACGTTTGAGTAGTCAACCGGTATGAAAAAGGCAGTTGCCGATTAAGCTAAAGACACAACCGTAGAAAACACAAAGTCAACGTCATCTAAAAACAAAGACCAGCTAAGAAACAGACTATAGAAAACAAACAACCATTAAGAAACAAAAGAATAAATACTACCTTGACTTCAGAAGAAGAAGCCACAAATCTGCAACCAAAAAAAAACTCATCAACCTGAACTTAATTCTTAAGAAAATTAGATTCAAGTGGAAGGAAAGCATAAAAGTTCAAAAAGTACCCAAACACAGCCATTCATCTCAACATGCTGTAAACATTTAGACTTTAAGACTATAATGTGTTTTGATGAATTTAATTATTAGAAACATGTTGAGTAGAAAGTGAACAGCAAAACATGTCGTATAAAGTACAGCAGTTGAGCTTTTTTAATAACCTGTTATAACCTAGGTTGACAACTTTAGCCTAAGTCATGAACAACATAAATTCAAAGGCATTTTAGTAATAATTATAAATCAATTTATATACAACTAAACAAACCTACACCATAAACCCTAAAAAGATTAATGGGCCATAAAGTCTTTTGATTTCATAGTAATAATTATAAACCAATACGCCCTAATTCGGTAGCAATGGAACACACAGAACGAAAAGGAATCAAAACAGAGTAACATGCGGCTATCAAAGGCACACCAAAATTTCAACCAAATTGGCAAGTCGATTGTCACTAAGAACCACATAGTGAAATTTCTGCAAGTATTCTGCAGAAAATTCACAAAGCCAAACAAATAAAACCCAAATCACATATTTCAACCAAATTGGCAAGTCGATTGTCACTAAGAACCAAATAGTGAAATTTCTGCAAGTATTCTGCAGAAAATTCACAAAGCCAAACAAATAAAACCCAAATCACATAATAACATTGCAGTACTTCTAACTTTAAGGTTAATTCGAGTAATCCTTTTGTAATTAATCAACAATGCTCAAAGCCAATTTAAATTTGGAATGGTTTCCATGCTAACAATCTCATTGTATGGCAAATCAATAGTGTCTAATAGATCCTGTTTACAGAATAAATCAACAATTACATTAGTCTTGAAAACGCTGGAGCGTGTGGATCGGTTCAGTTCGACATCAATTACGTGAATGATAACAAGAACAACGGTGTAAATAAACGACTCAATCTCTCATTAACGAATATCACAGTTACAAGAGACTCAGAGTACAAAACACACTAGTTCTCACACACAAGCTCTCTCAAAAACTAGTAAATTACAAGACAAACAACCTATTTATAAGCTGCCAAAACACGACCTCCGAACCTGGTGTTCGGCCAGAGTTCGGAGCCACCGAACCTTGGGTTCGGCCAAGGTTCGGCCAACACAAAACTAGGTTGAAACTTTTGTCTTCAAAACTCTATCTGATCCAGCCCGTTGCCACATATCATGTACCAACAAACTCCCCCTTGGCAACAGCTGGACCGTTTGTCATCAGCCTTGAACATCAGCAGCAGCCCCATCTCTTTTCCGAATCAATTCATGATTATTTCCTGCATATATGTTGAAGGCAAAACAAATTCTTATCACCCTCTGGAACTTCAATGCCTGTTCCATGTAATCAGGATGATACAGAATCGGATTGTCGTACAGCACTTCAATATCAGCCTTGGATAGATTAATCAGCCACATTGGATCATAAATCCGAACAACTCGGTTCTCATTCTCCAGCACAATCATAGCTTCTCCAGTTCTCTCATTATAATACCACCAACGCAGATCCTTGATAAAATCAAGTTCCATTGGCATGAGTGGAATCTTCTTCATCACAACTGGTTTCTTCTTGAATACCAAAATAATCAGTTTCTTACCAGTTCTTTCATGAATTCTTGTACGAGATCGACGCCTTTTGGGTTTCTGAGGATTCAAAAATTGAAACCCTTCTCTGCATTCTCTTTCTACTAACTTCTTGAAGTGAAAACCCAAATCATCATTCTCATAGTTGCAGAATGGCTTTCTAGACAGCTCTCGAATATCCCACACTGGAAGACTACTGAAATCTTTGGCACACTTAAAGTACTGAATTCCATTTTGGCGTTTAATTCCATAGCACCTTAACCTTGAAGAATACATCCAACTGATAATATCACCTGAAACTTGACCCTTGAATTTAAAATACGGCCTTTGAATGATTGACTTTGCAGGAGGAACATAGTTGGCATGGAACTTTTTCATGTATTCATCCATAACCCAACGTTGCTTCTGTTCTTTAAACTCCTTAACCGTTGGATCTTCAGGTTTTTCTGATTCTTTCTTTTTCAGTCTTTCTTCAGCTTCAGTAACTTTCTCTTTAGGAAATACTTCAAAATCATCACCAGACTGATTGTTGTTGACATTTGAATACATATCAGGGTATTCTTCTTCAGTAATGTCTTCAACTTCAATTTCTTCTTCAAAAATCCCTTCAATATCTTCATCAGACTCTGGATCAGATGATTCATACTTCTTTGGTTCAGCTTCAGAAACTTTTCTCATCTCTTCATCATTCAAATCAAATACCGCTTGAAGCTGTTCAGCTGTTAATTCACCAGCAATCTCTCCTTCTTCTAAATTCTCAATAATATGCTGGAATTCACTCCGACTAGTACCAGCTTGATTGGATGGAATTGAAGAAATCGACATCGCTTCTCTGGAATCTTTCTTCCCCTGGGATGTAGAAGTCCCAGCACCCGAACTGACATTACCAGTTGGGCCTGATCCTCCACCAACATTCCCTTGATCATCTTGATCGGGATCATCATTCAAATAATCCATAAATTCTTCACGACATCCAGATCCATCACCAATCTCCCCCTGAGCTTTAAATTTTTCCATTAAAAATTTTATTTGCTCACCCATTGAAACAAGCATGGCATTCTGAGTCTCACTTGCTAAACTCAAACGTTGAATTTGTTGATCTTTAATCAAATCTTGTGCCTTCAATTCTTCATTACTGGTCTGTAACTCACCAACTCTAGCCTTTAAGCTATCAATCTGTTGTTGCTGATCATTAAGAGCACTTTGAAGAATACTGGCCTGAGAGAATGACACTGAGCCTTGCTCAAAGTTGAAATTTATATCAGGAGATGCATTTGTAGCAGTGGCTGTAGAGAACACTGGAGTTGTGGGTGTGGAACCCATAGACTGATGCACAAACTGCGCACCAGCACTTGCTGAAGGTGCTGTGCTAACAGTTGTTGATCTGCTGGCATTCATCAACTCTTGCAAGAAAGCAGACTGAACATCAGACACTGAAGTCTGAACAGTTGTTGTAACATCCGGCAAAGACATTGTAGGAACCTCAGAAGAAGAAGATACACCCGAACGAGGTTGCAAAATGTACTTCTGAGACTTCCTCTTCTTACTTTTACCACCGGCTGAAATTGACTTCACTCTTCTTTTGGAACCAGCAACTGGTTGCTTTCCTTTGCCATGTACAAGATCAGCAGAAGGATCATAATCTTTATCAGATTCAGATGAGGCTACTGAAGCATATACCCGACCCTGATATCGGTCGTTGCTCTTGTTCTCACTGAGACGATATGCTAGATGAGCATCACTACCCTTCTTCAATTTCACATACTTTGAATTGATCAAGACACGTACAAACGGATCGTTTGTATCAGATATGTCTTCAGAATCAGCCCCCACATTCAGAAAATCATCATCATCTTCAGATTCATCAGATTCATCAATTAAAGTATTCACAGCAGATGTCTTAGTCACACTGACAGTTACAGGAACTTCTTGTGTTGAGATCACCGGCTGAGACACAGTCGGTTGAGATACAGCAGGTTGAGATACTGCTGGTTCTGAGACTACCGAGGCTTGTCTCTTTGGTCTTTTCACTCTGCCTTGTTGTGGGTTTTGGTTTCGTTCCACAATCCAACTATAATCTAACTCTTCTGAATCACTGTCTTGGCTATGACGAGGTGCACCCGCTGCTGGTGCAACATAAGCAGGATTTGCCAAATGACCAATCAGGCGTTTAAATTTTGGCTTCAATTCAGGTGCCATCTTCTGATAAGATGCTAAAGCACCAACACTAGCTTCCGTCATATGTTTCAAAAACATCTTCTGGTTCTCATTCTTCACCAAATTCGGATACAAATCATTCAAGATCATCTGAATGAATCTTGGATAAATGCCTGCTTTCTTCTGCCTCTGAGTAAGATTGTCTCTCATGTAATGAAAAATCATCCCAGAAATGTTGTAAGGACGATTCATTACCAAGGCATTCAGCAAAGAGATGGTTATCTGAGGAACTTCATCAAATCCAGAAATCCTGTGTCCTAGACACACCAGCAACACATGCACCAAATATTTGTAAGGTACGCTCAGTGATGACTTGTAGACCCATTCTTTACTTGGATCATCAGAATACCAAATCCGCTTCAGAAACGCTACATTATCTTCATGCGGAAATGTTAACGGTGCATTGATAGTATCAGACTCCAATTGTAAAACCCTTCTAATATCAGCTTCAGTAAATTCTACTGTCTGAGCTTGAACTGTTGCTGAAATTCTGATTGGATCATCAGTAATCGTTCGTGCATTGCTCCAGAATTCCAAGATAATATCCCGATATACATCACAAGTTGCTGTTATGGCATAATGAATCCTTGAACGTCTCAGGAAATCAAAAATTCCATTGCCTCCGAATTGATCAAGCTTTGAAATACCAACACCAAGATGTGCACACACATTGTGTTTATCACCGACTTTCAAATTCACAGCCATATCTGAAAACACATAACATGAAATGTTCATTAAATGTCATATTATTAACAGATATAATCACCAAATTCGTCAAATCATTATCATTTGCATAAAACAACAACTTTTTGACACAAAAATTTCATTTGTCCGAACTCTGTCCGAGCCTGCTCCGAACCACTAGTTCGGAGCCTCCGAACCCCGGGTTCGGAGCTCGAACGTCTCCGACGATTTTGAATTTGGGAATTATCGATTCCGGCCAAATCAAATTAAACAAATAGATATCCATGGTCGGTTTTTAGTGACAAACACAAAGACGTTAACTTTTCTCATTTAAACACCTGTTTACAGTGATTAATTTCAGATCTGAGTCACGATTAACAGTTGGAACGTTTTTTAAACAAAAATTGCAGAATTTAGTGATCGAAAACCAAAAGAAATTACACCCCAACACTCGGAAACACATATTCTACCTTAATCTGATCTCAAATCGCTCAAACAAACACAATTTTGAAAATTGAAAATTTTGGCAGCCGTTCGGTACGCGTTCGGAGTAAACAGAATTTTATGACCTCCGAACTTCAGAATCGGAGTATTTATAGGTTACCACGTTCAGACCCTCCGAACTCCCTCCGAACCTCTCGTTCGGACCAGAGATCTCACCGAACAATGTCCGAACTCCTACCTCGGACCCCCCCGAACTTCAGCCTTCGGACCTCCGAACTCCAAGTTCGGACCTCCGAACTTCAACGTTAGGTCATTTCCAAAAAACTTCAAATTAAACCCTAATTTTGATGAATCTTCAAATTGAACCCCAAAGTTTTAAAATTTTAACAATTTGTCACAAACTTGTCCAATTTTATGATGAGATTTCTGAAATCAAGTCCTTTTGGTTGTTCCCGGCATAATTGGTAATCTTTCACCAACGGTTGATCGAAAATAAAACAGAATCAAAATCTTTTTGATTTTTATAAACTTTCAAACACACCGAAAATCTTTTTGAATTTTTCTAAGATTATGCTAAAACACACCTAAAATCTTTTTGTGATTTTTCAGATATTCAAAGAAACAAACCAAACAGAACTAAAATGAAATAACTAAAACTGATATAACTTAAATAAAATTTTGTGAGAAAGATCCAGACGCGAGATCATATCGGTCAAATATGTATCAGACACACTTCAATTTCATCTATAATCAGCATGCAAGTCAAGTTGGCAGCAAATACAACTTTTCAGTTTATTTCAGCTTGGGTAGATCAATTTTTATAGCTTTCTGATATGTTAAGATGAATTAAGCAAGCATTGATAATATGAAAACCCACGCAATCAGAAATATCGGTAATCTGGCTTATTATCAGTATTTATGTATTTTTCACAGACTTTAATTTCCACAGAGATTTAACGTTCATGGTGTTTCATGCAAAAATAAAGCAGAACCCTAAACAAACAACAATCAGGTCGGCTGGTAGGCACGCAGAGAAAGTCCGATTGTTTAGGAAAATAAAAAATAGAAAATAAAGCAGAAATTGTATAACCCAACAACAATCAGGTCGGTGCTCCCGCACACGCAGAGAAAGTCCGATGAGTTATACGAAACACCAAAGAAAATAAAGCAGAACGTCAAACGAACAACAATCAGGTCGATCTTTCGATACGCAGAGAAAGTCCGATCGTTTGACAAAATAAAGAAAATCAAAACAAGTTTAAATCTTTGCAAAATGAAAACATGCGTACACCAGAACATCTCTTATTCTGTTTTTGCCTTTTTCATTTTTAATGCCAAGATCACACAATACTCATCATGATGTGTCTCACAATTAATCAAGCAATTTTTATATTTATATCATACTTGCATATATCAGATTTACCCTAACGCATTCAACTAACCAAACAAGCACCTACAGCCTTTAATTTTACTTTATCCGTGGTTGATAACACATGCCGATGTATTATCATTTCTCGCTTGGTCGGATCAATTTCTCAATTTTCATTTTTCCATTTTTTTTTTATCTTTTCTGATTTTCTCCCCCTAAAAAATACAAAGACTCTATTTTTGGATTTTTATAACAAGGAAAGAAACAAACACAAGAAAAATAAAAGGAAAAATGATCAACCGAAAGTTATTCAACTTGGTAACTTTTGAATGCCGTTGATTTGCAAAAGATAACGGAAACGGGTTTTATCAAAAGCTTTTGTAAAAAGATCCGCTTTTTGAAAATCAGTGTGAATCTTTTGCAAATCAATCAAGTGTTTTTCAAAGCAATCTCGGATGAAATGATAACGGATTTCAATGTGTTTGGTTTTAGAGTGATGAACGGGGTTTTTGGTTATGCAAATCGCAGCCGAATTATCTATGTAAATTGGTGTAGTAAGAAACTTCAAACCGTAATCCCGCATTTGCTGTTGGATCCATAGAACCTGTGAGCAGCAACTAGCAGCCGCTATATATTCAGCTTCAGCCGTGGATGTGGCAACAGAAGTTTGCTTCTTACACTGCCAAGACACCAACCTATCACCAAGAAATTGACATCCAGCCGTGGTTGACTTGAAATTAATCTTACAACCGCCGTAGTCAGAATCTGTATACGCCGATAAGTCGAACTTATCATCATGAGGGTACCAGATCCCGAGATCTGAATTACCCTTCAGATAAGCTAGAATCCGTAACACTGCATTCATATGCGAAACCCGAGGAGCTGCCTGATACCTGGAACACAAACAAACAGCAAACATTATGTCAGGTCGACTCGCTGTCAAATACATCAATGAACCTATTATCGCCCTGTAACGCGTGACATCAACTTTATCACCGTCTTCATCAGGATATAAGCCATGTGACAACTGAATCGGAGTTCCCGGAATGCGAACATCTTCCACTTTGAACCGAGTCAGAACATCTTTCACATACTTTGTCTGATGTATGAAGATACCCTGATCTGATTGTTGAACTTGCAGACCTAGGAAGAACGACATTTCACCCATCGAACTCATTTCAAACTTTGTTTGCATTAACTTCTCGAAATCTCTCGAAAGTTGTTCGTTTGAACATCCAAAAATAATATCATCAACGTAGATCTGTACCAGCAGCAAATCCTCCCCCATTTTTCGACAGAAGAGAGTAGGATCAACCAACCCACGCTTGAACCCGTTGTCAAGTAAATAAGTAGACAATGTCTCATACCAAGCTCGAGGAGCCTGATGGAGACCGTATAAAGCTTTGTCTAACTTATAAACCTTCTCCGGATAATCAGGATCGAAGAATCCCGGAGGTTGTTTGACATACACCTCTTCCTTAACTTTTCCATACAAAAATGCACTCTTGACATCCATTTGAAACACTTTAAACCCGCGATGTGCAGCAAACGCCAAAAATATTCTGATAGCTTCAATTCTGGCAACAGGTGCATACACTTCGTTAAAATCAATCCCTTCCTCTTGCGAAAAACCTTGAACAACCAAACGGGCTTTATTTCGGACAATGACTCCGCGATCATCCCGTTTACACTTGTAAACCCACCGTGTCCCACACGGTTCTTTACTACCTTCAGGTAAATCTTCCAGATGCCACACACCCAACTTTTTGAATTGTAATAATTCTTCTTGCATTGCTTCAACCCACGAACCGTCTAACAATGCTTCATGAACATTCGTCGGCTCAGTTTGTGAGATAAAGCATGAATGAAATGCTTCTTCCTGAACTCCAGATTCCAAGATTGAAAGCAAAGCACTACTCTCAATTTGATGTCTTGTGCGAACTCCTTCATTTAAATCACCAATGATGTTATCTTGTGGATGAATGGTGTTTATCCGGAGTGTTTGATTAATAGGAACTACCACCGTTTCAGGCAAATCAGGAACAGGATCTTCCTCAACCACCACAGTATCAGCTACATTAACATCAACTTCATTAGAAGTAGATTCAACTTGTGGATCAGGTTGCTGAACAGGAATTTCCACCTGATGTGACACGGCTTCGTGAAATTCACTATCATCTTCAGAAGACATTTCATCAGCAGCAATAGTCGTATCATTTGATGTCTCAGTCAAATACTCATCAGCGACATGCACTATTGGAGTTGGCAGAGTTTGAATGTTTAGAACCGGTGTATCATCTTGCAGTTCAATGAAAACCCTTGTAAGTTGTTCATCAGATACTTCTGGTATCGATTTAAGATTTTCAAACAAAGTCTGGTAATCAAATAACCAATCCGGTCCAACGCCTCTGGGTGGTAACGTATATGATTGAAAATCAACATGCAGATATTCCCCTACCATACCAGTCTGCTTATTGAAAACACGTTTCTTCTGATTTGAATAACCAACAAACAGTCCTTCAAAGACTTTGTCATCAAATTTTCCTGCAGCAGCCAATACAGTACAAGGACACCCAAACGGCTCTAAATAGTTGAGATTCGGCTTACGATTCTTCAGAAGCTCATAACATGTCTTACCAAGCCGCTTCACGGTAAGCACTCGATTCAGCACATAACACGCAGTGTTGACAGCTTCTGTCCAAAAAGGAACAGGTAATTGAGCATCAGCCAACATAGTACGCGCTGTTTCAATAATTGTGCGATTCTTTCTTTCTGCCACGCCGTTCTGCTGAGGTGTGTATGGTGTGCTGAATTCATGCACAATTCCTTTTTCCATACAAAACGTCCTCACGGCTATATTCTTAAACTCCGTGCCATTGTCACTCCGAATTCTCCTCACCTTCAATTTATACAGTGATTCAAGTGTGGTAATCAAATTGAGAAGAATTCTTGATGTTTCATCCTTGGAGACCAGAAAGTCAACCCACGAATATCTTGAATATTCATCCGTAACCACCAGACAATACCAATTTCCCGAGATACTTTCACGATTTACAGGACCAAACAAATCCATATGAAGTAACTCTAATGGGACATCTATTGAATGATGTTTCTTTAGTGGATGGGATTTTCTTTTCTGTTTACCCTTTTTGCAACTCATGCATATATCATTAAACACAAACTGTTGCTTCGGAACTCCTTCAACAAGCCCCCTCCGCACTAGTTCGTTCATCTTTCTGTAATGAATGTGACCCATGCGACGATGCCACAGAACAGAATCTCTTTCGGATGCCTTAGACAAGAAACATTGACCTGCGACCGTTGCCTTTGCTGAATTCATGTCGAGCATGTACAAATTTGAGAATCTTGGTGCCCGCATAATCACAAACTCATCAGGAATCTTGAATTCAGGCTTCAAAATTAAGCATTCACTCCCTGTGAAAGCTGTTGTGAACTGCTTATCACAAATCTGGGAGACGCTTAGAAGATTATATTCTAACTCTTGCACATACTCAACGTTGTCAAATGTGACAGCACCGTTCGAAAGTTTACCAATACCGGTTACCTGACCTCCTTTGTTTCCAGCA
Source organism: Deinandra increscens subsp. villosa (assembly GCA_039602395.1). Lineage (NCBI taxonomy): Eukaryota > Viridiplantae > Streptophyta > Magnoliopsida > Asterales > Asteraceae > Deinandra > Deinandra increscens. The sequence continues at coordinate 18,015,809 of JBCNJP010000025.1, forward strand.
AACGTTACTTTACCTCCATCGAAGTGTTTAACATCATGCAACAAAGAAATGTCTCCGGTCATGTGCCGAGATGCTCCGCTATCAACAACCCAGATGTTATTCATCAGTTGTCGCGAAGATCCCTGCATAAATTAAGCCAAAAGATTAGTTTCGGGACGTACCCAAGCCTGAAGCTTTGGGTCGACCGTCATCTTCAACAAAATCTGTTCCTGCCATGGACTTAGGTTTTTGTCCATCAGTTACAAAACCCTTGGAGCTTGAAGCAGAATTTTTCAAAATCGATTTTGTCTTATAAAATTCTTTTTCCGATTTCTTTTCATTTGTATGAAAATCTGATGACTTTTCCTTAGAATGAATTCTGCCTTGCTCATCCACAAATCTGACCTTTTTCTTAGTATCAGTTTGATAGCCTTCAGAAATGTCGTCAGACTTTTCTGTGTCAGATTTAGTGGATTTGGGTTTCTTCAACGGGCAAGTCCGATATGTATGACCGCGAATTTTGCATTTAAAACACTTTCGTTTATCAATAATGACCTTTTCATCCGCGTCATCATCCACCTCGGACTCAACCACCCGGTTTTGAAATTTGGGTTTAACACCCTTCTTTGTAACATAACGATGTCCAAATTCATCGTTACGACCTGAATCATATCCAGACACATTCCCTGAAAACTCATCATAAAAATGATGATCTCTAAAATTCTGAGATCTATTCCTATACCCACCAAACCGTGAATTATATTCACTTTGACCTTCAAAATCAACCCTTTTTGAACTTCTTCTAAAACCAGACTGATTTGGTCCACAACTAAACTCATCATAAAACCCTTCATCATTATAGAATTGAGACCTTTTAACAAATGGACCAGGTTTTCTGAAATTTGATTGTTTTTTATCATAAAAAACTTTCGGTGGTGGTGTTTGAACAATTGGTTTTGAAATTTTCTTGTTCTTCACACTATTTACCAACCCAGACTCAGACTCAGATTGAAATGTGTCCATTGCATTAGCACCACTGCTATTTCCCTTCCTAATGGGCACATTTCTCACTTTGGGATCATATGCTGGATCATACTTACATGAGAAAATTTGATCGATTAAATTTGGGTTCACCATATCTAACGGAAAATCTTTGTCACTATAAACTCTATTGGAACCCTTTAACCGATATGTTACCCATGGTTCAACCTTGTCACAGTCGGTGTCCAAAGTAGAATTGTGAGCCTTGGCATTTGTAGGTTTCAAAATTTTCGGAGAAAAACCTTTTTCAACAGTTTTAGATTTAGCCGAGGACTCAAATCCGACTCCACCGTACTTAGACTTCTTACCTGTAACAGACTTGCTCCGAGCAATCTGCTTTTGTTCGTAGGTACTCAGTTTGGAAAGCTCAGATTTAATTGTTGGAAAATCATGTTTGGAGATTAAATTTTTATGATCTGGCTTACCAACTTTAGACTGAGTATATACCGAACTTTCAACATCAGTCTCCGACACTAAGTCATCGACTTTGTCAAAATCAGAAACATCATAAAAAAGCTCATCAACTGTTGAATCCAAAATGGATTTTTCAGTTGACACTTTATCTGAATTGCTTTGTTCAGCTTGATTAACAACATCTATCTTTTCCTCAGATGAAGGACCCAGTGTGATATTCACCGGAGATGGGACTTTACTAAGCTTGCCAGAAACATCTTCTTTTTCAGTTTTATACAAAAAGTTTGTGAAAGAAGATGAAACTTGAACAGAATCTAATTTTTGTTTTAACTCAAAAACCTCGATTTTCAAATCAGCGACAAGTTTGTTACTAGCAGCTAAATCCTTCTGAACAGACACGAGCAATTCAGACTGATTTGAAAAATCAAATTTTTGCAAACGCAATTGCTCATGTACTGACAGTAATTCCTGGGTTGTCCCCTCCCATCTTTCCTTGTAAATGTTTTTATCAGCTTTTGCTACTGCCAGAAGATCATTTAATCTTGTCTTCTCATCTAAGAGCACGCTCTTAGCAGTAGCAAAATCATCACATGATTTACACATTGAAGGATATGAAATTACCTTTGAAGAATCGGCCATCAAAGCAACAGTTTCAGTAAGATTGCTCCTTTTCAATGAACCAATTTCCCATTTCAGACTTGAATTTTCATCAGTAATTTTCTGCATATCCCTCTGCAATGCAAGCATCTTATCAGCGATTTCAAGAGCATTCTGTTGTGCTTTTTCATATCTCTCTTTCAGCGGAAGACTCTTCTGATAGAGATTTTCAAAATCATTTGCTGCATCAACTGCTTCGGCTTTTGCTGCATCACATTCTCGAATCAATGCCTCCTTCTCATCAGTCAGAAGTTTAATTTGCTTTTCTAACAAAAGAATTGCATCAGATTCGATCTTTTCAGACACATCAGCCATAAATGCAAATTTTTCTTCATTCACAGACTTATGATCACTCCTAAAATGCAAAACTTCATCACCATCAGTCATTCCATCAAAAGTTTCCTCAGTTTTCTCATCATGTATTTCTTCTTCATTGTCAGTTGATTCAGTCAGAGTTTCTTCATCCTGCACATGAGTAACAATTAAAGCAGAAGAATCAGCAAATTGATTTCCCCAATTATATGTTTTATCAACTTGAGAAACAAGAGCTTTTGTGGATTCAGATTTGGAACTAGAAGTACTCCCTGAACTCGATGAAGTGTTAGATCCAGAAACATTTGATTTTGCAGTAAATTTCTGATATTCTTGCTTCTTTGGCTGCGGACATTCACGAGCAAAATGACCAAAATTGGAACAATTGTAGCATCTGACTTTGGATTTATCAAATCCAATCCTGCCACCAGAATTCAAATCCTTTCGTCCAGTTTTCTTCAAAAACCTTTTCACTCGTCTCGCCAACATAGCAAACTGCCAGTTTATGTCCATTAACTCCAAATCATCAGGATCCACCTGATCATAGTCTTCTTCAGTCAACTCAGCATTACTGACATTTCCAGTTATCAAACCATAATACGATGACACTAATGCAGAAACAAGAGCCATGTAATCTTCAGTGGTAGATACCGACATAGCCATCTTTCCCGTGTTCACCAGATTACTTGCTGGAATTGACGTACTACTAATTCCAGGACTATAATTGTAATCAGTACTTTGTGAACCTGACCCAGTTCCCGAACTTGAAACATATCCTGGTAAATTTCCAGCCACAAATGCTGTAGCAGGTGCGGAACTGGTTATCTTAGCTGATTTCCCAGAAATAGTTGCTGCATTTGACCCATAATAGACATCTGGATTCTGAATTGCTGCTGGTGTAGTGTTAACATTCTTCATTTCTAAATCACGAGCTTGCAGTTTACCCAAAAGCTTCACAAAAGTCAGATCAGCATAGTCTTTGTCATTCATGATCATCAAAACATACGACTCCCATTTTGATGGCAAACCTTCCAACAATTTTTCCTTCAGCTCTTCGTCATCTTTCTTAATTTGGACATTATCCATTTCAGACAGTAAATGACAATATCTCGAAATTAGCTCAGGAACGCCCTCACCATCAAAATGTTTGAAGTTGTCGAATTCTTTATTAAGCACCTTCTTTTTGCTTTTCTTATACTGTTCATTGCCCTCACACCTCTCTTTCAGAGTTGTCCATAACTCATGAGAGTGTTTGCAACTTTTGAATTGATGTAATAATTCCTTTGGCAAAGCTTGAGTGATTAAACCGTACGCTTTCTGTTCACGAACAAAATCAGCTTTCTGTGTGAGATCCAAATTTCGCTGCATAATGGGAACATTATTAACGCCAACAGGATACACATATGGTGTATCCATAGCAATCCATAGATCTGGATCCGTTGTTCCGATATATGCCTCAAATCGTTTCTTCCAGTTTGCATAATCTTCAAATTTAAGCAACTTTGGAACTTTCTGAGTTGTTCCAATTTCATTGTCATAATTGAGTAAAGTTTGCATCTGCGTTTGAATAGCCGCAAACGCGTTATAGTCCGACATGATTGAAATTGAAAAATTCTGATTTGTCCGAACTTGGTCCGAACCTACTATACCCTCCGAGCTTCCTCCGAACTAGGTCCGAACTCAGAAATACAGTCCGAACTACACCGAACTTCCTCCGAACTAGCACCGAACCACGATAACTCCGAAGACCCTCCGATCCTAGTCCGAACTCTTACCGAACGTGAAATCTAGTCCGAATGCTCACCGAACGAGCTCCGAACTTTCACCGAACTACGAAAAGGACTCCGAACCTTCACCGAACGTCTCCGAACGTACTCCGAACCTGGTGTTCGGAGCGGTTATGCCGAGCGTACTCCGAACCTGGAGTTCGGAGCGGTTACACCGAACGTGGAGTTCGGCCGAACGCGAAAAACCAAAAAATTTCGGAAAAACTCACTGAATTCGACACCTCTCGAGCTGAGACTACTCAAATGAACAAAAACGAGCAAAAACACACAATTTGAACGTAAAGCATGGTGTTTTAGACGAGATTTTTGAGAAACGAAGATGAAAAACGAGCTTTGTGACACACGAATTGAATTAAATCGAACTAAACTTAACCAGATAGCTCTGATACCACTTGAAAACGCTGGAGCGTGTGGATCGGTTCAGTTCGACATCAATTACGTGAATGATAACAAAAACAACGGTGTAAATAAACGACTCAATCTCTCATTAACGAATATCACAGTTACAAGAGACTCAGAGTACAAAACACACTAGTTCTCACACACAAGCTCTCTCAAAAACTAGTAAATTACAAGACAAACAACCTATTTATAAGCTGCCAAAACACGACCTCCGAACCTGGTGTTCGGCCAGAGTTCGGAGCCACCGAACCTTGGGTTCGGCCAAGGTTCGGCCAACACAAAACTAGGTTGAAACTTTTGTCTTCAAAACTCTATCTGATCCAGCCCGTTGCCACATATCATGTACCAACACAAATAACCTAAAGTGAAAAAGATTAACCACCGTAAAAAACACATCGGTAGCACAATTCAAAAACCTAGAAATCCCAAAACAAAAATACTAACCTCAGTAGCACCCAAATTCTCCATTACAGGAATCTTATCCCCTGTAAATATAACAAAAAAAACACAGATATAAAAGAAAAACAAACACTTGCGGATATAGGTTTAACTGAAAACTAAAGGGATTAAACGGACCTCGAAGATCCAACTCAACAAACACATGGATGTATGTTTGAGAGAGCTAGCCTGAAGGTCGTCGGAACCACCGATGAAAAGAGAGCGAGCTCAAGTGTAGAGAGATAAAGTAGGGTTGCGTGACTTGAGTTTGAAATGGAAATGAGAATGGTCGGTGAGAAAAGCGATGACGGCGCTGTGAATACCTGTTGAGAAAAGCGATGATGGCAATGTGGTAAGCGATGGTGAATCGGCGGTGAATCGAAAGAAAACGAAAGATTTAAGGAGGTGATACGTCCCAGATTTCACCGGAAACCAAATTGGCGACGAAAAACAAACAACCGAAGCAGAGAAACTCACCGGAACCCAAATTGGAGGCGACAAACAAACAATTAAATAAAAAATGTTTGTTTAAGAGAGCCGAAGAAACTCACCGGCGAAGATAGAAGCGATGAGAAGTGAGTTCGATCAACTAAGCAACTTTCTAAAGGTAAATAGATGATCCCATACTGCCACAGTAGCCAGAAAGACCTTCTAGTAGGCGTATGAAGTGTAGAGTGTCGGCGACCTCCATACTCTCCTCTTCCTTCTCAAGATCCGACCATTGCAAGTTCCTTTTCTCTCGTCTAAATCTCTGTATGCTTGAAACCAGGAAGACCAAACTGAGGGTATGGGAACCCCTCTCTCTCTCTCTATTTCTCTTTTCATCTGTGTGCAAATGAAAGAGAAGGTCCTGATTTTCTGCTGGTATCCAGATTTTGTGGTGATATGAACCACCCCTAAAGTCTTCCAAGCAACCCATCAATGCCATGACACACAATACCCTCAAAGTTTCATTAAATTACATTCATGCCACCATATGTACTGTAGAAGACAACTGTAGCTAATAAATCAAATGTTTTAGAGGGTTGTAAAGCATGCATAAAAAGTAGTACATTGTGTGCATTGTTGGGTTATACAATATGTTTTATAAGTTATACCATGGGTTGAATTTTGTATATATGGGGTAATTTGTATTATTTATTTTGGTTGTAATCGCATCAAATTAAATATTTTTTTAAATAAATTTACAAACTGTTTTCCTATAAACTTAACTCTTTGAATAAACTCGGGGCCGGAATTACATTAATATTTTTGTTGTGAAATCTTAATTTATCCAGCCGGTATCTTGTTGCATATTTTCAATGATCAAAGCGGTGTCGTTTTTATGTTATATTTAGTTAAACCTACGTTGTCTGTCGGCCGTCGCAATACGTAGACAGGTCACCCACAGGTTGATTTAGTTGTTGCAACTAAATAAATATAAAAAATAATATCTTAATCAATTGGTTAATATGACATGTAGTAGTTGCAAACGGCATAAGAGAAGGGTCAACTTCACATGTACAAATCGGAACAACAGCAGTTGATGTGCATAACATTTGACGTCAACACCCCTCCACATCGAAACCTCTTGACAGCCCTCACCACCACCAACAGGGGTATTTCAGTAACTTCCTCTACCTCGTCTCCGTCAGCCACCTCTTCTTCTTGTCGTTTCTTCCTCTCTGCAATTTCTGGAGTAACTTCAATTCTTCATTCATATTCGTTCAATCGGTAAGTTGATCTACATGCTTCTGATTATTGTCTACATTTGAACAAATCAACTTCCAGTTTTAGATAAAATTTCCATTTCAAGCAATTCAGACGAGTAATTTGATTTGAAACGAGATCCGGTGAAGCGATTCGCCGCTTATTTCTGCAAAATTCGACTGAAATTTATCTGGATTTGGAAGAAATTTGAAGGAGTTCGGCGAATTCTTCCAGTTTCGGCTGTACTTGATGAACTATTTCAAGCAATTCAGACGAGTAATTTGATTTGAAACGAGATCTGGTGAAGTAATTCACCGCTTATTTCTACAAAAATAGACTGAAATTTATCTCGTTATGGAAGAGACTGAAAACGTTTTTGTTAATTTTTCCAGTTTCGACTGTACTTGATGAACTTTCACCGCAAAATGTTGTTCGATTAGGATTCGGTTTACAATTTAACCAGTATATTCAACGATTTGCGTTAATGATTATTGATTACATGGTTTAAAAGGTAAACTACTTTTGAATTGAGTAATCATTCCAATTTTTCTGTGTGATTCTCTTTGACCAGTGATTACTAATTATTCATATCTACTTATATTGACTTTTTCTAGCATATTCATGGAGTTGACTTTTTCTGTTTCAAATTAACTTCCTGATTTCATGTACATTGGACCTAATTGATTCAAATCATATACATTGTTTTAAATGAATCCTCATTACTCGATCTAAGTATGTTCTTTATGTTTGACCTGGTCAAAGTTTCTTGATTCATAGGTGAAAAGTAAACTGAAGCAATTGGTTCATGCAAATTGAGGATCTAGGAGGTGTTTTAGCCTTCTAGGGTAGCCTGTAGGACCATGATCTCGCTGCAAAAGTCGAATTGCTCTTGGTCTCTCGTGGCAACTATTGCTTCAATTGTAGCATTGGTTTCAGTAGTTCAATTGTTGTTGTTTCCTGCGGTTACTTCTTTCGATTACTTTGGATATAAGCAAGTGAAAGACTCGTGTATCCCGACAATAGAAGCTGAGAATAACAACAGTTTGGAAAGACAGCAGCAGCCTTTGAACACTCGGTTTCCAGATGACTTGCATAAGGCGGTTGTTTATCATGGTGCACCATGGAAGGCTGACATTGGTCGATGGTTATCTGGTTGTGATTCAGTTGTCAATCCGATAAAAGTTCATGAGGTGCTAGTTATGGTGCATGTTAGAACTATATTGGCTTATATTTGAAAAGTGATATTATATTGTGCTAATCATGTTTTGCGTCTCATTTAACAGGAAATCAATGGGAAGAAATGTAAAGATGGGTGTAGCAGTCAAGGCGTCTGTAATCATGAATTTGGTCAATGTCGATGCTTTCATGGGTTCAACGGTTAGTACTGTTTCAATGTTTCAGCTCATAATGTATAGGAGGTGAATGGGTGGGGTTGGGAACGGTTAAAAACATGTTTCGTTCAAAAACTTATGATGTTTGGTGGGTGTGGGTGGGGGTGGGGTGGGGGGTGGGGGGGGGGGGGGGTTGTAATCAGTTTGAAGTAGAGAAACGTATCAACACATATACTTAATTCTTTAACTATGATACATGCGGTGGTTATGTAAACCATATAAGCGCCTCTCTCTGTCTCTCCCATTATATCTTAATAGCACTATGTACAAGTGATTATGCGGTTCTTATGGTTCTCAACTTAAAATTGGTTATGTATTGAGCTTGTATATTTATAGCCAAGATTAAAACGCGTAATTCTTAAGAGTTCATAAATTATAGTATCGTAAGTATATAAAGATGTAGTGTGTTAACATTATCATTAATAATAGTAATTTATTTTAATAATAATCTAATTTTCAGAATAAATGGTATATGAGGTTTTATGAAACAAAAATATGAAACTGTATTTTTCGACTCACTTGATCCATTTCTTTTTAAGCTTTTGTTATTTTACCTGTTTGAATTGACCTAGTCAATTATGAATGGTTTGAAACTATCATGTCTGCATAATTGTTAAGCAAAATAGATTTGTACTGTGTTTTTTTTCACACCTATAAGTGAGTAAAAAATGTTCACACTACTAGTGTGTAGATTGTTAACGTATACTGTATAAAATGGCTAAATAATGCGTAAAATATGTACAATGTAAAATTTATATGTTGTGTAACGATTAGTAAATATATGAAACAGGAGATGGATGCTCTGAAAGACTAGAATTAAGTTGCAATTATCCTGCAACGGAGGAGCAACCATATGGTCGATGGGTTGTTTCCATCTGCTCTGCACATTGTGACACAACACGTGCCATGTGCTTTTGTGGTGAAGGAACCAAATACCCAACTCGACCTGCTGCCGAGTCATGCGGGTTTCAAGTAATGTAAGCCTATGAATTATAGATTTCTTGTATCCACCAAATACAAGTCCTTTATGGGCGATTTGGTTATTGGGTCAAAATGGGTTTGGGTTGGCCCACAAACACTTTTCCATTTAACTAGTATATTAAATATGATTACAAAAACTATCTTGTTATGATAATTTGTTTTTTTGAGAAACAACCAAGGAGGTTATATGCATTAAAAATACAGTTTGGCAACTTTTAACCCAGTTGACCCGTCTCTTTTTACATAATTTTCTTATTTGACTCATATGAGATACGGTGCAACTCAAATTGACCCATTCATAAATCATAAGTAAAGGAGTTAAAGTTGCCACCTAACTGATTCACAAAAACCAACCTTCTTAACCAGCTTACCTACTGAACCTGGTGCACCAAAAGAGGTCAACTGGTCAAGAGCGGATCATGAAAATATTTTCTCAACAAATGGTAGCATGGTTGGTTGGTGCAATGTAGATCCAGCTGAAGCTTATGATTTGAAAGTGAAATTTAAGGAAGAGTGTGATTGCAAATATGATGGTCTTTTCGGACGTTTTTGTGAAACACCCGTGTTATCTACTTGTATTAACCAATGTTCAGGTCAAGGTCATTGTCGTGGTGGCTTCTGTCAGGTATATTTTGATCTAAAACTGTACTAAGCACCAACCATTTGTCTCCCACATGTTTTTGTTCCTAAATGATATTTCCAAACCATAATAGAGCAATGTTGTCACAACCAGACCGGGAATCGGGTACCTAACCGATCCCCTAAAGCCTCTTTGACCATTCCCATTTGAACGGTCCGACAAGTTGAAGCAGACTGGGATGTCATATCTGGTTTCAGTTTTTTATTTTTTTTATAGCTTTTTCATTTCAAAACTCATTTACTGATTGTCTGATTCATTTACTATTTCAGGATCCATATTTTATTTATTTAAATCTTGACATTTTATTAAAATTGCAAATCCACTCCAAGACATAAAGCCGTTACGTATTTTGTTTTAAGTTAGTTATACGTATACGGTTTTAACTTTTAAATAAGTGATTTCACCGGGTTTTTGCTACTAGTCCGACCAGTGACTCGATAAGGAGATAGGTTTGATGTCTGGTCCGGTTATGAAAGCATTGAAAAAGAGTCACACTTAGGTTTACATATAACATTGTCCTCGAAAAACTGGATGAGAATTCGGTTCAAGTCTTTATAAGCTAGCTTGAATTACTTGACAAAATCTTGAACCATTTGTAATCCTAGAGATGTGGCCTTTGTTATAGACATAATTAAAAGAACTGTGTGATTTGTATACCAAATTCAAACACTTTCATTTTTTTGGATGTATGCAGTGTGATAATGGCTGGTATGGGGTGGATTGTAGCATTCCATCTGTTCATTCATCGATTAGAGATTGGCCACAGTGGCTTAGTCCCGCCCAAATTAGTATTCCTGATGATGGACGTGTTGTTCGGAACATAACTGGATTAAAAGCCATGGTGGAAAAGAAAAGGCCACTAATTTATGTATATGATTTGCCCCCAGAGTTTAACAGTCTCTTACTTGAGGTTAGAATGTTTACACCAAGTTGTAAGCATGGTTTTGTTTCCTTTTTTTAAATGATTTTATAGTTTATAACCCGTTTGGTTGTAGGGTCGCCATTTTAAGTTCGAGTGTGTAAATAGGATTTATGACCAGGATAATGCTACTGTGTGGACGGAACAACTATATGGGTCTCAGGTATCACAATATCCTATGATAATGATCTTTGTTATACATGGCAAACAGGCAGGTCCGGTGACGGGTCAAAATGGTTTTGGGTCAGAACAGATTACATTTATGTATGAGTCAAAACAGGTTGGGCCGACCCACGAACACTTCTTTGTCCATCTTTTTTGCATACTGTAAATAACTAATGTTTTAAGTACAAGTACAAAATATCAAAATCTATATCTTTTAAATAATAAGATATTCAATAATTTAGGATATTCGTATATAATTGAATGTGCCTTAGACGAATTTCGATGCCTGTTTAAGTTGTTTGATCCTTTACATTAGGCTAATTTTCTATGTTTGATCCGTTGTCAGTAATGTACAACCCAAGTTGACTCATTTCTAAAGAAATGAGCCGGAATTGCTACCTCTAACCTTTGTAAACTGCTTCATTTATAGATAGCAATGTATGAAAGCATGTTAGCGAGTCCGCATCGGACATTAAATGGTGAAGAGGCAGATTATTATTTTGTGCCAGTACTTGATTCATGCATCATTACCCGTGCTGATGATGCACCTCATTTGAGCATGGAGGTATAGTAAAATGCATCATGCATCATGAAACCTGTCTTATATAAACTTCAAAGTGTGGTTCTTTTTTTGCTGATATAATGTTTCTGTTTTTGGGATTTCTCAGAAACATATGGGATTGAGAAGCTCATTCGCTCTTGAATTTTACAAAAACGCACTTGACCATATCGTTCAGCAATACCCCTACTGGAACCGTTCATTGGGAAGAGATCACATTTGGGTATGGTTCGAGTAAAACAACTTATCAAATCCTAAACCAACAAAACTCTATTATAGCTTCCTTATTTTTTTGTTTCTAATGTATGTCAATACAGTCGTTTTCGTGGGATGAAGGTGCTTGTTATGCCCCGAAGGAGATATGGAACAGCATGATGTTGGTCCATTGGGGTAATACAAATTCAAAGCACAACCATTCAACAACTGCTTATTGGGCTGACAATTGGGATAATATTTCTTCGGATAAAAGAGGGAATCATTCGTGTTTTGACCCACAAAAGGATCTTGTGATTCCTGCATGGAAACGGCCCGATGTCACCTCCCTAAGCCTAAAGCTTTGGGCTAGGTATCTTTCCAACCAAATTTACTCGTCCAAAATAAATGCATAATGCTTTGCATTTAACTGCAGTGGGTCAAATTTGGAAACTTAGCTAAAAATGAACCGGGTTGAAATTTGGTCAAAGTGTATCAAATTTTTTCGACTTCCCAAAATTGATTTACACAAATAAACTAGATATTATTCTAGTGATATAGTTCTCGGAATCATATTTAATAGAACTACTTTAGACAAAAAAAAATGTTGGCGGGTCAACATGCTCCATGCCGGTCCAGTTTAACCCATGTTGAAAATTACCAGTTACCAACCTATTTCAGTCAAACAGATCATATTTTCTTATCCACAGGCCCCGTGAAGACCGGAAAACATTGTTTTACTTCAATGGAAATTTGGGGCCAGCTTATGAACATGGACGGCCTGAATCCACGTAAGTGAACGTGTTTATGAAATTTGCATTTCGTACGGATTTTAAATTATATCTCTTAACTTTCACAAACCAAAATTCTTGACCAGATCTTATTCCATCTTTTGATTTATTACAATTGATCGGATCAAGTCACCATGCAGATATAGTATGGGCATAAGGCAAAAACTAGCCGAAGAATTTGGATCTTCCCCAAACAAAGATGGTAAACTTGGAAATCAACACGTTGAAGACGTGATTGTGATTGCGCATCCTTCTGAAAGTTACCATGATGATCTGGCAAGCTCTGTCTTTTGTGGAGTTATGCCAGGAGATGGATGGAGTGGTAGAATGGAAGATAGTATTTTGCAAGGTTGCATTCCCGTTGTGATCCAGGTTTGAAGCTCACACATCTTTTCTGTTTAGGGTTTAGTATTTAGAGAGTGCACAGGGCTTGGTCCAGTGTGATGCCTGATTAGGGCTTGGTGGTCCCAACCGATTGTGCACTGGTTTGAACCAGTCCAATCATTGATCTTTTCTAAATAACTTCAATTATTTGTTTGTTGTTAAAAAGTACAGGTTTATATTATGATTACAACCAAGCTTAAACTATTTACTTTTATAAAAGATAGATATATCACTTTTTCTTAAGGAAATACCTCAAAGTAGTTTCATAAAGCACTACAGTATACAAATATACTTCTACATTACTTGAAAAGATAAGAACTAATATAAAAAATTAAATAGTATAGCATAATCAGAAAATTATATCTATATGATATGGAAAAACCTATATATCTTTACACATTTATCATATTGTTTTACTATATATCCTAAACTTCTTCGGTTAAATACCATTTTTCAGGATGGTATCTTTTTGCCATGGGAGAATGTGTTGAACTATGAGAGTTTTGCTGTTCGATTACGTGAAGATGAAATACCGAACCTTGTGAATATCCTACGGGTAATTTCTCTACGCCAAAGTTGATTATTTTTTCGAACACTTGATTCATGAAATGATGGATCTTCATGCAGGGGTTTAATGAGACAGAAGTAGAATTCATGTTGGCGAATGTCAAGAACATTTGGCAAAGATACTTGCATCGAGATTCTATTTTACTTGAGGCTAAAAGACAAAAATCTGCATTCGGGTACAACAACGATTGGGCCGAAAAGTTCTCTGAGCTAAGTGAGGATGACGTTTTCTCAACATTCATACAGGTATGCACACTTTTGTATGTCACATCATAGAAAATTAAATTAAATGGTTAAAACTTTACAAAAAAAATAAAAAAATATAGGGGTGGCAATTTTTGACACGATACGGAAATAATCAAGTTTTGGCTGGTTGTATCTTACTCGTTTAATAAACAGGTTGTGTTTATGTTGACCTAGGTCCTTGACCCGTTTAACATGTATACAATTTGATTTCAAGTCATTTATAACCCTTCAACCCGTTTGACCCATTTTCGGTTACACAAATTTAAATGTTTTGGGGTTAAGGTTGATAGCTTGACACAAATAAACATATGGATCATGTTCAAGTTCTACAATTCAACCCACCAACTTGAATCCTGCCAACCACACACCATCGACACCCCTAATAATTCTGAGAGTAAATTGTCATTTTCGTCCCTGTGGTTTGCTCAAAATTGCCAATTCAGTCCAATAGTTTAAAAATTGCCAATTTCGTCCCTGTGGTTTGCAAAAATTGCCAATTCAGTCCAAAACCATCAATTTCTTTGGGCTGAATTGGTATTTTTTGCAAAACCATAAGGACGAAATTGTCAATTTTTTATAATATTTTGGACTGAATTTACAATTTTTTCAAACCACAAGGACAAAATTGACAAATTTTAAACTATTGGACTGAATTGGCAATTCTAAGCAAACCACAGGGATGAAAATAGCAATTTACTCTAATTCTGATGAATGTATTTTCTTGTTAGACATTGCATTACAAGTTATATAACGACCCTTGGAGAATACAAAACGCAAACCCAAAGAAGGAAACCGGTTTACCGGAAGAATGCTTACTCAGAGTACAGTGAAGAACATACAATATTCATTGAAGCCGAACAGCGGAACCCATCATCATGTGACCTATGCACCCATAAAGATACAAGTGTAAGATTATATATTTTTCGGGTTCTTTTTGCTTTGGTTTGTTATTATAATAGTTTTGAGTTTGTGTAGATGCAAAGGTCAATTTCTTTGTTTTGATAGGAGACCATTTGAAAGTCAGCTGTAATAGGAGGTACTTTGTATGGGGTTACAATCCCAAAAGCTCATACATTTATAAAATAAAAAAAAAACACTATTTACTTTTGCTATCTCCATTTTTAATGTTAACCAGAGTAAAATGGTTTAAGAGGCTTAAAATGATTTAAGAGGTTGTATGTATTGCAATAGTTTCGTCACTTTCAACCTGTTTGATTCCGGTACTTTCAACCTGTTTGACCTGTCAAACCCTTTTTCCCTAGAAAACGATCAACCGTCTCAACGGACCGTGACCAACTACATGTTACAAAGACCGCCACTTTTGGATATTTGTGTGTAATTTAAGATTATATGTGACCTTCAAAGAAGAGTACACACTTGTTTAAAGTTCATCGAGACTAACAGGGGATCCAAGGGGGCAGCGCCACCTTGGCGGGGGTTCGGGTGCCACGCCAAAAAAAGCAGGGTCTAAGGGTGGCAGCCCTTGGCGGGGGTCCAAGGGGCAGATCCCCTGACTTGGACAAATTACTTCATGAAAAATTTATCAGAATTTTATTTTGGTTCAAAAATGCATTTATTAAAACCTGAAGGAGCACTTATGAAAATTATAAAAACTGTTCAAAATTTGAAAATAGATAACCGCATAGCAGTTATCTATATATGATCTTCTAATATTCGAATCCTAATTATAATATACAAAATTCGCTGCAATCAAAATCATACCAAATTTCTTAAATCAAATTATGATTTTATCCGATCAAGAAATTTGGGGGTATAATAAAAGTTGTTTTGATATGAAAGTGATCAATACACGACTTCAGAATCTATCCCGTTTTCATCTCAATTCTCTAAATTCCCGAACAACCACCTCCAACTATTAGATATTGCGAATTGCTTGGATAATCCAGAAAGCGTATTAGATACTTTCGGATTGAATATCTCGATGGTTCACTCGATGATATCAATCGGATACGATTTGGACGATCAATTGGATCAGAGAATTTTGAGAGAGATAGATTTCCGAACTAGAAGAAACTACGTAAATGATAAATCGATATATCAGGGAGGAGCGTCCAAAATCAGATAACTGCCCAAGCAGTTATCTTGATTTTAAATTTCGAAATTAAATTGCTAAAAGTACACTATTGGCCCTTGCGGATTTATTTGTCAATTTCGTGACAAAATAATATTCTAGTGCAGTTTTAATGAAGCAATTTAGTCGAAATTGCTCGACCCCAGGCAGGGGCTCTGCCCTTAGACCTCGCTTTCTCTTGGAGGCGTTGCCCCCTTGGACCCCCTTTCGAGGTTCTCGACTTATAACCTTATCTATAAGGGCGCGCAACACCCGGCATCTCCGAACCCGATCAATATAAGTTAGAAGTCCAATTGATAGATATTCAATCCAATTACACTAGAATAGCATCGTTAACTGCATGTACGAAAGGATGAGGGCAATGATCATATATTATGGTTCTGTATCTCCACACAAATTTTGAGAGCATATTTTGCACAAAGAAAAACATGATTCGGTTAAATACCCAATAATTAGAATAATAACTTTAATATGGACAAAACAATAATCAGAGGAGGAAATCGAATTTTTTTTAAAGATAGCACAAATTTTTAGTGATATATGGGGGGAGCAGCCTTAGAGAGCGGGGTTCAACAGGCAACACCCCTTGTGGGGTTGAGCCTAAAAATAAAGACGAAGAAGTTTAACATATATAATAAAACAATATGATAAATATGTAAAAATAAAAAATACTCATGAATAAAAACAAATAAGTTATGAAAAGTGATAACTTGATTTCTTGTATGGCCGTGTTAAATCAATGTTTTCACAATCTTATATGACATAAAATAATATATCAACTAAAATTAAATTTTTAGCAACATATAAATATGTAATAGAAAAATATAAATTATATTTTTTTGTTATACATAAACTAATATAAAAATAACTTTTTGAAAATAAGCCAAACAGACCTAAATTTAAGAAAGAGATAAGACAATTCAAATTGTAAAACCAAATCTTAGAACACATTAATTTGTTAGCTTGGGTTTTGGTCCTGAGTAAATACTACAGGTCCTTAGTTCGAAACTCCTTTCCATCGACATATTAAAACCAAATAGTTTTGAAGTGACAACTTTTAAAATTGAAAGAAAAAAGTTCAAACCGATGAGAATCGAACACACATCTTTGAATCTAAAGTCTAACAAGTTACCATTGCGCAAGAGTTCTAACTTGTAATTATAACTAGCAAATAGGTATTTTAAGGGTAGCACAAATACAAAAAATAATAAAAACACAAAAATTAAAAAAAAATCTAGTTTGTGTACGAGTTTAAAGGGCAGCACGCGCAACCCCTGGACCTTATGAAGGTCCACCTATGACAATAACCAAGAAGAATCTGAGTAGATATGTTACGTATATATATGTTATTTGTTTGTATTTATTTTATACGTACAATTTGTTAGGAATATTGCATACATAAACTTTATCTTCAATTGGAATATCAACAAATATTTCATACTTTCATCGTATTTGAGCACACATGCTCTATACCCTAGTTGTTGCCAAATGTTTCATACTTTCATGGTATTTGAGCACACATGCTCTATACCTTAGTCGTTTTCGCCGCACCTTGTGACTACAGCTACCACAACCACCAGTAATAGCAAATTTATGAAATTTGTTATGTAGTCGTTGTTTTTAGATGTTTCGATTTCATAGAAGCAAATGAATAAAATTTTGGTTGGGTCAAACTGGTCACATAATAAAAAATACGATACAATAATAAAAAAAGCATCATTATTATTAGAATTTAGATAACACATAATATCTATACGAATTAGAAAAAAAACATATATCTTATTCACTTATTCCTATGGATAGCAATGGGCTCGGTTTGGGACGAGTTTGAATAATCCTAAACCCAATCCAATTATA
>JBCNJP010000025.1:18033811-18063362 GCA_039602395.1 Deinandra increscens subsp. villosa
ATATTTTTACTAATTTCTAAGCCTCAAAATACATATAATTAATATAAACATGTATAATACTTGTATATGTTTATATCTTTACAATAATTATGCTTTTAGCCCTTTTACTTTTCATTAGCTTTTAACACACGTATTTACATGCATATATCCATCAAATGATTCATGTATCATGATGTTAAGTATATAAACACATATTCATCTTATATTTTACTTTCTTTAACGTTTAACACATTCGTTTATGCACATTTCATCACATTGGCTACCAAACGAATAATTCTAACACATGCTACCTATCCAATGTATAGTCTTACCATATTTATCAATCAACCTCATGTATTTATAATATAAACACGTATTTAGAAACGCCTCGGATTGGCCAAAATGGCCAAATCAGTGTTCTCATCCAAAAAGAATACGACCGTATTTGTTAAAGGTTCATACGGCCGTATCGCGGGTCGACTGATTTAAGAATTCTGGTTACGAAAGTAATACGACCGTATCCATATTATGACAATATGGCCATATCGGGGGTCGATGGAAATTAAGAAACTGAATTCAGCGCGATACGACCGTATCCGGTTTATGTCAATACGACCGTATCACGAAGTTTTCAAAAATCAGATAATAGTTGAATACAGTCGTATCATTTTGATGCAATACGACCGTATTCATCCTCGGAATAGGAATACCAGTTTTCTTATAAGTTGAATCTAAGGTATTTGGAGTTTACGATCACTTCTGCTACTGTTCTTCGAGTTCACGATCGTTTTTCTGGGTTTTCTGGGTGTTTACGACTGCTTCTGTTGAAGATCTTCATCATTTGGGTGTTTACGAGTTCAAGACTCGATTTTTATCGTGTTTACGATCGAGCAAAGAGTGTTTACGACTGTACTTGTGTCGTAATCAGTGTTTACGACATATTTGGATCGGAATTGGGAGTTTACGACTTGGGGTGATCGTTATCAGGCGATCGTAATCTGTGTTTACGACTTTACCTATCGGAAACGAGTTTACGATTGAAACTTATCGGAATCTGGAGTTTACGATCAGGAGTTTACGATCCACGGTGATTACGATCGTAAACAGGGTTTACGATCGGAAACAGGATTTGCGGCAAAAAGTCAGTTTTTCACACCTTCACGGAAACGGACGTAACTTTTGACTCGTTTGGAGTTAGAGGCTCAAATTTGAACACGACGTTCGTGACACCGAGCCCCAGAATTACCCCAGACTAACATCTAGGGGAGCTCGTCTGGACCCCCAAATTCCACTCCGAAGGCCTCCGTTTTCGCGTTTTAAGTTTTTGACACTATTCTTTGAATAGTACTTTTGCCGATTTTGCCGTTTTTGCCGATTTTTCTAAATTTTCAGAAGCTACATATCTAATTAAGAAAATGAGTTCAGTGGTTGAAGAAAATAATTTGGTTGAGAACAAGGATGATTTCGCAGCTGAAGTTGACAATACTGAGATATGCCCCAATCCTACTTGTGCTCGTATAATTCCTGGACTTAGGCAAATTTGTAAAAATTATCAGATAGAATTATTTGAGATAAAATGCGAAAGGAGTTCTTTTAAGGGTAGATGGCAAAAGAATGAAGAGAAGGTAAAAGCTCAGAAACTAGACATAGTGAAATATCAAAAACTGGCAACTGAGAAAGCTCTTCTGTATGACAACGCTAAGTTAGAAATAACTGAGCTTAGTAAGCAGATAGATGAACTTAAGCATAAGAAAAATGAGTTGCAAGTAAAACTTGATGTGAATCAAATGAGAAGCAAAAGAATGTTGAATGCTGGAAAGGAATTGTCACTTGCTGTTGTGACTGGTCAAGTTGGGAAAGATAAAACTGGGTGTGGGTCAGAAAAGTCTGATAAGTCTCTGTCTGCAAACAGCATCATTCCTCCACCAGTTCCCAGAGACATTGTAGGAATACTTCTTAGTGAGGATCAAGTTGAACGAACCAAGTCTGATTATAAAGAAGCTGCTCCTCCTATTGATAGTGTCTTGGTTGGAACTACACCATTGACTCAAGAGGAAATAGACAACGAGGCAAACATGACATATGGTGAATGGAGAATAGAGGACGTATCAAGAGATGATGCTGAGTGCCAGAAGTATAACAGATGTCACAACTCTAAGTCTGATGAGGCTGGGATAGAGTTGAAACCATACCCTGAAATTGAAACCCCATACTTCAAGGTTATTGACGAAGTCAAAAGGGAAAAGGTGATCTTGGCGACACGGCCTGAGGGGAAGATCTTTATGACATCTGGATCAATGTTTGACCAAGAACCAGATGTAGGATATGAATTACCATCCTTCTCCTCCAAGTTCAAGGGAATAACCGATGGAGTGATAAGTGAACCTAAAGTTGAGAGGCCAAAGATCACCATCAAGCATCCAAGCATGAAACCAACAGCTGGAGTGAAGAATGAAAAACTCAAGGGAGTAGCTGTGTCTCCCATTTCTTCAGTTGAATCATGCAGTTGCTGTTGTAATTGCAAGAATGGTGCTTCAACGTCAAAGAATCAAGGAAGCATAAAGACAGTAAAGACTGGTTCGACACAGGCTTCGACAAACCAGCAGAAAATCAAATCTGAAGCTGCAGTCAAAGCAAAGAAGCAGACACAAGGCAAACCAGCTCCATATCAGCCACCAAAGACAAATGGGTACACGTCTGACTTCTATCTAAAGAAGCAGACTTGTTTTAATTGTGGCATCGCTGGTCATATTGCTAGAAACTGTCTTTATCGCCCCTATGAACCCTATTTTCCGAAAAGTCAAAGGGATTCATCTCAGGAGTCTGTAAAGTCTAAGCCCATGAAGGTGGAAAAACCTAAGGCAATGAAGACTGTTACTCCTAAGGTTAAACCCTCTGATCAACATTGGGGTGCTGCCAAAGCTGAAAGAAAATCTTTAAATCAAAACAACAGCTTTCTAAGTTACCAAAATTTCCAAAAACAGGTGAAGAAACCATTTTCAAAACAAACAAAGTCTGAAAAACCCAAGGTTACCCCTCCCAAGGTAACTAAAACTGTTTTCAAAAATGATTCTAAAATGCAGAAGGTTGAAATACCTAAAGTCACAACTCAAAAGGTGACTAAAACAAAAACTGTTTTGAAAAGTGAATCTAAAACGAAGAAGGTTGAAATACCTAAGGTCACAACTCCAAAGGTGACTAAAACAAATGTTAAATCACCTGGAACTTGGAAACCAAAGGCTAATGCAGCTACAACCGAATCATCCCAACTTCCTGATTTTTCAAAAGGAATGTTTTTAAAAGAAATTTCATTCATTGATTCCTCAGGGGTACCCAGAAAAACAATGGCCTGGGTACTATTAGCTAACTAATCTCTCACTCTGTGCAGGAACGATCAAGGAGGATTATCACTAACGTTTTATTACTAATTTGTTTGTTGATAAGTGATTGTTCCAGGCATAGTTTAGGAGACGTATCTTCATGACATGTCAAGTAATCTATAAATGGAAGGTATGTCTCATTGAGAGGTAAAAGGTCAAAATCAGCATGAAAGGTACTGTTCTTAACTTGGTTGTTTAAATGATGAGGCAGCAAAGGGTCTTTTGAGTCAAACCTATTTCATTAAAGTTTCAATTAAGCTGTTGATTGATTATGTGTTTGACTTCAAATGCAATGAAGTGTGCATGTCATGAAACCCAATTTTCTCAAAATTTTCAAATCAATACTTTGAAAGTTAGCTTGGCCAGATATCTTTAAAATTTTGTGTTTTGTTCTTTTAAGTGTGTTTGTGTGTTTTATTTATTATTTAAAAAAAAATCTGAAAAATGATGTTCACAAGATTGTGACATTAAAAATCAAAAAGCAAGGGGAAAAAATGTAAAGATGAAGAAAAAGTTGACCCCTCAAAAATAGTGTGCTTTTCAATTTTTAATTGTTTGTGTCTTGTTTTTGAGAAGTTTAGGGGAAGTAAAATGAATGTCCGGGTTGGAGATGGCTGACACGCGTAAGGCGGAAGTGAAAGGCAAGCTCCACGGTGATATGCTCGGTAGGCTCGACCTAAACTTATGACCTCCAATGAAAGTGCAGTGAACTTAAAAGATATATATGTTTAGTTTCCCATCCCAGGTTGCATGGTTTAAAAGACTGAGTCCCGGCAAAAATGGGTTGAGAGTGGTAATTACCTAGTATTCACTCTCTCACACGCCATGTCTCTGCTGTCATGACTACACCACATAATAAAAAAAAGGAAATGAAAAAGAAATGAAAAAAAAAGAAAAAGAAAAGAAAATGAAAAATAATCACTCAGTTGGTCTTCTTTGCGTGCTTAGCGGCCGACCTGATCACCAACTGATGGTTAATGAAATAAGTGGTAGTCATAACGGTATTGCATGGTTCCTCAAGCTGGGGGTTTGTGAATCCTCAATAAACTCTGAGGTTGGGTAGGTTTTGCTGTGTACGCTTGGGTGTGGGGACAATTAAACATGATGGTAATATTGTACTATATTAAACATGACGCATTCGGTTGGAATTAAACGGGTTTGAGTTTAAAGCGGACAAACATACCGGCAATCACCTGGACTAGTCGAGTAACTGAAGCTGAAAAGGGTTCCTCAGTCAGATTCATACGGTTTGATCCCTTGTAAACTTTCTCATGTTTGGTTTGGTAAGTATTTGTGTAGTTTATATCTTTCGTGTGTGAGTCGTTAAGTTCTTTTTGGTGTGTTTTCGTCTTGGCCAGGTCGATTTGAGAAGTCAAAATGTGTTTTTCATGGGTTTTAATGCATGACAATATGCCCCCGACAGATCTTGACAAATTTTTAGGGGAAGGAGTATGGGATAATAAGTATTATCCGAAGGGAACTCGAGGATGATACTTATTATCTAATGGAAAAGACTTCCTCCGTCAGATCTTGACAAATTTTTAGGGGAAGGAGGGAGGATAATAAGTATTATCCGAAGGGAACTCGAGGATGATACTTATTATCTAATGAAAAGACTTCCATAATACATAGCATCTGAAGGGAACTCGAAGATAATATGTATTATCTCAGGGGAAGTCCTTAGCTGAGGGGAAGTTATCACCTAAGGGGAAGTCTTTAGAGGTCTTGGGTTCAGGGGAAGTTTTATAGAAAACCCGTAATCTATATTAGGGTTTTTGGTTAAAATTATGTTAATTTGAATCAACTGAACAGATGATAATTACCTCCTAACCCAAAGACCGGTCATCAAATGTCTGGTGGAGTATTTTTTTTTTCAAATGTGTGTCAGACAGGTTGATGATAGAAAGATGCTGCTGATGCTGCTGCTGCTCAAAGTTAAAGAACCAGCCGGACAAGACTTCCATCTGAAAAGCAACTGTTCAGGGGAAGTTGTTGGTGTCTTTACAAGTATCCAAAAGCTTCAAAAGTCAGAGATCATGAAGTTTGAAGGTCAACAATCAAGTTCTCCAAAGTTAGGAGGTTTTCAAAATTTACCCTCTAATTTTTGGAGATTCAAGACAGTTACCGAAGATTCAGCAAGAACCAGTTCTTTCAAAAGAAGCAAGTCAATGTGAATCCTCCATCTCATTAACTTGTTCATTTCAAGAAGTTCTAGCTGATGCTGATCTAGAGGAAGTCCCAAGTGCCCGTCATGAAACCCAATGAAGATTTATGCGGAAAGAATCTTCATCAACGTCTTTGCCAGCCAGTCAAGAAGAAGATTTTCAAAGATCGAAGACATATAATATCACAATCCTAGGGGAAGATTGTAGAGGCTAGATTATAAGGCTTGTAATATTAAATAAGTTGGGTTGGGCTTAGAAGGTTTCATTAGTTTAGTAGACTAGTTTGGTTATTGTATGTAGGCTAGTTTATGATTGGGCTTGGGTTTACTATTGGGTTTATGATCCAAAAGGGGCCCAATAGTAAACCCAATGGGGGTCTATATATAGACCACTTGACCTCCTCATTGGATGGGGGCTTGAGTTTACGATTTTAGAGAGAGACAAGAGTGATTACGATTCTGTATTTGTACCCGACAAGGTTTCTTGTGTGCAAAGATCAAGTTTTTAGCGTTTAATCATCGTATTCTTCGTGTTTCTTCTCTTCTCTATCTTGAATCAATCATAAACGAGGATTCCGCACTCGTTTGTGATATCAGTATCGTGTTTTGGGAGATTTTCTGGACCTACAAGAACTCCATCAGGAATCTTCTTTGAAGACTTTTGATGCTTCCCATTAGAATCCTTCTACAGAAATGAGGATTTCTATAGAATTTTGAAGATCAATGTAGGGAGGAATTCATAGTTTTGTTTAGTCGGCTTGTTTAGTTTAGTTTCATTTGTAATGTTGTCTTTTTGTTAGCTAGCGAAACTACCGAGCGAAACTGTTGTCTCGCTCGGTATCTAGATTAGGGTTGTCTCAGTGACAGTTTCGCTTGGCCAGCGAAACTGCCAACGAAACTGTCTACTGATCTGTATAAATAGTAGCCTTTGTGCTCTCATTTGTAACCTTTGCAACTTTAGCAACCCTAATACAAGATTTCTGATTATTGGTAAGTTTGGTGACGGCTAGGAGCATTCTATTCAATCTTTGTAGCTATTGTTCATCTCTTATCATCTATTTGGTTGTAGTTGTGATTGTTCAATACTAAAAACCCATTTTAGCTATTGGAAATCATCTTTTATTGATATTTGATTGGTTTTCTTCTCAAAACACCTTCATTAGCACTGATTAAGATCAGTGAGGACCAACAAATTTAGTCTGTACATAACTACTTTGGAATTTCCGGAGTAGTTCTGTATGAGTACAGAAATCATGCAGAAATCTGTAATTCATACAGACTTTCATATCCTTTCTCTTTTAAGGACATATCTTGTCTTTTCTTCTAATACTTGACTATTTTGTGTTACATTTATATTGTGTTCTAACAATCTCCCCCTAAGTATTTGAAGAAAATAAACAAAAAGAGAAAGTAACATATGCATAGATCATCTTCATTGATCTTTTTACAAAATACTAAAGAAGTCTTGTTTATCATAATTTAAAATAAGTCTTTTCTCATTTTTTCCCTACAAGTGAGTGAGTTAATTTCAAAGCTATACTTTGTAGTGCATTCTTCCAGTAGGGTTTTGAAGATTGTTCTTTCTTTTATCAGTGCACTAATTTCTGCTTTGATGACTTCCTTGGTGTCGCTGTTGTTCGTCTTGCATTTATCTAGAATAAATAGGAAGAATTCTAAGGCCGGATTTGTATACTTCTATTTTTCTTTCAGCATGAAGAACCTTCTTTCTTTAGAGTGATCTCTGAAACATATACCAGAGATTGGGTTGAGAAATGCAGTTCCGGATCCTCTCCATGAAACTTCAGGAGGGATAGTCTCATTTGGCTTTGTTAAAAACAGTAAAGGGATGTTGGATTCTTTTGCTAGTTCGACATCCACCTGTGCCTGTCTTCTGAACATCCTTTTACCAGCTTCAATTCCTTGATATAAAGCAGTACTTACCCTTTTTTTTAGGGTAGACCTGAGAAGTACTTTATAAATGACACCAACTGTATTAGGTTAAATTGCTATAGGTCTTTATCAGTGAATTCCTTGATGCTTTCATCATTTGTCTTCACTGTGTAAGAGTTGAAGTGATCTACCCATAGGTGTTTTGTTATAGGTTGGGCCTTGATTTGTTTGAACTCAGTAATCAGAGGCATTGTGTAGTTTGGATCTTCCTCAGCTGAGATTCCGGTGGACCTGTCAAAAGCTTTTCATGATAGAGGGCTCATTGTGGGTCTGTCTTCTTCTCTCTTGAGTAGTTTCTTTTGCAATTCTCTTACTTCTTCCCAGATGATTTTTTGCATATTTTGCTTTTCAGTGTAATCATCTACAAAGGTTGATCCAGATATTAAAGATCCGGCTAATGAGGATGATTGTATTTGAGTCTGTTTAGCTGAGTTCTTCTTTGTTATTCTGGTGAAGAGGGGTTGAAGAAGCATTTGTTTTCTGGGCAGTCTATGTTGGTGGCGTAGGGGAAGAAGGAGGTGGAGGAGGAGGCATGCCTTCATAAGCTTGAGATGAAGGTTTGCATTTCTTTGATTTTTTTTTCTTGAATTGATATGTTTCGTCTTCTTCTTCACTTGGATCATTACCTTGAAGTCTTGTTTTCTTTACTAGAGGTTGAACATAGATTGTGATCAGCTTTCTTTTCTCATCTGTTCCTTTTACCTTTTGCTTCCATTCTCTTTCTATTTCTCTCATCTGATCTTCATGAAAAGAGTGTTTGATATCCAGATTTACTGAAGTTAGTTGATTTCTTGTCAAGTTGCTTCTGACCAACTTTATTACTTCTTGAGCCTCCTTTGCTTGATTTCTGCCCATGTCTTCAAGAGTCATTTTCTTGTTTATTAATTCTGTAGAGAAATTTTTAATGATTGGTTCATCATCGCTTGTGTCTACAGATTGCAGCCTTTGAAGACTTTTGTTGATGTCTTCTGAAATCTTGTTGGCCTCTTTACTTAGTTCTTCTTTCCAGGTTTTCAGCTCATCTGCTAGATTATTAAGTTGATTGGTGTTCTGAGTTGTGTATCTTTCCACCTTCATAAGTTTTTCTGAGTTTGAGAACTTGAGTTATCCTAGTTCATGAAGGTCAAATTTCTGATCCTTTTTTAAATTAAATATTTTCTCTCTGATTGTTTGAGAGAATATTAAGAGATCAGATTTAAGTAGGATACCGGGTAAGCTTGGAGTTGGATTAACAGATGATCTTTCTCCTTCTAACATACCAGTAGACAACACATGTCAAGTAGTTTTACTAACAGATTCTCTGTTGAGAGTTTTGTTAGTGCCAAGAAGACAAGAAATATCTGATGTTCCTAGGTCTTCCACATTCATTGTCTTTATCTTGGATGATTCAGACTAATGTGTTGTTTGATTATTCTCTTCAGAATGCTCATGTGTCGAATCTTTAGGGAACCAATCCCTGTGGATTCTTTCCAAGATTCCTTGACTCATTGAGTCTCCACTAGTTGGTGCTTGCTGATGACTCTTAGAGTCATCAAACAGGCTGGGCTTGGTGGCTATTTCAGGAATATGGATCTGAGGAGGTGAGTTTGGTGAGCTAAAGTTGAAGTCTTTATAGGCTGAGGTGGTGGAGTTGGATATGGGAGAGTTAGATGAAGTTTTGTTAGATTGACTGATTCAGAAAAGTGGGATGTTTGTGGGCTGTGTCTAGGGGTTGGTTCTTCAGGTTCAGATGAGTTCTGTTTCTGATGTTCTATTCCTTCTTCGTATTTTATCAGAACTGGGGAACCATCTGGTATATTTAAAAGTAATGAAATAGGTACAGAGGATATAGAGTGTATTATACCTGATTCAAACTTTTTCAGAATTTTCAGAGTGGTTGACCTATGCTTAGCTCCTGTCATAGCTAACGATCCTTCCTGACACTTTTTGAAGATGAGTAGAGAAAGAAACCTTATAAATGGAATGTGGGTAGTTTCTTTCTTTTCCTTATGTTTATCTTTAATTCTTTTTACTAGACTCCTCCACAGCATAGCTCCATAATCTATTCTTTTATTCAGAATTAGAGCGACCATCGTGGATATACTTATTCACTAGCTTGATTTGAAGACCCGATATTTTCAGTTAGGCTGTAGATGAGAGTGTGCATCATCAGTTTCCACTTTCTTTCTAGCTGATTGATGTTTATTCCTGAGATTGTGGTAAACCTTGTTCCTTTGTTCAAGGAATTGATGGTTTTGAGAATTTCTGTTTTAGTTAGGGGCTGGGCAGAGTCTTTTGGTGCTTTGAGATCAATAACTTGTCTGAAGTCTTCTTCTGAAAACTGCAGAGTTGTTGTGGATCGATCTTCGTTTTCAATGAGTGCTTTAATCCATACCTTTTTGGTCACAGTTTCAGTTTTTACTCTTATTGTTGACCAGACATTCATAAAAGTCTCTTTGGTGATTTCTTCATCTTCAGTGAGAGTTTTCATGAGAGGCAAGTACCTTAACGCTTCTATGATGATTTGTACATCGTTTGAGTAAGCCGGTGGATTTAGGTTTGCTCGCATATTGTTTTGCTCTATGTTGAATGTTCTGAACAGGGAGATTTGAGAGGATGAGGCCATTTTGATTGTTCTAAGAAATGCTTTGCTTGGTGAGGATTGTGATTTTAGGAACGGTGTTTGATTTGGAGCATGAGTGAGGATTTTATGGCAGGGGAGAGATTCTAGGGTTTTAACGGCTCTTTTTCACCGATTAGATTGACTGGGTGGTGAAACGGATGTCCGTTGGATCATTGATTTTCATCGTAACTAAAAAAGTTACCGTTTCAATTTATTGGGAGCTTTTAACATCTTCATTATCGGTTGGGATTTCTTGATGAATAATTTTTTTGATCCCAATTTTCAAGGTGAGATCAAATGTGCTTTTCTTCCAACAACTGCAGTATTTGTCTCTCCCCCCCCCCCCCTTTTTGTGTGTGTGTGTGTGGAAAAGTACGTCAAAGATCTAATCATTTCTTCTTTTTGTTTCATTCTAGCATTCTAGCTTCTGTACAGAACTACTTGGGAATTTCCGGAGTCGTTCTGTATGACCAGTTTCTTAGTAAAAAGCAAAAGAAACACAGAATCACTAGTAGTAATGTTTTAGTTTAACACAACTTTGAGCTTTTCTTACAGCAATCCCAAAAGATCCAGTTTCAACAAATTTTCCAACATTTTTTCCAACGAGATACCTAGTACAGAACTTATTTAAACATTAAGTTTAAGTGAGTACATGTAGTTCTACAGGTACAAGTTAGGATAATTCTGGTGGCAACTGGAGGATGTGCTCTAGCTTCAAGTTAGAGAGGAATGTTGTTATGAGAGATGGGTCTCAGGTCTTCATCTTCTTCCTCTATTATCTCATATGGAAGTCCAGAGATGTGAAGACCAAGATACCTTTGAGAAGGCACAAAAGTTGGGTAGGATATTTGCGGGGGATTGCTTCCCATTGCTTGGCCTGGCAAATCATTGTTGTAACAAAACAAGGATATAGAATAACTCTCTCTTCTGCAAGGAGATAGCAGTTGTTTTTCATTATCTGCAAAAGATAGTGAGAGAAGTTTATATCCAATCTGTGAATTAGAGCATGCATGACCATTTGATTGTCATGGTCAGCAAGATGATGATTATTGACCCGGGAAGAGAAGCAGAGTTGAATTTGAAAAAAGAAGAATTGCCAGATGTGGGGAAGGTGGAATTTGTTGGCCTGTTCTTCGAAAAAATTTCCATCATACCCAATATCAATGAAGGTTTCAATGACTTAGGCCCTGTTGAAGTGAATGGCTCCATTTTTGTCATTCAGACTGAGAACAGGGAGAATGGAGTCCTTCGTGATATCAAAGGTGAGGTGATTCACTCGAGTTCTTATTGTGCTTCCAGGTAGGTTGGGTTCAGATCTTGCATTGACCCAGAATTCCCTTAGAAATTCATATCTGAACGGAGTGTTTTGGTTAAGTGCAAACCTAATAGCACAAGTTTGCAAGAACCTCATCATTCTGGTAAAGGTTGGTTTATGGTTGGAGGTACTAAGACAGAGGTTGTGAGTTTAGTGAAGTGGAATTTGGAAGGCTTTTCTGTCTAACAGAGCTTGAAAATCCATTTTCTGATGAATATTTGAATGAATATTGGATTTGTTTAGATGTGTACTTGGGTGAGTTTGAGAGTGATATCCATATATTTGTAATCGGGAAGAGTTCAGAAGTCTGGATATTTGTTATCGGGAATTAACTCTTATTTTCTTCATTCTCCTAATTTTAGAGTTATTATTACCTTTTTTGTATTCTTTAACTCACAAAGATTTGTTTCCCGATATGCCTATTGCTATTTAAGTATGTGATTTGATGGGCATCATTTCTTATCAGGAAGAGAAAGTCAACTTTTTAAAAAGACATTCTGAAAGTGACAAGTGTCTCTTTAGATCATTTATTGAAGAAGGAGGAAAAGAAAAAAACATGAAACATTTAAAAAAGAAAAGGACTCCCCCTAGATATGTGCATGATTGGGAGTCATTTAGTTGATACAGATATTCTTCAGAAATTCTGAAGAGTATCTGTTCAAGCAAAAAAAAACTTTATTTGGTTTTTGGAACCCATTTGTTTTTGGGTTTTTTGTTTGTCGTTTCAGTGGTTTCTTTTCTTTTTATTTTTACAGATTTAGAAAATACACTCAAGGAGGTGTTACACTTTGCTGAGTATATTTGTTTAATGTTGTAGTGTTTTCCAATAAGTTTTACCATTTCATTACACATGTAGTGCTTGTAGATGGTACTTTCTCCAAAGCTTTCAAGATTTAGACTTGAGGAGTTGGTTGACTCAGATTTGGTTTGTTTAAGTCATCAGGTTTGGACTGAGTGTTATATGAAGTTTCAGAGACTGGACTTTTTCTTTTGCCGTAGATGTCCAGTTGTGATTCATTTTGACTGCTGCTTTTTACAATGACAGTCTTGAAGTTTATTGTCCCTTGAACATACCCAATCCCTTGCCCATGATTTCTTGGTGTGTTTGTCATATTTTCAAGTTGATCATGAGCATTTATGAGACCGTTTATTTTCTTTGTTTCCATGTGCAATCTTTGATATAAGGTTCAGTCTCATAGTGATCAATTTTGGCTTTATTGCTCAGGTTTTTTGTTTCTAGTTGTCTTAATCTCAACAATTATTTTTCTCTATCCCCTTTTAGTTAATGAAGTTCAGATAGGAGAGAGTTAATTTCTTCTTCAAAAGTTTTAAACTTGTTTTCATTTAAGAGTTTATTTCTTTTAAAGTTTTCTTGAAGAACTTTGTAGTTTATTGACATGTTATTAAATTGAAAGATTAGATCAGTGTGAGATGAGCTTACTTGTTTCCATGTGATATTTCAGAGAGATTAGTTGAGAGAGATTCATCGTTTGTCATAAGACATTTGTTGGAATGACATTCTTCATCTGATGATGACTCAGAGTCCCAGTTCTCAACTTCAGCCATTAATGTCTTTTCTTTCTGCATGGCTTGTTCATACTTCTATTGTAGTATGCAGCATCTTTGAGTGTTTTGTTCCACATTTGAAGCACTTTATCTCACTCTTGTCAACTTCAGGTTTGTTGTATTTAAATGACTGTTTCTTGCTTTTTTCATTTTTGGAAAAATTGTTTCTGGTTGACCAGGAAGGATTCTTTTTGAATCTACCAAACTATTTGGTCAGTAGTGCCACTGATTTTTCAAATGACTCATTTTCTATTTCACTCTCAGAATGTTCATTTTCTGAGTCACTTAATTCTTTCCATTTTGAGTGGTTTGACTCTTGTTTGATATGTCTTTTCCTCTTTTCAGAATAAAGAGTCAGTGGATCCAATTTGGATTTTGAAATGTCCAGTATTTCAGATTCTTGAGAGTCTAGAATACAAAAGTGATCATCTAAGCTTCTTTTTTTTAAGTCCAAAGTTGATTGAAGAGTAATGGTTAGACTTCTCCATTCATGAGGGAGACTTTTGATAAATTTAATGTTTGTTTCCTCATTGTATTTAGAAACATTGAACTTTCTTATATTGTTGATTATTGTGGCAAAATGATTGTAGGTGTTTAAAAGTGACTCACTTGGGAGTGACTTGAAAGATTCATATTCGTTTAGTGCTTTAATTCTTTTATTTCTTTTCATTTGATCCCCCCCCCCCTCATCAAAGAACTTCTCAAGGTCATCCCATATGCCCTTGGCTGAGGTGTTGCAGTCAACTTGATAGAATATTTCATGAGGAAGATCCATGATGAGGACTGTCTTGGCTCTGTCCTCATTTATTTCTTTGGTCTTGTATTCTTCACTCCACGATTTCCTTTCTTCAGGAATGGTGCGAGTGGGTGCACCAGCTACGGTTTCAGTTTCTTTTATCTCGGGAATGTCAACTGTGGGGCAATGGGGTCCCTTGGCTATGCATTCCAACAGGGAACTATCAACTTCTGTTAGGAAGTTGGTAATTCTGATTTTCCACTGTGGATATTCCTCCCTAGCAAGCATAGGTGTGACAACTGCCAAATTCCCTGGTTAACCCCGTTAATAACCTGTCAAGTCTTTGTTAAAGTGTACTAGTCTTTTCGTATCAAATGTATTGTCACGTGCACTACCGAGACAGTCCTGACACTTTGGTTGATCACCAATCCGATATAAGTAGACCAACGATTCTATATTGTTATGATAATTCATGATTATTTGTGATTATGTGTAATTTAGATAAATTAGATATGTGTCATAATATGTGATGCATTTAGAATACCGTACATCCCATACTATTTGTTAGTTGCAAAAACCGAGGCATAAACCTTCCTATGTCTTCCTAGTCCATTCCCTAGGCCAACAAGACTTGGGTCAAGCCTTGTTCTCCCCCACTCCTTCATATGGATCGAAATTTTAAGGCCTTGGGCCTTACTTGCTCGCCAAGTTTGCACAAGAAAGGAAAGGGAGCCAATTTAGGAAAGGATTGCAATCAAGCCAACCCTAATCCTCCCTCCCCCTCTCATTCATGACATTCACACTCTTTCTCCCTCTCTTTCACGAAATCAGCCCCCTCCCCTCCCCTCTCCTCTCTCTCTTTTCGAAAACCCTAGCCACCATACTCCTCTCTTTGAAGTTCTACCAAGTGGATATAAGGTTAGCATCTTGGTTTTCTTCTTCATAGTTTCGTGTTTAATTAGTTGTTCTAGTGTCTATATGAAATTGATCTATTATGGAAAATTCTTATTTTAAATTTGGTGAGGATGAGGTTGTCTGAGAGATGGATTCTTACTTGAATTAGAACCCGTATGAATTTTTTGGTGTTAATTGCATGCTTATTTGAAAAGGACAGATTCTTACTTGAATTAGACCCACTTGCGCGAGATTGTGGTTAATAAAATTTTGGTAAAACATATAATAAGTTGGATATAAACTAAATTAATGATCTAGAAATTTTTAGAATTTAACTCAAAGTTATTGATGAGTTATAACCCGAACTCTATGTCATTTACTAAACGCTGGACAGATTCTGTCTGGAAATTTTGTCCAACTTGCAAATAACATAACTTTCTCATCCCTCATCATTTTGAGGTGATTCTTTTTGGAAAATAACTTTGGTGATTTATCTTTGAAATGGCAGTAGTTAGAGGTCCTGGTTAACGTGACAATTCACTGATTTTGAGGATACAAAGTCGGTGCGCAGCTGTCCTAAATTTGTGATGCTTGTTTTGTGTTTTGCCATGTGACTTGTATGATAGCTATGGACCTTAGGTACATTGCATGAATGTAGGCTACTTAGGATAGTAAAACTTTCTGTTGACTTTCATTGACCAAGCCTCTTTGATATGACCAGTTAGGCGACCTCAATTCTTGACTAATTGATTGACAATGTGTAACGTTCCACATGCTTCAACAACTTGTTATGTTTCCAATTTGCTTATGTGTTGGGTTAGTCTAAACCCCTAGGTTATGTAACTTTACATAAATACAAGTCCTATGTCCCCACTTCGTGGGAATGGCAAGACTGTAGGAGGTTGACCCGTTGACCTCATACCGTACGGGTGTAGAAGTCATCATAGTCCTAGTTGCTTGATGTGTGTCACCTTCACCACCTTAGTAGCATGATACTAGGACACCAACTCTCGTATGATTTACATGAATTCAATTACACGTTCATATGCTTTACTACACTTGATCAACCATTGAGTCATGGGTCTGCATGTCGGTCAAGGTCAAACAGTCAAAGTCAAACTTGTTCTGTGATAGGTCATAGGCGACCTTACTTTCCACTGGTACACACGAAATGTTTTTCTTTTTGTTCTCGAGACACGACTAACTCTTAGACCACACTCTTAGTTCTTACTCTCATTTCAAAATGCGAAGCACTTGGCTCAAGTGCGGTTTCTTGTAGCAGCTCTCCCTAAGGTGAGTTTCATGAACCGTTATGTCACATCCCGTTTGGGTTTTGACATGCACATTTCACGGGTTACTCGATAACCTGCACAACGCATGTTAAATACTGAATACACATTATCACATGTCTCTAGAATAGCCTATCCATTTTAAGACTTTACACTCGGACCGTTAATAAAGTAAATTAGCATGGTAATATTTAGTAGTACTACTGGGGTCTGACAAACCCCGCTCAGCGGGCACGGGATGCCCACCCGACTGGCGGTCGGACTGAGTTAATGTCAGCCAACACTACCGTTTTCGGATAGACACGGGGAAAGGCAAAACGTATAGGTTAATCCTACATGCACTTAGTCAGTCTCGGTTGCGCACTTTCTCTAAACATGAACTTAGGTTAGCTACCTACGATAGTTTCAGTATTGTAACACATTTTACGTATGAATATAATATATATATATATATGTCGGGTATAACGGTAGGTTATACTACTTATGTGAACTCACCAGCGTTAGCTAACACTCGATTTTACCAAACTTTACAAGTCGCTAGGAGCTACTGGACTTGGTGCGTGGGCGGGCACTTTTCGGTTATTTAAACATTTGTTTTGGGAGATTATTTTAATAACTGTTTACAGGGAATGGTTCTATTGTCTTACTTATATTTCATGCGCCTTGTTTTGCGCAACATTTGAAAATGCTTCCGCTGGTTTTTGACAACTTAAACTATGGTTTGATTTACCATTAAATGCAAATATTTTCTTTTACAACTATTGTATGGTTGGTTTGTAATCAAAGACTCAGGTCCTGGTCTATTATCACACCCCACACGGTGAGACTCCGTTAGTGGTAAATTAGGGGTGTGACAATAGGAGGTTTTGCCAATGATCCAAGTGATTTTCCATTGTTCCAGCTTGAAGACATTTTTTTAGAGAGTGTTAGAGAAAACATGTTAAAGAGCAGGAACGTTGAATATTGATTATTCAATCTGCTCTGATACCAATTGTTGGGTCCCGTGAGGGGCTCTTTAACAATATTGGCACAATTTGATTTAAACAAGATAAACAAGTTGCGGAAAGTAAATCAAATTGGAAGACAGCAATTCATAAAATGGTTATTCTGTATATCTCAAATGTAAATAATGGTTTACACGAGTTATAGTATAACTATGTATCAACAGAAATAACTTTTCTATGGGAGTGATGTTGTAATTGCTTTGAGATGATATTGAATTGTATGCTTGATGTCTTGCTCTGTTTGGTGAAGTCAGCTTGGTATTCATAGGAAGATGTAGCAATTTTCTTTGGATAAGGTGGTTGAGGATGGTTGAATTTGGAGTGTGTCAGAATATATAGAGATAAATCGAAGGCATTCAACTTATCTCTTTTTCAACTGTCTTCAACTGCTTTCATGATTAATGCCAAGTTGGTATTCAGTTTGCTTGTTCTTCACACAAAGGCAAAATTTGTTCTTCTCGTAATCATTATCTTCTGATAGTCCGGAACTCCTTCAGGACTCTTCTTTGAAGACTTTTGATGCTTCCCATTAGAAGCCTTCTACAGAAATGAGGATTTCTATAGAATTTAGTCTGTACAGAACTACTTCGGAATTTCCGAAGTAGTTCTGTATGAGTACAAAAATCATACAGAAATATGTAATTCATACAGACTTTCATATCCTTTCTCTTTTAAGGATATATATTGTCTTTTCTTCTAATACTTGACTGTTTTGTGTTACATATACATTGTGTTCTAACACGCTTGAACGATGTGAACGCTTGAACAAACTCGTGTGACAGTAACTGTAAAAGGTCGGGGTTGCGATAATAAATCTATTGGCTTGACAAGCCCACTTGACCTGCCATGGATTGGGCGCCTAGTAATTGAAAAGCCTTATTGTCAGAGTTGGCTCATACACTTTTATTTGCTCTATTTCATATCAAGTTTACTATGCTCGATTACACTTAACTCATAGATCGCATGATTTACACTTATTATGTACGTTAAACCTATGTTTACTCACCAACTATTCCTAGTTGACCTTTATTTTGTACATGTTACAGGCTTTGCTACTGATGTTGTTGATCACATTGATGACACTTTAGGATGCAAGTGGACTTAGTGAGACCTAAATTAACCAAGTTAATCTGTAATCTGCCATTGCATTGTATTGAATTACCATAAATTACTCTATTGCTATGAAATGAGCTGATTAAGAATATTGCAACATTTAATTAGTGTTCTGTGCATATGGACAATCATCGCGCTCTAAAGTATTCCGCCGTTGGTTAGGGTGTGACATGAAGCTCCTAAAAAATTGTCCTGTCGGTCATCCACTCACAGCTGACACACCTATTAGCCATGCCCTCCTCAAGAATTCCAAGGAACGCTGAATTCATAACATGTCAAGGAAATAACATTCAAATTCTCACAAATGTGTGTGGAATTAGATTTGTAGTCATCGAAGAAACCATCAGAAAAGCTCATCAGATCAAAGATGTACATGATGCCACTCCCTACTTCAACAGAGATGAGGTCATTTAAACCTTCCTAGATATAGGCTATGTAGGGAAATTCTATGATGGAAAGGCAGATAGAAATCATCTGCCACATCTATGGCAGTACTTCTTCACAAAGATTTAACTATGCTTCTCCTCAAAAGGTTTCAATTATCAACTTGCATATCGTGATGCTCAATGTGTTATGCATGCCCTGATAAAGGGACTCAACATGAACTTTTCACTCTACCTGCTAAGGTATATAAGGATAAATCTTGAGAGTCCAATAAGTGAAAGATTCATTATGTATCTAAGATTTGCCATGTGCATATTCGACAAGCTTTGCGCTAGGAAGGAATACCAAGGGTGATCCAAACAATGCACATGGTCTCCCAACAAAGTCTACCCAAAAGAGGAATGATCATCACTTGTTCTCCTCAAACACATGGTTGTCAGCCTCCTTTACCAGACGACCCATATGGATTACACAATCATCTTCCACTGCAAATGGAGGCCAGAACCTTTCCTCCAAAAGCCTCCAAGACCACCTCCCACAGTATGTATACTGATGTACGCTAAATTATACATATTTTTATATCAAATATTTCATGCATTTTGGGTAATTTCTGATTAACTATTACCAAACAGTGTAGTATTGTTTTCTTTGTAGCTTTTAGTTAATCTAAGAAAAAATCATAAAAGGAGCTAAAATTGCAGAAAAATATGAAGGAAATGAAGATTATATGAATTTTGGCCTTGAGCACGGCCCGTGCCCTACTTGGAGCATGGCATGTGTCGAACTCCACCAGCTTCCAGAAAGTTGACTTTTTCATATGACAAGCACGACCCGTGTCAACTAATAAGCAAGACATTTGTTGTGTACTATCATGATATGCAAGATCTTCTGCCTAGCACAATTCGTGCTCTATTCAACATGGATCGTGTCATGGGTGACACGACCCGTGTTGATCGTCACGAAGTTAGCCTATAAATACCAGCCTTCCTTCTCCCATTTTCCTTTCTCAATTTTTTCTCGTCTCTAGTTTACTACCACGTTTTTCATCTTTTGAGCCATTTGTTTTGGAGTTCTTAGTTTATTCGTCAAAATTGTAAGAACTTTAACTTAATTATATTTTGATTTGTGTTTGTCTACAAATGTTTCATCTTGTCTTAAGGCTATCATTAAATCCATGTTTGGCTAATTTCTTACACTCACTTGGGGGAAAACAAATATTTGGCAGGTTGGTAAAATGAGTTTATAAACTCACCTTAAGGTGTGTAATAATGATGTTGTGAAAACTCTTTATATTGAAAGTTTATTATTAACCTTTAAGTGTATTGCGAACCATTTTAAAAGTCAAAAACCCATCAGTCGGCCAGTGACACCCAACTAGGGGACGATGCATGATTCATGAACCTGGTGACTCGCATCTTACGCAAAGCAATACATTCTTGTGTTTTATGTCTATGTAAACAAACACGGTTTTCACACATGTGCGGTCTGCAGGTATTGGTTGGGATACGGGTTGGTGATATTTTGCCACTGCGTAGACGCGATAGTGGACTTGGCTCTGATTACGCTGCCATGCATGCGCGAGAGCGGTGAATGGTGGATACATACCTTAGCTCCTTATAAAGAACTTTTCTTAATAAAATAATTCGGTGCATGGGTTGTTCCCCTGCTAGGTCATGACAACATATCCAAGTTTAACAGTACTTTAACCAAAGGCCCTACAACTAAATGGCATTCATGCACACTATATTTTTTTACTAAAACAACGGTTCTCCAAGAAGTCACCTTTGCGGATGAATAACGGGAGGAACGTGAGATAAGTTTAAGGCTGAGAGGCGGTCCCTCTCACCTGCTAGTAACAATCTTAAGGGAAGTTTATAATAAACATGTTACTAACTCTGCAATTGACGAGTCCTCCCGAGTGACATTATCTGGACTGAATTAACTAAAACCCACTTTATTTTATTTTATCTTTTCTTACTTTTACCTTTATAATTACTAATCTTAAAGTTTGAATTGGTTAGCTTTTAATAAAGGTGAAGTATCAAGAGCTCTCCCTTCTTGTGTCCTTGGACGACCTCGGTATCTTACAATCATTGTATTATACCAAAAATGGGTGCACTTGCCCTAGTGTGTGGTGTATGGTGATTGTTTATTATCGTGTTCATAAATGTAAAGCTTGAGCAATAGTGGTGTTGAAACTGCCCATAATTTTCATATCTTTGTATATACTCACCGCACACCATGTACAACAGCCTATACATATCTAAATATTTATGTGTAACAAAAAGTTGTCATTCAAAATCTCAGTGGTAACAGACCTGTGTGAGAAAACCTTTGTGGTATAGTGAATGTGGTTAGTATTATACGTTAATGTTAAAGTTTAGAAAATAATATTATTATTTTTACTACCTTAATCAAAGTGAGAAATTAATTAAGAATTAATAAGAAGATCAATATCAATCAATGATTAGGGTAACTTCAAAACGTCCGATCCTAAATTAACAACGGTCATATTGCATATCCGTTGGATTATCGACGGATGAAGAAGCGAATAGAAAAGAGTCTAAAAACAAATCGCTAATCAAGAGCAAATCAAGGAATTAAGATTATGAAGGTAAAGCAGAAAAACACTCACTTTAAATAAAAGTTCGGCATCAACAAACATTCCCCTGAATAACACTACTCTTAAAATACAACGTATCTCGCTGTATATTTTGTCATCAAAACTTTCCCAATGGCATCATCATCATCATCGGCTCCTACAATGAACACTCGATCAATGGTAAACTAACCACCACACTCCAATCTAATCAAAGTAAAAGCCTCATCTAGCCAAAATCCTAACCCAAGACAAAAAAATTCATGCACCAAGTCCCCAAACTTCCAGATTTTAAACCTAAAAGCCAATAATCAACCCGGAGATTTAACACCCAAAAAATATGAAAAAGAAGTTCAAGTCATAATAGAATCCCTTAAACATAGTCCTATAGCCAAAGCCTTAACAGTAAATCAAGCTTGTCCAACAAACCTTCTCATGAATGTATGGTCAGCGATTAATATAAAAAAGGTGAGAAGAAACAACATAGAAGTAGAAGAACTTCATGACTGTTATGATGAAACGGAGGAACACACCAAAAATCTAGTCTTCCTAGAAGAATATTTTAAGGGAAATTCTGGATCTCCCAGAAAACAGGGAGTATGATGCCAATCCTACCAAGGAGGAACTAAAGGAAATGTTTAAAATGACTCATAGAAGTAGAATTTATAGCACTAAATCACCAAATTTATGAATTTGGAATTGCAACTCTTCTACCAAAATGGAGATTCATGGTCAATTTTCTCAATGTTACCAAGAGTTCAAGAATAGGATCTGGGATCAATCAAGTGTATATATTCTAACAGTCAAGAATGGAATCGTACATGCAAAAAAACATTGACTATGGATATTTAATATGGAAGAGTCTAGTAAAGAAGGTTCCTAACAAGGATTAGGCACAAAGAAAACAAACTTTGCTCCCTATAGCAGATTCTTTGCTGAGTTAATTCATTAAAGTTATAAGTGGTACATCATATGAGGCCATGATAGACTAATTCCAAGACAAAATCTTTAAAGTCAAAAGCAACTTCAAACCTGGTAAAATCCATCCCTTCTCCCCTATACCACTGGCTATGGTAAATTCAATTCCAAGTGATTTTGTCATCCTAACAAAATACGTGGAAGATTTGACAAAACATGAACAAAGCCCAAGCCCAAACCAACCAACCAATTCTGACAACCAAAGTCCTCAACATAGCCCTCGGCACTCTCACTTCTTGCAGAGTATCAACCAAGCAATAACACCCACAAACCAAGCTCCAAACCTTCAAACTTCCCTACAACACTCTCCCCATTCTCCCACAAACAGCCAATCCTCAAAGTGTGGTTCCTGATCGTCATGTGAAGTATTGAATACAAGACAAAGATGTGCATGTTTGCTGCTTGCCGAACTCCTGGCGAACTCCAAGTTCGGACAGGTCCGAACTTGTCTGAACTGTAGGTTCGGACCATCGGGGTTTCAGCTAGTATATATAGTTTGTCTTGTGTAGAATTTGGGATACTTGTACGTTTTGAGTCTTACTTCTATCAAGTGTACTCTTTGGTTCTCTGTGGTATAATACAAGTTTCTTTGTATTTACATCTTGTTTTCATCCTCATTTTACATTGATTTCGATACGACTAAGTAGATGATCTACCGCTGACACATTTTCAAGTGGTATCAGAGCTGTTGGCTCTTTCTATGGTCTAAATTCATCATTTTTCTTAAGTTTGAGACGTTAAATCTTCTGTTAGGTGTGATTGAAAGTGTTTCTGGTTGCTATTTAACCAATCGAGTCTTTCTGAGTCATGTTTTTACCTAACAGAAGCATCGGGATGTCGAAATTCATTCAAATTTTAAATCTGGTGCATTTTTGAAAATTTCCAGTCGAGTTCGTCTCAGGTTTGGCCGAAGAACAGATCTGAAAAATAACCGCTCCGAACTCCAGGTTCGGACAGCGTTTAGACATGTTCGGACGTCCGAAGGTCAGGTTCGGAAGATCAGGTTCAGATGAGGTTCGGTTGAGGTTCGGAGGAAGTTCGGAAGATCAGGTTCAGAAAAAGTTCGGACGAGCTCGGATGCATTTTTAATGAAGCACGGCCCCAGCCAGGGGCTGCCGCCCCTTGGACCCCGCTTCTCAGGGGCGCTGCCCCCGAACCCCCGTTAGGTGGGAACTTCAAAGAAGCAAATCATTTATTGGGTTTACCCTTGATTCGATAGCTATGGGGTGTTATGTTTGAAGAAAAT
This sequence comes from Deinandra increscens subsp. villosa, assembly GCA_039602395.1. Lineage (NCBI taxonomy): Eukaryota > Viridiplantae > Streptophyta > Magnoliopsida > Asterales > Asteraceae > Deinandra > Deinandra increscens. Next base: position 18,057,011 of record JBCNJP010000025.1, read on the forward strand.
CTAGATTCCGATACTTGTTATGAGTTAGTGATTGAATTTCAAGAAATGAGTTTGTGGGTAGTCATTGTTCTTGATGATGGACAGAGATTCATGAACGGGTGTTTCTGATGATGGACAAAGATTCTGAGACATTGTTATGATTACTTAGGAACATTTGTCTGAGATTATCTTTCTACACAAACTGAAGATTAAATGAGATTAAAGATTCCGTGTGGGCCACTTGAGTTTATCATTCCACTAAAAACATGTGGGGTTGGAATCATAAGAAATTGAAGGTTTGAATATGTCACTTATTTAGGGGGAAATTGAGGACCCTAAAACTTTCAAGTTTCATGATTGAAAAAGTGAATATTCAAAAGCAATCAATTCAGGGATGATGGTAATTTTTTATCTTCACGGAAAGGTGGTGTTTTCTAATGTTCGTGCGAACTGATATGTCAAAGTTTTCGGTTATGGTTTGGAACTTTTTGTCATATGCCCGATACTTTCTTAAGTTGTGAATACTTGGCCAGATTCCAGTCTGCAACGAGATATACGTTTACCGGAGTAATATATTGGGATGGATTTCATGCTGAGGGGGAATTTTCGTGATTGAAGATGTTGATCGTGTCTGTTCTCATAAAGATCAGAATGTATTACAATTTGGTGAAGATTGAAGATTTCTGTCAAAATGCGGTGATGTTCAAGAATATTTGTTATAGTTTCCGGATACAACTTATGAAGTGAACCGTTATCATATTCCTAATGTAGAAGTGCTTGAAGCGAGGGGGAACTTTATTGGTTGTGGCGATTGTACAGGATTGGTGAACTGTTTCCTGCATACCTGATATTTTGGTCAAGGGGAGTTTGCTAAAGATAGAGGCGTCTGCAGCAAGCTGACTGAAGATTGCTAGAAGATCAAAGTCTGGATCCGACGGTAACGTCCAAGGGGGAATTTGTTGATACATGAATCTTGTGTGGCCGTTACTGTTCGAATTGTCAAACAGACTGATTTGTCGGAGACATGAACTGGGGTCCGAAACCCAGCCGAACTCCAGGTTCGGAGTTGTCCGAACCTTAGACGAACTCCAAGTTCGGAGGGAGTTCGGATGACACCCAGTTCAGACAGAATGAAGAAGTATAAATAGTTTCGTCTTTCTATTTCTTTGTAAGTTTCTGTCCTAAGTCTATGTGGTTCAATGTGTTGAGAGGGGAGACTCTGTCCAACCTCCCCCGGAGCTTAATCATTTGTATACTCCTTCGATTTATGTAACCATTCAACACGATATATGACAAAACTTCCGTCTCGATATTATCTACCATAGAATCGACCCGTATATGCTTTTTCACAAAGTCATCAATGTTTGGTGATTTCTTCACTCACCAAACAAACCAAAATACCTCACCCATGCCAGAAATCACCATACCTACCATAGTCACGAAGCCAAGCTTCTTCACTGACTCTAAAACCGAGAGTTAAGAGAATGCAACAACAAGTGGAGGTTCTATGAGCCAAGGAAACTTGGATGTGGATCAGTTTGAGGTGTTCTCGGATGACTCATTTGAGAACATACCTCGGTAAACAAAAGAAATTCTATCATAAGTTCTCCAATATGCTTGAGCTTGACCCTGAATCAGGTCTAGTAGTGAGAGTGGAAGACCAGATGCTGAAGCCTATGTTGAAGCTGCTAGCATTGACATATCACCCAAGAGTAAATCTCTCAACGTAACAGAAGGACATGTGTTGTCCCCTTCTAGCCTGTTAGAGAAAGGAGAATCATCTGTTGATCTCCTTTAAAAATTACCCAAAGAGGTAGTTTTGAAGTCTGAATTTGAGAAATTCTCAAAGACAATTGAATAAACATATCAGATTTCATTGTTGACCAAAATGACAGAAATTCAATAGACAGTTTCACAAGACTTTGTGAAGCTTGCAAAGGTCACAGAGCAAGCAAAATATAGTTCTGTGACTGTGTCAAAACTAGAGAGAGACCTAAAATTCTTCAGAACTGAAACCAACATGCAACTTAAAGATCTGTTCGACCAAATAAAGGCACTATAACAGAAGAATATAAAACTTGGAGCAAGTGGATCCTAAACACATGAAGATATTGAATCCAAGATGAATAACCTGATCCAAGCAATGAGAAAGGGTATGATCATCTAATAAGTCAAGAAAAGGAAGCATTCAACAGGGTAAATGAGCAGATAAGTATTATCAAAGAAGATATCAGTAGAAATAAAAGAAACATTATGGATTTAAATCAAAATCAAATCGTCCTGAATGGAAGGATCGATAGATTGAAAAGAAAAGTGTCATCAATAGCAAACAAATTCAATCCATCATCCTCCACTGCTCACAGAACATGAGAACTAGCATCAGAGAAATAAGCTCCTCCTGTCATCAACCTTGATGACTTAGCGCCAAAGAAGCTCACAACAAAAGCTGATAATGAAGAAAACATAGAAGGAAATAAGACGAGACAAGATTACATCTGATGAGGAACAAACACTTAAAAGAAAGAAACAAAGTGTCTGCAAGCCAACACTGAAACCAACAGGTTCTATGCCTCATCCTCCTCCTCCGCATCCTCTTCCTCCCCCTTATTTAAAATCTACTCCACGTAACACCACCTCTATGACACAAGGTAACATTCCAAAACAAGGTAGCTCTGCTCAAACAAATAAAAAGGGGAAACAAAAAAAAAAGTACCTTAGTTCAAGGAACCAAGAGCAACTACCACCAGGGAAGAAAAGATCACAAAGAGTCATCAATCACCAATGACCAGTGAATCTTTTGTATCACAGATAGTCTTTGATGATGACTACACGTCAAAGAAGAAAAAGGAGGATAAGATGGCATAAAAAGGGGGAGTTCTCCACCATGTTTCTACTTATGAAGAACAATTTCTACCAATGAGTCCTCTCTCAAGAGAAACATATGAAGAATTCTTCAATAATCAACCTCCTCCTTTCAACCCTCTTTACTCAAATGCTTCCATACTTGAGGTAGTTGATGGCAAGGGGAAAAAACACCCACCAGTGTTCGGTGGAAAAGTTTAATGTCTACTTCATAAGGAGAGCAGTCTAGCCAAATCTCACTCTCTAAATCATAGATGGTGACTTAGACCAGCTAACCCCAATGGACATCATGTCTCTTCTACGACACTTTAAAGATACAAACTCTACAAGCCTAAAGGTTAGAAGAGAAATATTTTGACTTCAACAAGCAGAGGAGAAAATACACAAAAGATTTGCAAAGATTGATTTTGAACTGGGCATAAACATCAAGCTGGACAAACTAAGCATCACTGAACCAAATGAAGCTATGCATGGTCCTATGATTAGGAACGGATCAGGAAAACTGGCCTTGATCCAGAAATTAGTATATGCTTCAAGGACCACTCAATAGAAAGGAAGTACTTGAGGCTAAATCAAAGACACAAATACTCAAAAATTGCCTTAAGGCTCTTCCTGTACCTCATCAACAGAAATACATTTACTCTTCCTAAAGTTGCGGTTGTAAAGACAAGACTCAAAGGATCATCGAAGAGCTGATGGATCACAGAAGATTCTACAAACAACTGTATGGAGAATGCACTATAGAAATCCATCAGAAATTCGGCGTCAAAATTGACAATTTTTCAGGAGAACTTAAATAACAGTCATAAATGTTAAATTTAATTATATTCTGTTGATCAATGAAAATGATCTCTTATCTATTTAGTTTCTTCAAACACTTTGGGTGAGATTGTTAGAACGTACAATTCAATGTAATAACCAAGTAAAAGTATTAGAAGAAAGATAAAATCGATAAATATCATAAACTGATAATAGAATCTGTAATTTCACATAATTTCTTTGAAATAAAACACAGACCTCTATAACCCCTCTGTGAAACCACAAAACACATAACTCTGTGTTAGGCTTCTAATAAAAAGCAGTTATAATCTTCAAAAGGAAATCCTAAAGGAGTTCAAGATTAACAGAAGACAAGAAGAATCCGAGAGTAAGTTGAATTAAGAAAAAGAAAAAAATTCTATCTGAGGTGGGCCCCCTCACTAAAAACAATATGGTTGAATAGCGATAAATTGGATACTTCATTCAGTTTATGTTAGCCACATTATTCCTTGAACTTGTTATAAATAGAAAGTCTTTCTCAACAAGAAAACCATGGCAAACAATTACAAAACTCTCAAACATCTTCAAAGATCTAAATTCTTACTCTTGTGATTATGAAAATATATTTATGTTCTTAAACATTCAAATTATAAAATCTTGTAACTATTTCTTATATCGAGATATATATAGAAAAAACCTTATTATAAGTTCTTTTCTTCTAGTTGATTTTATTTTCCGTACAATTACTATCATTGTTAAATCAACTGAACCATCTTTGATTGGATCCCTTTGGAACTTAACATCTACAACCCATATTTTTAACGATAAAGCTGAATGCTCATCTCTAAGAACAATAATAGTTGTTTTAAACAAAGATCATGGAGTTGCACACGAGAGTTTGGTTCATAACTACTTTATCAAGAATGCCAATACAACGATAAGAAGTTCATACAAGGGCGGGATGAGCAAAAAAACTATTGCTACGAATAGTTAATGATTTCGAAAGAGATGGAATTTTTCAAATTATCATAACTACGCCAAATTTGACGTTTAGCCACACTTTTTTTTCAAAATCGTCCAACCACGCTTTCGATCGAAAGTGTGGCTAAAGGTCAGTAACACAAGTTTTAGCCACATGTTTATGCAATGTGTGACAAACTACATACCTATTCGAAACCTTTAGCCACACTTTTTCGAGTGACGTAAAACACACATTTTCGATACCTTTAGCCATACTTTCATAAAAAAATATGGCATTTACTAGCCACACTCGAAAGTGTGGCGAAGTATCACCAACTGTCATCGTATTTGTTTGATTTGATTCATGTGACCAAAAACACATATATACTATACATTTGACCATGATTTTTGTATAAAGTGTGACATTTACTAGCCAAACTCCAAAAAGTGTGGCCAAATATAAAGAATTTTCTATTTATGTGGCTAAAAGGTACTTGTGTCGTGGATGCGGATGTTAAACCCATGGGAAGAACTAACGTCGCCGCTGAGGTAGCCGGGGAAGATCCTTTAATCTAAGAAGACTGGGTCCCATCTAATTTAAGTGCGGGGTATCTTGGAAAAGCATGGTATTTACTGTCTGTATAAGGTGTGCCGGTATGTTTCGCTTTACGAGGTGGTGCGCCTTGTAAAATTGCTCCGAGAGGAGGATACCAAGAAAAACGAACTCGTACCTTGGCTGAAGGCTGCAAAGCGTGACGAAAACCCAAAATCTAGATCATTTCCATAACTAGGAGTCGTCTAATCACCAAACGTGTTATTGCCAATTCCATTGGTGTTGATTGTAACCATCGTAGATGAAGTGGTGTCAACCCCACCATAAGTGACTCCGAAAGAGGCCATAGAGCCAGATCCGATGATAGGATTAGAACTCGAAACATTTGAGGAGAACGACAGTGAAGAATCAGATATGGTTTCAGAATAGTTATGGAGAAGGGTTGTTCTAGGAAAGCTAAAAATAACATGATGGCGCCAATGTAGAAATCAAGGACGATTAGGTCGGACCAATCGCACCAAATCTCTAATAAGCTATTCAAACCACCAATGCATGGGTCTTGATTTGGGAATCTGTGAATCGGTTGCTACGTAAACCTGGGTGAACCTGCATAAGAAGCAACGCATTAGGGCAGTATATGGAGGAAAAGGTCCCTGTAACAGCCCTTAGGCGTGAGAATCGGTAACTCAAATGAGTATATGTGATTAGGGTTTAAGAGGGAGAGATAGCATATGGAAGAAAATGTACATATGAAGTATGTATTTATAGATTTCGAATTAAGATTTTCCCTATATGAATAACATCAGCGCACGCGTACCTTGATGTAAGGACATTCCTTATTAGAAAAGGAGAGTGATTGGTTAGTTGATCCTGCATAATCCGGCAGTTGGTTATGCGAGATCTTTAGCTAATAAAGGTTCCACGGGTTGCGTGGGTTCGTGTTCAACTCGCCCATCGAGAGTTGTGTGGGTCTGATCCGGCCCACGGAAGGCCTAGACGATAAATTTCGTATCTATCCTCTTGAGCCCGATACCTGACGGGTAAATACCCCCTAGATACCCAACGAGTTTTGAGCTGAGTATGAGACAAACTTTTTGTTAGAACCTATTTGTTAGCAACACAAACTTATTTTTGTCTTATCATTGTAATTGATACTTTGTTTTGTAATTCTCTTTTGGTATGTACTTGGAGAACTTTGTGTAATTGTTAACGAACTTGTTATGCTTCTTAGCGTACTTG
>JBCNJP010000025.1:18063862-18083331 GCA_039602395.1 Deinandra increscens subsp. villosa
TATAATTCATAACATAAAATGATAAGTATTGCAAAGTTTGAGGGGCTAGAACGTAAATTAGCAAATAAAAAAGAAAATATATATAAATGTATATATATGTTATCGTATGAATCCCGAGCCTTAGAAACCTTAGAAAATGTTAGAAATATGTCCCCTAATGTTTTGGTACATAAAATGATAAAATGTTAGAAGTTTAGGGGGCTAGAATGCAATAAACCAAACAAAAAGGCTAAATATGTAAAATTCACAAAGCTGGCCGGATAACAATTGCTCCCGTATCGCGAGCCACACCCCTTACACCTACGCGATACATGACGAGCAACAGCAGAAATGTTCCAGGTCGTTTTTGAGCCACGTCCTCGACTTGTTCTCCACGATTAAGACCTCCAAGCGTCGTTTTTCTTTGATTAATCACTCTTTTATGTGTTGGGCACCTAGGATGCACCATTCCCCTATAAAATCCGGATCAAACAACCTCTCAAACTCACCAATTTCTATGATTTCTCTCCCAAAAACCCTAAGAACACCCAGAAACTTCATCGGTCGAATACGAGCTAACCAGGAGGATTCAAGAGCTGAATTTCTGCAGTCGTGCATCTTAAGGTATGATCTAAAATAACCACTTTTAGTTTTGTCTAATTCGATCTCTAATTATGTTTTCTAAAAATGTGTTAAAATTAGGGTTCTTGAGCTTGTTTTGTCAAAATCGGGTGATCGGGTGGGAATTAGGGTCTGAATATTTGTAGGTAATCCTAAAATAATGTGTTTTAAGAAAGCCCTAAGTTTATTTCATAATTGGAAAAGGTTTGGTAAAGGTTTTGTTAACGGGTCAAAATTAGGGTTTTCATAACATTGTTTTGCCCAAATTGAGTAAACGGTGTTGAATTAAGCTTTGATATCTTAAAGGATGTTATAAAATGTTATAATGGATAATATCCTAATTTGGTTTGAAATAAAAAAGAGTTTTGATAATAAAACAAGAAATACATGAAATTATGGCTTCTAAATATGATTATTTAATATAAAATAATCCGACAGGTATGGGGAATTGATTTTTGGTCTTATAACATGTTTATATATATATAATAAGCATATATGAGTTTAAACTTCCGAAATAATAAATTATTAAAGATACCGAGTTAATCGGATATTTAGAAGTTCGTGCGGACCGGAAGGGTATGCCCCTGTACATTAGGGTTACTGGCAAAGCGGGGGTGTCGCATAAATCCCAACTGGGAACTGGCATACCTCACTGGGCGATCCCGGGGTGAGCGTTTACTTATAGGAATGCGCATCTTCATATTATCAATAAAAAGGTTATTATGCCTATAAGGGCATTTTGGTTATTTTGACCTTAAAGAAGATAAACCCTAATAAAGTATTATCAGGATAATAAGATATAAATAAACATAGGTATTATTTTTAATAACCCTGCATTAATACGATCCGATACACGATTAGGTTAATTATGGACCATAACCGAGATTCTGTTTGAATAACTGATTAAAGATATCAGGTGAGTTTCTACAAGCCAACTTTAAATGTTTTAAATATTTTCGGGCTGGTATACATACAATACTTTTGAAAATATATTCAAGATAATTGTGACTTGATATATACGTGTTATATGATGAAGTTGTTGTTAAATTGCTTATACGTGTTATGCAATTATATTGATTATAATGTGATGTGTATATACTTGCTTGAAATTAAGTTGCCAAGTGACAAGGGAGTTGTTATTGAACATTTAGTGAATATGTATGATTATATGAGAACATGTGATGCATTTGCTTATATTAATATGTGGTGGATACGCCGCTAGTACATCCTATATATAATACATAGTAGTATAAGTTACTCGGTATTTTGAAAGTGTGGAGGATACGTCGCTGGTACATCCTGTATACATACACCTAGGTAAATTGGGGGATGTCCATTTGTTGCAGTATATGAATGGCTTATCACTGTTTAATAACAAACCTAAAGCATCTGGTTATTTAACTAAGGTTAGGTAGTATACATGATCAGATATTAAGTCATTAAGACGAGAAAATGACCTAATAGAGTTAAGTATAAAGTTGGTGGTTAGAGTTGAGGAATCGCTGTTGCTCCAATGGGGGTGCCCTAGAGTGCCGTGTACGGACGACGCTGTTTCTCCCATGGGGGCGCCCTAGAGAATGTAGTGTCAGGTTTTCTCAATGGAAGAGTCGGTAACCCAGATGATAAGCCTAGGATTACTGGTAAGAATGAGGAGTCATTGCTGCTCTAATGGGGGTGCCCTAGAGTACCGTGTACGGACGGCGCTGCTTCTCCAATGGGGGTGCCCTAGAGAATGCAGTGGCATGTCTTCTCATAGTTGAAGAGTCGGATAAATATAGTGACCTAGAAGTTAAGCCTAGGGTCACGATTTCGGTCTTCATAATATATATATATATAGTGACCTAGAAGTTAAGCCTAGGGTCACGGTTAAGATTGTCGAGTGTATTATTGTAGTAATTATGTGTCAGAATTTTTATATGTGAAATATATATGTGTTGTGTGAAAAACAGGTAAACACTTTAACGGTTTTGAACTAAATGGTAGAACTCACCAGCGTAAGCTGACTTTTTAAAAGTATGTATGCTAGGTTCTACAGAGACGTTTAGAAGTAAAGGCACGGATTTCGTGAGGACGGGATAATCGGGAAAACTATCAAGGAAGGATTTCTGGCAAGCTGGCTTAGTCATAGTTTTCGTTATTATAATTAGTTATAATTATGTACAATATCTATCTTACTGTAGTACTTGGCTTATATAAATAAAAGTTTTAAATTTTCCGCTGCTTAATATCTCTGTTGATACCTTGTGTTCATGAGTAATACGTGACCCCTCCTGGTGCCAAGTCTGGGAGTGGGCGTCACACCGAACGTCTTTGGATCCAGATCCGGCCTAAGCGTACCGTATTGTCTTCTGAACAATACTCTCCGAAATACGGGCGTATTACTTTCATGTGATACGGCCATATTGGCATTAAGACTTAGAAATTTTTTCTTGTTTTTTGTTTCTTTTCTCACAAACCACCACGGTTTGATCTCGGTTGTCACATTCTCCCCCCCCCCCCTTAAATGAATTCCGTCCTGAAATTCCTTTCTAAGGTTCAAATAGCTGGGGGTATTTCCTTCGCATGTCTGCCTTCGATTCCCATGTGACATCCGGTCCTTGTGGAGCATCCCATTTTACTTTTACCATAGGGATTCGTTTCCTTCTTAGCTTTTTTACTATCCGTTCCAAGATTTCTACGGGATGCTCTATGAAATGAAGTTTTTCATCAACACGAATATCTTTTAGTGGGATTATTAACGTTTCATCTGTTATGCATTTCCGCAGGTTCGAGACGTGAAACACATTGTGAATCCCACTGAGCCTTTCAGGTAGTTCCACGCAACACTACCAATCTTCTTAAGGATCTTGAATGGACCAATATAACGGGGACTTAGTTCCACGCAACACTCCCTTCCAAGGTGATACTTTTAACATTACCATGTCCCCCTTTTCAGAATTTAAAGGCTTCCTACGCTTGTCTCCGTAGCTTTTCTGCGTATCCTGGGTAGCCTTAAGCCTTTCTCGGATTTGTTTAATCCTTTCTGTGGTTTCTATGACTAGCTCCAGTCTTATCAGTTGCCCTTCGCCAATTTCTGACCAGCATACAGGTGTGCGACATTTCCAACCATATAATGCCTTGTATGGTGCCGCTTTTATGCTCGAGTGGTAACTATTATTGTAAGAAAATAACATCAAGGATACGTGTTTATACCAGCTACCACCGAATTCGATAACACATGCTTGCAGCATATCCTCCAATGTTTGAATTATCCTTTCGCTTTGTCCATCCGTTTAGGGATGGTATGCTGTACTTAGATTTAGCTTTGTCCCCATAGCTTGCTGAAAGCTTGTCCAGAAGTGAGATGTAAACCTACTATCTTGATCTGACACTATCGACACTCCATGCAAGGAAACAATTCTTTCCACGTATATTCTGGCCAATTTATCCATTGACCATGTTTCCTTTATTGGCAGGAAATGAGTTGATTTTTTTCAGGTTATCTACGATGACCCGTATGGCATCCTTGTCATTACTTGTTTAGGGAAATTTGGTTATAAAATCCATTGTGACCAATCTCCACTTCCATACAGGTAGTTCTAGTTGCTTTAAGTATCCTGATGGTTTTTGATGTTAAGTTTTTACCAGTAAACAGGTGGACATCTTGCCACATATTCTGCTATTGACTTTTTCATACCCAGACACTAATAATTTGCTTTGAAGTTATGATACATTTTATCACCTCCAGGGTGCATCATATACTTGAACTTGTGAGCTTTTTTAAGGATTACGTCCCGTAACCCTCCTTTGGGTATTCATATTCGATTCCCTAATCATAATATTTCATCTGGCCCTTTGGTCAGATTCTTTTCAACCATGCTCCTTTCCTCCTTTCCCAATTATGTGTTTGCCAATTGATCCTTTTGGGCTTTCCGAATGTCACCGATCAAGTCTACATGTACATCCAATGTCATGGCACGTACTCGGAGAGGCTTAATCTTTCTTTTCTACTGAGGGCATCAGCCACTATATTGGCCTTCCCAGGATGATATATGATCTCACAATTGTAATCGCTTAGTGTTTCCATCCAGCGCCTCTGTCTCATATTTAACTCCTTTTGATTGAATAAATGTTGAAGACTTTTATGATCAGAATAAACCACAAACTTGGTGCCGTATAGATAATGACGCCATATCTTAAGGGAAAAAAATTACTGCTTCTAGTTCTAGATCATGTGTGGTATAGTTTTTCTCATGAGTCTTTAATTGTCTAGATTCATAGGAAATGACATTTACCCTCTGCATGAGTACACAACCTAATCCAGTAATGGATGCATCACAATGGACAACGAAATCTTCAGATCCATTTGGCAGTGAGAGGATAGGTGCGGAACTTAACGTTTGTTTCAAAAGCTCGAAAGCATCGGTATGCTTCTGTTTCCATTCAAATTTCACCTTCTTTTGGGTTAAGGCCGTTAAAGGTGTAGCGATATTTGAAAAATCTTGGATAAATCTTCTATAGTAACCAGCTAACCCTAAGAATCGTCTAATTTATGTCGGTGATTTGGGTTGTTCCCATTTCATTACCGATTCCACTTAGCTGGGTCTACTTAAATACCAGATTCACTTACCACGTGTCCCAAGAATTGGACACTACACAACTCCAGTACCTTTTTCAAGTGTCCATCGTGCTCCTTTTCACTTTTGGAGTAGATTAGAATGTCATCAGTGAATACGATCACAAACTTGTCCAAATAGGGCTTACATATTCTGTTCATGAGGTCCATAAAGACTGCTGGGGCATTCGTTAATCCAAAGGGCATAACCGTAAACTCATAATGCCTATATCTTGTTCGGAAGGCAATTTTCGGAATATCCTCTTCTTTCACTCTTACTTGGTGATATCCGGATCTCAGATCTATTTTAGAGAAGTAGCTTGCTCCTTGTAGCTGATCAAACAAGTCATCTATTCACGGTAATGGGTATTTGTTCTTGATAGTGACCCGGTTGAGATCTTGGTAGTCGATACACATTCTTATTGATTTGTCCTTCTTCTTCACGAATAAGACTGGTGCTCTCCAAGGCGATGCACTAGGACCAATAAGCCGTTTATCAAGCAATTCCTGAAGTTGGCTTCTGGATTCTTGCATTTCGGATGGTGCGAGTCGATAAGGTGCCTTAGCAATTGGTACTGTTCCCGGTACTAGTTCGATTGGAAACTCAACTTGTCACTTAGGTGGCAATTCGGGCAAATCCTAAGGAAATACATCAGCGTATTCCGAAACCACTGACACATCTTCCAATCTTTTCTATTTGGTGAACTCTACCAAGCTAACGTGAAATCCTTTCTTTAAGCATTTCTCTGCTTTTAGCATGGATATAATCCTTGCAGGTGCTGCGGGTTGGTCTCCTACTAGAGTATAGTTTCTCACTTCGGGTGTTTCAGTTACCACTGTTTTTTTCTTGGCACATTATTCTTGCTTTATGCTTAGTTAACCAGTCCATCCCTAGGATTATATCAAATCCACTTAAGGTCATGGGTAGCATTTCTAACTCAAATAAGGCGTCTTCAACTCTTAGCCGACAACTCCTAGTTATGTCAGGGATACTAATTACTTTCCCGCTAGCAGTATCTACAGTGTACGTCCTACTTAACTTACTTAGGGTACATCTTAAGGCAGGAATACACACAGAGGATAAAACTCCTATTAGCTCCTGATTCGAATAGTATACTAACATAATGATCATTTACAGTCATCGTACCAGAAACGACTTGATCATCATTTTTGTGCTTCATTGGTATTCATAGTATATATTCGAGGAGTACCTTTAGGAGGAGCTTTGTTCTATTCCTTGTCTTTGTTTCCCTCCGTCAGTTTGGGACAATTGGGCTTTTGGTGTCCTTCTTCATTGCATTTATAACAAGTAACCGGCTTCTTGTAATCTTCAGCAGCATGACCCATTCTTCCACAATGCCTACAACTCTTACAGTCATTGGCCCAGTGACCTTTGTTGATACATGAACCTTGTGTGGCCGTTACTGTTTGAATCGTCAAACAAACTGAGTTGACTAAGACATGTACTGGGTCCGAACCCCAAACGAACTCCAGGTTCGGAGTCGTCCGAACCTTAGATGAACTCTAAGTTCGGAGGCAGTTCGGACATAATTATACCAGATATTCTGTGACTGAGGAACCCTTTTCAGCTTCAGTTACTTCGCGTGTTCAGACGATTGCCGGTATTTTTGGTCCATTATTAAACTCATGCCGCTTTTGCTTACTCAGGCAGTTTCATCACTTAATTTATGTTTTAAGGTTTATTAATTATGAAAATCTATCCAGGTCACACACATACGTCCTAGGTATAAATTGTACACTCTATCAAGTACACCTGGTTTCTGTACAACATTTTTCACGACACCTTTCCTTAAGCCTAACATCATGCTCCAAACTCGGTTGAGAAAAGAAAGAATAGATCACAGAGGTTTTGTTGGAAAGTATACATAGTCAACTAAAATTTTGAAACATTTTTAGTAATGCTCTCATCAGTGACAAAGGCTGAGGGTTTTGGACACTTGAGGGTCTCTTTTGGTTGTGCACATTGGCATCTTTTGGGTTTATAATGTATGTACAATGTGATCTTAACTGTACGTGGATCAGGGAGGTTCCAGGTCTCTGCTTTCGTAGAACAGAGGAGTCCTGACTCACGTACAACATTCCCAGGTCATTGCTTACGCAAAGCAGAGGGAGTGGGAGTTTTTGAGCATGACATCAAAACTCAGAACCGGGCGTGTGTCTTAGGATTCCTGATGCAGAGTCAAATAGAAATTGTACTTACCCAAGTGTGTATTTCCCTTCAAGCATCATACATTATCTTCAAGTGTTGTGATAAAACATAACCTTTGATTGATTGATAGCAGAGCCTACCAAGCATATCGGCCATGAATCATAGCTTTTCACATCCACCTTACACGTGTCAGTCAGCAAACACTTGGAAATTTATATCACTTCCCTACCTGGTCAACCAAAACCAGTAAAAAAAATTTAAAAGCACACAATTTAGAGGAAACATCAGATGTGTATTTTATATCTTCCCCTTGCTTTTAGATTTTTTTTAAACAATAAAGAAAACATTTTTTTTAAATAAATAAACAAAGACATGAAAACAGTTGCCAGATTACTCATCAAAGGCTATCATCCGGAGGCCTTTGAGACACATTTCACAATTGGCATTGGGAAGGGGTTTTGTGAACATATCCGCTACATGGTTATCCGACCCCACCCGTTCTTGAATGAGCCTGCGTTCAAAGCAGTCCCGAATGAAGTGCGTTTTTATGTCAATGTGTTTGGTGTTTGAGTGCTGGACAGGATTTTTAACAATTTGCAATGCAGCATTGTTATCACAAAAAATGGGAGTATCAAAGAAATTCAAACCGTAATCTCTCCCAGCTGATGCTGCAACCATACCACCTGTGAGCAGCAAGCAGATGCAGCCACTTATTCTGCTTCGGCTGTCGACTGGGACACCGTGTGCTGCTTCTTGCTTTGCCATGCTACCAGCCTGTCACCTAAAAATTGAGCTTCGGCAGATGTGGATTTCCTGTCAAGCTCATTACCACCATAATCACTGTCAGTGAAAGCATATAGATTAAAACCTAACTCTATAGGGTACCAGAGGCCCAGCCGTGGCCGACCCTTCAAATATTTAAAAATATGTTTAACAGCAGAAAGATTGGAGAGTTTAGGATTAGCCTGGTAACGTGCGCATTGGCACACTGCGAGCATGATATATGGGCGGCTGGCAGTCAAATACATCAGTGACCCGATCATAGACCGGTACATGTGCTCGCTCACCCATTGGCCATCTGAATCTCTGGTAAGTGCAGGCCTAGCCTCCATGGGTGTGGAGACAGGCTTCGAATCCACCATCTTGTATTTCTCCCGAATCTCTGTGACATATTTGGCCTGGTGGATAAGTATTCCGCTGTCACTCTACTTTACTTGCAATGCGAGAAAGAATTCCATCTCGCCCATCTGACTCATCTCAAATTTCATCCGCATCACGGTCTCAAACTCTTTACACAAGTCTTCATTTGTGGACCCAAAGATGATGTCGTCCACATAGACTTGTACCATGATTATGTCATTCTCAACCTCCTTTCTAAATAATGTTTGATCTACGATTCCTCTTGTGTACCCATGAGCTAGCAAGTGATCTGTTAAAGTTTTATACCACGACCGAGGGGCCTGGTGTAAGCCATATAAAGCTTTGTCTAGCTTGTACACATGATAAGGGTGTTCATCATCGATGAACCCTGGAGGCTGAGTAACATACACTTCTTCATCCATATCAGCATACAGAAAAGCAGTTTTCACGTCCAATTGGTAGACAGTGAAATTCATGTAGGATGCGTAGGCCAAAAAACTCTTACGGCCTCCAATCGAGCAACTGGCGCGTACACTTCATCATAATCCACCCCTTGAATCTGTTTGTGGCCTTGAACCACCAACCTGGCCTTGTTTATGACAATAATGCCATTGTCATCCTTTTTGTTTTTGTAAAGCCATCGAGTTGCGATAACCTTTTTGTCAGCAGGCCTTTCTAGTAGCCTCCAAACTTGAAGTCGTGAGAATTGATTCAGTTCTTCATGCATGGCTTCTACCCAACTAGGATCTTTCAAAGCCATAATAATGTTAGGAGGTTTAATTTGAGAGATGAAACATAAATACATGCAATGATTGATGTCCCCTGATCGGCTTCTTGTTACCACCCCTGATGCTAACGGACCAATGATGTTGTCCAAGGGGTGATATTTATGGATCCTGGTTTCTGCAACGGCTTGAACGGGAATTACAGGAGGTAGATTTGTTTGATCTGGTTCGTCAATTGTTTCAGCCTCTCCCTCTGCATCAGCTCCTTGTGTTTGATCAGTGTCTGTTCCAGGGTCATTATCTGCCTCAGGGTCACTCTCTGTAGCGGTCGTTTCCTGTACATGTGTAGGATCTGTTTCAGGGGCAGTATCAACTGTCTGTATCGGAGCTTTTGTAATGGAGTGTGTTATTGATGGTCTTGAGATTGTGTCTTCAAAAAGTTCTTCGGCTAAGACTGGTTCCAATCCTAAGGGAAGGAAGAATTGATTGTAGTCAAACGCTTGAGGAGGACCCACTCCACCATCTGATGGATTTTCTTCTAACCAATCCACATTAGTGGACTCCATCACAATCCTAGTTGTTTTGTTGAACACCCTGTAGGTAGAGCTGGCAGAGTAACCTACAAAATAACATCCATCATATTTAGCAGCAAACTTTGGTAAATCAGTATTTACTAAAACAGTGCAAAGACGCCCAAAAGCCCGAAGATGCCCAATTCTGGGCTTGTCACGATAGATTAATTCATAAGGGGTCTTCTGGTGCCGCTTATTGATGAGCACTCTGTTCTGGACGTAGCAAGCAATGTTGACTGCCTCTGCCCAAAACATGGTAGGTAGCTTAGAATCACACAACATAGTACGATCAGCTTCGATTAACGTCCTGTTGCGCCGTTCTACTACGCCATTCTGTTGAGGAGTGTAGGGAGCACTATACTGATGTTCAATTCCTTTCGCAACACAGAATTAATCAATGACATGATTTTGGAACTCCGTCCCATTATCACTCCTGATGGACTTCACCTTCAGATTTAACTTGTTTTCAATAAGTTTGATGAATGCAATCAGTATACCTGCAACATCACTTTTCTTGGGCAAAAAGAACACCCATGTGAAACGAGAAAAATCATCAGTAATAACTAAACAAAATGCACATCGGTTAAAGTTTAACATACTGACTGGACCAAAGAGGTCCATGTGTAGCAGCTCCAGTACGGAAGAGATTCTGCTAACCATCTTTGGCTTGTGTGGGCGTTTGTGCTGCTTCCCCTTAGCACATGCCACACATTTTTCTTTGAGCACGAATTCTTTAACCGGGAGGTCTTTGACAAGTCCTCCTCTTGCAAGACGATTCAAGTTCTTCAGATTCATGTGCCCCAACCGTTTGTGCCACAACTGAGCATGGTTCTCAGTAGTTTTGGAGAGGAGACATGCCACCTCAGTTGTGGGGGGTTTCTGCATATTGAGAACATATGAATTACTATATCTTGGTGTTCTCATCAACACCCAATCATCAGGGATGGAGTATCCAGGTTTGAGAATGAGACATTCTTTGTTGTTGAAGAGAACTGGATACTCCCTATCACATATCTGTGAAACACTTAACAGGCCGTGTTTCAATTGCTCGACATAATTGACGTCGTGGAAGCTGAGACATCCATTTCTGACTGTTCCTTTCTGACTGATAAAACCTCCTACTCCTCTGGCGAACGATACATATCCTCCATCAAATTTTTCTAAGTCTTGTAGTAGGGAAATGTCGCCCTTCATATGCCTGGAACAACCACTGTCAACATACCAAAGGTTGTTAATAGTCCTCCTTGGCTGTTCCTGCATTCAAAGGAGATCGGTTAGATTTGGGTACCCAGGCCTTAACTGGTCTGGGTGAGGTTGGTCTGTCCTTGTGTGGACCGAGAATGTCCTTTTTGTTGACATCTCTGGGTTGGTGATTTTCTTTCCCAAACACCTGTAATTCTCTTGGTGGATTCTTATTAAGACGTTGAACTCTTTTTTCTTGAAATTGTTTGGAGTGTTTCTTGTACACTCCAGTAGGTTTGAAAGACAGGTTCATAACTTTTGAAACATTCCACCTATCATCATCCCACCAATTGGTTAATTTTGAAGATCCTAATGGTTTTTGATGCATAGGAGATTTTGGAAAAGTAACCTGCTTGGGGTGAGAGACAGATTTTGAAGGTTCAGCCTTTCTTGGGACCCTAGCAGGTTGAGACAAAATTTTAGAGTGATTTATAGTTTTTTTTGCATTTTGGCTCACTCTATTTTCACCGGTTTTGATTCTTGTTTCTGTAGTTTGGGCTTTTGAATCACTTCGAGTACCCTTGGACGTTGGGGTACTGCCTGCTGCACCTTTCGGTTTGAAGGTGTAGTCCTTTGAGTTGGTCTAGCATACATCTGTGCCTGTGGAGGTTGTGGAGCCAACTTCTGCACCTTGAAGTTTGAAGGTCCAGATTTTTTTTGTTTTGGGCCAACCGGTGTTTGGCCCAGTGGGACAGTCTTCTGCCGGACCTTCTTGGATAATAAGGTTCATAAGGGCGGTGCAAGAAGTTTCTTGCCACGTGTCCTGGTCTACCGCACACATGGCAAGACCGTTTCTTTGGATACACGGGAGCCTGTTGTTGGTTACGCCCTGTGGATATCCAGGTTGGTTGTGAACAATTTTTGTGGATCCAAAGGGCCTTACCATTTGGCTTTATGGTCAAAATGTACTCTTGTTGTATAGGCTTAAATCGGTCATATGCAGAGTTAACTTCTGGGTACGGGACAAAATCATGGGTTCTGGTGTCCCGTACTTTCTGCACATTTTGGACAAGATTATCAATCTTATCCTCAGATAATTTCACATCACCTGTGGATTTGGGACTAGCAACCTGTGGTCCCTTACCCCTTCTTAAAATTTAACAGTTCTTAAGGGTTTCACAGGTTTATCATCACATTTACCAAAAGTAAACACACCACATTCAGAAGGTTTATCACACAAAACAGACTCTGAAGTTTTTGACTCTGACTTAACAGAAGGTTCAAGTTTCTCAAAATCAAAGTTTTTATAAAAATCATCATAATGAGACTTCATGGGACTCTTAGGGGACTCCTTGCAATTCACTACCCCTGCTTCTTTATTACCTTTATCTACACAGCAAGTACAATTGTCAGTAGTATTAGAAACAGGAGCATATATTTTAATAGGGCATGCAGCAAGTTTTCTATCAAACTCCGCCTTAACTTCTAGAGTGGTCTTAGAGATTTCATGATCAGGAATCATCTCATGCATTAAAGGTATTGGGATAGAGTGCATGGATTTTTCATTTTTGTCATCAATACCAAAACCTAGACCTGAATGCCCCTTAACATGATGCATTCTAGCATCAGTATTATAAAACAGAGAGCTCACTTTTAACATTTCAGACACAATTTTGTCATTTTGCTCAATTTTGTTTTGAGAGGTTCCTAAGTTGGCTTTAAGCTCCTCTACTTCCTTGGTTAGACTGTCAACCAGATTGTTAGCAATTCTAAGACCTGCTGTTTTATCACTAAGTTGATTTTGAAGACTTCTAATATCTAACTTAACTGCTTCAAGTTTTTCTCTGAATAGCCTACTCTTATCTTTATACTCCCTAAGATCTCTAGCAGTAGATTCGTGATTTAGGGTTTCATTAGTGAACTTACGTTCCCAATCTTTACATTCATTAAGCATAGTTTGACATTTAGAGTTCGAGCATACCTCATTACTGTTGGCTTGAGAACCTGGAGTGATACCTGCCATGAAAGCATGATGACAGACTTCAGCAGCTCCATTCTGAGCGTCTTCTTCTGCAAGGAGGCCCACATGATCAAGTGTCAGACTCAAATCCTCCACTTGAGTAGTCCAATCATAACCTGGCATGTGTTGAACCACCAGTGCCCTATCATTCTTCCCTGTCTCCTTTCTCACACCTTCATATCTATTCTCGGTTCCGATATCTCTCTCAACTTTTGGCTTGGTGCATTCTCTTGCATAATGCCCATACTCATTGCAGTTGTAGCACCGCAGGTTTTCCTTGTTGAAGCTCAGTTTTATCCCTTTTCCTCCGTTCCAATCCTTCTTCCCTGTCTTGGCCATGAACTGCTTAGCCCTTAAGGCTGACATTCCCATCTGATAGGAAATGTCAATATGCTCCAGGTCTTCTGGGTTAACTTGATTTACAACGAGTGCCTGATAGAAACTCATGATACCTACACCAAGAGCAAAAATGGGGTCTCTGGTTAGATTATTCATATTCATAGAGACAATGTTAGATGGTCCAGAAGATGCTCGACCCAGTGGCTTGTGTAATAAAACCCATCGGATTAGAGTTGCTAGGAGCTGCAGTTGCTTGGGTGATAAAAGCCTGATTCACTTGGTTCGTTAATGCTCCATTGCCCAATTCTTCTGGCCCTCTGCTGCTTCTTCTCTTCATAAGCTCTAATGGTGGACATGAGGTCGCTTAAAGGTGAAGTGGTCATTTGCACCGTCTTTCTATCAACTCAATAGTACTATCCCAATTTGATGGGAGTGAGTTCACCAGCTTCTTGTTTACCTCACCTGTGTGTAGGTGACCCCAGCATCTTTCTTCCCTGTCACAATTTTGATGAACCGTTGAAGCTGAGTCTCATTATTTTCACCAGGGATGTAATTAAATTCATTAAATTGCTCTCTTAGGTTTTCCCTTCGAGATTCCTTCATGTCGTCATTTCCTTCATATGCCGCAACAAGGGCATCCCAAAGCGTCTTAGCAGATGTGTACTCCTTGAAAGCTTCGGCTACCTCTGGAGATAATGCCATAGTTAGAGCAGCCAGGGCCTTTCAATCACGTTCCACCTTCTCCCAATCATCCTCGTTCCATTCTGATTTTTGTTTGGGTAAAGGTTCCGCCCTAGCTGCTCGGGCAGCCTTTGGGACATAATCTCCCACCTCAACTGATCGCATGATCTTGGGATCATTATAATTCACATAGTTTACAAACCGGTATTTCCAGCTCATGAAATCTTTTCCAGACATCAAACGAGGGGGTCTGGTGTTTGTTCTGATCTTTGCATCCATCTCCAGAGTCGCACTTGACAAACTTGACACATCGAAGGCCATTGTAAACACTGAGAGACAAAAACAAAAGTTTTCGATCAAACAGAGGGTGGGTCGAAAAGGGGTTTTCGGTCGGACATGGCTGATCGAAAAGTACTTTTTGATCGGACAGATGCTTGATCGAAAAGTGTACTTCCTGATCGAAAAGCAGAGATGGATCGAAAAGTCTCAGTGGGGACTTTCCGATCGAATCGAGAAGCTGATCGAAAAGTCACAATTTGGACTTTCCGATCGAGATTGCAGATCGAGAAGTCACTGGAGGGGACTTCTCGATTGATGAAGGCTGATCGAACAGTCACTAATGGCGACTTTCCAATTGAAATCAACTGATCGAAAAGACATAGAGGGTCTTTCTCGATCACAGGGATGTGACAGGGTAGGCTTTTCGATCCAAGAGGCCGATCGAAAAGTCTCTAAACACGATCGAAAAGCCACTGGAACACGACGACAGCTCCACAAACTCTTCTGTCTTGATTTGAAACCTGCAAAAGTCACTTCCGAACTGTGCTAATGCTGAAAAACACCACAAAACTTAAACCATTAGTTCCCAAAAACTTGAATCGGATATCGCGAGAGCCTCGAAACTTGCGTTTCATGGCTCTGATACCAATTGTAAGGATCAATTCAACCCCTCACGCGATATCAAAGTCTATAGTAACTATGCGGAATCCGGTGACTAGAGATGATTCAATTAAAATCGAAAATCAACAATGAATGTAAGAAAACAATTAAGAAACACAAACCGATTGAGAATGCTTGAACTAGATTCGATTACTACACCTTGAAAACAAAAATTCTTTGTGAGAATTTCGGTACACCTTGATCCGCAAAGCACAAAAGTAGAAGCAACCCTAAACCTATAGACTAGCTATCCTTATATAGGAAAGCTTATGCTTGGTAAACAAGCTACAAAAATCGGCCTAAAGGGCCCCTAATTCGACCAAACACAAGCCCATCTCAACCCATTTAAAAGTTTTAACCCAATTACAATTAAACTAGCCCAAAAGACTTCCTAATGCAAAAGCCTCACAAATTATGGTCTCTACATCATGGCGATAGACCATCAAGCGGGTTGAAACTTATGTCCTGTACTAAAGCCCGAAACTACTTACGCAAGGAGTATGTGGCATTTATGTCCCACATCATGGAAGTTCGGGAGGAAAAAAATAAAATCGAAGACATTCCAATCGTCCGAGATTTTCCTAAAGTGTTTCCTGAAGACATAAAGGGTCTACCTCCCGTTCGTCAAGTCGATTTTTGCATCGACCTTGTTCCTGGTGCCATTCCTCTTGCAAAGTCACCATATCGCCTAGCACCCTCGGAAATGCAGGAGTTATCTAAACAACTCCAGGAACTTTCCGACAAAGGATTCATTAGACCTAGTTCCTCACCTTGGGGAGCACCTGTCTTATTTGTCAAGAAGAAGGATGGTACATTCCGAATGTGTATCGATTACCATGAACTCAATAAACTTACCATTAAGAATCGATACCCATTACCACGAATCGATGACCTTTTCGACCAACTTCAAGGAGCCAATTGTTTTTCAAAAATCGATCTTCGTTCTGGTTATCATCAACTTCGTGTTTCAGAGAAAGATGTTCATAAAACCGCTTTTCACACCTGTTACGGTCATTTTGAAATCACTATTATGCCATTTGGATTGACAAACGCACTTGCATTATTCATGGATCTCATGAATCACGTTTGTAAACCCTATCTTGACAAATTCGTCATCGTTTTTATTGATGATATCCTTATTTATCCTAAATCAAGATCTGAGCACGAAAATCACCTACGTCAAATTTTAGAACTCTTAAAGAAAGAACAACTTTACGCCAAATTCTCTAAATATGAATTTTGGCTTAAGGAAGTTCAGTTTTTAGGACACATTGTCAATGACAAAAGTATTCATGTTGATCCTGCCAAGATCCAAGCCATAAAAAGTTGGAGTACCCCAAGTACCCCTACTGAAATCCGTTCATTCCTTGGACTAGCAGGTTATTATCGACGTTTTATTTCATACTTTTCCAGAATCGCAGTTCCACTCACCGCGTTAGTACAAAAAGACAAAATATTTGAGTGGGGTCCTGCTCAGGAAGAGGCATTTCAAACTCTTAAGCAGAAGTTATGCAATGCTCCTATTTTAACTCTTCCTGACGGAAACGAAGACTTTGTCGTTTACTGCGACGCCTCAAATCTAGGCCTCGATTGTGTTCTCATGCAACGAGGGAAAGTGATCGCCTACGCTTCAAGACAACTCAAGATTCATGAAAAGAATTATACAACGCACGATCTCGAGCTTGGTTCTATTGTATTTGCCTTGAAAATTTGGAGACACTACCTTTATGGAACCAAATGTATAATCTATACTGATCACAAAAGCCTCCAACACATTTTCAATTAAAAGGAACTCAACATGCGTCAACGTCGTTGGGTTGAACTTCTGAACGACTATGACTGCAATATTCTCTACCACCCAGGTAAAGCAAATGTTGTGGCCGATGCACTTAGTCTTAAGGAAGACCTCAAACCAATTCTTTTTCAAACTACTCATCCGTTATCTGATCTTCAAACCCGTATTTTTGAAGCTCAACACATATCAGTTATAGAAGGTAACATGTACGAAGAAATGTATTTTGATGCTGAACTTCAATTAGAAACTAAATCTAATGGTCTCCTTTATATCATGAATCATCTCTGGATTCCTAACCGAGACGATCTTCGTACCACCTTCATGAACAAAACTAACAAATCTCGTTATTCCATTCATCCCGGTGCAGATAAAATGTACCAGGATCTTCGTACCCATTATTGGTGGCCTGGAATGAAGAAAGACATCGCACTCTTTGTAGCTAAATGTCTTACTTGCTCAAAAGTCAAGCCCGAGCACCAAAGACCGCTTGGTTTACTCAAACAACCAGAAATACCTGTCTGGAAATGGGAAAACATCTCAATGGATTTCATCACTAAACTCCCGTGTACTTCCAGTGGTCATGATAGCATTTGGGTCATTGTCGATCATTTAACCAAATCTGCTCACTTTCTCCCTATTTGTGAAAACGATGGAGTCGAGAAACTAGCTCGTATTTACGTCAAACATATCGTTTATCGTCATGGTATTTCTTTAAGCATCATATCGGATCGAGGCGGTCATTTTATCTGTCATTTTTGGCAATCTCTTCAATCTACATTGGGAACTCGTTTGGATCTCAGCTGTGCCTATCATCCACAAACTGATGGCCAGACTGAACGCACAATCCAAACTCTAGAGGATATGCTTCGCGCATGTGTCTTTGATTTTGGTGGAAATTGTGATTCCCATTTATCATTGGCCGAGTTTTCATATAACAATAGTTATCACTCGAGCATCGGTATGGCACCATTTGAAGCACTCTATGGGAGAAAATGTCAGTCACCTGTATGTTAGAACGAGATTGGTGAAGCCCAAATCACTAGTCCTGAACTAATACAAGAAATGATTAACAAAATTTCTCAAGTTCGTGATCATTTACTCGCTGCTAGAAGTCTTCAGAAAAGCTATGCTGATAAACAACGAAAGCCCCTTGAATTCAAAGTCAGCGATTTAGTCCTTCCAAAGGTTTCCCCTTGGAAAGGTATCGTTTGATTTGGTAAGAAAGTGAAACTAGCACCTCGTTATGTTGGTCTATTCAAAATTCTTAAAAAAGTCGGTAAAGTAGCCTATCGAGTCGAACTACCCCAAAGTTTGCCAATGTTCATCCTACATTTCATATGTCAAATCTTCACAAGCGTCTAGTTGATGAAAATCTTCATGTTCCTCTAGAATACATTCGTATTGACGAATCCATGCAATTCGTTGAAAAACCCGTAGAAATCATGGATCGCGAAGTCAAACAACTCAAACGTAGTCGCATACCGGTTGTCAAGGTCCAATGGGAATCTAAACGTGGACCAGAGTTTACCTGGGAACGTGAAGACCAAATAAAGACCAAATACCCTCATCTGTTCAAACAGTCTTCTCGAATTTAATTTCAGGACGAAATTTCCTAAAGTAGGGGAGACTGTAACACTTCAGTTAATCCATTTGTAACTACCCGACCCGTTTCCTATCATGATTGATAATCAATAAATGATCATTTCACATTTTATATTGTTATTTCATGTATTTCATGATTTAATCTTTTAATCACAATATTTGTGACAATCGATGTTTCAATTTATCACAAATCGAATCCATAACTCAATCGTTTTTGTTATATATGCAAAACCGGACAACTTTAGCATTCTAAACATGTATAGTACTTGTGGGTAATTCTAGTCATACACGCAAGTGAATATGTGTGAAGTTTCGTAAAAGTTCGCGATTTAAAACAAAAATAGCAAAAATAAATACGAGTTTTCGTGCGATTTCGGTATTAACCGGGAGTTCGTACATTCCACAAATTCTCATTTTATTATTCCATAACATTATATTTAATAAATTCTATATCACAAATTAATGTGATGAATTATGATGAATTTTGGTGATATTTCCTATTTTTAACAAATAATATAAAAAATAAATATATATAAAATAAATATTTAATACCTCGTTAAACGTATCCTGAGCCATAAAAATCTTAATAAAGTATTCTAATATCAAGTTAAACTTAAAACATTGATTACACCGAAGAATACAAAGGTAAAACACATAAAACAAAAGTTAAGGGACTAAAAGTGCAATTTATTGAATAAAATATAAAACACACGTATCCGTATATCATCGAGCATGTCCCGAGCCTTAGAAACTTTTATAAACATGTTTTATAATGTTTTTGGTGCATAAAATAACAGTTTGGTAGAAGTCTGGGGGTTAAATTGTAAATAAAAGGTACAAGGACCAAAACTGCCAAACTCTGAAAGTGGCTCGCGTACAGCCTGTGCCGGAGGCCAGTTGGCGCGTACCACCGCCCAAATCGTGACCAGGTCACTATCAGCCTCGTCATTTCAACTTGTTTTCCACGAATTGGCCATCCGGATGTCGATTTTAGTGTAATTAGTCACCATAGCAACGTGTAGGAACCCCTGCGACCTCGACTAGTATAAATAGCAACCATATCTCGATTGAATTCCTCACCAATTTCGCGAATCTTCCTCCTTGTTAGAA
>JBCNJP010000025.1:18083831-18099533 GCA_039602395.1 Deinandra increscens subsp. villosa
ACAGTCGGACGTCGTCGGTGTGATGATAGATGAAGCCGGCGGCGAAAACATGAGGCGTCGGAGAACACACAGAGCATCCAGATCCAGTTTCATTCATATGAAATGAGAGAGAGAGAGAGAGAGAGAGAGAGAGAGAGAAAAGCATGGTATGAAAAGAGAAAGAGAGAGAGAGAGAGAGAGAGAGAGAGAAAG
Organism: Deinandra increscens subsp. villosa; assembly: GCA_039602395.1. Lineage (NCBI taxonomy): Eukaryota > Viridiplantae > Streptophyta > Magnoliopsida > Asterales > Asteraceae > Deinandra > Deinandra increscens. Next base: position 18,084,024 of record JBCNJP010000025.1, read on the forward strand.
AGAGAGAGAGAGAGAAAGCATCGGTTTTATGAAAACCATAAAAAAGCCTACAAATTATATGAAAACCATCAAAAGCCCACATATAATGGGTGAAAAAGAAAACCTGTCATAAAACAGGTAGTGATAAGTGGCAAACACCATAACTGTAAAGCAAAAAAAATATGGGAGGGTTCAAGATTCGAACCTGAGACCCTCGCGTGGACACCATCCATATCTACCACCAAGGCACACCTTAATATTGAAACAATTCTGAAACATTAAATACAAAACATGATGAAATAACTGGAAACTAAAAAAACAAAAAAAAAACAAAAACACGTGCATACCAAAAAATGAGCCTAATGCAACACTTATAAAAGCAACACTTAACAAAAGTGTTACATTATCTAACAAAAGTGTTACAATATCTAACAAAAGTGTTGCATTATCTAAAAAAAAGTGTTGCAGTAGATCTAATGCAACATTGCATAACGTAATAGTTTAAAGTGTTGCATTAGCTAATGTTGCATTAGACCTAATGCAACACTTATTTTTAGATAATGCAACACTTTTATTAGATATTGCAACACTTTTATTAGATAATGCAATAATTTTATTAAGTATTGCATTAGGCTCATTTTTTTTGTAGTGGTGGCACCACACAAAAATTACACGTGGATGGAATAGTGAAGGCTAAGTGTACACCTCAGTCTTCAGAATTGATATATAGGGTATTTGCATATAAATTTTAGAGTTAAATACAATTTGTGTCCCTAAGGTTTGTCAGTTTTAACTGTTTGAGTCCATTTTTTAATTATTAACAAATTTTGCCTAAGGTTTGTATTTTGTTGCCAATTGAGTCCCTGAGACTAACTGGGTTAAATGTTTCTGTTAACTCTAAGGGTATATTAGTCATTTTACCTATAAAGAACTATCTATGCAAATTCATAAAGTTATTTATAAACAGGGACTATTTTTGTAATTTGTTTAAACCTAATAAACCCCAATCATCCACTTCCAACATCACCCCCACCATTGCCAATCATCCACCTCCAACTCACTGCCATTTGCCACCACCATCTCCGATCATCGTCTCCGATAATCACCATGGAATACCGAACAAGATTACCCCCCTCCACAAAATGTAACTACGGTGGAACAAAGATCATAAACCATTTGATTTCTAAAGATCGCCTGAATTTGTCCGGCATTCAAAACTCTTCCCATTCCGGCGGCGCTAACAACCGTTCCTGTCCGGCAATCCAAACCAGCTGATTACTAAACATCGCGTAACTGGGGATTTGAAGACCAACCAGAGATATTACAAATGATGTTGCAATCAAAGGAAGTATGATGATGAGTGATGATGATGATGATGATGATGATGATGATGATGATGATGATGATGATGATGATGATGATGAAACTAGTACGTTATGGTTTCAAAACCCAAATCACGATTTCAAAAAAAATATAACGGGTGAATACTTTCAAGACCTTCACTGTTGTGGCGACGGAGAAGCTCTCCCTCGCTCTGCAGGACCTCCGCCATCTCTCTGATGCTTCCGGTAAAATCAAGGCCGATAGACCGCTCAAGTGCGGGAGGTCTTCGAGAAGGCCGTTAAAATGGAGGTGGAAGTCGGATTAATCGGTGAATTGAGCGATGATTTGGTTTAGTTTGGAAGAGATATACAGAAATTAACATCGTAGAACAATGAATTTAGTGAGAAATTGGAGCTAGACGGTGGTGGACTTCAGGTATGTCCAGAAATTGGAGCTAGACAGTGGTTGCTTCTGTAGGTAACATAGAGACTTCGGGTTTTTCTTCTTTTAGTTGCGGGACAGTGGTGATGGTGTCGTATTGGTCGCTAGACAAAAGGAAGGTGACGGTGGTATTTGTTTATTTGATTTTGAGTTCAGTTGGATTCTGTGTGTGATCCGCTTTGACGAACACCACTTGAACCTAAATCAGAATTAATCTCAAATTTTGTCTTGAAATTCTCAGATCTTACACCCCTTTGAGTTCGACTTTCTTCAAATCTCATCAAAGTTCAAGGTAAATCCGAGTCTTTCTCCTCAATTTTGCATTTTTTTGTTTCGATTTGGGTCCAGGGGAGGTCCGCTGTTTTAGAGAAAATCTAGGGTTTTGGATTGGTTTGTGAGTGTTTAGTAGAAATTAGGTCAAATCCAATAGGAGTCGATAGATTAGTCCGACTATGTGTTAGACTACTTGAAGTTTGATTTCGGTTGGTTGATATTGGTGACCTAGATTTCAATGTTGATAGATTCAGGAGGTTGTAGGGTTAGAAAGTTAAAATTTGTGCATTACTTTGTTTAATTTTTTTTTGTTTTTCTGTGTAGCAAGTTTAAAAACATTGGATTTGTTGATTTGAGATGACTATTTGGCTAAAATATGTTTAGTTGATTGCTCATCTTGTCTATCTTTCACATGTTTAACTTGTAAATTCAGTTCTCACTGTTGTTTATTTATTTCTCTTTAAGTAAGTTTGATCAAGTTGAGTTGTTGTTAAACACATGATTATTTGGTCAAATAATAGAAAGTTAACTTTTAATATGTTAATTTGATGTCCGAGTGTATTGGAAATTGCTAATAATGTTCCTGATTTATCTAAATGAATATGAATTAAGTCTAACATGTAGCAATTGAAATACATAAGACTCAAAATAAATTGTTAGAATATACTTGTTTAGTTGACTTTGACTTCACTTAGAATGTTCCAACACTTGTAAAAATGAAGTTAGAAAAACTCTCATTAGGTCATCCAAATTTCAAATTTGCATGCTATGTTGTTGAACTTTGTAGTAAGTCAGGTCGTCATTTATTTTTCCAATTTTACTAAATCATGTATTGATAAAGTGATTGACATGCTATCTGTAGTTTTGTCTTAATTACTTGGTTCTAATGCATATTTGTCTGATCCTAACAGATTAGTTTGTGATTACGAGTGATATCATTTTCGTGTGGTCTTTACAAACTGTTAGATCATCAAAAGGTATGTTATTACTTGTCATTCAGGAACTTATGCATAATCAAGAAATGAGCTAAACAGGGGCATATTCTCACCTTATTGACTTGGAAAAATTGCATGAAATAATCCTAACTTTTCCCCGTTCGCAAATAATAATCCCACCTTCCGAAATTGCAAGGAGCAGTCCCAACTTGTTAATATTTTGCACCTAACAGACCCTCCGTTAAAAAAATTTAACGGCGTCAAAAATTGATGACATGGAAGCTGATGTGGAACTTTTTTTTAATTTTTTTTTCTTTTTAATCCCAAGTTTTCACCTTTTTGCAAATAATAATCCCATCTTTACATTCATTCTGTTTGACTTTTTGGAGTCAAACTTCATGTATTTTGACTCAAAAATTGGACCCGAATTTGAGTTTGTTTGTGTTTGTGATTGATTCCAGTAGTTATAGTTTATCAAAACGAATCTACCGTAGGTTACGAAAACAATTTTCATTGAGTTTTGTTCATAATTGCGAAATGGGGGTGGTGAACATGTTCTTGAGCTCATCAATGGTGAAATCTTTAATCCGTAACGGTTTTGGGCAAGTCTGGTTCCACTAGCTTCGGTTTGAACTCGTGAATTCAATGGTACAATCGGTTTTGAATTTTGTTCATGTTTGTGTGATTCACCATTGATGAGCTCTTGAAGAACACCATTCTTTGATAATGGTGAATCACACAAACATGAACGAAATTCGAAACCGATTGTACCATTGAATTCACGAGTTCAAACCGAAGCTAGTGGAACCAGACTTGCAGAAAACCGTTCAGGATTAAAGATTTCACCATTGATGAGCTCAAGAACACGTTCACCACCCCCATTTCGCGATTATGAACAAAACTCAATGAAAATTGTTTTCGTAACCTACGGTAGATTCGTTTTGATAAACTATAACTACTGGAATCAATCACAAACACAAATAAAATCAAATTTGGGTCCAATTTTTGAGTCAAAATACATGAAGTTTGACTCCAAAAAGTCAAACATAACGAATTTGTCCAAAATTGAGCTCGGTTTCGACCCAAAAGTGTGTATAATCAAAGCTGGCATCGCACGTGTCACTCGTCTGATTGTTTCGCGGATTTGATGGTGGCGATGGGGTGGTTGTGGTGGTGGAGTGGTGGTGAGGTGGTGGTAGTGGTGAGGTGATGATGACTGGATATTGAAAAAAAAAGAAAAATTAAAAAAATTCCACATCAGCTTCCACGTCATCACTTTTTGACGTCGTTAAATTTTTTTAACGGAGGGTCTGTTAGGTGCAAAATAATGACAAGTTGGGACTGCTCCTTGCAATTTCGGAAGGTGAGATTATTATTTGCGAACGGGGAAAAGTTGGGATTATTTCATGCAATTTTCCCTATTGACTTTATTTATCTCTAATTTTATCAAATTATTAATTCAATTTTGCTTGATTTAAACACAGATTATTTTGGAAGCAGTAGCTCTCTTAATTCATTTATCTCTTATAGATCTTAGAAATATTTAGATCTACTTCGAGGTATGTGCTTCTGTGAACTTTTTCAAGTATGTTGAGGTCTCAATTGCCTCATTTGTCTTTTATAATATCAAACTCTAGGTTCAAGTTGCTTCAGTTTTGATAGGTCCTTAGGATGAAGTGTGTTAATTTGATATTGCATTTCTTCAAATTAACCTGCATAACCTGATTGTGTGATCTACTTCAAGATTAGCAATGAACCATTGTTTGAATAGTTGTCTGACCGCTGTGTTACAACGATCTGTCATTGATATGATTGATAGTTACTCATTGATGCTAGTTGGTAGAATTAATTTATCCATTATTCCTAACATTGGCTCATGAATTGTCTCATGTACTTGATTGATTGATTGTTATGATGCAAGGTCAAAATCTTTATCTATATTGGAATGCACTCAAATTGAAGTCATAGGGTTCATAGTTCCATACATAGGACTTGATCTGGCCTATATGTAATTATACATCTATTCATTTAGGTCCATGTTGGTTGAGTCTTTAGTGTGTTGAGTACAGAACATTTGATTTCATTATGATGATCCAGTGTGACAAGTGCTACTTACTATGTCAATGTGTGTTGTGATTTGGGTGAATTATATATAAGATAGTCACATGTTTAGGGGGAACAAACACATTATGTGGTCCACCTGAATAATTTGAGCATGATCATTTATTTGTTTTATTCTCATGTTTAATATTCAAAATTTAAAAGTTAAGTTTAATTTTTTTTCAATTTATCTCGAATATTAATTTCTATGCTCAAAGTGACATCTTGTTAATTACTCCTCAAGTTGCATTATATTAATCTGGTGCAATTTAGCCTTTGTCTAGGTAAAGTCAATGTTTCTTTTCTCAGTTATTCATGTTTTATGATTGATTGAAAGTATGTATATCTGGTTCAATTGTTGGTTTCCACAGATATCTGTTGTAACACCCCCAATTTCCACTAACGGAGTATAACCGTGTGGGGTGTGATCCAGACCAGGATCCAAGTCTTTAGTTACAACCAAGCATAGTTAAAGGGAAAACCAGTCATGTATTACATTTGATAAATTAGAGTTTACATTTCACAAAATCTGCGAAAGCATAAAAGTCTACAAGGTTCTTGTTTAGTAAAAGTAATTACTAAATTATCTAAAATACAATTTTCAAAAGGGTTTTACAAATGGTAAGTATTGCCAACGCCCGTGCCATCCATGATCCTCCAAGCGACCTGAAAAGCATTCAACAATCAAGTGTCAGCCAAGGCTGGTGAGTTCACTAATACAGTCTACACTACACCATGTAGACAAACATGCATACGAATAGTAAAAAGATAAATTCGTAAGTAATTTATAAAATTTGCAAGTATTATCTGTATCAATAAATTCGTAAGTAATTTATAAAATTTGCAAGTATTATCTGTATCAATAGGTAGCTAACCTATGCTTATGTTCACCTGAACGTTCGAAACCAAAGCTGACATATCCGTCACAGGTTTTGCCTGTGCGATTTGCCTTCCCCGTGTCTTTCCCGATCACGGTAGTCCTAGGCTAATATTGGTCTCAGTCCGACCGCCAGTCGGGAGGGTGCATACTGTGCACCGCTGAGCGGGGGTGTCAATCCCCAGTAGATATACTCAACATTACCTTGCTATTCTATATTAATGGCCCGATAAAGTAAGGACTTTTGATATTAAAAGCTATTCAGTGAAACATGTGATATATGATGGATAACTACTTAAGTAAAGAAATACATTTACCGTGTTGTTGCCATCCTTTACCGGAAGCAACTAAAATAGTAAGTGAAACTCACCTTAGGGTGCACTGGTACGCGGCACTTGACTTTACATGTTGGCTATAAATGACCTATTTGGGTAAATATGGCCTACTCAGATTAGAAGGTGTCGCTAGGACGAAAAATAACACATAAGCACCTAAACATGTTTCATGCATTCATACAAGTCATACCATGCACATACAAGTCCCAATTGGGAGCAAATCAAGTAATTGCAACTTAAGTCAAAGTTGACCCAGAAAGTCAAACTTCAAGCACCTATCTAGTGACATAGCTAAAATCCACATTACATGGAGTTAACTTCTTAAATTTTACAGACATATACTACACATAATTTAGGGAATTTTGCAAAAAGAATCAAGTCAATATGTTAAGTACTGAGAAAGTTATGAGCGTCGGAAGTTGGCATTTTCATCTTTTAGTAAAATAGTTAAAGTAAACTTAAAATCTGCATAACTTGTACAAAACTTTGAATTTATGCACGAAACTTTCCAGATCCTATTGTTAATATATATATATCTCATTTCCAATTTACAAACCCCTCATTAAAACAAGGTTATCATGCTCAACCAAAAAGCAAAGTCTACTTTTCACAGAAAAATATAGCTCTGCGCACCTAACTTGCAGCAGTGTTTTGGATGACCAAACGGAGGTTTTAGAACGCGTGCGAGTAGCCCAATCGAAGCTAAGACATAATACTTTACTAGGGAAAAAGAATCAACTGATTTCAATAAAAATTGAGCAAGTTATGACCTCTGCAAAATGGCATAAAAAGCTGTCCGAATCTGTCCAAATTTTAGTAGTTTGCAAAAGTCTCGTTTTAAAGAATTTGAGCAACAATTCGGTCATCCAACTTCTACTAACATCATTATAAACACTTTAACATGGATTTTCAGTTGCAAACATAGGCACACCAAGTTCATGGCAAAAACCCAACATAAAAACTAGCATACAAGCACATATACCCAATTTTCATGTCCAAACACCCAACATACATTCAAGAACACTTATAGCAGATTTTGAACTCATATTTCAGCCCCTAAACCCATCCATTAATAACCCCCAAATCAACATTTAGCATAACTCAACTTCAATCATGAATTATGAGCATATAACCTCACCATTTAGCATACAAACACTTTAGAACACACATGCAACCTACAATTTCCAAAATTCAAGATCTAGGGCTTACAAGTTTGGGAGAAAAATCGCGAGATGGAGAAGATGAGATGGAAGGAAAGCTTCTCCTAGTCTTCTTGTAGCTTGAATGAGGTTGGGAACTCACAATCTTGTTTGGTTGAAGGTGGAATTCGAAAATTTTCAAGGGTTTGTGTGTGTGTGTGTTGAACCGTATGGGGAAGAAGGGAGGAAGAAGAAAGCGTGAAATGGGGGAGGAGGAGGTCTTGGGCAGATTTTCATGTTTTGGAAAGTTACACATTTGGTCCCTCAAAGTTCCATTATAAACACATTAAGCATAAAACTCAAATAAATGAGTTTTAACTAAAAATTTGTGAAGTAAAAACTCTAAAAATGTTTGTAATTGTTTTTAAACTCGTTTAGCATGCCATGTTTAGTCAGGACTAGTATAAATATCATTTACACATATAAAAATCCAATTGCACACAAAACCCAGTTTTACCCAAAAACGCAGAATTTTACAAGTAACACATAAAGTCACAAGATAAATTTACGAAACAAGTTACTAGAATTTATTTGCAAGCAAACATAAATAAATATGTAATCATTCAAATAACGGGCCACGGATTCGCTAACAGAACTAACGGAACTAACGGAAAAGTTAACAGAGTTAACCTGGGAAGTTGCAGTTGTCACAGCCTCCCCATGTTAAAGAATTTTCGTCCCGAAAATTGGCGTAGTGCTCAAGGTGCGTTGGCCAATTGATTGGGATTAAGTAGAATGGAAAACAAGAAAAATTTTAGTTGTCACATCATCCCTAATTTGAAAGGATTTTCGTCCCGAAAATTCGGCTAAGTGCTAATCGTTTCACGAATCGTTACGAGAGAATTCGAAGGGAGTGATGGACGGTATATAATTAAAAAGCATCGAATGAACATTTCGCATGAGCGTACAGAGTGATTTTCTATAACGAACGTTTCCGTGAGTGAGTTGAATCGCATCGCATGGTTAGGTTTAACGAGTGTCACGATGACACCGTATCCGAAATCGAAGTATTTAATATGACGAAGTGACCATATGTCCGAGTAGTCTTCATCTATATTATCCAATAAGATAACAGAAAGTATTGTGTCAATGATACGGTAGAGGCAAGAAATGCTGCAAAAAGGTTCAAATGTTAACGTATCTGGAGGGTGGGTATGCAACCTTTAATTTGGCTAAGATCGGGTGGTTCTTACAGTTCGTAGAAAGGGTATAAGCAGATGACGCTGCAAGGTATCGTAGTACCGATAACATAGCGAGTGGGCGCGGTAATCTCATAAAGAAGTGCGGTAATCTCATAAAGAAGTGCTCTGCTTCATCAAGCCGGTGACAATTTAGGCGTACACGAGGTTAACAAGTCGTGGTTGATCAGAAATGCAATAACTAGAGGACCAATTGAAACATTTCAGCAATTTTCACGGTGAACCAAGACGAGTATGGATCTGGGACGAGTAATCGTTGATAAGGGTCCTGGAAAAAGTCACGGGGTTGCCCCAAAGAACATGTGATTTGCCTTTTATAATATAAAACTTGAGTTGTTAAAACGTTGTTGTTTATCTGGGTCGTAATCTATATTTGACCCTTAGTAGGAATTTTATATCAGGATGTTTCCTCTCAATCTGGAGGGTTGGAAAACAATAAGTTTTATTTGATTAAACTGTGCATGTCCCTTCTAGTGAAAAATATGTATGAGGGTCATGCGAAATTTCAACGGAAGTAACATAAATTTTGCTTTATTATGGGCACTGTCCCCTTATATGAAGTTTCTAAAATATGATTTCAAGGTAAATCTGTGGTTCAGCATTGATCCCACCTCCCACATGCCGATAGTGCTTATGTATATGGTGTACCGCAGCTAACCCACCACATTACCAGCACATTGTTGGTGTACCAGTTTCCTTGCCATTCCTGGCTATTCGACAAATCTTGTTAGATAATATACTTGAAAATAAGGTTTCATATGTTGTTCCTCGGTACTTTTGAGTTTGAATGGGAGAGAAAGAATTGAAACTATGCAATTATGTGAAAACTTTGAATTTTACAACAGAAAGGTTTTCGGTAGGTGGGGTCTTCACCCATGGTGAGGATTATCAAGAGTTTAGCGGACGCAACGCGAATACAATTTGAGTTTCTGAAGAGGATTCAAAAGATAAGGTAGTCTTTCACGTTTAGGTTTAGAGTGAGGTTCGCCAACATGGGATATATCGTTACGCATACTACCCTCCGGTAAAGATCCAAAATAAGAGTGACGATCTAATGACCGATAGGTTCCCTGTAGAGGCATGAATGATATCAAGTATGGGAATGCAGACTCAGGATGAAGGGCGAGGTAGCTAGTGTAGGGTAGTTGCAACTACACATTTCGAAGAGAGTCATCCGGTACGATTGACGCGAATACGGAGAAAACGATTTTGGGTCGACTGATATGAGAGCGAGTGTGTCAACGGTTGTACCGTACAGTAGGATAAATTTCATGTAAGAATATAAGTTTATGCCGGTCCAAAGAGTAAGTAGAGGTGCAAACGGGTATTAAGAGTGGGTTTCCGAAACACCAAGTGCTGACGACTTAAATATACTAACTGACTTCCAATGAGTGTAAATACGAGTTGTAGCTAAGGTTTCGCGGGGTCTACTGCGTATCGAAAAGTCGCACTGCATAAGATGTAAAAAATATCGGGTACTTGGGTCGCTTTCAGTGATTCCTCGGGTAGCTCGCCGCATATACGATAAATTCAAACGTGTCTTCGCCAAATCTGGAGTCAATCTAATTCCTTACGCGTGTCTCAAAAGTTCGGGTCAATCATTCGATCAGTCACCACTAGTTATGAAGCAGGGGTTACCAATGAAAGTTTTTCTAGGGAAGAAGGAATGAGGACAATGGTATCAATGTATGATGTTGTGGAACTTCCCTAGCATACCGCTGCCTAGTGCTGGTTGTCACTGTTTGTCATACGGGAGCTTCTGGCATAGAAGTGCGTGGAATTGTCATTGATGAGGTTAACTAGCCGTGATGGCTCAAGGCTTGAAGACCTTCCAAGTCACACAAGAATATAAGAGTAGAAGGTTCCTTGAGAGTCAAGTTCACAGACGAATCGTGTGTTCGAAGATAAAGCAGATCGTACGGGTTCGAGAAGTAACCAACATCGCTCTGTTGGGTGAAACTGTATTTGTAGTGAGGTATAAAGTGCTTAAAACCTTGACGAGATTACTAGTCAAGAGGGGAGAACTTCACAAGATTTTCCTGCTGAAAGGTGGGTTCCAAATGTTGAGGTGTAATTTTCCATTGAAGAGGTCTGGGTTTCCATCATATTAGAGTTTATGGAGTTGTTGTACAATTGAGAGAGCTTGAAGGAGGGTTGTAGTAGTTAACTTCATAGGGGCAGAGTTAGCATCGCGGATAAATTAGAATCAGTGAAGAGTTTAACCACAGCTCGCTCGCAGTGAGGGGAGATCTTATCGTCGGATGGTGTGAGTGATAGGATGTCTTATCGGGGTTATCATTTGCACAAGCAAATTTAAAGGATTTTGATAGGTTGGAAATCATATACAGGAGAAATGAGAATAGGTGTGATAGTGCAAAGAATACGGTCGAAGACCATAGGCTTGAAAATTTGATGTCATGAGAGTTCTGAAATGAGAGGTCGCATCCCTCATAACTGATGGTTTGCCGAGTAGGATTTCCCTAGGGCTTCCATACACTATGAATTACATTTACGTGTGCACCCGTAAAGGTAATTTACCTTGTATGGTCACGCTGGTTCCTCTTACTTCAGCTACCAGGTTCGATGGGGTAGTAGGTAGTTTCCGAGGGGTAAGTATCAAAAATGTGGTCATTAAATCAAAGGTAACTGACTGGGATCTGCCAAGGAGACAAGTTCTGAGTGAAACAACTAATCTAGCTTAAAGTTTATCGTAGGTACGATTTGGTAAGGAAGTGGTTCAGTAGGAGTATGGACAGGGCATGCTATAATGCCCCTAACCTAACCTAATGATATAGAGTAGTTATTGACCGACTCGATCACGTATCCGTTATGCACAGACGTGTTTATATATATACAAAGAGAATATCATGTTATTCTTAGTCATCAAATGCCTGATTTCATTTATGTTATTAAAGTCACATTCACCTGAATTATCACACAACAACTATGCAATTTAAAATGCGAGGTCTAAAATGACCAAGGAAAAAGGGTGTCAACATTTTAAGGTAACAAAGACAGTTACAAGTATCCTATGAGAAATCATCTGATTCTATACAGTGCTGCCCTATACAAGGCTAAACAGTGTTCTTTACTAACGCACTATGATAAAGGTGCTCTCGGTGTGTGTTAATGGGTGTCCTGCCCGAATAGAATCTACTACGACTCCTATTTATGTTATAAGAGAGTATGATCAGTTAAGCTAAGGATATGCTGGATCATTGTCTTAGAGTCTAGATTACCATGATCTAGGCCTAAAAGTAAACCTACCGAGGTTGTTAAGTATAAAAATGTTGCTAAGGGTTAAACAAGTCCTTGAAGATATCAGGATCCTAAACAATGGATTTTGCCCTATTCGTGAAGCTAGTGCATAACTACAAGCACTTACGATTAATCATTCAAGTTTACTGATGTAATCAAGTAAAAGATGGTGAATACATGCTTAAAGGAAATCCTCTCCGATTGCATCTTAGGCGGGTCTTACCACAATAGGGTTCTTTGATGGTCCTGTCTTCATCCCACAGAGGGCAATGTGCATTCTAACATGTGGCACAAGCAATTGCTACACCTATTCTTGTAAATTCTTCCAAGTGTCCCCTTGTAGTTCTCTAAGAACTCTTTAAGTTCACTAAGCACAAATTAGGTCCGCTAAAATCTGCTGAAGTTCGCTAAGCACATGTTCGTTAAGGGCATCATCAAGTTCGCTAAGGCCAACAAGTTCGCTAAGAACATGGTTAAGTTCGCTAAGAACTAAGGTTCAAGTTCGCTAACAGAAGTTCGCTAAGAAGAATTCAAGTTCGCTAAGGTCTTGGTCAAGTTCGCTAAGAACAATATCAAGTTCGCTAAGAACAAAATCCAATCAAGTTCGCTAAGGAGGAAAATCAAGTTCGCTAATAGTGCAATGAAGTTCGCTAAGGGCACAATGAAGTTCGCTAAGACAAATGGTCAAGTTCGCTAAGAGTAAAATACAAGTTCACTAACTTTTATACTTAGAAGAATTTCCTGACTCAAAATCTCCAAAATTTCTAAGTCTCGGGGAGAAAAATTTCTACCCAAAATTCCAAATTTCTATACTGACACAAGACAGGAATTCTAAATGAGAATCATCTTCAGCACGCGGGGCAATACTTTTGGGAGTTAGGTTGTAACCAAAGTTTTCAAAAACAGTTACAGTTCAGAAATTTTACTTTTAAAATGTTCTGGTTCGCTGTAACCAATGGCTCTGACACCAATTTGTAACACCCCCAATTTCCACTAACGGAGTATAACCGTGTGGGGTGTGATCCAGACCAGGATCCAAGTCTTTAGTTACAACCAAGCATAGTTAAAGGGAAAACCAGTCATGTATTACATTTGATAAACTAGAGTTTACATTTCACAAAATCTGCGGAAGCATAAAAGTCTACAAGGTTCTTGTTTAGTAAAAGTAATTACTAAATTATCTAAAATACAATTTTCAAAAGGGTTTTACAAATGGTAAGTATTGCCAACGCCCGTGCCATCCATGATCCTCCAAGCGACCTGAAAAGCATTCAACAATCAAGTGTCAGCCAAGGCTGGTGAGTTCACTAATACAGTCTACACTACACCATGTAGACAAACATGCATACGAATAGTAAAAAGATAAATTCGTAAGTAATTTATAAAATTTGCAAGTATTATCCGTATCAATAGGTAGCTAGCCTATGCTTATGTTCACCTGAACGTTCGAAAACAAAGCTGACCTATGCGTCATAGGTTTTGCCTGTGTGATTTGCCTTCCCCGTGTCTTTCCCGATCACGGTAGTCCTAGGCTAATATTGGTCTCAGACCGACCGCCAGTCGGGAGGGTGCATCCTGTGCACCACTGAGCGGGGGTGTCAATCCCCAGTAGATCTACTCAACATTACCTCGCTATTCTATATTAATGGCCCGATAAAGTAAGGACTTTTGATATTAAAAGCAATTCAGTGAAACATGTACGCGGTACGCAACTAAAATAGTAAGTGTTGTTGCCATCCTTTACTGGATGCAACTAAATTAGTAAGTGAAACTCACCTTAGGGTGCACTGGTACGCGGCACTTGACTTTACATGTTGGCTATGAATGACCTATTTGGTTAAATATGGCCTAATCAGATTAGAAGGTGTCGCTAGGACGAAAAATAACACATAAGCACCTAAACATGTTTCATGCATTCATACAAGTCATACAATACACATACAAGTCCCAATTTGGGAGCAAATCAAGTAATTGCAACTTAAGTCAAAGTTGACCCAGAAAGTCAAACTTCAAGCACCTATCTAGTGACATAGCTAAAATCCACATTACTTGGAGTTAACTTCTTAAATTTTACAGGCATATACTACACATAATTTAGGTAATTTTGCAAAAAGAATCAAGTCAATATGTTAAGTATTGAGAAAGTTATGAGCGTCGGAAGTTGGCATTTTCATCTTTTAGTAAAATAGTTAAAGTAAACTTAAAATCTGCATAACTTGTACAAAACTTTGAGTTTATGCACGAAACTTTCCAGATCCTATTGTTAATATATATATCTCATTTCCAATTTACAAACCCCTCATTAAAACAAGGTTATCATGCTCAACCAAAAAGCAAAGTCTACTTTTCACAGAAAAATATAGCTCTGCGCACCTAACTTGCAGCAGTGTTTTGGATGACCAAACGGATGTTTTAGAACGCGTGCAAGTAACCCAATTGAAGCTAAGACATAATAATTTACTAGGAAAAAAGAATCAACTGAGTTCGATAAAAATTGAGCAAGTTATGACCTCTGCAAAATGGCCTAAAAAGCTGTCCGAATCTGTCCAATTTTAGTAGTTTGCAAAAGTCTCGTTTTAAAGATTTTGAGCAACAATTCGGTCATCCAACTTCTACTAACATCATTATAAACACTTTAAGATGGATTTTCAGTTGTAAACATAGGCACACCAAGTTCATGGCAAAAACCCAACATAAAAACTAGCATACAAGCACATATACCCAATTTTCATGTCCAAACACCCAACATACATTCAAGAACACTTATAGCAGATTTTGAACTCATATTTCCAGCCCCTAAACCCATCCATTAATAACCTCCAAATCAACATCTAGCATAACTCAACTTCAATCATGAATTATGAGCATATAAAGTCACCATTTAGCATACAAACACTTAAGAACACACATGCAACCTACAATTTCCAAAATTCAAGATCTAGGGCTTACAAGTTTGGGAGAAAAATCGCGAGATGGAGCAGATGAGATGGAAGGAAAGCTTCTCCTAGTGTTCTTGTAGCTTGAATGAGGTTGGGAACTCACAATCTTGTTTGGTTGAAGGTGGAATTCGAAAATTTTCAAGGGTTTGTGTGTGTGTGTGTTGAACCGTATGGGGAAGAAGGGAGGAAGAAGAGAGCGTAAAATGGGGGAGGAGGAGGTCTTGGGCAGATTTTCATGTTTTGGAAAGATACACATTTGGTCCCTCAAAGTTCCATTTTAAACAAATTAAGCATAAAACTCAAATAAATGAGTTTTAACTAAAAACTTGTGAAGTAAAAACTCTAAAAATGTTTGTAATTGTTTTTAAACTCGTTTAGCATGCCATGTTTAGTCAGGACTAGTATAAATATCATTTACACATATAAAAATCCAATTGCACACAAAACCCGGTTTTACCCGAAAACGCAGAATTTTACAAGTAACACATAAAGTCACAAGATAAATTTATGAAACAAGTTACTAGAATTTATTTGCAAGCAAACATAAATAAATATGTAATCATTCAAATAACGGGCCTCGGATTCGCTAACAGAACTAACGGAACTAACGGAAAAGTTAACGGAGTTAACCTGGGAAGTTGCAGTTGTCACA
>JBCNJP010000025.1:18100033-18177884 GCA_039602395.1 Deinandra increscens subsp. villosa
TCCCTCAGTCACTAGAGCTTTTGCCTCTTTATTGTGATCATGATTATCCGAATTACTTGGTTTAGAAGCAGATTGCTTGCATTCTCGAGCAAAATGTCCCAATTTAGAACATTTGTAACATTTCAGTTTGGACTTATCTAAACCCAGTATGGCTCCTCCCATAACAGAATTCTTGCCATGTTTTCTCATAAATCGTCTTCCTCTTTCAACAGTCATAGCCAACTGCCAATCCAAATCCAATTTATTTAACTGATCTTCATCCATCTGTTTTAGATCCTCCGGAACCAAACCAGAATTACCAATTTGACTAAATATGGATCCAGACGAAGATGATATGAACACACATAACAAAGCAGCTAGATCTTCGGTTTCTTGATTAGAAGTAGATTTGCTTGATGATCTATCAAGAATAGTAAAACTGCAACCCGAAGAATAACCATTGTTTTCAGACTTTCCAGCAAGAAAAGCTGTTACTGGTGGATTACTACTTGAAATAGAATGTGACTTTGTTTTAGCATGAACAGTAGCAGAATTCTCCCTAAAATATATTTCAGGATTCTGAACAGATGGAGTTGCTGACTTTTTCACAAGTAATTCCATTTCCCGAGCTTGTAATTTGCTTATCAGCTGATTGAATGTCCAACTTATCATCACAAAATTCTCCCACTTTTCGGGTAGAGCTTCCAGAAATTTCTCCTTTAACTCATCATCTTCTTTCTTCACACCTACAATATCAAGTTCATTGATCAAATGTGAAAACCTTGCAATCAAATCTGTGATCTTCTCATTCTCACAAAGCCCGACATTATCAAACTCTTTCTTCAAAACTTTCTTTCGAGTATTCTTGTACTGATCATTACCCTCACATCTTTCCTTAATAGCATCCCATAATTGTTTCGAAGTTGGAAAATTCTTAAACTGATGCATCAAATCTTTAGGTAATGCCATCGTGAGAAAACTATAAGTTGTCTTTTCTCTTGCAAACACCTTCTTTTCTTCAGGCTCAAAATCAATTATCGACTTTGGTAATGTATTAGCAATCAACGGATACTCATATTGTGTTTCAATCGGAATCCAACAATGAACATCTTGGGAGTATATGTAAGATTCAAATATTTTCTTCCAGCTATGATAATCTTCCAACCGAAGTAATTTAGGAACTTTCTGGGTTGTTCCAGTCTCGTTATCATAGTTCAACATAGCTTGCATTGATGATTGAACAACTGAAAATGTGTGAAAATCGCTCATTTTGAAATTACAATACCGAACGTAAAACTCGTAACTCAAAAACGGACGTCTTCCAAGCGGATTTTGGGGGTTAAATCGGAGGATACTGGCTATTAGGCTAGTAAACGTCTAGATCTCGTCGAGACGAACGTTTTGACTAGTATTAGCTCCCGTAACTCTTAACGGTTCTTAAGTTACGCCAGTTTAGTGAACACATGTTTTCTGCCAGCGGACCAACCTGGTCTCAGCGGACTCGTTCCGGACCAAATAAACTCAGCGGACCAGAAACAGACCAAATTATCTCAGCGGACCAGATTTGTACCTGCGGACCAGACACAGACCAGGTATCTCCTGCGGACCAAATTTGGTACGGCGGACCAGAAAATAACCGCCACGGACCAACTTTGAAGATTGCCTTCCGGACCAGTTTCAGCAGACCAGAATACTGGTGAAGATTTCCGTGCGGACCACCGGCAGACCAACGGCGGACCAACTGTTCTTGATGCGGACCAAGCAAAAATTCGACTGATTTTCACGAATTTTGATGTTTTCGACTGGAATTTGCTTCAGAAAGTTGCGAAAATACTTCAGAAACACTCAGAAATCATTTTCCATTGTTGAAACACTCGGAAATGCGGAAATTTGATGAAAAACGAAGAAAACCCAAACTTTCTCACTTTAGAATTCAAAAATTTACCAAAATCACAGCAGTAGAGCAACCAATTGCTCTGATACCACTTGTATAACCACTGTACGATCTTACTACTGCATGATTAGGTAATCGGATAAGCAACGAGAAGTAAATAAATCTTTGCTTTATTGATTCACAAAGAGGATTACACAAAGTCTAGAGAGAGAGAGTTACACACACTTAGTAGATGTAGAATGACAGAACTTCTATCTAGCTCTCTCTCTCTAACGAACTATTTATAGTAGTCACATACTAACTGGCGGATCACCAGCGTACCATTTGGTACGCCCGTATCAAATAAGCTGCGGACCATTTGGTACGCCGACATTAGTATGTTACCACTAAGACTCATAAAGATGCTCTAGATAAGATACAATACACGAGACACACGTTAGCATTAGGATATGCTTTAACAATTAAGTTGTTGGTGGTTGATATTTACGTGTAAGTGTTTTGAAATTTATTATTTGTTGTAAAAACAAAATTTGATTTGCTCAGATTTGTTTCAAAAATTTGCTCCAATCATATTTAAATTGTGATTGATCGTTTTTTATTTATTTTCTTTCGTAATCTCGGAATCTATTTTGACTAAAATAAAAATTTTGATTGATGGCTCTAAATCTATCTGTAAGGCTTCTGTCCAAAGTGTAGGTTTTGGGCCACCAAGGGTTTTCGACTGAAGGTATTCGGCCCAAGTGTTTGCGGGTTTAAGGTTTCCGACTCAGTCTCGAAGTATTTGGTTCGGTCCTTGGTAGTTTCCGACTCGTTTTAGGTGTCTCTGGTTCGGAAAGGGATATTTCGGTTCGGAGAAGTGGTTCTCGGTTCGGTACGTAAGGTTTTCGTTTCGGCTAAAAGTCTTTCGGTTGGCTCGTTTGGTTCTCCGTCACGGCAAGGTTTCGGTTGGTCTCTATTTGCTCCTCGGTTTTGATTCTTCTGTTGAGAGGTTTCCTACTCGGTTGAGTTCTACGGTTCGGTCGGTTCAAATTGAAGATCTAGGTCATAACCGGATTCTTAGAAAAAATTTGTCCGGCCAGTTTATTCTCGTCCCATGCAAATTTTCTCACGTAAATGTCAATCATCCATATTTACCAAAATGCCCTTAGCATTTAATTAAAATTTGTGGTCCACATCATTCAGTTTTGAAAGCAGTAAACGGCCACTCAATTCAAGTTAGTACAAATTAATTTGGACGAGGTATTGTTCGTTGAATTTTTCTGCACCTCATGGTGTAATTTTTCAAGCGGTTCAAGGTTGCTGGATTTTCGGTAAACTTCTCCATTCGCCATAAGTTTTCGGTTCGGCCTCCAGGTATTCGGTTCAGACTTCGACTTTTCGGTCCGGTTGAGTTCAGTTTTGGACCGTTCTGGGTTTTTGTTGAGTCAAGGGTTTCCGGTTGCTATGTTTTCTTTTGTTAGGGAATTTTCACTCGTGAAAAGATTATGGCAGGTATCCAAGCGAGTACTTCTCGTGTTAACACTTAAACTCAGGATTGTTCAAACCCACTTGCTATGCTTTCATTAAAGACTGGGAATCTAAATTTACTTATGAAAGTTTGAACCAAGAGAAAACTTAACAAGAAGTTAGAGAATATAATGATCGTACTAGGATTTTTAAAGAAAAATATGAGGCAGCCAAACAGAAGCTTAAATATATGGAAGGACAACTAAGTGATCACAAATGTCTTTTTAGAGTAACTGAAACTAAGGTAGAAGCATTAAATAAAGAAGCTCTAGAACTTGGAACTAAACTTAGCATCGCCCAAACTACCTTAGACAAACATCAGACTATTCATCCAAAAATGATGGAAGCTAATCAACATTTTTACAATGCTAATGAAAGAATTAGGCATGTGAAAGAAAAATCAGGGTTAGGACTTTACTCTGAAGAAAACATTGAACCATACACTCACACTGTTCCTCCCCCTTTAATGTGTGACATGATTTCTGTTCTTCTTACTGTTGAGGAAAAGGAAAAATTATCTGCTTTTGAAGCAACTGCAACATATAGCAAAAAGGAAAGTGCCTCTATTGAAAGCAAACTTGCTTCATGTCCAATCAAAATTTATGCACCTCCTAGTCTGTGACGCCCACTCCCAGTCTTGGCTCCAGGAGGGGTCACGTGTCGGATTTACTCATGAACACATGGTACAACAGAGATAACTAAGCAGCGGAAATTAAAAAAATTTCATTTATATATTTGGCAAGTACAACAGTAAGGAAGATAACAACATAATCTAATAACTAGATCTTATCTATAACTATGTCAGTCTACTACCGAGTCTTTCCTGATAACTTACCCATCTAATCTGTCACACCCCCCCCCCCTCCGCCGCCCCCTGCCAGGTGCGGGGGAGGGCGTGGGACCGGCTGTCCATATCAGTTCCCGAGGCACCAACTAAATAACAACACACAAGCATACATAACGGACATCCAGTTCTCACAGTGAAACCCTAGGCCGACTCTGACTGAGGATGCACAGAGCACCTCTTAGCCGACCTAATAGAATCGATAGCCACCGGATATGACCCAGGACTGAACAAACAAGAGATACATTATTACAAGAGAAACATAGTCATAACAGGTCTTCAGAAACAAACATCATTCGTTTATTATACAGAACCCTATCCATAGTGACAACAACCATCAGAATATTCCAAGTTCAGAGTAGGTCCACACCTACACTTGCTTACCTGCAACATAAGTCAATCACAGAGTCAACAACATACGTTGTTGGTGAGTCATAACTACCAACATCACATTAACAGTTTTCAACACATACAGATTATGAATTTATCATGCCGCACCCAAGGTCAACACTCAGATACTCTACGGGCACGTTGCGCGTAGCCGTACGCCCTCTACGAGTAGTTTTTAAGTTCAACATACAAGTACATATTCCCCCCAGTAACTTAATACTAGAGGATCTGGGTGAATATGGATCGTTCAACTATGTCGGCCGCTATAATCCCTTATATGTCTAGTGGTCTAACCTTAATGACCAGAAAGTCCCTAACGACCCACACAAGGCATTCTGACTCACAGTGTTCGACAAGATAAACATAACATATATAACAGATACATCAGAACAGAAACGTGATCTCAAATAGTTAACTAATGATGGAAGTTAGAGGACTCACAATAATGAAGTCAGAAACAGAGTTCAAGACGGAAATCCGAGTTTCAACTAGAATATCCTATCTTCGGTTTCTAGCAACCTATCAGAATTATCATGTATATTATTGTTATACACAATGCTCATGTGTCCATTTATGACATCAGATTCAAGGTATCATGAAATACAGTCACTAGATCAATCAAGCTAAGCTTTTGGTTAACTTAGAATTAATCAATTATTCTGTCATTTTCCTTCAGAGGTGTACCGCTCAGAATTGATCATTTCTGGGCGGTACGCGTCAAATGGTAACCTGAGTTACTAATTTCAGATTCGGGCGTACCGCGCTGATAAATCTATTTTTCGGCGGTACGCTGTAATCCGATAATCTGATTACTGTCCTCTATTTTCAGGGCGTACCGCTCTGCATGCACCCAACTTGGGCGGTACGCCCCAATCTGGTCCAACTATTTTGTCTTTTAGTGCCATTTTTACATATTGACGTTTTGGGGCCAGAATATTTGCTAGATCATTTGTATACCATTTTGGGGTTGTTTAGTAGTTCGTTTGTGGTCCATATTCTTAATCAAAGCATAACCCCAATTCCCGAGCTTTCCATTAATGGTAGGTTTCATCAATTCGACCCCCGTTTCATACAAATGTTATTAGGGGCAGAATTCTCATGATCAAATGGTCCATTTCCTCATTAGAAACACTGATCATTTCTGGATTCATATAATCTTTA
Source organism: Deinandra increscens subsp. villosa (assembly GCA_039602395.1). Lineage (NCBI taxonomy): Eukaryota > Viridiplantae > Streptophyta > Magnoliopsida > Asterales > Asteraceae > Deinandra > Deinandra increscens. The sequence continues at coordinate 18,105,808 of JBCNJP010000025.1, forward strand.
CTTATAAAGTTTCTAATTATAGAAAAATCAACATGCATGCATAAGTGGATTCTACCTTGTGGAGATTTCCTTGTACAATCAAACATCTAGAATTCTTTGCTTCTCTTGTGCCTCAAATCCAACTTCCAGGAGCAAATCTATTATTGCATGCATGATCCATGATCATTTTATGGGTGTATGATCATAAGGAAAACCCTAAATCACATTCTTAAGCAAAAATCAAGACATCCTTACCTTGATTATTCTTGGATTCAGTTTCTACACACTTCATTCATCTCCCAGGTATGCTCACACCATTGAGTTGATGAGTATTCAAGCAATAGGTGAGGGTTACATCAAACTAACATAGCCTTGATATGAAAAATGGTGATTAGAACACTTACCTATGAAGATCCACCCCTCCACAAGGCTTCTAGGGCTTGAATGTGATGGAGGCAGAGCTCTGGAGCTGTCAAGAAAGTGATCTGGCCGGAAGTGAGCAAACTCACAAGAGTTCATGGCTATAAAGGGCCAAAATCCTAGTTTTTAACGAACTGGAATCGAAGCGTACCGCCCCAAAATACTTAATTAGGGGCGTACCGCCCGAATTTTGAGGTAGCGGGTAAGTGGGGATCCGATGGGTGCCGCAACCCGACCCGTTCATCAAATGGGTAGCGTACCGCCTGGGATTTCCTTATCCTAGGCGTACCGCCTCAAATTGTATTCTAGGAATTTTTGAATATTTTTCATTTAATATTTCCAGCTCGGATCATGGTTTGGGCACGAGGGTTACATAATCCGCCCTTGCTAGGGCCCTTCTCTTGCTACTTTAAACATCACCGATACCTGACATACATGCTTTTAAAGGTCAGCCTACGCTGGTGAGTTCTATGTATTTAAAACTTTTACCTTTCCTTGAAAGGTTACCTCAAACATTTGGGCCTAACGACCCTTTCTTTATAAACATTTATCATGTACTAAACATAACAGAATTATACCAAAACATTTAATCATTCATCCTTTATCAGGTATAAGACATAACAGAATTATACCAAGACATTTAACCTTTAAACCTTTATCAGGTATAAGACATAACATAATTATATCAAATCATTCATCCATTCAACTAAGCATTGTCTATTGGAACCACGTTAGCTCCTCGGGCAACCGGCGCCACCCAAAACCTTTCATAGAGTAACCGTCGTTATCCCGGGGAACCGTCATTCCCTGCTTCTATTTGTTTTCTTTATCCGAAAAACTTAATTTCCCTTTTCAAGCTGTACTTGAAAAAGATTAACATCTTTATTACCCGTTTATTATAACCTTCCCAAAAAGAGTCTATAACAGGTAATAACAACTTTAAAACAATCATAAGCATTATAACATTTCACGTATGTGTATTAATACAAAACAGGCACTAGGCATCTCGAATACTTTTCAAGTAGTAATATTGCATGTATATCAGCCGAAAATATTAAAATACTGAAAACATTTAAAAGTGGGCTCATAGAACTCACCTCATTCTCTTAAGCAGTTAATTCAGAGAAAGTCTCCGCAATGCCTTCCAATTAAACCTAATCGTGTATCGTATGGCGTTAACGCAATGTTTAATATAATAAACACTTCCTATGTTTATTTTAATACTTCATTATCTTAATAATATTAAATTATTAAGTTCATCTCTTTTAAAAGGTCAAAATGACCAAAATGCCCTTTAGGCCATTATCCTATTCTTTTGTTGATAATATGAAGACACACATTCCTATAAGTAAACGCTCACTCCGGGATCGCCCAGTGAGGGATGCCATTTCCCAGTTGGGATTTATGCGACACCCTCGCTTTTGCCAGAAATCCCAGTGTACAGGCGTCTACCCTTCCGGTCCACGCGAACTTCTAAATATTCGATTAACTCGGTATTTTAAATATTTTATCATTTATCCATTTTAACTTTATATATACTTATTATATATATAAACATAGTTCCATACCAAAAGCCAAGTCTCCATACCCTTCGGATTATTGACTATATATATAAACATAGTTCCATACCAAAAATCTAGTCTCCATACCCTTCAGATTATTTTATATTAAATAATCATATTTCAAAACCCTAATTTCCTATGTTTCTCATTTCTTTATCAAAACTCATTTTTATTCAAAACTGACTTAGGGTATTTATCCGTTATAACATTTTATAACATGCTTTAAAATTTCAAAGCTTAGTTCATCAACGTTTACTCGGGTTTGATAGTGTCACACCCCCAAATTAGCCGCTAACGGAGTTTATACCGTTAAGGGGTGCGAGCAAACCAGGACCACAACCATTAGTTACAAATACTAAACGAATCAGAGTAAAGTCCAAACATTCATCATAAAACAGTTTAAAAGTTTGCAGCGGAAAGAAAACATGAGTATCTTAGCACTAACCACGTGCTTAAATTACAAAACATAACTGTTGTTCAAATCCCAAATTTAAGTTCAAAATAAAATATGTAACTTCAGGTGCCATGCCAACCTCCAGTGGATACTCCTCAGCGATCTGCAAAAGTGAAAACCACACAAGTGTCAACCTAACGGTTGGTGAGTTCACAGTGGGCGTGTCATGCAGCGGCCCGGTCTCATAAGCGTATGTATCAACGTATAAATAGGTAATAGTTTTGCAAAACATTTGCCAAGTGTTGAATTATCGAATATGCACTAGTTAAGTAAAGATTAAAGCGGTCAACCGATATCGCGGGTAGCTAATCCGGTTTCCATGCACTAAGGAAGTTCGTACCAAAGCTGACGTAACAAAGTTCGGCATTTGCCGATGGTTTGTGCCTCCAGTTGTGTTCCTCATGGGACCCACAACTAAAAATAGGCTGATATTGAACTCCGTTCGGCCTCCAACCGGTTGGCTACACATTTATGTACCGCGGAGCAGGGTTTGTCAAACCCTCAGTAGATCTACCCAACACCCCCTCGCTTCGCAAATTAATGGTACTAAATTGTTGAGGACTTTTAAGTTTTTAAGGCATCCTTAGAAATCATGTGATATCATTTGGTTTAGACTTTAACCTACACTAGACATATTAAAAACCGTTTATTCTGGATTTCCTTTGAAATCCTAAAAAGAGTTTAAGTGTCAAAATGGTTGTTCCGGATTTCATTTGAAATCCCAAAAGAGTTTAAGTATTAAGTGGTTGGTTGCGGATTTCATTTGAAACCCCAAGGATGGACAGTTGCAAGTGTTCCCATAAAACACTCCAACTTCCTTAACAGATATCCCATTTGGCAATACCTCAAAATGTCAGCATTGTTTTCCGTTAAGTTTATTCGTTGTGACCCAAACGGGCTCACAATTAAAGGGTTAGTGAAACTCACCTTAGGTTGCACAGCTTACACTTCAAATAATCCAATTATGATTGCTAACGAAGACCTAATAATCACATTAAGGTCTTAGGTGTTAGGTTGTGTCTAAACTTTGACTACGTCACTATGGCCCATAACATAGCACGTTGGAACTACGACTCGACATACCGACACACGACACCGATGGTTGATCATAAACGAGGGTTCACATTACTCAGAAATCAAAGCATGTTTCATTATTGCATAATCATGTAAGTCATGGCATAACATTCAAATAAGTTGCACAAGTTTGGGTTTTGGTCTGGCCACAGTTTCGCTACACAGTTTCGCTATGTGCACGGGCAGCATTTTCGCTAGGGTATACCCGATGACACAGTTTCGTTGGCTAGATTCGCACGAAACTGGTTTGAACTTTCGTTCATATAAGGCACAGTTTCGCTAGATAGTTTCGCTCGAAACTGATGGCACGGTTTCGCTATCTAGTTTCGCTCGAAACTGATTTGAACTTTCGTTCAGGAGTCTATGGTTGTTTCGCTCGGTAGTTTCGTTCGAGCAATACACTTAGTTTCGCTGGCGACACTATAGTTTCGCTGTATAGTGTCGCTGTTTGAAGATTCAAACAGTTTGCGAAACTACAGTTTCGCCTAACGAATCTGTCAGTTTCCTGGTCGCAGAAAACTCGTAAATCAGCCCAAAAATAAATCTAACAGCTTCCATACTTCATATAATTCAGTATCTAGCATGCATAAACATTTACCAACATTAAACAAGCAAATTTAACACCTTAAACATGGATTTTCATCATCAAATCTCCAAGAACACTTTTAAGCATAAAATGACCTAACTAGCATGAATCTTCATTATGGCATGATTTTACACGTAAAGTTTCAGTCTTTATGTTAGATCTAGCATTCCTAAGCATCATATTAGAAGATCAAACGATTCCATGAAGATTTGGTCATGCTTTTTAAGAAAACACATAGAAATGCAAGGAAAGTGGTTTTGGGGACTCACGGTTTGATTTCCAAGCTCGATGGATGATCTTCAAGGCTGAGATCACGGTGATCCTTGGTGGTTCAAGGCTGACCAGAAATGGTTCTTGAGAGAATGGGAGTGTGTGTGTGTGTGTTTTTGTGTGATGTATGTAAATGGGAATAATTAGGTTTTATTTTTCTTAAATACTAAGGCCTTGGTGGGCTTATCATTGGGATTTGGGCCCCAATGATCAGCAAATGATTAGCCCAAGATTAATATGTATGCATACATTCTAATTACCCGGTTAATCACATAAATACACAATTAAATAATTTGTCATGCTAATAATAATAATAAGTACGTAAATACACAATTTAAGCAATTAAACAAATAGTCATGTTTTTTATAATAATCATGCGTTTAAATCACGTTGCACATAATTCAATAAATAAACACATAACACATATGGACGGGTTCGGTGATCAACCAAAGGTCGTGGACGTATTCGGCCTAGTTAAGCATTAGTTACCTAGTTAATACTTATAACGTAACTAACGGGAATTGTCTAACGAAAATTAACCTTGGAATTCTCGGGTGTCACATCATCCCCTTGTAAATGGAATTTTCGTCCCGAAAATTATTCTTGCGTCGTAGCGTTCGCAGCCTCAGCTGTCGTTGTTGCTGTCGTTGCTGGGGAAAGAAAGCAAAAGTTTTAGGGTCGCCACAGATAGCACATCGGCTAGAAAACACTAATTTCAATATTAACTCTTTAAACATATTTTAAATATATATTGAACATAAATCTTAATCCATAATGATTTATAATTATCATTAACCTTTATACTAAATATATACATATATATATATATATATTTAATATTTAAATTCAAATATTCTTTTATTTAATTTTAATTAAAGAAAATTAATTAATATTTATATTTCTATACTATTATATAAAGCATATTGATAAAAAGGGTACAATTGATAAGACGCATTCCATTTTCATAATCGTTCTCATCTAACATCTGTGTTCCTCTCTATCCTCATTTCCGTTCCGGTGTTCATCGCCCAACAGCAACAGACTTATGAGAACCAGCGAATCTCCCATACGGATACGGTTGAACAAAAAGAACCCTAATTCAAAATGCTCGCGTGATGCACAGACCTTGCATGACCCGATTTTGGAATGGATTTCAGAAAAAAGCAACAGACGCATCGTCCTTTTTACTTTTGAATAGTTGAATCTCCTCCTTGGCATATACTCTTCTCCTTCTTTTTGAACTTCAGAAAGCAGACATCCGATTTTAGAAAAGCAACAAAGGAAAAGGAAAAGAAATTATGAAAAATCGTCAATTTGAAATTTGAGTTGCATCCCTCTCTCAGAATTTAAATTTGAATCGAGGCATAAATGCACATTGAAGTCCTTGGGAGGAACGGGAGGAACATAAATACAAGGTTTGTTTCGTTTTGATTTCTGTAACGATTCAAAGTATTGTAATTGCTCCTGAACAGAAAATTAGGGTTTTGATGTCGTCGTTTTGGTTTCGTTTTGATTTCTGTAATGATGCGCTCCTGCCATTTAGGGTAATTGCAGTTCCTTTCTATGTCGAAGATTATTATGGTATATCGGCAGCATCATCAGATCAGATTTTTTTTCCGGATTATCGATCACCCAAGAGCATGTATTCTCTCTAGAATTTTCTTTTGTAGTCCTTTAGTTTATTTGATAAGTGTTTCATGAACCATTTGTACGATATTTCATTTTGATTTTTTTATAGAGTGGCTAGATCTAATCGAATAAGGTTTGGTCCAACAATTTGATTTCATGGTTGTTACAATCCGGTTAAAAATGTTCAATGTGGTAATATTATTTCCAAACTCTTAAATCTTTAGTGATGGGCAGGTTAATTGCTGCTACTTTCACTACTTCTTTGGAACATGTATTTTCATCCATTTCTTTGCGAACTTTTATGTTGATTATGATATCTGAGTACTAATTTTCTTATTTGATTTCCCAGAGGTCTCGGCTTGATTTTCCTGTTTCCATGCTGATTTCCTTGGTATGTATGAGTAGGATTATAACTATCTCGATCTCAATAGCAACAGGAATGGTCTTCAAAAACTAAAATCTACACACAAAGTTGAAGATTTTGAAGTGCATTTAGTTTCGGTCCGTATGATGATAAGGATTCCCTCAAAAGTGAATAGATCCTTTCTCTGGTGATTCTAATCACTTGTTTATTATAAATATGCTTTGATAACGGGTCTAAAATGGTGATTTTTTGGGTACCAATTAAGTTGAACCAAGATCACTGCTGATTATTACTTTATTTCCGAGGTTAGTTTTACAAGAACATTGTATTTAGAATTTTACATATGTTCTTTCTGGATGCTACTACTTTTTTTTGGCTGTTTATGATTTACAGTAGTCATTAAAGTTGTAAACCAAGACACATTTAACCATGTGTTTATTACTATGCTTTCAATCATAATACTTTCTTACATGGCCTTGCTTGGATTTATATGTTTTTATTCCCGTTCTCGAGCCGTTTGTTTGTTACCATACACTTTGATGTTTACATTTTATTTCTTAGTCTGTTAAAATATATTTGTGTTGTGATATGGTGGCTTACACTTTACTGCAGCTTTTTTTGCCCTGGAAAGGTTGGCTTTTTTCGTGTTTCTATGGCTGTTGATGTCTTACAAAGGTTACGTTTGAAGGTATGTCGTTCTTTCGCCTTTTAGAGTTGTTTTATTGTGTACATTCGGTGTACTTTTCATTTGGGTTTACCTGTGTTAACTATATGATCACTGTAAATTGTAATACAGGTGCCAGCAACGAAAGTTCCTTGGTTGTAATGTCAAAGGGTAGGCGTAATTAAATATTGGTCTCCTCCCTTCCTTTGTACCTTCTAAAGATGTGTTGTGTATCTTTTAATTTTCCATTATCTTTTCGTTGTACTCTTTAATTTTCATCCTGAAATGTAGGTACCCATTACCTTCAGTAGTCATATAAAGTCAGTAAATCATTTATATTGAAATGGATGAATAAAAAATAGATAAAGGGGTTTCATGTTACTACCCTGAAATCTGCTTGAAATAGATGGGCCATTGTTATGTCCTGTGGTGCTGGGTTTTTTGATCAGGTACTTTTTGTTGCTTTTATACCCATGGCTATTAATTGTGTTAGTTTGGTTGGTTTAATTAAGGAATCGGAACGCAACCTGTATATACCATCTCAAAGAGATGTATTAAAATACAACCGGTTCATTTAAATCATGTAACATGAACATAGACCTGGTAACCCATTTATCTAAACGATCCCAATGGGTAGACGGGATGTATTTGTGTTGTCATCAAGTCGTAAATGGTGACGCGTTTTTGTATAATTTTTTATACATGATTACAAAAAAGTCTCTAAACCCAAATAATCTAACTTCTTTTTAGTTAAATTATCTAGATGTTAGTTATGCATTTTTGTATAAGTTTTAGGACTTCCAATCCGTTTCACCAATCGGATAAAAAATAGTACAAATTGACCCCATTTACAGGTAATTGGTTGAATGCTTGAGGTTAATTACAAAAAACGTATGGCATACTATAAAGTTAATAAGAAACTATGGAAGCTCAGTTATTTATGCAGGTTACAAACCTTTTGCCAGTGTCAGCTCAGATCACTGAGTTTGTTCCAACACCTGTCTAGATATCTACCCGTAACAATCATCTACCAAACTTCTACCGTCACTATCACTGCTCTTCCGGCGGTTCACCGCCACCACCGGAGCTCGGTTTAGGCTTGTCGATACTTAAAGGTCGCCGGAGAAGAGTAATGTTGCCGACGGAGTGACGGGGCAGCTGCTGGGTTTATTGGAGTTGCTGCTATCGAGAGGATGGGACAGCTTGCCGGCTTGATCGGAGCAATCGAGAAAACAAGAGTGGAGGTCGCCGGTCTTGCAGGTGGGTCGGAGAAGGAGGCTCGCCAAGGGTCGCCGGATGAGGTCTTGTAAAAGCACGAGACGATCTTACTACTGCATGATTCGGTAATTGGATAGCAACAAGAAGGTAAATAAAGCTTTGCTTTATTGATTCACTTAGAGATTACAAGTAGAGAGAGAAACACACTCAGTTTACACACAGTTAAGAGTTGTAGAATGACAGCACTGAAAGAACTCTTAAACACTCTCTCTAACAAGCTATTTATAGTCACTTAGTAACAGGCCAGCGTATCACCTGCGGACCATCTGGTCCGCCCGGATCATCTATAAAGTTGTTATTAAAAATCAAAAAGAAAGGGGAAGAATAGAAAATGTGAAAAAGTTAAACCCTCATTTAGAAGTGTGCTTTTTAATTTTCAGTCTTTTGTTTGTGTGTTTGAGAAGGACGGAAATGAAATATTTCCGTTCTGGATGACTGACACGTGTAAAGCTGAAGTGAAAGACATGATCCAAGGTGATGTGCTTGGTAGGCTCAGTTCCAAAGACAAAGGTATGTGTCACAACACTTAAAGATAAAGTATGACATTTGACGGGAAACACACACTTAGGTTAAGTGCTTGTTCTATCTGACTGCAAGATTGTTCCCGGTACACACGCTGGACTCCAAAGTGTTAAATCAAAAATCTAAAAAATCCGGCGTCCCCTCTGTTTTGTGTGAGCAAAGTCCTGGGGATATCAAAACCGTTAGTCAGTCTCACCTCTGTTTTGGGTGAGCAAAGACCTGGTGTAGACTGTAATGACGTGTTAGTCAGATTTTCCTCTGTTTTGCGTGAGCAAAGACCTGATTAGTCTGTACTAACGTGCTTGCAGATCACTGTATATTATTTTCACCCCAAAAGATGCCAATGTACACAACAAAAGAGACCCTCTAGCATCCAAAACCCTTTAGCCCTGACTTTGTGATTAGGCTTATGTGTTTGATGAAAGATTACAACCTGTCTGAAAAATACCTCTGAGTTGAAATCATACAAGTCCTTCTATATTATCCCTATCTCTTATGATCTTTTCTTTCTCTTCTCAACCAAGTCTCGAGAAAAGATTCAAAAATCTGGATATGGAAACGTGAAAATATGTGGTAGGGAATGATCAATCTTGATAGACTGCATATTCATTTTACCTAGGATTTGTGTGTGACTGTCTCATGCTCATAATATATATACCTAAAAGATAATTACGTGACAAACAGCCTGGAAAAGAGAAACATAGGCTTAAAGAGGATCAATATACTGGCAATTACGTGGGCTTCTTCGAGTAACAGATGCTGAAAAGGGTTCCTCAGTTCAGACGAAGACAGTTTGATCCCAAATAAATCCTTTTCTTTAGTAACTTATCCATATTTTTTTTAATTTTATTTTTCTTTTGAGTATTCTTATGTTTTTAATGTTTGTTATACAACCATGACCAGCTTAATTTAAAGGTTTTAATATATTTTTATGGGTTTTGTGCAAGAAATTATGCCCCATTTTTAGTGGGAGAAGGGAGATAATAGGCATTATCTCGGGGGTGGGGGGGGGGGGATATGTATTATCTCAGGGGAAGTGGAAAGAGTCCTCGGGTTCAGGGTAAGTATTTATAGGAAACCCGTAACCTATGTTAGGGTTTTGATTAAATAATGGTGTTCACCTGCTAACCCAGGAACCAAGTATCATATGCTGGTTAGTATTTCACTACAAGAAATTAGGGTGTTCACCCACACATGATATGTGTGGGCAAATGTGTATAATTCGTGGGTATTTGTTTGTACCTACACATAAATTAAGTGTGAATATGTGTGGCCGGAGCACTAAAGATAAATGTCTATACCTACACATTGTTTATGTGTAGGTATATGGTCGGTTTTACCCACACATATATGTGTAGTTAATCTTATTAATATGTGTGGGTAAAAGCATTACATTTTCTTCAAATAACAAGCACGTGGCACGTGGTGGATGCTGACATGGCAGAGTTTATTTTACCTATACATATTATGTGTAGGTACATAATAGTGACGTGGCATCTGACGTGGAAGATACATTTTTACCTACACATACTATGTGTAGGTATATTATAATGACGTGGCAGCTGACGTGGATGCTAACATGGTATATACAATTTTATCTACACATATTATGTGTAGGTATATAGTAGGATATACCCACAAAATATATGTGTAGGTAAAACATATTATTATGTGTAGTTAAGTCATTGCAATTTCTTTAAATAAATGTGTGGGTAATTATAATATTATGTGTAGTTAACATTATTTTTTATGTAGGTATTGATTTCATTATGTGTAGATAGAAATAAAAAATATGTTGGTATAAATATAGTTATGTGTACATATAAGCCACAATATATATAGGTATTGATCTTTAAATTCCATAATCACCAATGCATAATATATAAAAAAACATTGTTACATTCAGTCCACAATACCAACTACTTAAATAAACAAAGCACAGTACATTGTATCATAAGTCACTAAAAGTTAAATAAATAGAATCATCAGTCACCAAATTACTTGCCAAGCACAGTTGTATCTTCATCTTCACCGTCATACTCAGTTTCTTCATCAAAGTCTGAACCATTAACTTGAGAAGCTCCAGGTGTGATAGGTGGAGGCAAAATATTATTATAAATCAATGCTTGTTTCATTGTTGCACACAAACCTTTCAGCGATTGAACTTCATCCACCAAATCGTCATATGAAGGGCGCTTTGATTTCTGAGTAGTACCCTTTGCAACAGGATCACGTCCCCAACCATTCAAATGAACAGAGGTTCGTCCAAGTACATTCTCGAGGATCAACTTGTCGCTCATCAATCCCTGATCAGGATTCTCTTTTCTCATCTTCATCATCTCATTCTGTAAGCGAAACATATTAGACAATTAGTACAATCCATGTTGTATAATAACCTACTATATGATTAATCATAAAAAATAAAGGCTGATTTTGTCCTAAGTTACAAGATACACACAAAAGTTTGCAAAGCGTAATGTTTATTTGCACATAAGTTCTTCCTTTCATAGAGTTGGCAATGTGGTGGGTTGGTCGAGCTGTGTAACGGGTCAAAATATGTAATTGTTGCACAAGTCAGTTTGGGTTTACCTAAAGTACTTCTATTATTAAGTGCATCCAACAACAAATGCAAAAAGTCCCATTTGCCCTTCATAAACATTGCAATGTATTGATGACATTAGCTCTGGTACACAAGATTATTTCTTTAGACATAAAATGTCACACCCCCAAAATCCACGTGTGGAGTACCACCGCTGGGAGCGTGACAAACTAGGATCGCAGTCCATTAGTTACACCAAATGACCAGTAATTAATAATAACGTTTCAAATTTCATTAAAATATAAATTCAAAGTGTTAGAATTGCGGAAGCGTAAATACAATTAAATTATTTATGTAAAAACATCGTCACCCAAGGTGACATGGCTTGTTCAAAGACACAAAAAAGGTTTCAAAGTCTCATGCATGCGTACTCGTGATACTCGAACATCTGCAACCTGAGAAATAACATGCTAAAAAGTGTCAACACAAAGGTTGGTGAGTTCACAGGTTTATCAGTTCAAAAACAGTTCCAGTTTAATGTAAATTGACTGTTCAACAACAATCCCAGTTCAGTGTAAATCAATTATTCCCTGACAGCTCAAGTTTAAGTTCAAGGTTGACTATTCAACACCAGTTCAAGTTTAAGATCACGATAAAACATATACAATAGCTAGCTAGGCTATTTTCAAGAATCTAGGCACGTTTATAGTTACTGAAGCTCGACCGTTAAGTTTTGCCTTGTTAAAACTAATGACCATTATAACACCCGTTCGATATCCAATCAAGTCGCCGCGAGTGACCCGAGTAGGGCTTGTCAGACCCAGTAGTACTACTCAATAACTTCCCGCTAAATACAATTACTAACAGTAACTTTCAAGTGAGGACTGTTCATAATCTTGTGTTCGAGTATTCAGGTGATATGATTATCAAAACAGTTAAAGTTCATGCATGTTAATCTCCCCCAACAGGATTTAAAATAGTAAAATGGGCCGTGAAACTCACCTTTGGGTGCACAGCAATTCCAGATAGATAACACAGCAAGTAGCAAGTAACAAGTCTTGTGCAATCTACCAAACACCTAACGAGCATATGGGTATAAGTGTGTGTTAAATTGAAAGTGACTAAGACTAAACCAGCGGTGAAAGATAGAAGATGTCAGCTATGACATGACTAAGATCATAAATCAAAAACGAGTGGAGAAAGGCAATTAGCCAAGATCATAAAGATTGTCAAAACGACAAAAATATATTATAACCCAATAATATATTTATCCATAAAATTGAGTATAAAACACACACACACACACACACACACATATATATATATATATATATATATATATATATAACCAAATGTGAGATTACATTCATAACGAATTCACAAAAATATATAACATATATATATTTTGTACAAAATATTCAGGAGTTCTAAATACTCTTTTAATAACCTCAGATACGCATATTTATATAATTATAAAGTTTACACAATGTATACACATGTATAATTCTATGATAAATAATTAAATATATATATATATATTGAATTGCTTAAAACTATTCTTTATAAAAAAAATAACGAGGTAAACAAGATAACGGAACAACGACAAAGTTTAGGGGTTTAAAATATGACAAGGAAAGGTTCCGGTACAAGTTTTAGACCATCCCATGTTCAAAATAACTAAACTAAGAAAAACAGGATAAGATATTGGAGGTCATCAAGTACGAACCCATGACCTCTAGTTCATAGTGCAACACCCTAACCACTAAACCAGCGGTTGGCTTTGGTTAACTCCCGATCAGAAATTGTTTTATGCTAATAGTTTAGTGAATTAATATTGATTTACAGGAAAAAAAAACAACATATGAGGTGGTTGAGATTGGAACTCATGCCCTCGTTGTTATAACCCAGCATACAAACCACTAGACTACATTTGATAATTGATTTTGATTTGAGTGAACAAGTATTTAATTTAAACTTTTCAGTGTCATCTTCATGACTTTAATCGGGTATCCGCCATGGCTAACCAAAAACATCAACATAAAGAACAGGGACACGCGATAATAATTACGAGATCGAGTTTAGTTTGTACCTACGATTGAGACAAAGGCACGAGCTGATGGTGAACCGAACGGCAGTTCGATCAAAAGCTCGAAGAGGTACCGATTGTCCTTCGCTTGTTCTTCCTCGGTGGCGGTGGGCGATCGAGAATCAGCTTCTCATGGTGAGCGGGTGGTGTAATAGTGCTGAAAGATGATGGCAGAAGCGAAGCAAGAACACGATCAAAGGCAAAATAGCGGAGACACACAGTGGTGGAATAGGAGATCGGAGGTGGTGCCGGGGGTTCTCTCGGTTGCTCTTTAGAGGTGCTATGAGGGGGAAGAGAACCTAGACCAGAGAGTTTAGAAAGTTGATAATGATTGTGATATCGAGCAATGATCCCCGAGACCGATCGATTTTTGGTTGTACTAGAGGAGTAACCGTCCGAGGCGACGGTCGGTGGGTTAGAATTAAAGTCGATGGTTACAAATCAATCTCCTAATTAAATCGACTATTTAAATATGGCAGGAACAACCCTTTCAACCTTTTTCATAACAAGGAATCAAGTTCTTATAATTACAAGAGTAGTCCCTTCAGTTATTTAAATAGGAATTTAGTTTGGAAAATGCCAAAGTGGTCCCTTGACGTTTAACGGTGTTATGTAATCCTAACGAGGACTAACGGAGAATAACGAGCTTGACAAAGGAGGTGAAAAGTTCGTGTGTATGACAAAACATATTTTCACACGTGACGTTTATAAAAAATATATATATATAAATCTTAGATAGTCATATAAACACATAATTAATAATCCATAACTATTTATTTCATGTTCACATAAAATGATGAATACGGAATCGTAACTAAACGTTTAAACTCTCATGAAATAATAAAAAGACGTTAGTGTAACTACGTGACACATTGTCACATAAAATGATAGGGTAACATGTGAATATACATACATATATATATATATATATATATATATATATATTAGTTCAATTGCCACATATAATGACAAAACGTTCAGATGAAATCGTAACGTATGATTTACATGAAATCACAGAGTATAAACGTTTAGACTCAAGTGCATGCTCGTGTTGTGATGGTTACACAACCCTAGTTGCTATGGTCAACACAAGTCAGATAAGTCAAACACATAAATGTTCACACAACATTTATAACAGTTTAGGTTTATGTTAAATCAGGAAAAAGACCTTAAAAGGCGGACTTTCACAATATCCCCTTGTTGAAGAATTTTCGTCCCGAAAATTGAATAGTTTGGTTAACAAGCTAGACACAAAGAAAAAAAAGGAAAAAAATTCCCAGTCGTCACATCATCCCCTTGTTGAAAGAATTTCGTCCCGAAATTTAAATCAGTGGCAATTTTTTTGAAGAGTCGAATTGATGGTAACGTATGAAAGGAATCCAGGTTTCCTATTCCAAAAGGAGTCAAGAATGTTATGATCAAGAATGTTTGCCCGATATTGAAAAGATGTTAAAAGTTTACTGGATATTAAAAGAAATTCGAATCGAAAGTATAGAAAGTGATTTCCTATCAAACGTTCTCCAATGAGAAGAGTCGAACAACTGTATTATGGGGATCGTGTTGAGTGGCAAGTCGGAACAGAGTAACATGATACATAAGTATCCGAAATCAAAATTTCAATATGAAGAAGAACCATAACATGTCCGAGTAGCCTCCAGCTGTTGTACCCAATGCTGGGAGTGAGATTTCCATTTTGTGTCTGCTTTCAGTTAAGGTGTTCGCATTTACCAATAACCCAGGTGAATCAGAGAGAAGAAAATTTGAGTATATGAGAAGATTGTGTGCGCATCAACTTAATCAGTGACTTAATCAGTGTTTAATAAACCCATTGTCTAACAAAAACGTAAACGTCTAATCTTACCTACCAATTAACAATTAGGATAGAATTACACAAGACTGATCAAGTTAACATAAGGACCCATTGATTGATTTAGTACTTTTATGACCATATAAGTTTCACATGATTCATAATAGCATTAAATTTACATTTCATGCAATAACGGTTCAAAAAGCATACGAGTCTCTAAGAAGGTTTCTTTTAAAGGTTTATGCGGTCAAAGCATACTAGCATGAAATCTATCATGAAGGTTTTACCATACAACGCATACAATTGTCCCAACAGCTTATATACTTGCATACGACCTTAACATGGCATATCTGTAGCATATAAGTGCATAAACTAACCAACACAACCCATACGGTGCAAAGTTGACGGGGCAACTTCACACAGTCTCGTCATTCCCACCGAAGTAGGAGACTTAGGACCTTGTATGGTGTATGGCTTTCATACTCAATCAAGTTAATACATTTAGAACATGTCATTTTCTGGTTCCTAACACGTTTCATACATATAACTAATCATTCATTTCTATGCAGCTTATGTTAAACCATCACTTCAACTATTAATCAGTTTCTATTCCCTAAACATAGGATTAGATTCTCAAATTTAGCATGCATAAACACATATGTTTTGTAAACATTTCTCATGAGAAGGTCAGGGCAAACAAACTATTTATCGTGGTTAAAATGGTTCAATAGTTGCTCACATACTAAAATATAACTGGCAACATGCTGATTTTGTGACAAAAGGACTGAGGTCCAATAAGAAATCCAAGCAAGAGCTCACAACCATTTAAAAGGTAACATGTAGCAGTTTGTTTTAGAACAGAATTACTAAATTATGTTAAGAACTTTTCATGAAATAACATAGACAATTAGGTTCAAATTCATGTTGGAGTTTAGTACAACATATCATCATGCATATTACCTTGCTAAAGAATCCAAAAATAAGGGCGAAAGTTCAACAAAACAAAAGTGTAAACTATGAGGTACCGAATATTGAAAGTTGCTCATCAAGCATGAGAATAGCAAATTTAAGATGAAGAGCGCCAACGGCTTAGCTCGTGATTTCTAGTAAGCGATGAGATAGCAAGCTTATGATAGTCGCAGTTACACATTCCAAGGATGACAAATGAGTTTAAACTGGCACTAGTGAAGATACCAGCAGGGAGGATGCAAATAACGTAGTGGATAACATAAAATTTCAAAGAGAAACCTATAGTGTGCTTGACAGGATTTGGCAAGGAATTCGCGTAAATAGATATCGAGATGAACATGTCAACAGTTATACAATCCAATAGAGTAAACGTCTCATTAAGGAAATCTTTATTGTCTAAGCTTACCAGTGTGCCCAATCTCCTTAGTGTTCAAATGGTCTTCAAAATTAAGATAAGGGGTACAAAAGTGTTGTAAAAGGGTGTCTACCAAACACAAATAATAAAAAAAAAATCAGGATGTTCAAAAGTGGTTTTGGCTTTTAATGGTTGTTCATATGGGTTATGGTTAAGTTCTAGAGCAGGTGTACTGCAAATTGAAATGTCACATCGGGTGTTGAATACTGATGGATCGGGGGAGGTATCAATTCCGTGAGTGCCAGAAAGTTTACCAAAAAGTCCGTTGACTCAAAAGTAGTTTCCCTTCTATGAATGTCGATATACTTCTTAACACATACTTCTAAAATTTGGAGTTGTTCATTCGATCATGCGGTTTTTCATCCACAAGAGGAAAAATCTCGGGTCTTTAAAACGTTAGTGTTCATCTGAGTCAGAACTAACGTAGGAGGGTTTTCAGAAAGCATGGAGTTTGATTATTTCGGGCATGTCTCTTTTAGTAGAATTACGTAAGGGATATCTGTATTCTCGAAGAAAGTTGCATTAAGTAGTTTTGTCGAGGACCTAGTCCCATTAGATGGAGTTTCTCAAGATGAGGCTCTTGTGTATGACTCTAAAGTCAATCCTTGGTCTGGTACTGGTCCCACATTCAACGTGCCACCAATGCTTATATATAGGGTGTACCGCAGCTAACCCACCACACTAGCAGCACCTTGAAGGCGTACCAGCTACCTACCATTACTAGCTATCAGTCAAACCACATTGGGTATTTTTATCGGAAATAGAGGACGTCAAGTTCCTCCCATACGCTTGAATGTAAATGGGGTGAGAGATTAAAACCTCAATACGTTATGCAAACAAAAGGTTTAAGAGTTTTCATTTCCAATACTAGAAAGATGCCCAAGATTTGCTATTCTAGTAAAGGTCATCGAGAGGTTGGCACACGCAATGCGAATACCATAAAGCCTCATATTTCAAGATGATCAAAATTTAAACAGGCCACAAGGTTTAAGTTCGAGCTAGGGGTTCATCAATGAAAGTTTTCTGGAAAGGACGATGAGGATTCGTGTATCAAGAATTTGTCGATAGTCGCCATGACAGGAGCGTTAATAAATATGCAGATGTAGGGACAACTTGGTGTACTCAATGGGTAGGAAGGGATAATACAGGTCGATAGTATAATTAGCTATCGATAACAAGAAGTTCATGCTCGGTGGGTGCAAATGGAGTTTCCATTAAAGACTTTATGTTATCACTACGATAAAGGCACACGGTATTCCCAACATCAATAGTGTTAACTAGTTGAAAGCTAACCAAATGTGTAATACTTTCCAGTTGCAAAGCTTAAAAGTTTACCTAGGCAAAAGGACTACAAAAACGTGAAAATCAAGAATTATCGGTTAATTTTATCATAAAAGGTTCAAATCATTCAGGTAAAAATCGATAGCACAAGTTCGGAAGGTCAATCAGAATTGTCATTACGTTAAAACTAAAAGTCATTAGTTCGAAACTAGGAAGACTTTTTAACTAACATTACCCTACTAAGGAAAATATGCTTTGCGGTGATGTAAGTCGTTTCTGCGATTCTTGATGAAGCTGTTAGCGCAAGAAATATCAGGGAGCACGTGAATAGATAGGGAAACTTCAAAAGGGTTTTAGCGGATCAACATGTTCCAGTGCCCGTGATATATAATTTATATAATTCGTTTATCAAATGTTGTTTGGGTATTCGCCCGGTTAAGGTTTATCGAAGTTGTCACACAAGTGTAAAGTTTTAGGGATTAATATGTTCGATAAAGTCATATGAGTAGAGTTACGATCCAAGGTGAGTTCAAACCAGTCAAGGGTCTCGTCAAGAGTTTTAGTAGTCAAGAAAAATTATCATCAAAGTACACGAGTGAAACGATGTCCCTTCAGGACTAGCATTCGTAATATGTTTTAAAAGAGTTCTCGAAAGGATTAGAATCCATTTATAGGAGATATAAGATCATGTGCGATAACGTTTACAAAGATAAATGACTTCGATCATCCGGTTGAGTTCAACATATTCAACTTTCAATGCCACTAGGAAAAAAATTACAGGAATTTGGTCCCAATACAAACATTGGCTTGCCGTTTCGAATTCTCCAGGATTTCCATACACTGCAAATTACATTTACGTGTGCACCCGTAACTATAATTTACCCTATATGGTCACCCTAGTTCCTCTTACTTCAGCTACTAGGTATTGTGGAGTACATATGAGATATCCTCAGAGTGGGTATCAAGGATGGGGTCACTAACCCAAGGTTATCTTGACCAGATTCGTTACAGAGAAAAGTCTCGAGAGCAACATGTTCGCTTTAATTGGAATGACCCACCCGAAGTGAGTCAGCCAGGAATTTAGCTCAAGAGGATTTGAATAAGGTTTATCCCAATGACTCAAGCTTAGCTTGAAGAAATATGATGATTACTACACATAGCAACCCGATCACAAAGTCGATATATATATGAGAGAAAAAATCAGTCAGTACACATCACGTACTATTTAGTTTATAAGAGTCTCATTCAGGTTGCTTCATTCCAATGCAACCATGCGATAGAAACGAGAAGGGAAAGATCTTAGAAGATCAGAGCAAATGTGAAAAGATCAGGATAACGAAGGTAGACACAAGTTTCCCCACAAGAAACCACTTGAATCCACACAATGTTGCCGCTACTGAAGTTGAATGATCGCGTTATTATCACGTCATGATAATGTTTCTTGAACAAGCAGGTAGGTCAGGTACAACAGGATTCTCACATACTAGAAGGAAAATGCTAAGTAGGGGGATGTATTACACCGCCACCTTTAAGAAAGCATTCGTCCAATGTCTGGGTACTACACTCAGTCATTTAGTCTAGAATGACCCCGAGCAAGCAAACAAGTCATCAAGAGTGAAGATGTGATCCTCTGATCTGATTCGACCATGGATATGAACCAAGAGGTACACGACCCAAAGAGGTTAAGGGAAAATAACTCAAGAATAATCGGCTCCTTGCCGTGAGTATAAGGGGATTAGATGATGTAAACGACATATCATAAACTAGGTGCGTGCAAGAGTGAATATCACGATGCATGAGAAAAATGTTTAAGTGCAACTAATGCAAAACAGTTACAGTCTAAGACGAATCTTAGTTCACTGTAACCAATGGCTCTGATACTAATCTGTCACACCCCCAAAAATCCACGCGTGGAGTACCACCGCTGGGAGCGTGAAAAACTAGGATCGCAGTCCATTAGTTACACCAAACGACCAGTAATTAATAAAAACGTTTCATATTTCATTAAAATATAAATTCCGAGTGTTACAATTGCGGAAGCGTAAATACAATTAAATTATTTATGTAAAAACACGTCACCCAAGGTGACATGGCTTGTTCAAAGATACAAAAAGGGTTTCAAAGTCTCATGCATGCGTACTCGTGATACTCGAACATCTGCAACCTGAGAAATAACATGCTAAAAAGTGTCAACATAAAGGTTGGTGAGTTCACAAGTTTATCAGTTAAAAAACGGTTCCAGTTTAATGTAAATCGACTGTTCAACAATAGTCCCAGTCCAGTGTAAATCAAATGTTCCTCGACAGTTCAAGGTTAAGTTTAGGGTTGACTATTCAGTACCAGTTCAAGTTCATGTTTAAGTTTAAGATCACGATAAAACATATACAATAGCTAGCTAGGCTATTTTCAAGAATCTAGGCACGTTCATAGTTACTGAAGCTCGACCGTTAAGTTTTGCCTTGTTAAAACTAAGGACCATTATAACACCCGTTCGATATCCAATCAAGTCGCCGCGAGTGACCCGGGTGGGGTTTGTCAGACCAAGTAGTACTACTCAATAACTTCCCGCTAAATACAATTACTAACAGTAACTTTCAAGTGAGGACTTTTCATAATCTTGTGCTCGAGTATTCAGGTGATATGATTATCAAAACAGTTAAAGTTCATACATATTAATCTCCCCCAACAGGATTTAAAATAGTAAAATGGGGCCGTGAAACTCACATTTGGGTGCATAGCAATTCCAGATAAATAACATAGCAAGTAGCAAGTAACAAGTCTTGTGCAATCTACCAAACACCTAACGAGCATATGGGTATAAGTGTGTGTTAAATTGAAAGTGACTAAGACTAAACCAGCGGTGAAAGATAGAAATGTCAGCTATGACATGACTAAGATCATAAATCGAAAACGAGTGGAGAAAGGCAATTAGCAAAGATCATAAAGATTGTCAAAACGAAAAAAATATATTATAACCCAATAATATATTTATCCATAAGATTGAGTATAAAATACACACACACACACACACACACACACACACACACACATATATATATATATATATATATATATAGGGTTAGGATCCTGCGAAAACACATCTTTTTGTGAAAACTGCGAAAACACATATTAAAACTCACGTAACTTTTTCATACGTTAACGATTTTTCATAAAATTTGCGCCAAAAGTCTTAGAATTACGTTATCTTTAAATCTGGAGCAAAATATTAGAAAAAAAATTGAACGTTTTTTTTCCCTTGTGATGCACATGTGCATCATATAATTAAAAAAAGTTATAAAATGCTATTTTTTTCTTTAAATCTAAAGATAACACAACTATAAGATTTAGGGTGCAATTTCTTTTTAAACTATTAATGTATATCACATGTATGAGCGTTTTTTTTTTGGTATGATGCACATGTGCATCATTCAATAAAAACGCAAAAAAATGATAAAAATATATGACATATGGTGCGACTAAGAAAAAAAAATATTAACTCATACTAAAAGTATGAGTTTTTTTTGTGATGCACATGTGCACCACACAAAAAAATATTTAAAAAAATAAAAAAAAGCGTTAAGTTTTTTAAAACTTTTATAGGATTAAAGATAATATAATTTTAAGACTTTTGGTGTAAATTTTTTAAAAAAATATTAACGTATGAAAAAGTTATGTAGGTTTTAAGATTTGTTTACGCAGTTCTCACAAAAAAAAGGTGTTTTCGCAGGATCCTTCCCCTATATATATATATATATATATATATATATATATATATATATATATATATATAACCAAATGTGAGATTACATTCATAACGAATTCACAAAAATAACGAGGTAAACAAGATAACGGAACAACGACAAAGTTTAGGGGTTTAAAATATGACAAGGAAAGGTTTCGGTACAAGTTTTAGACCATCCCATGTTCAAAATAACTAAAATAAGAAAATCAGTAAAAGATATTGGAGGTCATCAAGTACGAACCCATGACCTCTAGTTCATAGTGCAACACCCTAACCACTAAACCAGCGGTTGGCTTTGGTTAACTCCCGATCAAAAATTGTTTTATGCTAATAGTTTAGTGAATGAATATTGGTTTGCAGGAAAAAAAACAACATATGAGGTGGTTGAGATTGGAACTCATGCCCTCGCTGTTATAACCTAGCATACAAACCACTAAACTACATTTGATAATTGATTTTGATTTGAATGAACAAGTATTTAATTTAAACTTTTCAGTGTCATATTCATGACTTTAATCGGGTATCCGCCATGGCTAACCAAAAACATCCACATAAAGAACAGGGACACGCGATAATAACTACGAGATCGAGTTTAGTTTGTACCTACGATTGAAACAAAGGCACGAGCTGATGGTGAACCGAACGGCAGTTCGATCAAAAGCTCGAAGAGGTACCGATTGTCCTTCGCTTGTTCTTCCTCGGTGGCGGTGGGCGATCGAGAATCAGCTTCTCATGGTGAGCGGGTGGTGTAATAGTGCTGAAAGATGATGGCAGAAGCGAAGCAAGAACACGATCAGAGGCAAAATAGCGGAGACACACAGTGGTGGAATAGGAGATCGGAGGTGGTGCCGGGGGTTCTCTCGGTTGCTCTTTAGAGGTGCTATGAGGGGGAAGAGAACCAAGACCAGAGAGTTTAGAAAGTTGATAATGATTGTGATATCGAGCAATGATCCCCGAGACCGATCGATTTGTGGTTGTACTAGAGGAGTAACCGTCCGAGGCGACGGTCGGTGGGTTAGAATTGAAGTCGATGGTTACAAATCAATCTCCTAATTAAATCGACTATTTAAATATGGCATGAACAGCCCTTTCAAACTTTTTCATAACAAGGAATAAAGTTCTTATAATTACAAGAGTAGTCCATTCAGTTATTTAAATAGGAATTTAGTTTGGAAAATGCCAAAGTGGTCCCTTGACGTTTAACGGTGTTAAGTAATCCTAACGAGGACTAACGGAGAATAACGAGCTTGACAAAGGAGGTGAAAAGTTCGTGTGTATGACAAAACCTATTTTCACACGTGACGTTTATAAAAAAAATCTATATATAAACCTTAGATAGTCATATAAACACATAATTAATAATCCATAACTATTTATTTCATGTTCACATAAAATGATGAATACGGAATCGTAACAAAACGTTTAAACTCACATGAAATAATAAAAAGACGTTACGTGTAACTACGTGACACATTGTCACATAAAATAATAGGGTAACATGTGAATATATATATATATATATATATATATATATATATATATACATATACTAGGGGTATACCCGCGCGTTGCGGCGGCCACAGTTTATAGGGCGTTATTCGTCATTTGTTCGCTTGTTATGGAGGCGCAACAATTCACATCGTGATATTCGTTTTTTTAGCTCGATGCGGTCCGGTCTCAACTTATAATGCGGTATATGCGCGATGCGGCGACATCGACATTTAATCAATGATACTTGTTTTTTTGTTAGTTTATCAATCCCTTCGTGAAATATTCTATTCTATGTCTGTTACTCGTGTGCCCGCGCGTTGCGGCGACGACAGTGTATAGCGTGTTATTCGTTTTTTGTTCGCTTGTTATGGCGGTACGACAACTTATTTCGAGGTATTCGTTTTTTTAGAACTCAAACAAATAACAACAAACACTCGATGAAATATATATTGGTCACAAACATAGTAACTTAAAACCAAATGAGTTGTAGGATAGAAGTCATCAACATAGTTTTAAGATATCAGTAATAACATAGTACTTTTTAAATCGAAATCCAAGGGTCAATGAATTCCATAGTGAGGAAGTTAATCCGTGTCGTACGCCATGCAATCAGTCATAAACAGTGTTTTAAGTTGAATTCATGAACATAATAATTTTGCTGATCGTTTTGATGAGGTCACATTAAGAGGGCCTCATAAAACATAACCATTTTAACGACCTCGTGACCATAAAGATCCCACAACTCGTCATCGCTAAAGGAAACTCTTCATTGTCCTCAACCAGAACAACATCTGCCACTGAAATGTAACGTTAAAGTCTATATTACAGTGATTATATCATAACCAACGCGATACTTGTATTTGTTAGTTTATCAATCCTCTCGTGATATGTTGTATTGTACGTGTATTAATTTACTCATTTGTAGAATCGGTGTGTCATGAGCTTTGCAATCTCAATCAAATAATAAAGAACACACGAATAAGGTTGGGTAACATGTCTTAAACATGATAATTTAAAGATAAATATCCAAACAGAATTAATAAAATATAAGTCATAAATATAGAAATTTTAAACTAAAAAACCGTGTGTCAACTATTAACATTATGATGAGATTAAATTTTATCATAAACCTTACATATAAACCTTACATATGTCAATGATCGCATCACCATGGTTTTAAATATCAAATATACAAAGAACAACAATTTGAATTTTAGTTGAATTAAAAATAAAATTATAACTCTAAAGATCCTTTGATATCTGTTAGTCATATGCATCCCCCGTTAAGATGAAAGATGAATAACAATCAAACTTGATGACAACAAAGACAAGGGAGAGTCACACAATAATGTCAAAGCTATAACAAACATGTAACAAAACCAAAGTTGCACTCGAACTCGGTTTGCGTACAAACCAAGCTGCTCAGTTCGGTTCGAATTTATAACACCAAGGAAGAAATTGAGGTTTGAACTTGAAATTGTTAATCGAACGTTTCCGTTTCACTTGTTTCAAATAAAATATCAATACAAAATTCTAAATTACCATTCAATAGTCCTATCTTTTGCATATGAAAAGATGGAAAAGCATGGTCGCAAGAATCAACTTGTGAGATGATTGCAAAAACATCTGATAACTCATACATGTTTAAAAGTGACATGAATTCTCCTTTCAATACTTATGTTGAAAATATTAGTTAACATGATAGTAGAATAAAAGATGTATATTGTATCCAATCGCATTCATCACTTACAAAAACACTGAACCTGCAAAAAAAAAATCCTATAAAGCTTATTTAACAAAAAAAATTATCACATAATCAGAAATCAAAGTCACTGATAACCCTTGAACATTACCCAACACACCCATGTTGACTCATTCTTTGAAACTGAACAAAACTTGTCCAATCTAACCATAATCATTCCAAATGCAAAATCTAAACATGTTGCTATCAGAACTGAAATTTTACCTGAAATTGCTTAATTACAACATCAAGGGGATGGCAGACAACCTTTGCACTTGATCTACCAACAAGCCCACAAACAAAAGGCTGAAAACTTGACTTCAAATGTGAAGTTGCATTTGAGCTATCCAAAAAATACATACCAAATGAGGCTGCAACTTTGAGGAAGTAAAAATGAGACTACATAAATTAAATGCATAAATTGAGAGGGTGTTTACATAAATTAAAACCACTGAAAATATAACCATTTAATCTAAAAACCTAAAAATGACCCAATAAACCAAGAAGGTGACCTGGAAAGTGAACCCATTGACTAAAAAGTTCCAAGTATTCAAGCTTTTTTAAGATGTTTAAGCATCTGTAAATTTCCAAGTATTCTAGCTTGCTGATGTCTTAACCAGATAACATTTGGATTCATAACGGGTCCAATATTTTAGGTGACATGTTTTCTAGCAATTGACCCGTATATCAAACGGGTGTGGTTTCACCAACCTGAATTGTTTACACATATGATTCATCTATTTTGTAAAGCTGAGTTAATTCATGTTATTGACTTGTTTATCAGATCTTACCAATTAAATAAGTCTTACTTGTTTGAACAGTCAGAACTCTGTACCTATTTAACCAACCTATTTAACCAAAAAGCATTTAGCTCAAGTAATATAACATACCAACTGAAGTGAAAATAGAGTAAACCAAAACTGCATGTCATCAAGCATAACTAATATCCTTTCAATGAACGATCACTAACCTCTTTTCTATCATTACCAGATTTAAATTATGTCACAGCTGTAATAATCCCCTTTTCTGTAAACAAAAAAAAGGTATATCCCATGAACAATCATACAAAATCAATAAATTAGAAATAGATAAGTAGCATTAGACAAGGTCAATGAGAATACTACATAAAAAATATATTACACAAGGTCAATGAGAATACTAAAGCCACTTGATCTGTAATATATAAGAACGGTGAAATACTTTATAAACACACCTGTGGCATACCTGTGTAAAGTATCCCTGCTTCTTAGCATCCATTTTCCTGGAATATTTCAACCAGTAACATGTGAGCTGCCTTAAAAGTTAAACGTAACTAAAAATAGCCGATAACATACAAAGCAAACATCAACACTCGGACATCAGTGTGCTCAATGCTTAGATCAGAAAAAAGTTTCTCCACGCATGTCTATAACTTCGTTCATGGACATCCAAACACACTTTAATGTATCTAAAAAAATAGCAACAAAGCAGCAAAACATGCACTAAAATTATAATGTACATGTTTGGTAGTAGCCAAATTTATATATGATCCGCATTTGTTTTTTTTAATAGTAAATTATAATATCCATGTTAGGTAATACACGATGCTCTTAATGATAGAAGTGCCAAAGCAATTCACACTCTACCTCATGTCTAACACCTCAGATGTCTCGTCTCAACTCACGATATCCAAGAAGATGCTGGAACCAAAAATAACCAATAAACAGGGAATTAATAAATTCACCTAAATTATTCCCTGTGTTAAATCGAACATAAAAACACAAATTACGAACTGAAAGCAACACCAAATACGAAATTAACTGGAGTTTGGATTGGTTCTCGAAATCATTTCTTATTTCTTATGGAATGAGGGATACCTGAACAATAGCAAAGAAACACAAACAATGCAGTAGCCACAAAACCATCTTACAAAACCAGCAAAAAAAACTCCAAGTTGAACCAAAGCTTTAAGGAGTTATATTTATCCATAATTTTGATTAGACTAAAAGATTGGCTCTAAAATTTTACTTGCAGCCAAAGATAGTTAGTCAAAGTCCAAATTCCCTCCCTCATGAACCGGATGAACCCATTCTAAAAAAATAAGGCACATAACTCACATAACTACATTTTTCACATTTGTTTCCGAATTTGTTGCTGGTTAGATCTAATAATCAGTTTCTGGGTATTTAGATACATAGATAATGCTTATTATTATCAAATTATTTAGTGTTCAAACATTTTGGGAGAACACATCCAAACAGCTATTTAAAACTTAAAGCTTAAGTTCAAGTAAAAAAATGTGCCTACCTTTTTCACAGTGTGTGACTTTGTTGGCTCACCATCAGAACTCTTCTCAGAATCACTGCTATCCTCATCAATTCTGGTCGAGAAAGAATCACTGTGCACCATCAGAACTCTTCTCAGAATCAGTGTTGCTCTCTTCTTGTCTCTGGGCAGCCTACAAAAGGATCAAACAAAAAATAACACAATAACAAATAAATTTCATGCTATGTTACTACCAATGTCATGCATGCTTCTTCGATATAAATGCTTCTTTTGAAAGCTAATTCATCTGTAGTGCCTTTGTGAAATTTTTCGTCTGACCAAATCTGTGCAAGGGCTGCGAGGGTTCTTGTTTTTAAAAATATGAACCTGCAAAAAATATGAACCTGCAAAAAATATGAACCATCAATGTCCTGGTCCGTGACCCGTGTGCTGAAGTGAGCACACGTGGAACGGGTCAGTGAAATGAACCGGTATAGTCCTCTAATTGACCACAATATTAACCATGTTAATCATGCTTTCACTCTCTTAATTAACACTCAAAGAGAACCATGAACCTTTTAAATATCTGATTATGTGACACCCCAAATTCAAGTTTCAGAGCTAAAGTCATCAGCCCATTAATTGGGTTATTGAATCAAGCATGAACCTGAGTCAAGAAAAGTCAATAAACAGCAGAAAACATTAGAACATTGAACATCAAGAATCAAGAACTGGAAATTTTACTGAAAAAAAGGTAATTATTTTGAAGATTTCTTTGCATAAAACAAATGGGATCCTAGAACAAACTCAGACCCCACACCATACAAATTATAAAAGGTGTTAAAAGCAAAACATGATTAAAAAATAAACAAACATTTGAAATCCAATCAATAGCTTATTTCATTGAATCCTGCAATTATTGTTTAGTTATCATGTTAATTTTCCCATCAAACTAACCAATACTACAATAAAATAACTATCTTCAAACTTACAGCCAGATACTCCTTCACTTTGTCAGCCAAGCGAAAAGAATACTCAATCACAACAACAATGGCCAAAGCATTCTTGTAACCAAAACCTGACCCTCTTTTACTCATATAGTCTGATTCTAGATCCTTTATTTCTTCCTTCCATAATTACCCCGATGCCTAATACCCCTAAACAGCATCAAAAATAAATTTCATCAATGCCAAAATTTCCTCCTATTTAAACTTGATTAGCAAATAGAACAAAGAATTTGAAGTAAATGAAACCTCCATACCTATGTAATCATTATTTGCAGTAAATGAAACCTGCAAACCTGTGTAATCATTATAACACGTTGCGATGGGCGTATTTTGGGCAATTGTAGCTTCACATCAAGGCTGTCATATTGCTTGCAGCCCTAACTGGATTATTAATATCAAAGCATGAATAGAGAAACATAGCCTCAATAGTAGTTGTTCTTTAACTCTGATGCTATCATCCCCTGGTTTCTTGGTCCTCATTTTATCATCAAACCTGTGCGCAGCAAGTTGTATAGCATCAGCAACCAACATGCTTACCTGAGCAGCATAGTGTTTTCACGACCTGTTGCCGGTGTCTGACATAAGACGCAAAAGAAAACAGTGAGGGCCATAACAATTCAACTAATTCTGAAAACAAAAACAAAAATTAACAAATAAATGAAACAAAATTTTAAGCTCGACTTATAATCTGATTTCTTAAACCGTAAATGAAAAATCCATGAGATGAAAGGTAAAATGTCTGGCATCATTCTGCATGTCTCAAACAACTTGAACCTCTAAAAGAGCATAATAGATGTAGGCTCAGAAAAAAGACTCAAATTATCATCTCCTTTAACTTCTACACATGCCTTTTACTTTGTGGATAACAACACTTCTGATGAAGCTATAAGCTTGAGAGAAACATGTGCACAAAATTATACAATAACAATGTTAACGACGATATCTTTACCTATTAAGTAGTATCACGAAATTAATAAAACAACAGAATTATTAAGAAAAATCTGAAAATCATCGCTCGAGAGTGATCTGAAGTCAATGAAGCAATAAAGAAGGAGAGAGTACCATTTTCACGTGAATGAAGCAGAAAAGGAACGGAGATTTTACAGGTACTTTGAGTCCATCGTTTGAAGCACAAAATCAAAAACCGTGACCAATTCTTAGAGTAGAAAATGAAGAAATTAAAAAATAAATAAGAAGAGAAATGGTACCAGACGATTGCGCTGAGGATCGAGAGAACAGAAACCCTAGATGCGATATTCTTCACTGTAGAGAGAGTTGTTGTTGGCTGATATCTGAAAAATCATCGCTCGAGAGAGATCTGATGCGCGAGAAGAAAGAGAATGAGATTTACAGATGTGTATGTATCAAATTCAGGGCAAAATTAGAGTTTTGTACCTTAGGTAGAGTTGTGAACATCCGATTTGTTTGTCTCTTCTGTTTGAAATCATGATCTGGAGCAAGAGCAAACGTTGATTTCAGTAAACGATTCACCTGGCGAAATTAGGGTTTCGTACCTTAGATCTTGTTGTTGCCCATGGTGGGTGAAGGTAGTAGAAACCCTGAGGAAAACCCTAAGAGCGGCAGGAACCGACAGGAACCCTGAGGAAAACCCTAGATCTTCAAGCGACGATGTGAATATTTCTTCAAAGGTTCGATTTTGAGGATCCAGTTCAAGAGAAGAGAGCGCATGATTTTGAGAGGATTTAGGGTTCGATTTTAAGATTTTGAGAGAAGAGAGCGCATCATTTTGAGAGCGTATGATTTGGAATCGGTGGTATGAAGTGGCGGATTAGGGTTTGACGGAGAGATTGAGAATCACGGGAAGAGGCGTATTTATATCTAGGGTTTGACGGAACACGCAAGCTAAGACATGCATCAAGTGTGGTACATCATGCATAAATGCATGTACAACTCTTAAGATTTTCAACAAGTCTTAAAATTTTCAACACAACACTTTCTCTCTCCAATATATATAATAAGATATATATATATATATATATATATATATATATATATATATATATATAAGTTCAATTGCCACATATAATGACAAAACGTTCACATGAAATCGTAACGTATGATTTACATGAAATCACAGAGTATAAACGTTTAGACTCAAGTGCATGCTCGTGTTGTGATGGTTACATAATCCTAGTTGCTATGGTCAACACAAGTCAGATAAGTCAAACACATAAATGTTCACACAATATTTATAACAGTTTAGGTTTATGTTAGATCAGGAAAAAGACCTTAAAAGACGGACTGTCACATAAAAGCCTCCAAGATTGCATGAGGAACAGTAAACTATATTAATGTTCCTATACTAAACTATATATGCTCACCACTAATTTCGACAAGTTTGTAAAATCATAAGAAAATTAAAGTACACTTACATAAATCGCAGCCGCATCGTCAGATCTCCAACCCTTCTCCGCATTCCAGTAGGTAAGCCTCCACGTCTCAATTTGACCAGACGATAAATCCAAATCTTGTCCACTCTCCAGGTGATAACGTACAGTACTCTTTGAACCATTTCTAGTATCTTTCTTACACTTTCCACGTGCCTCAACTCTGTTTTTTGCAGTTTCCTTCAAAAAACTACAACCATAGTGCAACATAAAATATTTGACCGAATTCAGAAATATTAAATAATATTATTAACATATTTAAAACTTTTTTAAAACTTTACCAAGAATTTTGGATCAGACCACATATCACAGAGATATTCCCAATCTACTTCTTTGGTAACACCGAAAGGGCGTGTGGCCTTCGCCTTTGCTAGATTTGTTTGATCTTTCGATCCTTCCATATTTTTGAAGTGCTTATGCAACTCAGCTCGATAACCTCTCCATGCCCTTGCCATGTAGCTATCGATAACATGGCAAACTTCCATATCCTCCACATCAATGTTAAATACTGTCTTTAAACAACACATGTAACAAATATATTAACTGGTTGGTAAATGTAGATGTTAAAAGCATACCGAACTACAATAAGAAACTTACAGTTAGCTTGTGGCGTAAAGACACCCTAACTTCATTCGGTACAGACCTCCACTCTTTATAAGCAAAGCTACAATTGTTTCGCAAAATGTAGCCACACTCGAACATGAACATGGACTCGTTATCAGAAACTACTTTCCTCATTTGAAAATTGAACGTCACTGGCAATCTCGTCTTACATGCTTTCATGATGCTTCGAGGTCCCTTGCTACACGTTCCACCACATTTTTTTTTTGATACGGTTAGTTATTCCATTTTCTTGCTCTGTGTCTGCAGAAGTTATCATGGCTACAAACAGGTAACGAAACATATCAAGATTAACAACATTATATGCAGCAAGTATTAGCAAGTATATTCTAACAAATTTACGAACCATGTTGTGGAGATTGTTCCTGTTCTTAAGATGGCTCTGTATTAACAACCACATATGTTAGAGATGAGTGTATTCACTTAGTATTTTATAAGATTAGAATAACTAGTTAGTATGAGTAAACGAAAAAAACAAGTGAAGTGGTACCTGATGTATCAGTGGTCAGATTAGGTTGATTCCTTGCA
This sequence comes from Deinandra increscens subsp. villosa, assembly GCA_039602395.1. Taxonomy (NCBI): domain Eukaryota; kingdom Viridiplantae; phylum Streptophyta; class Magnoliopsida; order Asterales; family Asteraceae; genus Deinandra; species Deinandra increscens. The sequence continues at coordinate 18,137,489 of JBCNJP010000025.1, forward strand.
AGTGAAGAGGTCTCGTTTGCAGGAGTTACTTTTATCTTTGTCTGACGAGCTCGTATGTCACACGTACTGCCACGGTTTTTTCCTGTCACACCATTTCCACTAGAGGTGAGATTAGGTTGGTTGTCTACAACCAAATACAAGATCAAGATATCTATTAACAACATTACCTACACAGTATTTATTAACAAGTATATTCGAACATATTTACTAACCATGTAATTGAGATTGTTTCTATTGTCCAGATGGATCTGTATTAACAACCACATATGTTAGAGACGAGTCTATTGACTACGCATTTTATAAGATTATAATAACTAGTTAGTATGAATAAATGAATAAACTAGTGAACTAGTACCTGATATATTAGAGGTGAGATTAAGTTGATTCCTTGCAAGTGAAGAGGACTTGTTTGTAGGATTCAATTTTCCCAATATTGTCTCTCGAGCTCCTTTGTGACACGTATTGCCGCTTTCTTTGTTTGTCACATCATTTCCAATAGAATTGATATTAGGTTGCTTGTCTACAACCAAATGCAAGAAGATATCTATTAACAACATTACCTACATAAAGTATTAACAAGTAAATTTGAACATAATTACTAATATGTAGTCGAGGTTGTTGTTCTTGCTCTGGGTCTTGAGATTGCCCTGCATAGATATCCAGGTTTGATGTGTCTATAAATAAAATTACAAAAGTAGTATAAATACTAAGTAAGGATACATATGCAGACATTAGTGAACCGGTACATGATATTGGAGACATTGGATAAGTTCGAAGGCTCGAGAATTGAAAGGCTGTATCTATAGCAATATTAAACATACACAAAAATTAGCGTAGCTAATATTACATTCTTGTTTGATTTTATATGACCGAACTTAAAATAAATCGCAAAGCAAACCACTCACTGCTGTTTAAACTTTTTATTTGACCAAGTAAAAGTAAAAAAATTCTACGAAATGAGCGGTTTGGACGGTTTTACAGTTTTAAAGTGGACGACACACACCCCTTTGTACCTAATAATAAAAAGAAATTAAATTGTCACATACCAGTACGGCGTCCATCTTGTTTACGGTCTCCACCTTTTTTAACCATTCCGCCTCGTCTTGACATTTTACTGTATTTAATAGTTATAATAAAAGTAAGCATCTATCAAGTCAACATATAATACTATATTTAAAAGTGAATACCATATCAATTTTATACAAAAAAAAACAATGTTTTTCATAAATTCTCGACCATACGTAACAAAGACATTTGAAGATAAAAAGAGGGCTCGTCAAAATTAGTACCTTGGTTGATGAATCTGGCTTGATGGTAGTGTTGTACCGAAAGCTCCTGAGAAAGACGTGAGATCAAAAATATAAATAGAGATGTTAAACAGAGTATAGCGGGAAGAAGCATGGGTTTTAGCACCTATATTTTGGAGCTACCTTTTAGGAGAAAACCAATCAGCGTGATTGGACTAACTTTTAGGAGAAAACCAATCATTGTGATTAGTTTCCAAAAATAATATACCATCATATTATTATCTGTATAAAAAAAATTTTAATTACAAAACAAATAGATATTTGAACTAAATACAACTTATGTATTAAACAGCTTTTGGGTCCTGGGGATTTACAAGCCCAATAACAAAGTTGTTGTAATTAGAATATACTAATAATATCATTAAACTATTTATATATTTATATATATGATATTTGTGCTAGTTAAAGAACATTTGACTTGAATAAAAGACTGTAGTTTGCCTTTTCTAACTCAGGGCGTTGTAGTTGTTCTTGAAGTAACACATCGTCCCCGTTCTCAAAATCATCATCGCCATATCCTACATATTCATCATCTTGGCCAACATCATCTTGAACTGACACATCGTCCTCGTTTTCAAAATCATCATCGCCATCATCCCCATGTACTTCATACTCATCATCTTGGCCGTTACTAGTTAAATTGTTGTTGTTTTTTTTTTTTGCATTATGTTGTCACTAGTTAATTTGTAGGTTTTGGTTTTGGTTAATGAGTTGAGGATGATCTTGGGCGTGGATTTGGGTGGTTTGATTTAATGGTGGTTTGTGTTTTAAGAGGTTATAGATGAGATGAATCTTTAGTTCGTTCATAAGTTGTGTTTAAGGTGTTTGATGAAAACGATAAGCATCTATTTCATATCAGTTTGTTGTAATACAACGTTGTTGATTATTGGATATAATTAAGTTATCTCTTATGAAAACCAGTACGCATCTAATTCTTCACCTTTGAACAGGTATACAATGAAGCTAAAAAGCGGTAAGCAAGTTCAAGGCGTAAAAAGCCCCATGACTGATTACGAGAAAAAGAGACAACTGAGGATTCAAGAATGTAAAGACAAACAAAAAGCACTAGGAATTACGAACATTTCAAAATCTTTAACAAGTTTAGTAGATAGTCAAGGAAATAAGAAAACAAGATTATCATCAACAAATAGCAATGATGGAGATCATGACTTTACTTACGATATGGAGGAGGAAGTATCCAAAAAGGTAATTGGCTTACCAACTTTTTTATTATCTTATATTAATACAACTATTCTCTAATGATTATAACTTTGTTGTAGAAACCTCGAAAACAATACGTTGCACCAATGTCAATAAAAAAGCTCTCGGAATTAGCTAACGAGAGAAAATCAATTGCCACCATGGAATTACGCTCACAAACAAAAGGGTCGCAAGGGCTAAAGGAGGTTTTAAACCAAAATATAAACAAGGCTAATTGTATTGCACACGGAGCTAAGCCGCAGTTTAGTCTTGTTGATGAGGATGAGGAGGATGATGATCATGATGAAGAAGATGAAGATACTGCTAGGGATGATGATAGGTTTGAAGGTATTACCTTACGGATGTTATTTTTTGGTGTATTGACTAGTAATAACAAAGGCACTAATAAAACTATATTTTATATGCTTGTAGTAAGTTACAGAGGAGACAGAGTACTGGATGATGTGAATGATGCTGATGATAATGATGATGCTATTATGAGATCTCAAGGTAGGTACTTAGGCTCAATAATTCGACTAATTCCTTGTTCTTCTGTTGGAACTTATAATAAGTGTGACTGACGCCATCAAATCTATTCTCGAATAATTCGGTTGAAGAATCCATTGTGATTTGATTCAGAGACGCGGGTTGTGATGCTCGAGGCTTGCAAGTTTGGACCGAAGACGTTTTCTGGAAAAGTTAACTGTTCGAGTCAACGGTCAACTTAAAAGTCAACAGAAGATCGGTTCGAGCGAGTCAAGCTTCATATTAATTAAATCATCTTTGATTTAATTAATAAAATTATGTCATTTGTTTATTTGTATTTGCTCATTTGTATGTGTGTTAGCTAGTTAGTGGGCTAGTGAGCACATGGGCTCTCTATAAATAGGAAGGGATAGCTTCATTTGTTAGATGATGAATAAGTGATGAATAATGAGTGATGTGAGCTATCATTTTCTAGAGAGAGAGTCACACATTGGGTTTGAGCTCAACCCAATGTGACCATGGATTTCCTATGACGAGTTTGTAATCATTCGGTTCGTTGTAATCTTTCAACAATAATCAATGAATCGTTTGATTTTATCATTTCTTGTCATTTATTATCTTTGATTCTCTCCATCCCGTCTCCTCAATCTCACCTTTGTTCTTGCTCAAGATCGGGATTCTCGATGTGAAATCGGTCCTGACAAATGGTATCAGAGCGGGTACCGATCAGATTCATCTCACCGTGAATCTGGTCACTCGAATCTGTGATTTTGAGCTTGAATGAGGTGCTGATTGGAAAAACCCACTTTGGAGACTTTTTATATTTTTTCTTATTTTTGGAGCTGTTTGGATGATTTCTGGATGAATCTGATGATAGATTCTTGTTATTGGGTTCATTTAGATATGATTTCATGCTCCATATGTCATAATCTGTGAAGAAATACGAGATCTGAGGCTGAAAAACGAAACTGTTAGAGTTTTCCCGTTTTTGGGGTTTTGAAGATTTTTTGAGCTTTGATTCTGAATTTTTGGTGCTAAAATCAGTGTTTTCGAATGAAATAAAGTATGAATCTTGATGGAAAATGCATTCCGGATCCATTGGGAGCATCGGTTTTGTCTGAAACGCAACGGTTTGAGCAGATCTGGAGAAACACACAGTAGTGTGTGTTTCACGGTGTTCTTGGTGTTCTTCATTTTTTATGAAGATTGCCTTGGCGATTTCACAGCTGTTGAAGGTGTTCTTGGCGATCTCAGATGCTCTTGAAGATGTACTTGGCGATCTCAGATGCTCTTGAATATGTCCTTGGCGATCTCGAGTCAGACCTTGGCGATTTCGAGTTTATTCATGGCGATCTGGGTTTAGCGATCTCGAATAAAGCTTGGTGATCTTGAATAAGGTTTGGCGACTTCGTTTTTGTCTTTGGCGACGTCGAATAAGTGTTGGCGACTTCGATTGTTTGGCGATCTCGTCTAAACTCGACAACTGGGTTTTTATTCAAATAATTTTTAGGCGTTTTCGATCGTCTATAATGATAGAGCATCGAATAACGAGGTTAACGAGCTAAAAATAGCGAATTTTCGTTAAGAATTGATGGAGTTAAGAACGAAATACGTTTTTCCAGTGCCTCCTACGTTTTTCCGGTGACTGTAACATTAGGGTTTCAATGGTCGGAATTTTTGTAGGAGACGATGACGTGGATGCGAGTGATTGGTTCACCGAGAATTCTCTCTCTCCTCCTTTGGCAGATTTCCATAGTCAACCCTAAGGGCTGTCGAAATTTTATTGGAGGAAAGTGTCTTGTGGGACCCACCTGGGCAACTATCCGTTGAGAGAATAAGATGTGAGAGACACCCCTTTTTGCTGTCAAGCCCTGATTGGCGCTGGGAGAGGCTGAAAATAATTCATGTGGGCCCACATTCGAGAATATAATCGTTGAGGATTGTTGTCTCTTTCTTGTTTCGTTGCTACTCTCTCATTGGATGAAAGAGTAGACGCGTGGGACCCAGCCGGCTCATAGAAACGTTGACAACTTTCTGCGTGTCTCCCTCTGATTGGTTTTCGCCATATCACACGGATCAGGCTTTCACAGCCCTTGGATCCCTTACATTTCAGCCATTGGATCATATGTTGTGCTTTCTCAGCTTGAATCTGATTGGAGGATACCTTCTTCACGGGGATCGCCATCTGGTCCTTCCATTTCAATTAATATGGACCGTAGATTTTAAAAGGAATCTCTTTTTTGATTGGCCAGTTTTCTATCACACGGATTGTGTTTCTCATGGGATTTTTTTTTTTGGACTAATTAATTATTTCAGCATTATTTCGTTAAACGCGGGTATTTTTCTCATCGGTTTTTAACGAGACTAACGAGATAAAGCCTGAACGGAATTGCGAAAATTTTTATTGGTCATGGAATTATTTCGTTTATTAACCGGGTTTCTAGTTTTTGTTGACGTCAAGGCCACGTTAGCTAACGACCACTGACGGACTGGTTTCGCTTCTCGGTTAAGTTTGCAACTGTTTCGTTATGTCTCACTACAAGTTGTTTAGCTGATGCAGCGCTGATGTCATCTAACCGAATTAAATGTAATCTCAGTTAAATATTGGAATATTCCGTTAAATCTCTAACGGAAGGCCGTTACTTGAATAAAATTGACGGTTTTCTCAGATTCATTCCAAATTGCACCGTTTAACTCAGAATTCTTCATGGAATATTTTTCCAAGCTCGAATTTCTTCGCCTAAAATTACGAAGACTCCGGTTATGAATAAATTTCGCGTTTACGCTCGGGATCTCAGTTTTTCACCGATTTGACATTATTTTTGCATCTAACCCAGTCATGCGGAACAAGTTCAGTATTCATGGATCATTCACAACTGTCAGCACCCGGCTTCCGGTTTTTCGCAAGATTGTCCGATTTCAGGATTTTTATACCGTTTTCTCTTCGGAACTGAGCGGAACGGTTCCACTCTCTGCATCTGATTTTCCGCTTCCACATCGGATGTTTTCAGAGGGATCTAGAGAAAAGGGGGAACTTTTATGGATTTGGATTATCGGGTCGATTATCTGAAGTTGGAGCATTTTCAGTGATTGATTGGTTTATCTAATTCGATTTGTTGTGGTTTTGACTCCAATGTTTAGCATTCTTAGTATTGTTCCCGACCGTGTGAACCAAGTGAACTACAGCACTTGGATCTCAACTGGAGCAACAAGAACAGAAGAAGCTTATTCAAAGGGGGAATCTTTACAACAGAAAGATTCAGGTTTATCAGTTGTTCTTCGAAGATGCACGACAGAGCGGTTCTTCACCAGTATGACAGATTTGACAGCGTCAGTCAAGGGGGAATTGTTGGAACTTTTAATAAGTGTGACTGACGCCATCAAATCTATTCTCGAATAATTCGGTTGAAGAATCCATTGTGATTTGATTCAGAGACGCGGGTTGTGATGCTCGAGGCTTGCAAGTTTGGACCGAAGACGTTTTCTGGAAAAGTTAACTGTTCGAGTCAACGGTCAACTTAAAAGTCAACAGAAGATCGGTTCGAGCGAGTCAAGCTTCATATTAATTAAATCATCTTTGATTTAATTAATAATAATTATGTCATTTGTTTATTTGTATTTGCTCATTTGTATGTGTGTTAGCTAGTTAGTGGGCTAGTGAGCACATGGGCTCTCTATAAATAGGAAGGGATAGCTTCATTTGTTAGATGATGAATAAGTGATGAATAATGAGTGATGTGAGCTATCATTTTCTAGAGAGAGAGTCACACATTGGGTTTGAGCTCAACCCAATGTGATCGTGGATTTCCTATGACGAGTTTGTAATCATTCGGTTCGTTGTAATCTTTCAACAATAATCAATGAATCGTTTGATTTTATCATTTCTTGTCATTTATTATCTTTGATTCTCTCCATCCCGTCTCCTCAATCTCACCTTTGTTCTTGCTCAAGATCGGGATTCTCGATGTGAAATCGGTCCTGACATCTTCTATTTTTATTAATTGTTACTTTTAAATGTCATTATAATGACAAGATGATAATGCAAAAAAAAAAAACAATTTAACTAATAACGGCATCATGAAACAAAACAATTCTTGATGTTTGCAGTATAGTTTTCATCAAACACCTTAAACACAACCTATGAACGAACTAAAGATTCATCTATAACCTCTCAAAACACAAACCACCATTGAATCAAACCACCCAAATCAACACCCCAGATCATCCTCAACTCATTAACGAAAGCCAAAACCTACAAATTAACTAGTGACAACGTAATAAAAAAAACAACAAATTAACTATTGACAGCATCATGAAACAAAATAATTCTTGATGATTGAAGAAATGCTAATTGATAGACGTTACTGATTTCAAGGTGATGCAGATACAGGACGATGATCAGAAACCAGTTGATTCGATCAGCGCGATATGACCTAGAACCGATTATTGTTTCCGTATATGGAGAATGAAAAGGGGATTGGGAGTGAACAGAAATGGGAATTATCGAAAACACTAGAGCAAATATTGATTGTTTCACACAGTGATTATTTGGGAATCGGGGGAACTGAAATTGGAATTGGGAGGGAGGTTTAATTTATTTGAGAAAAATTAGGAGGGAGTTAATTAGATGATATACGACCATGTTAATTAATTAACCATACGCACCATTCGGTTATGGTCTTGACTGAGCACTTTGATGGTGTTGGTGGACACGATAAGGCGTTGGAGTCATGATTCCAAGGAAACCCCATCAACCGGCATTGGAGTGACATTAAACTTTGCATCATCTCTTATTCAAATGTAATATGATCATCCAAATTGAAAAATTGGGCGTCGGGTCATGACCGAGCACTTTGATGGTGTTGGTGGACCCGATAAGGCGTTGGAGTCATGATTCCAAGGAAACCCCATCAACCGGCATTGGAGTGACATGAAACTTTGCATTATCTCTTATTATCATGTAATATGATCATCCAAAGTGAAAAATTGGGCATCAGGTCATGACCGAGCACTTTGATGGTGTTGTTGGACCCGATAAGGCGTTGGAGTCATGATTCCAAGGAAACCCCATCAACCGGCATTGGAGTGACATGAAACTTTGCATTATCTCTTATTAACATGAAATATGATCATCCAAATTAAAAAATTGATCATCCAAATTGAAAAATTGGGCGTCGGGTCATGACCGAGCACTTTGATGGTGTTGGTGGAACCGATAAGGCATTGGAGTCATGATTCCAAGGAAACCCCATCAACCGGCATTGGAGTGACATGAAAATTTGAATTATCTCTTATTAACATGTAATATGATCATCCAAATTGAAAAATTGGGCGTTGGGTCATGACCGAGCACTTTGATGGTGTTGGTGGATCCGATAAAGCGTTGGAGTGATGATTCCAAAGAAACCCCATCAACCGGTATTGGAGTGACATGAAACTTTGCATTATCTCTTATTAACATGTAATATGATCATCCAAATTGAAAAATTTGGCGTCGGGTCATGACCGAGCACTTTGATGGTGTTGGTGGACTCGATAAGGCGTTGGAGTCTTGATTCCAAGGGAACCCCATCAACCGGCATTTGAGTGACATGAAACTTTGCATTATCTCTTATTAACATGTAATATGATCATCAAAATTAAAAAAATGTGCGACATTTAATGGTTGGGTTAGAACCTAGGTATTAATCGCGATTAATCTTTTTTAGAATTTTTATATGTTTTTTTTATAAAATATATTTATATATTAATACATATGTATTTTAATAACGTTTTATACACTTTAGGTTAGTTTTACACTTAAATTGAAATTAGAGGGACTATAATTGTAATATTTTGGGGTTTTTAAAAACCCTGTCCCTAATCGCTCGTGACTCTTGAAAATTGACTGGAACCCTAATCACCATCTCAATGTATTGTTTTTATGGAAGAAAAGCTTATGTCAGAACGTCCAGGACCTCTGCAAATCCAGGCCATCGATACTATGGATGTTCAAACAAGGATTGCGATTCAAGCTTCATTAATTGGTGTGATTCTCCAAGGTGTTATCGTTGTATCAATATAATCCCTGGTTTGTGGAATGCAAAGTTTGAAGTTGAACAATGGTTGAATGAAAGCAAAGCAGAGGTTATAAGACTCAAGAAATTGCTGAAAATTTCGTTATTTAATTTATTGATTTGTGTAATTGCATATGTTATCTTCTAGTTGAATGTAGTTATTGTGTGATGTTTGGAGTGTTTGTTCTATCATCTTTGTACTTGTCCTATTGCAATATTTAATGATATTTATGTTATCAATGAAGAAATCATTTTATTGCAATGTTCTAGTTGAATTTGGTTTCATTATTGTTTTGGTATTGTTCCCGTGACCCTTCAGAAGTTAGAACTTTGCATGTGTAATAGACTATTAGTATATAAGATTTTAAGATCCCAATTTATTTTTTCTATTTACATATAGTATTTGTGCTTAACTTGCAAAAAAATTTAAATTTGTATAAGATCCTTGTTTAGCTATCAATTTACTTTTAAAAATCATCCAAAACAAACCTCGTCTAGCTTGTCAAGAAAATCTTGCAATAGAGTCAGCATTACCACTATTAGGTCGCTTGACCTCGTTGGCTACCTCCGCCCATGTTCTCAAACTATATATATTATATTCTCAATAATTCAATATAAAAGGTTAATAAGGTTAATGATGGGTCACCTAGGGCTAATTACGACTTATTGATGTTCATTTACAAAATTATTGGTTTATCACGGTTACTGATGGGAATTTCGATCACCATTGGCTAGCAAGGATAGATCATTTAAAATAAAAATATTAGATATAAAATGTTTTAGTTAGTTTAGTATTCTTAACAAATTAGCTAAAAATAATAAAAAAAATCATTTGGGCAAATTTAAAAAAATAACTAAAAATTAAACATGTGTGTAAGAATAAAACTGGGTACGACAGCTTACATCCTAGTTCTCAAACCAGCTGGGCTAGCAAATACTTTGTTTATATTTTAACCGAATCATATATTAACCATAACCCTAGTTTTGTTTAGATTTTATTACATTTTTTTTGAACGGCGAGATGTATTTATCAAAACCGGGTCACTAAATGGTTCGGGTAAACGAACCGTATGTTCAAGCTGACTATTTAAGCACCACTCAACCCACAACTCTATTTCACCCGATTATTTTACTTTCACACTTTCACATGCGGCGATTCGATCGGTCGCGTTTTCCAGAATCTTCGTCAACCAAGGTTAGTTTCTTCTTGCTATGAAAATATTATTCTTTTTATGTTAGATCTTCTTCCACATATGGTATCACACTTGATTTAATAACATGCAACCTGTTAGATCGTCATCTGTTTCTTTACTATGTGTAGTTTTGAATGTTTATGTGGTTGTTTACCTTCGTTTCTTGAAACCCTAACCCCAATGGGTCTGTTTACTCTAATTATTAGAAACCCTAGTTCCAAAATTAATTACGGTTCTTCATCTAATCTTATGCATGTTTGTGGATCGTTGTTTTTTAAAATGTATACTGGATTTGTGTATCATTAAACAGTTTGGGGGTTTTATTTGGGTTTCTTTTGTGGTTAGATTAGATACATTTAGTCACTGATGGTTTAATATTTGGATGTTGAGTTTGGGGTTTAATATTTTTATTTGTGTGGGGCTTAGTATTTGGGTTTCATTTGTATGTTTGATTTCTTATTTTGTAGCTATAAAAATGTCTCAGTTGGTAGCCACTGTTATCGGCGAATGCTGGAGTGCTAACAATGAAAGGATTGCGGATATTAAAGTGTCTCTTGTTGTGAAGCGGTCCTTGGTGAAACGGTTCAACGCTTTGCTCTCTTATGTGCTGAATCACAAGTACGAAGCCAGCCAAAGTTCAGCAGGATTTCTGGTCCAGGAATTGGTGAAAAAGTACACCAAGGAGGTGGTTGAGATGGAGCAGAATCTGGCAACCGCGGAGCGTGAAGCACAGGCTCTGGAACATCTCCTTGCTATGAAGTTTTCTTAGGCGATGTTCCGGGCCTGTTGATGGTGGTTTTTGGTAAGTAATTAGGTTGATGGTTTTTTATGGTTGTTAATATTTGGACAAGTTTTACTTTAGTGGATGTAAGCTTGAAAAGTCCTAGTGGTATCTAGGCATTTTTTGTAAGTAAACAATGATCTCATGTGATGGTTGGTTTCTAAATCCACGTAATATAATGGTCTTATTAACTGAGCACTTTGATGATGTTGGTGGACCCGATAAGGCATTGGAGTCATGATTCCAAGGGAACCCCATCAACTGGAATTGGAGTGACATTAAACTTTGCATTATCTCTTATTAACATGTAATATGATCATCCAAATTGAAAATTTGGGTGTTAGGTCATGACCGAGAACTTTGATGGTGTTGGTGGACCCGATAAGGCATTAGAGTCATGATTCCAAGGGAACCCCATCAACCGGCATTGGAGGGACATGAAACTTTGCATTATCTCTTATTAACATGTAATATGATCATCCAAATTGAAAAATTGGGCGTAGGGTCATGACCGAGCACTTTGATGATGTTGGTGGACCAGATATGGCGTTGGAGTCATGATTCCAAGGGAACCCCATCAACCTGCATTGGAATGACATGAAACTTTGCATTATCTCTTATTAACATGTAATATGATCATCCAAATTAAAAAATTGGGCGGCGGGTCATTACCGAGCACTTTGATGGTGTTGGTGGACCCGATAAGGCATTGGAGTCATGATTCCAAGGGAACCCCATCAACCGGCATTGGAGTGACATGAAACTTTGCATTATATCTTATTAACATATAATATGATCATCCAAATAGAAAAATTGGGCGTCGGGTCATGACCGAGCACTTTGATGGTGTTGGTGGACCCGATAAGGCATTGGAGTCATGATTCCAAGGGAACCCCATCAACCGGCATTGGAGTGACATTAAACTTTGCATTATCTCTTATTAACATGTAATATGATCATCCAGATTGAAAAATTGGGCGTCATGTCATGACCGAGAACTTTGATGGTGTTGGTGGACCCGATAAGGCATTGGAGTCATGATTCCAAGGGAACCCCATCAACCAGCATTGGAGTGACATGAAACTTTGCATTATATCTTATTAACATGTAATATGATCATCCAAATTGAAAAATTGGGCGTCGGGTCATTATCGAGCACTTTGATGGTGTTGGTGGACCCGATAAGGCATTGGAGTCATGATTCCAAGGGAACCCCATCAACCGGCATTGGAGTGACATGAAACTTTGCATTATATCTTATTAACATGTAATATGATCATCCAAATTGAAAAATTGGGCATCGGGTCATGACCGAGCACTTTGATGGTGTTGGTGGACCCAATAGGGCGTTGGAGTCCTGATTCCAAGGGAACCCCATCAACCGGCATTGGAGTGACATTAAACTTTGCATTATCTATTATTAACATGTAATATGATCATCCAAATAGAAAAATTGGGCGTCGAGTCATGACCGAGCACTTTGATGGTGTTGGTGGACCCGATAAGGCATTAGAGTCATGATTCCAAGCGAACCCCATCAACCGGAATTGGAGTGACATGAAACTTTGCATTATATCTTATTAACATGTAATATGATCATCCAAATTGAAAAATTGGGCATCGGGTCATGACCGAGCACTTTGATGGTGTTGGTGGACCCAATAGGGCGTTGGAGTCATGATTCCAAGGGAACCCCATCAACCGGCATTAGAGTGACATGAAACTTTGCATTATATCTTATTAACATGTAATATGATCATCCAAATTGAAAAATTGGGCATCGGGTCATGACCGAGCACTTTGATGGTGTTGGTGGACCCGATAAGGCGTTGGAGTCATGATTCCAAGGGAACCCCATCAACCGGCATTGGAGTGACATGAAACTTTGCATTATCTCTTATTAACATGTAATATGATCATCCAAATTGAAAAATTGGGCGTCGGGTCATGACCGAGCACTTTGATGGTGTTGGTGGACCCGATAAGGCGTTGGAGTCATGATTCCAAGGGAACCCCATCAACCGGCATTGGAGTGACATGAAACTTTGCATTATCTCTTATTAACATGTAATATGATCATCCAAATTGAAAAATTGGGCGTCGGGTCATGACCGAGCACTTTGATGGTGTTGGTGGACCCGATAAGGCATTGGAGTCATGATTCCAAGGGAACCCCATCAACCGGCATTGGAGTGACATGAAACTTTGCATTATATCTTATTAACATGTAATATGATCATCCAAATTGAAAAATTGGGCGTCGGGTCATGACCGAGCACTTTGATGGTGTTGGTGGACCCGATAAGGCATTGGAGTCATGATTCCAAGGGAACCCCATCAACCGGCATTGGAGTGACATTAAACTTTGCATTATCTCTTATTAACATGTAATATGATCATCCAGATTGAAAAATTGGGCGTCAGGTCATGACCGAGAACTTTGATGGTGTTGGTGGACCCGATAAGGCATTGGAGTCATGATTCCAAGGGAACCCCATCAACCAGCATTGGAGTGACATGAAACTTTGCATTATATCTTATTAACATGTAATATGATCATCCAAATTGAAAAATTGGGCGTCGGGTCATTATCGAGCACTTTGATGGTGTTGGTGGACCCGATAAGGCATTGGAGTCATGATTCCAAGGGAACCCCATCAACCGGCATTGGAGTGACATGAAACTTTGCATTATATCTTATTAACATGTAATATGATCATCCAAATTGAAAAATTGGGCATCGGGTCATGACCGAGCACTTTGATGGTGTTGGTGGACCCAATAGGGCGTTGGAGTCATGATTCCAAGGGAACCCCATCAACCGGCATTGGAGTGACATTAAACTTTGCATTATCTCTTATTAACATGTAATATGATCATCCAAATAGAAAAATTGGGCGTCGGGTCATGACCGAGCACTTTGATGGTGTTGGTGGACCCGATAAGGCATTAGAGTCATGATTCCAAGCGAACCCCATCAACCGGAATTGGAGTGACATGAAACTTTGCATTATATCTTATTAACATGTAATATGATCATCCAAATTGAAAAATTGGGCATCGGGTCATGACCGAGCACTTTGATGGTGTTGGTGGACCCAATAGGGCGTTGGAGTCATGATTCCAAGGGAACCCCATCAACCGGCATTAGAGTGACATGAAACTTTGCATTATATCTTATTAACATGTAATATGATCATCCAAATTGAAAAATTGGGCATCGGGTCATGACCGAGCACTTTGATGGTGTTGGTGGACCTAATAGGGCGTTGGAGTCATGATTCCAAGGGAACCCCATCAACCGGCATTAGAGTGACATGAAACTTTGAATTATATCTTATTAACATGTAATATGATCATCCAAATTGAAAAATTGTGTGTCGGGTCATGACCGATCACTTTGATGGTGTTTGTGGACCCGAAAAGGCGTTGGAGTCATGGTTCCAAGGGAACCCCATCAACCGGCATTGGAGTGACATTAAACTTTGCATTATCTCTTATTAACATGTAATATGATCATCCAGATTGAAAAATTGGGCGTCAGGTCATGACCGAGAACTTTGATGGTGTTGGTGGACCCGATAAGGCATTGGAGTCATGATTCCAAGGGAACCCCATCAACCAGCATTGGAGTGACATGAAACTTTGCATTATATCTTATTAACATGTAATATGATCATCCAAATTGAAAAATTGGGCGTCGGGTCATTATCGAGCACTTTGATGGTGTTGGTGGACCCGATAAGGCATTGGAGTCATGATTCCAAGGGAACCCCATCAACCGGCATTGGAGTGACATTAAACTTTGCATTATCTCTTATTAACATGTAATATGATCATCCAGATTGAAAAATTGGGCGTCAGGTCATGACCGAGAACTTTGATGGTGTTGGTGGACCCGATAAGGCATTGGAGTCATGATTCCAAGGGAACCCCATCAACCAGCATTGGAGTGACATGAAACTTTGCATTATATCTTATTAACATGTAATATGATCATCCAAATTGAAAAATTGGGCGTCGGGTCATTATCGAGCACTTTGATGGTGTTGGTGGACCCGATAAGGCATTGGAGTCATGATTCCAAGGGAACCCCATCAACCGGCATTGGAGTGACATGAAACTTTGCATTATATCTTATTAACATGTAATATGATCATCCAAATTGAAAAATTGGGCATCGGGTCATGACCGAGCACTTTGATGGTGTTGGTGGACCCCAATAGGGCGTTGGAGTCATGATTCCAAGGGAACCCCATCAACCAGCATTGGAGTGACATTAAACTTTGCATTATCTCTTATTAACATGTAATATGATCATCCAAATAGAAAAATTGGGCGTCGGGTCATGACCGAGCACTTTGATGGTGTTGGTGGACCCGATAAGGCATTGGAGTCATGATTCCAAGCGAACCCCATCAACCGGCATTGGAGTGACATGAAACTTTGCATTATATCTTATTAACATGTAATATGATCATCCAAATTGAAAAATTGGGCATCGGGTCATGACCGAGCACTTTGATGGTGTTGGTGGACCCAATAGGGCGTTGGAGTCATGATTCCAAGGGAACCCCATCAACCGGCATTAGAGTGACATGAAACTTTGCATTATATCTTATTAACATGTAATATGATCATCCAAATTGAAAAATTGGGTGTCGGGTCATGACCGAGCACTTTGATGGTGTTGGTGGACCCGATAAGGCGTTGGAGTCATGATTCCAAGGGAACCCCATCAACCGGCATTGGAGGGACATGAAACTTTGCATTATCTCTTATTAACATGTAATATGATCATCCAAATTGAAAAATTGGGCGTAGGGTCATGACCGAGCACTTTGATGATGTTGGTGGACCAGATATGGCGTTGGAGTCATGATTCCAAGGGAACCCCATCAACCTGCATTGGAATGACATGAAACTTTGCATTATCTCTTATTAACATGTAATATGATCATCCAAATTAAAAAATTGGGCGGCGGGTCATTACCGAGCACTTTGATGGTGTTGGTGGACCCGATAAGGCGTTGGAGTCATGATTCCAAGGGAACCCCATCAACCGGCATTGGAGTGACATGAAACTTTGCATTATATCTTATTAACATGTAATATGATCATCCAAATAGAAAAATTGGGCGTCGGGTCATGACCGAGCACTTTGATGGTGTTGGTGGACCCGATAAGGCATTGGAGTCATGATTCCAAGGGAACCCCATCAACCGGCATTGGAGTGACATTAAACTTTGCATTATCTCTTATTAACATGTAATATGATCATCCAAATTGAAAAATTGGGCGTCAGGTCATGACCGAGAACTTTGATGGTGTTGGTGGACCCGATAAGGCATTGGAGTCATGATTCCAAGGGAACCCCATCAACCAGCATTGGAGTGACATGAAACTTTGCATTATATCTTATTAACATGTAATATGATCATCCAAATTGAAAAATTGGGCGTCGGGTCATTATCGAGCACTTTGATGGTGTTGGTGGACCCGATAAGGCATTGGAGTCATGATTCCAAGGGAACCCCATCAACCGGCATTGGAGTGACATGAAACTTTGCATTATATCTTATTAACATGTAATATGATCATCCAAATTGAAAAATTGGGCATCGGGTCATGACCGAGCACTTTGATGGTGTTGGTGGACCCAATAGGGCGTTGGAGTCATGATTCCAAGGGAACCCCATCAACCGGCATTGGAGTGACATTAAACTTTGCATTATCTATTATTAACATGTAATATGATCATCCAAATAGAAAAATTGGGCGTCGAGTCATGACCGAGCACTTTGATGGTGTTGGTGGACCCGATAAGGCATTAGAGTCATGATTCCAAGCGAACCCCATCAACCGGAATTGGAGTGACATGAAACTTTGCATTATATCTTATTAACATGTAATATGATCATCCAAATTGAAAAATTGGGCATCGGGTCATGACCGAGCACTTTGATGGTGTTGGTGGACCCAATAGGGCGTTGGAGTCATGATTCCAAGGGAACCCCATCAACCGGCATTAGAGTGACATGAAACTTTGCATTATATCTTATTAACATGTAATATGATCATCCAAATTGAAAAATTGGGCATCGGGTCATGACCGAGCACTTTGATGGTGTTGTTGGACCTAATAGGGCGTTGGAGTCTTGATTTCAAGGGAACCCCATCAACCGGCATTAGAGTGACATGAAACTTTGAATTATATCTTATTAACATGTAATATGATCATCCAAATTGAAAAATTGTGTGTCGGGTCATGACCGATCACTTTGATGGTGTTTGTGGACCCGAAAAGGCGTTGGAGTCATGGTTCCAAGGGAACCCCATCAACCGGCATTGGAGTGACATTAAACTTTGCATTATCTCTTATTAACATGTAATATGATCATCCAGATTGAAAAATTGGGCGTCAGGTCATGACCGAGAACTTTGATGGTGTTGGTGGACCCGATAAGGCATTGGAGTCATGATTCCAAGGGAACCCCATCAACCAGCATTGGAGTGACATGAAACTTTGCATTATATCTTATTAACATGTAATATGATCATCCAAATTGAAAAATTGGGCGTCGGGTCATTATCGAGCACTTTGATGGTGTTGGTGGACCCGATAAGGCGTTGGAGTCATGATTCCAAGGGAACCCCATCAACCGGCATTGGAGTGACATGAAACTTTGCATTATCTCTTATTAACATGTAATATGATCATCCAGATTGAAAAATTGGGCGTCAGGTCATGACCGAGAACTTTGATGGTGTTGGTGGACCCGATAAGGCATTGGAGTCATGATTCCAAGGGAACCCCATCAACCAGCATTGGAGTGACATGAAACTTTACATTATATCTTATTAACATGTAATATGATCATCCAAATTGAAAAATTGGGCGTCGGGTCATTATCGAGCACTTTGATGGTGTTGGTGGACCCGATAAGGCATTGGAGTCATGATTCCAAGGGAACCCCATCAACCGGCATTGGAGTGACATGAAACTTTGCATTATATCTTATTAACATGTAATATGATCATCCAAATTGAAAAATTGGGCATCGGGTCATGACCGAGCACTTTGATGGTGTTGGTGGACCCCAATAGGGCGTTGGAGTCATGATTCCAAGGGAACCCCATCAACCGGCATTGGAGTGACATGAAACTTTGCATTATCTCTTATTAACATGTAATATGATCATCCAAATAGAAAAATTGGGCGTCGGGTCATGACCGAGCACTTTGATGGTGTTGGTGGACCCGATAAGGCATTGGAGTCATGATTCCAAGCGAACCCCATCAACCGGAATTGGAGTGACATGAAACTTTGCATTATATCTTATTAACATGTAATATGATCATCCAAATTGAAAAATTGGGCATCGGGTCATGACCGAGCACTTTGATGGTGTTGGTGGACCCAATAGGGCGTTGGAGTCATGATTCCAAGGGAACCCCATCAACCGGCATTAGAGTGACATGAAACTTTGCATTATATCTTATTAACATGTAATATGATCATCCAAATTGAAAAATTGGGCATCGGGTCATGACCGAGCACTTTGATGGTGTTGGTGGACCTAATAGGGCGTTGGAGTCATGATTCCAAGGGAACCCCATCAACCGGCATTAGAGTGACATGAAACTTTGAATTATATCTTATTAACATGTAATATGATCATCCAAATTGAAAAATTGTGTGTCGGGTCATGACCGATCACTTTGATGGTGTTGGTGGACCCGAAAAGGCGTTGGAGTCATGGTTCCAAGGGAACCCCATCAACCGGCATTGGAGTGACATTAAACTTTGCATTATCTCTTATTAACATGTAATATGATCATCCAGATTGAAAAATTGGGCGTCAGGTCATGACCGAGAACTTTGATGGTGTTGGTGGACCCGATAAGGCATTGGAGTCATGATTCCAAGGGAACCCCATCAACCAGCATTGGAGTGACATGAAACTTTGCATTATATCTTATTAACATGTAATATGATCATCCAAATTGAAAAATTGGGCGTCGGGTCATTATCGAGCACTTTGATGGTGTTGGTGGACCCGATAAGGCATTGGAGTCATGATTCCAAGGGAACCCCATCAACCGGCATTGGAGTGACATGAAACTTTGCATTATATCTTATTAACATGTAATATGATCATCCAAATTGAAAAATTGGGCATCGGGTCATGACCGAGCACTTTGATGGTGTTGGTGGACCCAATAGGGCGTTGGAGTCATGATTCCAAGGGAACCCCATCAACCGGCATTGGAGTGACATGAAACTTTGCATTATCTCTTATTAACATGTAATATGATCATCCAAATTGAAAAATTGGGCGTCGGGTCATGACCGAGCACTTTGATGGTGTTGGTGGACCCGATAAGGCGTTGGAGTCATGATTCCAAGGGAACCCCATCAACCGGCATTGGAGTGACATGAAACTTTGCATTATATCTTATTAACATGTAATATGATCATCCAAATTGAAAAATTGGGCATCGGGTCATGACCGAGCACTTTGATGGTGTTGGTGGACCCAATAGGGCGTTGGAGTCATGATTCCAAGGGAACCCCATCAACCGGCATTGGAGTGACATGAAACTTTGCATTATCTCTTATTAACATGTAATATGATCATCCAAATTGAAAAATTGGGCGTCGGGTCATGACCGAGCACTTTGATGGTGTTGGTGGACCCGATAAGGCGTTGGAGTCATGATTCCAAGGGAACCCCATCAACCAGCATTGGAGTGACATGAAACTTTGCATTATATCTTATTAACATGTAATATGATCATCCAAATTGAAAAATTGGGCGTCGGGTCATTACCGAGCACTTTGATGGTGTTGGTGGACCCGATAAGGCATTGGAGTCATGATTCCAAGGGAACCCCATCAACCGGCATTGGAGTGACATGAAACTTTGCATTATCTCTTATTAACATGTAATATGATCATCCAAATTGAAAAATTGGGCATCGGGTCATGACCGAGCACTTTGATGGTGTTGGTGGACCCAATAGGGCGTTGGAGTCATGATTCCAAGGGAACCCCATCAACCGGCATTGGAGTGACATGAAACTTTGCATTATCTCTTATTAACATGTAATATGATCATCCAAATTGAAAAATTGGGCATCGGGTCATGACCGAGCACTTTGATGGTGTTGGTGGACCCAATAAGGCGTTGGAGTCATGATTCCAAGGGAACCCCATCAACCGGCATTGGAGTGACATGAAACTTTGCATTATATCTTATTAACATGTAATATGATCATCCAAATTGAAAAATTGGGCATCGGGTCATGACCGAGCACTTTGATGGTGTTGGTGGACCCAATAGGGCGTTGGAGTCATGATTCCAAGGGAACCCCATCAACCGGCATTAGAGTGACATGAAACTTTGAATTATATCTTATTAACATGTAATATGATCATCCAAATTGAAAAATTGTGTGTCGGGTCATGACCGATCACTTTGATGGTGTTGGTGGACCCGAAAAGGCGTTGGAGTCATGGTTCCAAGGGAACCCCATCAACCGGCATTGGAGTGACATTAAACTTTGCATTATCTCTTATTAACATGTAATATGATCATCCAAATTGAAAATTTGGGCGTCAGGTCATGACCGAGAACTTTGATGGTGTTGGTGGACCCGATAAGGCATTGGAGTCATGATTCCAAGGGAACCCCATCAACCAGCATTGGAGTGACATGAAACTTTGCATTATATCTTATTAACATGTAATATGATCATCCAAATTGAAAAATTGGGCGTCGGGTCATGACCGAGCACTTTGATGGTGTTGGTGGACCCGATAAGGCATTGGAGTCATGATTCCAAGGGAACCCCATCAACCGGCATTGGAGTGACATGAAACTTTGCATTATCTCTTATTAACATGTAATATGATCATCCAAATTGAAAAATTGGGCGTCGGGTCATGACCGAGCACTTTGATGGTGTTGGTGGACCCGATAAGGCGTTGGAGTCATGATTCCAAGGGAACCCCATCAACCAGCATTGGAGTGACATGAAACTTTGCATTATATCTTATTAACATGTAATATGATCATCCAAATTGAAAAATTGGGCGTCGGGTCATGACCGAGCACTTTGATGGTGTTGGTGGACCCGATAAGGCATTGGAGTCATGATTCCAAGGGAACCCCATCAACCGGCATTGGAGTGACATGAAACTTTGCATTATATCTTATTATCATGTAATATGATCATCCAAATTGAAAAATTGGGCGTCGGGTCATGACCGAGCACTTTGATGGTGTTGGTGGACCCCAATAGGGCGTTGGAGTCATGATTCCAAGGGAACCCCATCAACCGGCATTGGAGTGACATGAAACTTTGAATTATCTCTTATTAACATGTAATATGATCATCCAAATTGAAAAATTGTGTGTCGGGTCATGACCGATCACTTTGATGGTGTTTGTGGACCCGAAAAGGCGTTGGAGTCATGGTTCCAAGGGAACCCCATCAACCGGCATTGGAGTGACATGAAACTTTGCATTATCTCTTATTAACATGTAATATGATCATCCAAATTGAAAAATTGGGCGTCAGGTCATGACCGAGAACTTTGATGGTGTTGGTGGACCCGCTAAGGCATTGGAGTCATGATTCCAAGGGAACCCCATCAACCAGCATTGGAGTGACATGAAACTTTGCATTATATCTTATTAACATGTAATATGATCATCCAAATTGAAAAATTGGGCGTCGGGTCATGATCGAGCACTTTGATGGTGTTGGTGGACCCGATAAGGCGTTGGAGTCATGATTCCAAGGGAACCCCATCAACCGGCATTGGAGTGACATGAAACTTTGCATTATCTCTTATTAACATGTAATATGATCATCCAGATTGAAAAATTGGGCGTCAGGTCATGACCGAGAACTTTGATGGTGTTGGTGGACCCGATAAGGCGTTGGAGTCATGATTCCAAGGGAACCCCATCAACCGGCATTGGAGTGACATGAAACTTTGCATTATCTCTTATTAACATGTAATATGATCATCCAAATTGAAAAATTGGGCGTCGGGTCATGACCGAGCACTTTGATGGTGTTGGTGGACCCGATAAGGCGTTGGAGTCATGATTCCAAGGAAACCCCATCAACCGGCATTGGAGTGACATGAAACTTTGCATTATATCTTATTAACATGTAATATGATCATCCAAATTGAAAAATTGGGCATCGGGTCATGACCGAGCACTTTGATGGTGTTGGTGGACCTCAATAGGGCGTTGGAGTCATGATTCCAAGGGAACCCCATCAACCGGCATTGGAGTGACATGAAACTTTGCATTATCTCTTATTAACATGTAATATGATCATCCAAATTAGAAAAATTGGGCGTCGGGTCATGACCGAGCACTTTGATGGTGTTGGTGGACCCGATAAGGCGTTAGAGTCATGATTCCAAGGGAACCCCATCAACCAGCATTGGAGTGACATGAAACTTTGCATTATCTCTTATTAACATGTAATATGATCATCTAAATTGAAAAATTGGGCGTCGGGTCATGACCGAGCACTTTGATGGTGTTGGTGGACCCGATAAGGCGTTGGAGTCATGATTCCAAGGAAACCCCATCAACCGGCATTGGAGTGACATGAAACTTTGCATTATCTCTTATTAACATGTAATATGATCATCCAAATTGAAAAATTGGGCGTCGGGTCATGACCGAGCACTTTGATGGTGTTGGTGGACCCAATAGGGCGTTGGAGTCATGATTCCAAGGGAACCCCATCAACCGGCATTAGAGTGACATGAAACTTTGCATTATATCTTATTAACATGTAATATGATCATCCAAATTGAAAAATTGGGCGTCGGGTCATGACCGAGCACTTTGATGGTGTTGGTGGACCCAATAGGGCGTTGGAGTCATGATTCCAAGGGAACCCCATCAACCGGCATTAGAGTGACATGAAACTTTGAATTATATCTTATTAACATGTAATATGATCATCCAAATTGAAAAATTGTGTGTCGGGTCATGACCGATCACTTTGATGGTGTTGGTGGACCCGAAAAGGCGTTGGAGTCATGGTTCCAAGGGAACCCCATCAACCGGCATTGGAGTGACATGAAACTTTGCATTATCTCTTATTAACATGTAATATGATCATCCAAATTGAAAAATTGGGCGTCAGGTCATGACCGAGAACTTTGATGGTGTTGGTGGACCCGATAAGGCGTTGGAGTCATGATTCCAAGGAAACCCTATCAACCGGCATTGGAGTGACATGAAACTTTGCATTATCTCTTATTAACATGTAATATGATCATCCAAATTGAAAAATTGGGCGTCGGGTCATGACCGAGCACTTTGATGTTGTTGGTGTACTCGATAAGGCGTTGGAGTCATGATTCCAAGGAAACCCCATCAACCGGCATTGGAGTGACATGAAACTTTGCATTATACTCTTATTAACATGTAATATGATCATCCAAATTGAAAAATTGGGCGTCGGGTCATGACCGAGCACTTTGATGGTGTTGGTGGACCCAATAAGGCGTTGGAGTCATGATTCCAAGGAAACCCCATCAACCGGCATTGGAGTGACATGAAACTTTGCATTATCTCTTATTAACATGTAATATGATCATCCAAATTGAAAAATTTGGCGTCGGGTCATGACCGAGCACTTTGATGGTGTTGGTGGACCCAATAAGGCGTTGGAGTCATGATTCCAAGGGAACCCCATCAACCGGCATTGGAGTGACATGAAACTTTGCATTATATCTTATTAACATGTAATATGATCATCCAAATTGAAAAATTGGGCGTCGGGTCATGACCGAGCACTTTGATGGTGTTGGTGGACCCAATAGGGCGTTGGAGTCATGATTCCAAGGGAACCCCATCAACCGGCATTAGAGTGACATGAAACTTTGCATTATATCTTATTAACATGTAATATGATCATCCAAATTGAAAAATTGTGTGTCGGGTCATGACCGAGCACTTTGATGGTGTTGGTGGACCCGATAAGGCGTTGGAGTCATGGTTCCAAGGGAACCCCATCAACCGGCATTGGAGTGACATGAAACTTTGCATTATCTCTTATTAACATGTAATATGATCATCCAAATTGAAAAATTGGGCGTCGGGTCATGACCGAGCACTTTGATGGTGTTGGTGGACCCGATAAGGCGTTGGAGTCATGATTCCAAGGGAACCCCATCAACCGGCATTGGAGTGACATGAAACTTTGCATTATATCTTATTAACATGTAATATGATCATCCAAATTGAAAAATTGGGCGTCGGGTCATGACCGAGCACTTTGATGGTGTTGGTGGACCCGATAAGGCGTTGGAGTCATGATTCCAAGGGAACCCCATCAACCGGCATTGGAGTGACATGAAACTTTGCATTATCTCTTATTAACATGTAATATGATCATCCAAATTGAAAAATTGGGCGTCAGGTCATGACCGAGAACTTTGATGGTGTTGGTGGACCCGATAAGGCGTTGGAGTCATGATTCCAAGGGAACCCCATCAACCGGCATTGGAGTGACATGAAACTTTGCATTATCTCTTATTAACATGTAATATGATCATCCAAATTGAAAAATTGGGCGTCGGGTCATGACCGAGCACTTTGATGGTGTTGGTGGACCCGATAAGGCGTTGGAGTCATGATTCCAAGGAAACCCCATCAACCGGCATTGGAGTGACATGAAACTTTGCATTATACTCTTATTATCATGTAATATGATCATCCAAATTGAAAAATTGGGCGTCGGGTCATGACCGAGCACTTTGATGGTGTTGGTGGACTCGATAAGGCGTTGGAGTCATGATTCCAAGGAAACCCCATCAACCGGCATTGGAGTGACATGAAACTTTGCAATTATCTCTTATTAACATGTAATATGATCATCCAAATTGAAAAATTGGGCGTCAGGTCATGACCGAGCACTTTGATGGTGTTGGTGGACCCGATAAGGCGTTGGAGTCATGATTCCAAGGAAACCCCATCAACCAGCATTGGAGTGACATGAAACTTTGCATTATCTCTTATTAACATGTAATATGATCATCCAAATTGAAAAATTGGGCGTCGGGTCATGACCGAGCACTTTGATGGTGTTGGTGGACCCGATAAGGCGTTGGAGTCATGATTCCAAGGAAACCCCATCAACCGGCATTGGAGTGACATGAAACTTTGCATTATCTCTTATTAACATGTAATATGATCATCCAAATTGAAAAATTGGGCGTCGGGTCATGACCGAGCACTTTGATGGTGTTGGTGGACCCAATAAGGCGTTGGAGTCATGATTCCAAGGAAACCCCATCAACCGGCATTGGAGTGACATGAAACTTTGCATTATCTCTTATTAACATGTAATATGATCATCCAAATTGAAAAATTTGGCGTCGGGTCATGACCGAGCACTTTGATGGTGTTGGTGGACCCGATAAGGCGTTGGAGTCATGATTCCAAGGAAACCCCATCAACCGGCATTGGAGTGACATGAAACTTTGCATTATCTCTTATTAACATGTAATATGATCATCCAAATTGAAAAATTGGGCGTCGGGTCATGACCGAGCACTTTGATGGTGTTGGTGGACCCAATAGGGCGTTGGAGTCATGATTCCAAGGGAACCCCATCAACCGGCATTAGAGTGACATGAAACTTTGAATTATATCTTATTAACATGTAATATGATCATCCAAATTGAAAAATTGTGTGTCGGGTCATGACCGATCACTTTGATGGTGTTGGTGGACCCGAAAAGGCGTTGGAGTCATGGTTCCAAGGGAACCCCATCAACCGGCATTGGAGAGATATGAAACTTTGCATTATCTCTTATTAACAAGTAATATGATCATCCAAATTGAAAATTGGGCGTCAGGTCATGACCGAGAACTTTGATGGTGTTGGTGGACCCGATAAGGCGTTGGAGTCATGATTCCAAGGAAACCCTATCAACCGGCATTGGAGTGACATGAAACTTTGCATTATCTCTTATTAACATGTAATATGATCATCCAAATTGAAAAATTGGGCGTCGGGTCATGACCGAGCACTTTGATGTTGTTGGTGTACTCGATAAGGCGTTGGAGTCATGATTCCAAGGAAACCCCATCAACCGGCATTGGAGTGACATGAAACTTTGCATTATCTCTTATTAACATGTAATATGATCATCCAAATTGAAAAATTGGGCGTCGGGTCATGACCGAGCACTTTGATGGTGTTGGTGGACCCGATAAGGCGTTGGAGTCATGATTCCAAGGAAACCCCATCAACCGGCATTGGAGTGACATGAAACTTTGCATTATCTCTTATTAACATGTAATATGATCATCCAAATTGAAAAATTGGGCGTCGGGTCATGACCGAGCACTTTGATGGTGTTGGTGGACCCGATAAGGCGTTGGAGTCATGATTCCAAGGAAACCCCATCAACCGGCATTGGAGTGACATGAAACTTTGCATTATCTCTTATTAACATGTAATATGATCATCCAAATTGAAAAATTGGGCGTCGGGTCATGACCGAGCACTTTGATGGTGTTGGTGGACCCAATAAGGCGTTGGAGTCATGATTCCAAGGAAACCCCATCAACCGGCATTGGAGTGACATGAAACTTTGCATTATCTCTTATTAACATGTAATATGATCATCCAAATTGAAAAATTGGGCGTCGGGTCATGACCGAGCACTTTGATGGTGTTGGTGGACCCGATAAGGCGTTGGAGTCATGATTCCAAGGAAACCCCATCAACCGGCATTGGAGTGACATGAAACTTTGCATTATCTCTTATTAACATGTAATATGATCATCCAAATTGAAAAATTGGGCGTCGGGTCATGACCGAGCACTTTGATGGTGTTGGTGGACCCGATAAGGCGTTGGAGTCATGATTCCAAGGAAACCCCATCAACCGGCATTGGAGTGACATGAAACTTTGCATTATCTCTTATTAACATGTAATATGATCATCCAAATTGAAAAATTGGGCGTCGGGTCATGACCGAGCACTTTGATGGTGTTGGTGGACCCGATAAGGCGTTGGAGTCATGATTCCAAGGGAACCCCATCAACCGGCATTGGAGTGACATGAAACTTTGCATTATCTCTTATTAACATGTAATATGATCATCCAAATTGAAAAATTGGGCGTCGGGTCATGACCGAGCACTTTGATGGTGTTGGTGGACCCAATAAGGCGTTGGAGTCATGATTCCAAGGAAACCCCATCAACCGGCATTGGAGTGACATGAAACTTTGCATTATCTCTTATTAACATGTAATATGATCATCCAAATTGAAAAATTGGGCGTCGGGTCATGACCGAGCACTTTGATGGTGTTGGTGGACCCGATAAGGCGTTGGAGTCATGATTCCAAGGAAACCCCATCAACCGGCATTGGAGTGACATGAAACTTTGCATTATCTCTTATTAACATGTAATATGATCATCCAAATTGAAAAATTGGGCGTCGGGTCATGACCGAGCACTTTGATGGTGTTGGTGGACCCAATAAGGCGTTGGAGTCATGATTCCAAGGGAACCCCATCAACCGGCATTAGAGTGACATGAAACTTTGCATTATATCTTATTAACATGTAATATGATCATCCAAATTGAAAAATTGGGCGTCGGGTCATGACCGAGCACTTTGATGGTGTTGGTGGACCCGATAAGGCGTTGGAGTCATGATTCCAAGGGAACCCCATCAACCGGCATTGGAGTGACATGAAACTTTGCATTATCTCTTATTAACATGTAATATGATCATCCAAATTGAAAAATTGGGCGTCGGGTCATGACCGAGAACTTTGATGGTGTTGGTGGACCCGATAAGGCGTTGGAGTCATGATTCCAAGGAAACCCCATCAACCGGCATTGGAGTGACATGAAACTTTGCATTATCTCTTATTAACATGTAATATGATCATCCAAATTGAAAAATTGGGCGTCGGGTCATGACCGAGCACTTTGATGGTGTTGGTGGACCCGATAAGGCGTTGGAGTCATGATTCCAAGGAAACCCCATCAACCGGCATTGGAGTGACATGAAACTTTGCATTATACTCTTATTAACATGTAATATGATCATCCAAATTGAAAAATTGGGCGTCGGGTCATGACCGAGCACTTTGATGTTGTTGGTGTACTCGATAAGGCGTTGGAGTCATGATTCCAAGGAAACCCCATCAACCGGCATTGGAGTGACATGAAACTTTGCATTATCTCTTATTAACATGTAATATGATCATCCAAATTGAAAAATTGGGCGTCGGGTCATGACCGAGCACTTTGATGGTGTTGGTGGACCCGAATAAGGCGTTGGAGTCATGATTCCAAGGGAACCCCATCAACCGGCATTGGAGTGACATGAAACTTTGCATTATCTCTTATTAACATGTAATATGATCATCCAAATTGAAAAATTGGGCGTCGGGTCATGACCGAGCACTTTGATGGTGTTGGTGGACCCGATAAGGCGTTGGAGTCATGATTCCAAGGAAACCCCATCAACCGGCATTGGAGTGACATGAAACTTTGCATTATCTCTTATTAACATGTAATATGATCATCCAAATTGAAAAATTGGGCGTCGGGTCATGACCGAGCACTTTGATGGTGTTGGTGGACCCGATAAGGCGTTGGAGTCATGATTCCAAGGGAACCCCATCAACCGGCATTGGAGTGACATGAAACTTTGCATTATATCTTATTAACATGTAATATGATCATCCAAATTGAAAAATTGGGCGTCGGGTCATGACCGAGCACTTTGATGGTGTTGGTGGACCCGATAAGGCGTTGGAGTCATGATTCCAAGGGAACCCCATCAACCGGCATTGGAGTGACATGAAACTTTGCATTATCTCTTATTAACATG
Source organism: Deinandra increscens subsp. villosa (assembly GCA_039602395.1). Taxonomy (NCBI): domain Eukaryota; kingdom Viridiplantae; phylum Streptophyta; class Magnoliopsida; order Asterales; family Asteraceae; genus Deinandra; species Deinandra increscens. Next base: position 18,166,429 of record JBCNJP010000025.1, read on the forward strand.
TAATATGATCATCCAAATTGAAAAATTGGGCGTCGGGTCATGACCGAGCACTTTGATGGTGTTGGTGGACCCGATAAGGCGTTGGAGTCATGATTCCAAGGAAACCCCATCAACCGGCATTGGAGTGACATGAAACTTTGCATTATCTCTTATTAACATGTAATATGATCATCCAAATTGAAAAATTGGGCGTCGGGTCATGACCGAGCACTTTGATGGTGTTGGTGGACCCGATAAGGCGTTGGAGTCATGATTCCAAGGGAACCCCATCAACCGGCATTGGAGTGACATGAAACTTTGCATTATACTCTTATTAACATGTAATATGATCATCCAAATTGAAAAATTGGGCGTCGGGTCATGACCGAGCACTTTGATGGTGTTGGTGGACCCGATAAGGCGTTGGAGTCATGATTCCAAGGAAACCCCATCAACCGGCATTGGAGTGACATGAAACTTTGCATTATCTCTTATTAACATGTAATATGATCATCCAAATTGAAAAATTGGGCGTCGGGTCATGACCGAGCACTTTGATGGTGTTGGTGGACCCGATAAGGCGTTGGAGTCATGATTCCAAGGAAACCCCATCAACCGGCATTGGAGTGACATGAAACTTTGCATTATCTCTTATTAACATGTAATATGATCATCCAAATTGAAAAATTTGGCGTCGGGTCATGACCGAGCACTTTGATGGTGTTGGTGGACCCGATAAGGCGTTGGAGTGATGATTCCAAGGAAACCCCATCAACCGGCATTGGAGTGACATGAAACTTTGCATTATCTCTTATTAACATGTAATATGATCATCCAAATTGAAAAATTGGGCGTCGGGTCATGACCGAGCACTTTGATGGTGTTGGTGGACCCAATAGGGCGTTGGAGTCATGATTCCAAGGGAACCCCATCAACCGGCATTGGAGTGACATGAAACTTTGAATTATCTCTTATTAACATGTAATATGATCATCCAAATTGAAAAATTGTGTGTCGGGTCATGACCGAGCACTTTGATGGTGTTGGTGGACCCGAAAAGGCGTTGGAGTCATGGTTCCAAGGGAACCCCATCAACCGGCATTGGAGAGATATGAAACTTTGCATTATCTCTTATTAACAAGTAATATGATCATCCAAATTGAAAAATTGGGCGTCGGGTCATGACCGAGCACTTTGATGGTGTTGGTGGACCCGATAAGGCGTTGGAGTCATGATTCCAAGGAAACCCTATCAACCGGCATTGGAGTGACATGAAACTTTGCATTATCTCTTATTAACATGTAATATGATCATCCAAATTGAAAAATTGGGCGTCGGGTCATGACCGAGCACTTTGATGTTGTTGGTGTACTCGATAAGGCGTTGGAGTCATGATCCCAAGGAAACCCTATCAACCGGCATTGGAGTGACATGAAACTTTGCATTATACTCTTATTAACATGTAATATGATCATCCAAATTGAAAAATTGGGCGTCGGGTCATGACCGAGCACTTTGATGTTGTTGGTGTACCCGATAAGACGTTGGAGTCATGATTCCAAGGAAACCCCATCAACCGGCATTGGGGTGACATGAAACTTTGCAATATCTCTTATTAACATGTAATATGATCATCCAAATATGAATAAATTTGGGCGTCGGGTCATGACCGAGCACTTTGATGGTGTTGGTGGACCCAATTAGGCGTTAGAGTCATGATTCCAAGGAAACCCCATCAACCAGCATCGGAGTGACATGAAACTTTGCATTATCTCTTATTAACATGTAATATAATCATCCAAATTGAAAAATTTGGCGTCGGGTCATGACCGAGCACTTTGATGGTGTTAGTGGACCCGATAAGGTGTTGGAGTGATGATTCCAAAGAAACCCCATCAACCTGTATTGGAGTGACATGAAACTTTGCATTATCTCTTATTGACATGTAATATGATCATTTAAATTGAAAAATTGGGCGTCGGGTCATGACCGAGCACTTTGATGGTGTTGGTGGACCCAATAGGGCGTTGGAGTCATGATTCCAAGGGAACCCCATCAACCGGCATTAGAGTGACATGAAACTTTGAATTATATCTTATTAACATGTAATATGATCATCCAAATTGAAAAATTGTGTGTCGGGTCATGACCGATCACTTTGATGGTGTTGGTGGACCCGAAAAGGCGTTGGAGTCATGGTTCCAAGGGAACCCCATCAACCGGCATTGGAGAGATATGAAACTTTGCATTATCTCTTATTAACAAGTAATATGATCATCCAAATTGAAAATTGGGCGTCAGGTCATGACCGAGAACTTTGATGGTGTTGTTGGACCCGATAAGGCGTTGGAGTCATGATTCCAAGGAAACCCTATCAACCGGCATTGGAGTGACATGAAACTTTGCATTATCTCTTATTAACATGTAATATGATCATCCAACTTGAAAAATGGGGCGTCGGGTCATGACCGAGCACTTTGATGTTGTTGGTGTACTCGATAAGGCGTTGGAGTCATGATCCCAAGGAAACCCTATCAACCGGCATTGGAGTGACATGAAACTTTGCATTAACTCTTATTATCATGTAATATGATCATCCAAATTGAAAAATTGGGCGTCGGGTCATGACCGAGCACTTTGATGTTGTTGGTGTACTCGATAAGACGTTGGAGTCATGATTCCAAGGAAACCCCATCAACCGGCATTGGGGTGACATGAAACTTTGCAATATCTCTTATTAACATGTAATATGATCATCCAAATTGAAAAATTGATCATCCAAATTAAAATATTGGGCGTCGGGTCATGACCGAGCACTTTGATGGTGTTGGTGGACCCAATTAGGCGTTAGAGTCATGATTCCAAGGAAACCCCATCAACCAGCATCGGAGTGACATGAAACTTTGCATTATCTCTTATTAACATGTAATATAATCATCCAAATTGAAAAATTTGGCGTCGGGTCATGACCGAGCACTTTGATGGTGTTAGTGGACCCGATAAGGTGTTGGAGTGATGATTCCAAAGAAACCCCATCAACCTGTATTGGAGTGACATGAAACTTTGCATTATCTCTTATTGACATGTAATATGATCATTTAAATTGAAAAATTGGGCGTCGGGTCATGACCGAGCACTTTGATGGTGTTGGTGGACCCAATAGGGCGTTGGAGTCATGATTCCAAGGGAACCCCATCAACCGGCATTAGAGTGACATGAAACTTTGAATTATATCTTATTAACATGTAATATGATCATCCAAATTGAAAAATTGTGTGTCGGGTCATGACCGAGCACTTTGATGGTGTTGGTGGACCCGATAAGGCGTTGGAGTCATGATTCCAAGGGAACCCCATCAACCGGCATTGGAGAGATATGAAACTTTGCATTATCTCTTATTAACAAGTAATATGATCATCCAACTTGAAAAATGGGGCGTCGGGTCATGACCGAGAACTTTGATGGTGTTGTTGGACCCGATAAGGCGTTGGAGTCATGATTCCAAGGAAACCCTATCAACCGGCATTGGAGTGACATGAAACTTTGCATTATCTCTTATTAACATGTAATATGATCATCCAAATTGAAAAATTGGGCGTCGGGTCATGACCGAGCACTTTGATGTTGTTGGTGTACTCGATAAGGCGTTGGAGTCATGATTCCAAGGAAACCCTATCAACCGGCATTGGAGTGACATGAAACTTTGCATTAACTCTTATTAACATGTAATATGATCATCCAAATTGAAAAATTGGGCGTCGGGTCATGACCGAGCACTTTGATGTTGTTGGTGTACTCGATAAGACGTTGGAGTCATGATTCCAAGGAAACCCCATCAACCGGCATTGGGGTGACATGAAACTTTGCAATTATCTCTTATTAACATGTAATATGATCATCCAAATTGAAAAATTGTGTGTCGGGTCATGACCGATCACTTTGATGGTGTTGGTGGACCCGAAAAGGCGTTGGAGTCATGGTTCCAAGGGAACCCCATCAACCGGCATTGGAGAGATATGAAACTTTGCATTATCTCTTATTAACAAGTAATATGATCATCCAAATTGAAAATTGGGCGTCAGGTCATGACCGAGAACTTTGATGGTGTTGTTGGACCCGATAAGGCGTTGGAGTCATGATTCCAAGGAAACCCTATCAACCGGCATTGGAGTGACATGAAACTTTGCATTATCTCTTATTAACATGTAATATGATCATCCAACTTGAAAAATGGGGCGTCGGGTCATGACCGAGCACTTTGATGGTGTTGGTGGACCCGATAAGGCGTTAGAGTCATGATTCCAAGGAAACCCCATCAACCGGCATTGGAGTGACATGAAACTTTGCATTATCTCTTATTAACATGTAATATGATCATCCAAATTGAAAAATTGGGCGTCGGGTCATGACCGAGCACTTTGATGGTGTTGGTGGACCCGATAAGGCGTTGGAGTCATGATTCCAAGGAAACCCCATCAACCGGCATTGGAGTGACATGAAACTTTGCATTATCTCTTATTAACATGTAATATGATCATTTAAATTGAAAAATTGGGCGTCGGGTCATGACCGAGCACTTTGATGGTGTTGGTGGACCCAATAGGGCGTTGGAGTCATGATTCCAAGGGAACCCCATCAACCGGCATTGGAGTGACATGAAACTTTGCATTATCTCTTATTAACATGTAATATGATCATCCAAATTGAAAAATTGGGCGTCGGGTCATGACCGAGCACTTTGATGGTGTTGGTGGACCCAATAGGGCGTTGGAGTCATGATTCCAAGGGAACCCCATCAACCGGCATTAGAGTGACATGAAACTTTGAATTATATCTTATTAACATGTAATATGATCATCCAAATTGAAAAATTGTGTGTCGGGTCATGACCGATCACTTTGATGGTGTTGGTGGACCCGAAAAGGCGTTGGAGTCATGGTTCCAAGGGAACCCCATCAACCGGCATTGGAGAGATATGAAACTTTGCATTATCTCTTATTAACAAGTAATATGATCATCCAAATTGAAAATTGGGCGTCAGGTCATGACCGAGAACTTTGATGGTGTTGGTGGACCCGATAAGGCGTTGGAGTCATGATTCCAAGGAAACCCTATCAACCGGCATTGGAGTGACATGAAACTTTGCATTATCTCTTATTAACATGTAATATGATCATCCAAATTGAAAAATTGGGCGTCGGGTCATGACCGAGCACTTTGATGTTGTTGGTGTACTCGATAAGGCGTTGGAGTCATGATTCCAAGGAAACCCTATCAACCGGCATTGGAGTGACATGAAACTTTGCATTAACTCTTATTATCATGTAATATGATCATCCAAATTGAAAAATTGGGCGTCGGGTCATGACCGAGCACTTTGATGTTGTTGGTGTACTCGATAAGACGTTGGAGTCATGATTCCAAGGAAACCCCATCAACCGGCATTGGGGTGACATGAAACTTTGCATTATCTCTTATTAACATGTAATATGATCATCCAAATTGAAAAATTGATCATCCAAATTAAAATATTGGGCGTCGGGTCATGACCGAGCACTTTGATGGTGTTGGTGGACCCGATAAGGCGTTGGAGTCATGATTCCAAGGAAACCCCATCAACCAGCATCGGAGTGACATGAAACTTTGCATTATCTCTTATTAACATGTAATATAATCATCCAAATTGAAAAATTTGGCGTCGGGTCATGACCGAGCACTTTGATGGTGTTGGTGGACCCGATAAGGCGTTGGAGTCATGATTCCAAGGAAACCCCATCAACCTGTATTGGAGTGACATGAAACTTTGCATTATCTCTTATTGACATGTAATATGATCATTTAAATTGAAAAATTGGGCGTCGGGTCATGACCGAGCACTTTGATGGTGTTGGTGGACCCAATAGGGCGTTGGAGTCATGATTCCAAGGGAACCCCATCAACCGGCATTAGAGTGACATGAAACTTTGAATTATATCTTATTAACATGTAATATGATCATCCAAATTGAAAAATTGTGTGTCGGGTCATGACCGATCACTTTGATGGTGTTGGTGGACCCGAAAAGGCGTTGGAGTCATGGTTCCAAGGGAACCCCATCAACCGGCATTGGAGAGATATGAAACTTTGCATTATCTCTTATTAACAAGTAATATGATCATCCAAATTGAAAATTGGGCGTCAGGTCATGACCGAGAACTTTGATGGTGTTGTTGGACCCGATAAGGCGTTGGAGTCATGATTCCAAGGAAACCCTATCAACCGGCATTGGAGTGACATGAAACTTTGCATTATCTCTTATTAACATGTAATATGATCATCCAACTTGAAAAATGGGGCGTCGGGTCATGACCGAGCACTTTGATGTTGTTGGTGTACTCGATAAGGCGTTGGAGTCATGATCCCAAGGAAACCCTATCAACCGGCATTGGAGTGACATGAAACTTTGCATTAACTCTTATTATCATGTAATATGATCATCCAAATTGAAAAATTGGGCGTCGGGTCATGACCGAGCACTTTGATGTTGTTGGTGTACTCGATAAGACGTTGGAGTCATGATTCCAAGGAAACCCCATCAACCGGCATTGGGGTGACATGAAACTTTGCAATATCTCTTATTAACATGTAATATGATCATCCAAATTGAAAAATTGATCATCCAAATTAAAATATTGGGCGTCGGGTCATGACCGAGCACTTTGATGGTGTTGGTGGACCCAATTAGGCGTTAGAGTCATGATTCCAAGGAAACCCCATCAACCAGCATCGGAGTGACATGAAACTTTGCATTATCTCTTATTAACATGTAATATAATCATCCAAATTGAAAAATTTGGCGTCGGGTCATGACCGAGCACTTTGATGGTGTTGGTGGACCCGATAAGGTGTTGGAGTGATGATTCCAAAGAAACCCCATCAACCTGTATTGGAGTGACATGAAACTTTGCATTATCTCTTATTGACATGTAATATGATCATTTAAATTGAAAAATTGGGCGTCGGGTCATGACCGAGCACTTTGATGGTGTTGGTGGACCCGAATAAGGCGTTGGAGTCATGATTCCAAGGGAACCCCATCAACCGGCATTGGAGTGACATGAAACTTTGCATTATCTCTTATTAACATGTAATATGATCATCCAAATTGAAAAATTGGGCGTCGGGTCATGACCGAGAACTTTGATGGTGTTGTTGGACCCGATAAGGCGTTGGAGTCATGATTCCAAGGAAACCCTATCAACCGGCATTGGAGTGACATGAAACTTTGCATTATCTCTTATTAACATGTAATATGATCATCCAACTTGAAAAATGGGGCGTCGGGTCATGACCGAGCACTTTGATGTTGTTGGTGTACTCGATAAGGCGTTGGAGTCATGATCCCAAGGAAACCCTATCAACCGGCATTGGAGTGACATGAAACTTTGCATTAACTCTTATTATCATGTAATATGATCATCCAAATTGAAAAATTGGGCGTCGGGTCATGACCGAGCACTTTGATGTTGTTGGTGTACTCGATAAGACGTTGGAGTCATGATTCCAAGGAAACCCCATCAACCGGCATTGGGGTGACATGAAACTTTGCAATATCTCTTATTAACATGTAATATGATCATCCAAATTGAAAAATTGATCATCCAAATTAAAATATTGGGCGTCGGGTCATGACCGAGCACTTTGATGGTGTTGGTGGACCCAATTAGGCGTTAGAGTCATGATTCCAAGGAAACCCCATCAACCAGCATCGGAGTGACATGAAACTTTGCATTATCTCTTATTAACATGTAATATAATCATCCAAATTGAAAAATTTGGCGTCGGGTCATGACCGAGCACTTTGATGGTGTTAGTGGACCCGATAAGGTGTTGGAGTGATGATTCCAAAGAAACCCCATCAACCTGTATTGGAGTGACATGAAACTTTGCATTATCTCTTATTGACATGTAATATGATCATTTAAATTGAAAAATTGGGCGTCGGGTCATGACCGAGCACTTTGATGGTGTTGGTGGACCCAATAGGGCGTTGGAGTCATGATTCCAAGGGAACCCCATCAACCGGCATTAGAGTGACATGAAACTTTGAATTATATCTTATTAACATGTAATATGATCATCCAAATTGAAAAATTGTGTGTCGGGTCATGACCGATCACTTTGATGGTGTTGGTGGACCCGAAAAGGCGTTGGAGTCATGGTTCCAAGGGAACCCCATCAACCGGCATTGGAGAGATATGAAACTTTGCATTATCTCTTATTAACAAGTAATATGATCATCCAAATTGAAAATTGGGCGTCAGGTCATGACCGAGAACTTTGATGGTGTTGTTGGACCCGATAAGGCGTTGGAGTCATGATTCCAAGGAAACCCTATCAACCGGCATTGGAGTGACATGAAACTTTGCATTATCTCTTATTAACATGTAATATGATCATCCAACTTGAAAAATGGGGCGTCGGGTCATGACCGAGCACTTTGATGTTGTTGGTGTACTCGATAAGGCGTTGGAGTCATGATCCCAAGGAAACCCTATCAACCGGCATTGGAGTGACATGAAACTTTGCATTAACTCTTATTATCATGTAATATGATCATCCAAATTGAAAAATTGGGCGTCGGGTCATGACCGAGCACTTTGATGGTGTTGGTGGACCCGATAAGGCGTTGGAGTCATGATTCCAAGGAAACCCCATCAACCGGCATTGGAGTGACATGAAACTTTGCATTATCTCTTATTAACATGTAATATGATCATCCAAATTGAAAATTGGGCGTCAGGTCATGACCGAGAACTTTGATGGTGTTGTTGGACCCGATAAGGCGTTGGAGTCATGATTCCAAGGAAACCCTATCAACCGGCATTGGAGTGACATGAAACTTTGCATTATCTCTTATTAACATGTAATATGATCATCCAAATTGAAAATATTGGGCGTCGGGTCATGACCGAGCACTTTGATGTTGTTGGTGTACTCGATAAGGCGTTGGAGTCATGATTCCAAGGAAACCCCATCAACCAGCATTGGAGTGACATGAAACTTTGCATTATCTCTTATTAACATGTAATATGATCATCCAAATTGAAAAATTGGGCGTCGGGTCATGACCGAGCACTTTGATGGTGTTGGTGGACCCGATAAGGCGTTGGAGTCATGATTCCAAGGAAACCCCATCAACCGGCATTGGAGTGACATGAAACTTTGCATTATCTCTTATTGACATGTAATATGATCATTTAAATTGAAAAATTGGGCGTCGGGTCATGACCGAGCACTTTGATGGTGTTGGTGGACCCAATAGGGCGTTGGAGTCATGATTCCAAGGGAACCCCATCAACCGGCATTAGAGTGACATGAAACTTTGAATTATATCTTATTAACATGTAATATGATCATCCAAATTGAAAAATTGTGTGTCGGGTCATGACCGATCACTTTGATGGTGTTGGTGGACCCGAAAAGGCGTTGGAGTCATGGTTCCAAGGGAACCCCATCAACCGGCATTGGAGAGATATGAAACTTTGCATTATCTCTTATTAACAAGTAATATGATCATCCAAATTGAAAATTGGGCGTCAGGTCATGACCGAGAACTTTGATGGTGTTGTTGGACCCGATAAGGCGTTGGAGTCATGATTCCAAGGAAACCCTATCAACCGGCATTGGAGTGACATGAAACTTTGCATTATCTCTTATTAACATGTAATATGATCATCCAACTTGAAAAATGGGGCGTCGGGTCATGACCGAGCACTTTGATGTTGTTGGTGTACTCGATAAGGCGTTGGAGTCATGATCCCAAGGAAACCCTATCAACCGGCATTGGAGTGACATGAAACTTTGCATTAACTCTTATTATCATGTAATATGATCATCCAAATTGAAAAATTGGGCGTCGGGTCATGACCGAGCACTTTGATGTTGTTGGTGTACTCGATAAGACGTTGGAGTCATGATTCCAAGGAAACCCCATCAACCGGCATTGGGGTGACATGAAACTTTGCAATATCTCTTATTAACATGTAATATGATCATCCAAATTGAAAAATTGATCATCCAAATTAAAATATTGGGCGTCGGGTCATGACCGAGCACTTTGATGGTGTTGGTGGACCCAATTAGGCGTTAGAGTCATGATTCCAAGGAAACCCCATCAACCAGCATCGGAGTGACATGAAACTTTGCATTATCTCTTATTAACATGTAATATAATCATCCAAATTGAAAAATTTGGCGTCGGGTCATGACCGAGCACTTTGATGGTGTTAGTGGACCCGATAAGGTGTTGGAGTGATGATTCCAAAGAAACCCCATCAACCTGTATTGGAGTGACATGAAACTTTGCATTATCTCTTATTGACATGTAATATGATCATTTAAATTGAAAAATTGGGCGTCGGGTCATGACCGAGCACTTTGATGGTGTTGGTGGACCCAATAGGGCGTTGGAGTCATGATTCCAAGGGAACCCCATCAACCGGCATTAGAGTGACATGAAACTTTGAATTATATCTTATTAACATGTAATATGATCATCCAAATTGAAAAATTGTGTGTCGGGTCATGACCGATCACTTTGATGGTGTTGGTGGACCCGAAAAGGCGTTGGAGTCATGGTTCCAAGGGAACCCCATCAACCGGCATTGGAGAGATATGAAACTTTGCATTATCTCTTATTAACAAGTAATATGATCATCCAAATTGAAAATTGGGCGTCAGGTCATGACCGAGAACTTTGATGGTGTTGTTGGACCCGATAAGGCGTTGGAGTCATGATTCCAAGGAAACCCTATCAACCGGCATTGGAGTGACATGAAACTTTGCATTATCTCTTATTAACATGTAATATGATCATCCAACTTGAAAAATGGGGCGTCGGGTCATGACCGAGCACTTTGATGTTGTTGGTGTACTCGATAAGGCGTTGGAGTCATGATCCCAAGGAAACCCTATCAACCGGCATTGGAGTGACATGAAACTTTGCATTAACTCTTATTATCATGTAATATGATCATCCAAATTGAAAAATTGGGCGTCGGGTCATGACCGAGCACTTTGATGTTGTTGGTGTACTCGATAAGACGTTGGAGTCATGATTCCAAGGAAACCCCATCAACCGGCATTGGGGTGACATGAAACTTTGCAATATCTCTTATTAACATGTAATATGATCATCCAAATTGAAAAATTGATCATCCAAATTAAAATATTGGGCGTCGGGTCATGACCGAGCACTTTGATGGTGTTGGTGGACCCAATTAGGCGTTAGAGTCATGATTCCAAGGAAACCCCATCAACCAGCATCGGAGTGACATGAAACTTTGCATTATCTCTTATTAACATGTAATATAATCACCCATGTTAAGGAATTTTCGTCCCGAAAATTAGCTAGTACCTTGGGTTGATGCGGAGGCTTGATCGAACAGGTGAGGATACTTCTTTCTCATCTGGTCTTCCCGTTCCCACGTGAACTC
>JBCNJP010000025.1:18178384-18233484 GCA_039602395.1 Deinandra increscens subsp. villosa
GATATGAAACTTTGCATTATCTCTTATTAACATGTAATATGATCATCCAAATTGAAAAATTGGGTGTCGGGTCATGACCGAGCACTTTGATGGTGTTGGTGGACCCGAAAAGGCGTTGGAGTCATGGTTCCAAGGGAACCCCATCAACCGGCATTGGAGTGATATGAAACTTTGCATTATCTCTTATTAACATGTAATATGATCATCCAAATTGAAAAATTGGGCGTCAGGTCATGACCGAGAACTTTGATGGTGTTGTTGGACCCGATAAGGCGTTGGAGTCATGATTCCAAGGAAACCCTATCAACCGGCATTGGAGTGACATGAAACTTTGCATTATCTCTTATTAACATGTAATATGATCATCCAACTTGAAAAATGGGGCGTCGGGTCATGACCGAGCACTTTGATGTTGTTGGTGTACTCGATAAGGCGTTGGAGTCATGATCCCAAGGAAACCCTATCAACCGGCATTGGAGTGACATGAAACTTTGCATTAACTCTTATTATCATGTAATATGATCATCCAAATTGAAAAATTGGGCGTCGGGTCATGACCGAGCACTTTGATGTTGTTGGTGTACTCGATAAGACGTTGGAGTCATGATTCCAAGGAAACCCCATCAACCGGCATTGGGGTGACATGAAACTTTGCAATATCTCTTATTAACATGTAATATGATCATCCAAATTGAAAAATTGATCATCCAAATTAAAATATTGGGCGTCGGGTCATGACCGAGCACTTTGATGGTGTTGGTGGACCCAATTAGGCGTTAGAGTCATGATTCCAAGGAAACCCCATCAACCAGCATCGGAGTGACATGAAACTTTGCATTATCTCTTATTAACATGTAATATAATCATCCAAATTGAAAAATTTGGCGTCGGGTCATGACCGAGCACTTTGATGGTGTTAGTGGACCCGATAAGGTGTTGGAGTGATGATTCCAAAGAAACCCCATCAACCTGTATTGGAGTGACATGAAACTTTGCATTATCTCTTATTGACATGTAATATGATCATTTAAATTGAAAAATTGGGCGTCGGGTCATGACCGAGCACTTTGATGGTGTTGGTGGACCCAATAGGGCGTTGGAGTCATGATTCCAAGGGAACCCCATCAACCGGCATTGGAGTGACATGAAACTTTGAATTATATCTTATTAACATGTAATATGATCATCCAAATTGAAAAATTGGGCGTCGGGTCATGACCGAGCACTTTGATGGTGTTGGTGGACCCGATAAGGCGTTGGAGTCATGATTCCAAGGGAACCCCATCAACCGGCATTGGAGTGACATGAAACTTTGCATTATCTCTTATTAACATGTAATATGATCATCCAAATTGAAAATTGGGCGTCGGGTCATGACCGAGCACTTTGATGGTGTTGGTGGACCCGATAAGGCGTTGGAGTCATGATTCCAAGGGAACCCCATCAACCGGCATTAGAGTGACATGAAACATTGCATTATATCTTATTAACATGTAATATGATCATCCAAATTGAAAATTTGGGTGTCGGGTCATGACCGAGCACTTTGATGGTGTTGGTGGACCCGAAAAGGCGTTGGAGTCATGGTTCCAAGGGAACCCCATCAACCGGCATTGGAGTGACATGAAACTTTGCATTATCTCTTATTAACATGTAATATGATCATCCAACTTGAAAAATTGGGCGTCGGGTCATGACCGAGCACTTTGATGGTGTTGTTGGACCCGATAAGGCGTTGGAGTCATGATTCCAAGGAAACCCTATCAACCGGCATTGGAGTGACATGAAACTTTGCATTAACTCTTATTATCATGTAATATGATCATCCAAATTGAAAAATTGGGCGTCGGGTCATGACCGAGCACTTTGATGTTGTTGGTGTACTCGATAAGGCGTTGGAGTCATGATTCCAAGGAAACCCCATCAACCGGCATTGGGGTGACATGAAACTTTGCAATATCTCTTATTAACATGTAATATGATCATCCAAATTGAAAAATTGATCATCCAAATTAAAATATTGGGCGTCGGGTCATGACCGAGCACTTTGATGGTGTTGGTGGACCCAATTAGGCGTTAGAGTCATGATTCCAAGGAAACCCCATCAACCAGCATCGGAGTGACATGAAACTTTGCATTATCTCTTATTAACATGTAATATAATCATCCAAATTGAAAAATTTGGCGTCGGGTCATGACCGAGCACTTTGATGGTGTTAGTGGACCCGATAAGGTGTTGGAGTGATGATTCCAAAGAAACCCCATCAACCTGTATTGGAGTGACATGAAACTTTGCATTATCTCTTATTGACATGTAATATGATCATTTAAATTGAAAAATTGGGCGTCGGGTCATGACCGAGCACTTTGATGGTGTTGGTGGACCCGATAAGGCGTTGGAGTCATGATTCCAAGGGAACCCCATCAACCGGCATTAGAGTGACATGAAACTTTGCATTATATCTTATTAACATGTAATATGATCATCCAAATTGAAAAATTGGGCGTCGGGTCATGACCGAGCACTTTGATGGTGTTGGTGGACCCGATAAGGCGTTGGAGTCATGATTCCAAGGGAACCCCATCAACCGGCATTGGAGTGACATGAAACTTTGCATTATCTCTTATTAACATGTAATATGATCATCCAAATTGAAAACTTGGGCGTCGGGTCATGACCGAGCACTTTGATGGTGTTGGTGGACCCGATAGGGCGTTGGAGTCATGATTCCAAGGGAACCCCATCAACCGGCATTAGAGTGACATGAAACTTTGCATTATATCTTATTAACATGTAATATGATCATCCAAATTGAAAAATTGGGTGTCGGGTCATGACCGAGCACTTTGATGGTGTTGGTGGACCCGATAAGGCGTTGGAGTCATGATTCCAAGGAAACCCCATCAACCGGCATTGGAGTGACATGAAACTTTGCATTATCTCTTATTAACATGTAATATGATCATCCAAATTGAAAAATTGGGCGTCGGGTCATGACCGAGCACTTTGATGGTGTTGGTGGACTCGATAAGGCGTTGGAGTCATGATTCCAAGGAAACCCCATCAACCGGCATTGGAGTGACATGAAACTTTGCAATATCTCTTATTAACATGTAATATGATCATCCAAATTGAAAAATTGATCATCCAAATTAAAATATTGGGCGTCGGGTCATGACCGAGCACTTTGATGGTGTTGGTGGACCCAATTAGGCGTTAGAGTCATGATTCCAAGGAAACCCCATCAACCAGCATCGGAGTGACATGAAACTTTGCATTATCTCTTATTAACATGTAATATAATCATCCAAATTGAAAAATTTGGCGTCGGGTCATGACCGAGCACTTTGATGGTGTTAGTGGACCCGATAAGGTGTTGGAGTGATGATTCCAAAGAAACCCCATCAACCTGTATTGGAGTGACATGAAACTTTGCATTATCTCTTATTGACATGTAATATGATCATTTAAATTGAAAAATTGGGCGTCGGGTCATGACCGAGCACTTTGATGGTGTTGGTGGACCCGATAAGGCGTTGGAGTCATGATTCCAAGGGAACCCCATCAACCGGCATTGGAGTGACATGAAACTTTGCATTATATCTTATTAACATGTAATATGATCATCCAAATTGAAAAATTGGGCGTCGGGTCATGACCGAGCACTTTGATGGTGTTGGTGGACCCGATAAGGCGTTGGAGTCATGATTCCAAGGGAACCCCATCAACCGGCATTGGAGTGACATGAAACTTTGCATTATCTCTTATTAACATGTAATATGATCATCCAAATTGAAAACTTGGGCGTCGGGTCATGACCGAGCACTTTGATGGTGTTGGTGGACCCGATAAGGCGTTGGAGTCATGATTCCAAGGGAACCTCTTCAACCGGCATTAGAGTGACATGAAACATTGCATTATATCTTATTAACATGTAATATGATCATCCAAATTGAAAATTTGGGTGTCGGGTCATTACCGAGCACTTTGATGGTGTTGGTGGACCCGAAAAGGCGTTGGAGTCATGGTTCCAAGGGAACCCTATCAACCGGCATTGGAGTGATATGAAACTTTGCATTATCTCTTATTAACATGTAATATGATCATCCAACTTGAAAAATTGGGCGTCGGGTCATGACCGAGCACTTTGATGGTGTTGTTGGACCCGATAAGGCGTTGGAGTCATGATTCCAAGGAAACCCTATCAACCGGCATTGGAGTGACATGAAACTTTGCATTAACTCTTATTATCATGTAATATGATCATCCAAATTGAAAAATTGGGCGTCGGGTCATGACCGAGCACTTTGATGTTGTTGGTGTACTCGATAAGGCGTTGGAGTCATGATTCCAAGGAAACCCCATCAACCGGCATTGGAGTGACATGAAACTTTGCAATATCTCTTATTAACATGTAATATGATCATCCAAATTGAAAAATTGATCATCCAAATTAAAATATTGGGCGTCGGGTCATGACCGAGCACTTTGATGGTGTTGGTGGACCCAATTAGGCGTTAGAGTCATGATTCCAAGGAAACCCCATCAACCGGCATCGGAGTGACATGAAACTTTGCATTATCTCTTATTAACATGTAATATAATCATCCAAATTGAAAAATTTGGCGTCGGGTCATGACCGAGCACTTTGATGGTGTTAGTGGACCCGATAAGGTGTTGGAGTGATGATTCCAAAGAAACCCCATCAACCTGTATTGGAGTGACATGAAACTTTGCATTATCTCTTATTGACATGTAATATGATCATTTAAATTGAAAAATTGGGCGTCGGGTCATGACCGAGCACTTTGATGGTGTTGGTGGACCCGATAAGGCGATGGAGTCATGGTTCAAAGGGAACCCAATCAACCAGCATTGGAGTGACATGAAACTTTGCATTATTTCTTATTAACATGTAATATGATCATCCAAATAGAAAAATTGGGCGTCGGGTCATGACCGAGCACTTTGATGGTGTTGGTGGACCCGATAAGGCATTGGAGTCATGATTCCAAGGGAACCCCATCAACCGGCATTGGAGTGACATGAAACTTTGCATTATATCTTATTAACATGTAATATGATCATCCAAATAGAAAACTTGGGCGTCGGGTCATGACCGAGCACTTTGATGGTGTTGGTGGACCCGATAGGGCGTTGGAGTCATGATTCCAAGGGAACCCCATCAACCGGCATTAGAGTGACATGAAACATTGCATTATATCTTATTAACATGTAATATGATCATCCAAATTGAAAATTTGGGTGTCGGGTCATTACCGAGCACTTTGATGGTGTTGGTGGACCCGAAAAGGCGTTGGAGTCATGGTTCCAAGGGAACCCTATCAACCGGCATTGGAGTGATATGAAACTTTGCATTATCTCTTATTAACATGTAATATGATCATCCAACTTGAAAAATTGGGCTTCGGGTCATTACCGAGCACTTTGATGGTGTTGTTGGACCCGATAAGGCGTTGGAGTCATGATTCCAAGGAAACCCTATCAACCGGCATTGGAGTGACATGAAACTTTGCATTATCTCTTATTAACATGTAATATGATCATCCAAATTGAAAAATTGGGCGTCGGGTCATGACCGAGCACTTTGATGTTGTTGGTGTACTCGATAAGGCGTTGGAGTCATGATTCCAAGGAAACCCCATCAACCGGCATTGGAGTGACATGAAACTTTGCATTATCTCTTATTAACATGTAATATGATCATCCAAATTGAAAAATTGATCATCCAAATTAAAAAATTGGGCGTCGGGTCATGACCGAGCACTTTGATGGTGTTGGTGGACCCAATTAGGCGTTAGAGTCATGATTCCAAGGAAACCCCATCAACCGGCATCGGAGTGACATGAAACTTTGCATTATCTCTTATTAACATGTAATATAATCATCCAAATTGAAAAATTTGGCGTCGGGTCATGACCGAGCACTTTGATGGTGTTAGTGGACCCGATAAGGTGTTGGAGTGATGATTCCAAAGAAACCCCATCAACCTGTATTGGAGTGACATGAAACTTTGCATTATCTCTTATTGACATGTAATATGATCATTTAAATTGAAAAATTGGGCGTCGGGTCATGACCGAGCATTTTGATGGTGTTGGTGGACCCGATAAGGCGATGGAGTCATGGTTCAAAGGGAACCTAATCAACCAGCATTGGAGTGACATGAAACTTTGCATTATTTCTTATTAACATGTAATATGATCATCCAAATAGAAAAATTGGGCGTCGGGTCATTACCGAGCACTTTGATGGTGTTGGTGGACCCGATAAGGCATTGGAGTCATGATTCCAAGGGAACCCCATCAACCGGCATTGGAGTGACATGAAACTTTGCATTATATCTTATTAACATGTAATATGATCATCCAAATAGAAAACTTGGGCGTCGGGTCATGACCGAGCACTTTGATGGTGTTGGTGGACCCGATAGGGCGTTGGAGTCATGATTCCAAGGGAACCCCATCAACCGGCATTAGAGTGACATGAAACATTGCATTATATCTTATTAACATGTAATATGATCATCCAAATTGAAAATTTGGGTGTCGGGTCATTACCGAGCACTTTGATGGTGTTGGTGGACCCGAAAAGGCGTTGGAGTCATGGTTCCAAGGGAACCCCATCAACCGGCATTGGAGTGATATGAAACTTTGCATTATCTCTTATTAACATGTAATATGATCATCCAACTTGAAAAATTGGGCTTCGGGTCATTACCGAGCACTTTGATGGTGTTGTTGGACCCGATAAGGCGTTGGAGTCATGATTCCAAGGAAACCCTATCAACCGGCATTGGAGTGACATGAAACTTTGCATTATCTCTTATTAACATGTAATATGATCATCCAACTTGAAAAATGGGGCGTCGGGTCATGACCGAGCACTTTGATGTTGTTGGTGTACTCGATAAGGCGTTGGAGTCATGATCCCAAGGAAACCCTATCAACCGGCATTGGAGTGACATGAAACTTTGCATTAACTCTTATTATCATGTAATATGATCATCCAAATTGAAAAATTGGGCGTCGGGTCATGACCGAGCACTTTGATGTTGTTGGTGTACTCGATAAGACGTTGGAGTCATGATTCCAAGGAAACCCCATCAACCGGCATTGGGGTGACATGAAACTTTGCAATATCTCTTATTAACATGTAATATGATCATCCAAATTGAAAAATTGATCATCCAAATTAAAATATTGGGCGTCGGGTCATGACCGAGCACTTTGATGGTGTTGGTGGACCCAATTAGGCGTTAGAGTCATGATTCCAAGGAAACCCCATCAACCAGCATCGGAGTGACATGAAACTTTGCATTATCTCTTATTAACATGTAATATAATCATCCAGAATTGAAAAATTTGGCGTCGGGTCATGACCGAGCACTTTGATGGTGTTAGTGGACCCGATAAGGTGTTGGAGTGATGATTCCAAAGAAACCCCATCAACCTGTATTGGAGTGACATGAAACTTTGCATTATCTCTTATTGACATGTAATATGATCATTTAAATTGAAAAATTGGGCGTCGGGTCATGACCGAGCACTTTGATGGTGTTGGTGGACCCGATAAGGCGTTGGAGTCATGGTTCCAAGGGAACCCCATCAACCGGCATTGGAGTGACATGAAACTTTGCATTATCTCTTATTAACATGTAATATGATCATCCAAATAGAAAAATTGGGCGTCGGGTCATGACCGAGCACTTTGATGGTGTTGGTGGACCCGATAAGGCATTGGAGTCATGATTCCAAGGGAACCCCATCAACCGGCATTGGAGTGACATGAAACTTTGCATTATCTCTTATTAACATGTAATATGATCATCCAAATTGAAAAATTGGGCGTCGGGTCATGACCGAGCACTTTGATGGTGTTGGTGGACCCGATAAGGCGTTGGAGTCATGATTCCAAGGAAACCCTCATCAACCGGCATTGGAGTGATATGAAACTTTGCATTATCTCTTATTAACATGTAATATGATCATCCAACTTGAAAAATTGGGCGTCGGGTCATGACCGAGCACTTTGATGTTGTTGGTGTACTCGATAAGGCGTTGGAGTCATGATTCCAAGGAAACCCCATCAACCGGCATTGGAGTGACATGAAACTTTGCAATATCTCTTATTAACATGTAATATGATCATCCAAATTGAAAAATTGATCATCCAAATTAAAATATTGGGCGTCGGGTCATGACCGAGCACTTTGATGGTGTTGGTGGACCCAATTAGGCGTTAGAGTCATGATTCCAAGGAAACCCCATCAACCGGCATCGGAGTGACATGAAACTTTGCATTATCTCTTATTAACATGTAATATAATCATCCAAATTGAAAAATTTGGCGTCGGGTCATGACCGAGCACTTTGATGGTGTTAGTGGACCCGATAAGGTGTTGGAGTGATGATTCCAAAGAAACCCCATCAACCTGTATTGGAGTGACATGAAACTTTGCATTATCTCTTATTGACATGTAATATGATCATTTAAATTGAAAAATTGGGCGTCGGGTCATGACCGAGCACTTTGATGGTGTTGGTGGACCCAATAAGGCGTTGGAGTCATGATTCCAAGGGAACCCCATCAACCAGCATTGGAGTGACATGAAACTTTGCATTATCTCTTATTAACATGTAATATGATCATCCAAATTGAAAAATTGGGCGTCGGGTCATGACCGAGCACTTTGATGGTGTTGGTGGACCCGATAAGGTGTTGGAGTGATGATTCCAAAGAAACCCCATCAACCTGTATTGGAGTGACATGAAACTTTGCATTATCTCTTATTGACATGTAATATGATCATTTAAATTGAAAAATTGGGCGTCGGGTCATGACCGAGCACTTTGATGGTGTTGGTGGACCCGATAAGGCGTTGGAGTCATGATTCCAAGGGAACCCCATCAACCGGCATTGGAGTGACATGAAACTTTGCATTATCTCTTATTAACATGTAATATGATCATCCAAATAGAAAAATTGGGTGTCGGGTCATGACCGAGCACTTTGATGGTGTTGGTGGACCCGATAAGGCGTTGGAGTCATGATTCCAAGGGAACCCCATCAACCGGCATTGGAGTGACATGAAACTTTGCATTATATCTTATTAACATGTAATATGATCATCCAAATTGAAAACTTGGGCGTCGGGTCATGACCGAGCACTTTGATGGTGTTGGTGGACCCGATAAGGCGTTGGAGTCATGATTCCAAGGAAACCCCATCAACCGGCATTGGAGTGACATGAAACTTTGCATTATCTCTTATTAACATGTAATATGATCATCCAACTTGAAAAATTGGGCTTCGGGTCATTACCGAGCACTTTGATGGTGTTGTTGGACCCGATAAGGCGTTGGAGTCATGATTCCAAGGAAACCCTATCAACCGGCATTGGAGTGACATGAAACTTTGCATTAACTCTTATTATCATGTAATATGATCATCCAAATTGAAAAATTGGGCGTCGGGTCATGACCGAGCACTTTGATGTTGTTGGTGTACTCGATAAGGCGTTGGAGTCATGATTCCAAGGAAACCCCATCAACCGGCATTGGAGTGACATGAAACTTTGCAATATCTCTTATTAACATGTAATATGATCATCCAAATTGAAAAATTGATCATCCGAATTAAAAAATTGGGCGTCGGGTCATGACCGAGCACTTTGATGGTGTTGGTGGACCCAATTAGGCGTTAGAGTCATGATTCCAAGGAAACCCCATCAACCGGCATCGGAGTGACATGAAACTTTGCATTATCTCTTATTAACATGTAATATAATCATCCAAATTGAAAAATTTGGCGTCGGGTCATGACCGAGCACTTTTGATGGTGTTAGTGGACCCGATAAGGTGTTGGAGTGATGATTCCAAAGAAACCCCATCAACCTGTATTGGAGTGACATGAAACTTTGCATTATCTCTTATTGACATGTAATATGATCATTTAAATTGAAAAATTGGGCGTCGGGTCATGACCGAGCACTTTGATGGTGTTGGTGGACCCGATAAGGCGTTGGAGTCATGATTCCAACGGAACCCTATCAACAAGCATTGGAGTGACATGAAACTTTGAATTATCTCTTATTAACATGTAATATGATCATCCAAATTGAAAAATTGGGCGTCGGGTCATGACCGAGCACTTTGATGGTGTTGCTTGACCTGATAAGGTGTTAGAGTGATGATTCCAAAGAAACCCCATCAACCTGTATTGGAGTGACATGAAACTTTGCATTATATCTTATTGACATGTAATATGATCATTTAAATTGAAAAACTGGGCGTCGGGTCATGACCGAGCATTTTGATGGTGTTGGTGGACCCGATAAGGCGATGGAGTCATGGTTCCAAGGGAACCCCATCAACCAGCATTGGAGTGACATGAAACTTTGCATTATCTCTTATTAACATGTAATATGACCATCCAACTAGAAAAATTAGGCGTTGGGTCATTACCGAGCACTTTGATGGTGTTGGTGGACCCGATAAGGCATTGGGGTCATGATTCCAAGGGAACCCCATCAACCGGCTTTGGAGTGACATGAAACTTTGCATTATATCTTATTAACATGTAATATGATCATCGAAATTGAAAATTTGGGTGTCGCGTCATGACCGAGCACTTTGATGGTGTTGGTGGACCCGAAAAGGCGTTGGAGGCATGGTTCCAAGGGAACCCCATCAACCGGCATTGGAGTGATATGAAACTTTGCATTATCTCTTATTAACATGTAATATGATCATCCAACTTGAAAAATTGGGCTTCGGGTCATTATCGAGCACTTTGATGGTGTTGTTGGACCTGATAAGGCGTTGGAGTCATGATTCCAAGGAAACCCTATCAACCGGCATTGGAGTGACATGAAACTTTGCATTAACTCTTATTATCATGTAATATGATCATCCAAATTGAAAAATTGGGCGTCGGGTCATGACCGAGCACTTTGATGTTGTTGGTGTACTCGATAAGGCGTTGGAGTCATGATTCCAAGGAAACCCCATCAACCGGCGTTGGAGTGACATGAAACTTTGCAATATCTCTTATTAACATGTAATATGATCATCCAAATTGATTATCCGAATTAAAAAATTGGGCGTCGGGTCATGACCGAGCACTTTGATGGTGTTGGTGGACCCAATTAGGCGTTAGAGTCATGATTCCAAGGAAACCCCATCAACCGGCATCGGAGTGACATGAAACTTTGCATTATTTCTTATTAACATGTAATATAATCATCCAAATTGAAAAATATTGGCGTTGCGTCATGACCGAGCACTTTGATGGTGTTAGTGGACCCGATAAGGTGTTGGAGTGTTGATTCCAAAGAAACCACATCAACCTGTATTGGAGTGACATGAAACTTTGCATTATCTCTTATTGATATCTAATATGATCATTTAAATTGAAAAATTAGGCGTCAGGTCATGACCAAGCAATTTGATGGTGTTGGTGGACCTGATAAGTCATTGGAGTCATGATTCCAAGGGAGCCCCATCAACTGGCAATGGATTGACATGAAACTTTGCATTATCTCTTATTAACTTGTAAAATGATTATCCAAATTGAAAAATTGGGCGTCGGGTCATGACCGAGCACTTTGATGGTGTTGCTTGACCGAATAAGGCGTTGGAGTCATGATTCCAAGGGAACCCCATCAACCGGTATTTGAGTGACATGAAACTTTGCATTATCTCTTATTAACATGTAATATGATCATCCAAATGGAAAAATTGTGCGACATTTAATGGTTGGGTTAGAGCCTAGGGATTCATCGTGATTAATTTTTTTGGAATTTTTATATGTTTTTTTATAAAATTAATTTATATATTTATATATTAATACATATGAATTTTAATAACTTTTATACACTTTAGGTTAGTTTTACACTTAAATTGAAATTAGAGGGACTATAATTGTAATATTTTGGGGTTTTTAAAAACCCTGTCCCTAATCACTCGTCACTCTTGAAAATCGGCTGGAACCCTAATCACCATCTCAATGTATTGTTTTTGTGGAAGAAAAGCTTCTGTCAGAACGTCCAGGACCTCGGCAAATCCGGGCCGTCGATACTATGGATGTTCAAACAAGGACTGCGATTCAAGCTTCATTGATTGGTGTGATTCTCCAAGGTGCTATCATTGTATCAATACGATCCCTGGTTTGTGGAATGAAAAGTTTGAAGTTGAACAAGATTTATTGATGTTCATTTACAACATTATTGGTTTATCACGGTTATTGATGGGAATTTCGATCACCATTGGCTAGCAAGGATAGATCATTTAAAAAAAATATTAGATATAAAATGTTTTAGTTAGTTTAGTATTCTTAACACATTAGCTAAAAATTATTAAAAAAATCATTTGGGCAAATTTAAAAAATAACTAAAAATTAAACATGTGTGTAAGAATCGAACCTGGGTACTACAGCTTAGATCTTAGTTCTCAAACCAGCTGGGCTAGCAAATACTTTGTTTATATTTTAACCGAATCATATATTAACCATAACCCTCGTTTTGTTTAGATATTTTTACATTTTTTTTTAACGCGAGAGGAATTTAACCAAACCGGGTCACTGAATGGTTTGGGTAAACGAACCGTCTGTTCATACTGACTATTTAAGCACCACTCACCCCACAACTCTATTTCACCCGATTATTTTACTTTCACACTTTCACATAAGGCGATTCGATCGGTCGCGTCTTCCAGAATCTTCGTCAACCAAGGTTAGTTTCTTCTTGCTATGAAAATATTATTCTTTTTATGTTAGATCGTCTTCCACATACGGCGATTCTATGGAATCTGTACAACACTTGATATCACACTTGATTTTAATAACATGCAACCTGTTAGATCATCATCCGTTTCTTTACTATGTGTAGTTTTGAATGTTTATAAGACACTAAGGCTTAGATTAGGAATGTGGCTGTTTACCTTCATTTCTTGAAACCCTAACCCTAATGGGTCTGTTTACTCTAATTATTAGAAACCCCAGTTCCAAAATCATTTATGGTTCTTCATCTGATCTTATGCATTTTTGTGGATCGTTGTTTTTAAAAATGTAAACTTCATTTGTGTATCATTAAACGGTTTGGGGTTTTATTTGGGTTTCTTTTGTGGTTAGATTAGACACATTTAGTCACTGATGGTTTAATATTTGGATGTTGGGTTTGGGGTTTAATATTTTGATTTGTATACCATTGAAACATTTTGGGGTTTAATATTTGGGTTTCATTTGTGTTTTGATTTCTTATTTTGTAGCTATAAAAAATGTCTCAGTTGGTAGCCACTGTCATCGGCGAATGTTGGAGTGCTAACAATGAAAGGATTGCGGATATCAAAGCGTCTCTTGCTGTGAAGCGGTCCTTGGTGAAACGGTTCAAGGATTTGCTCTCTTATGTGCTGAATCACAAGTACGAAGCCAGCCAAAGTTTAGCAGGATTTCTGGTCCAGGAATTGGTGAACAAGTACACCAAGGAGGTGGTGGAGATGGATCAGAATCTGGCAACCGCGGAGCGTGAAGCACAGGCGCTGGAACATCGCCTTGCTATGAAGTTTTCTTAGGCGATGTTCCGGGCCTGTTGATGGTGGTTTTTGGTAAGTAATTAGGTTGATGGTTTTTTATGGTTGTTAATATTTGGACAAGTTTTACTTTGGTGGATGTAAGTTTGAAAAGTCCTAGTGGTATCTAGGCATTTTTTGTAAGTAAACAATGATCTCATGTGATGGTTGGTTTCAAAATCCACGTAATATAATGGTCTTATTTACAATGCTTTCCATAATATTAACAAATTATAGTTACTAAGATTTAAACTAACTTTAGGTTTCACAACTATAACCTTTATCATTGCTGCTGCTACAACTAGTACTGTTTCACAACCAAAAATAATAATAAATTGTGGTCACCTCGCCCACGCCTCATCTTGTCGTGAAAATCATGCAAGTGCGTCATCACTACCAGTATTATGAACTGGATCATCAGAATCATAATCGGACTCGGAATCAAGTATAGATTCGTCATTCATAAAAACTCTACCACTCTCATCATAGTCGTCATATGTATCTTCTAAGTCACCCTCACGGGCATACGAATTACGTATTTCTTGAACTTCCTCATATGGTATAGTTTCAGGTTCTACATCTTTTCGAACTATTCTTGATGAGTCAGGTAATTCTTCGGTTGGTTGAAAAGGTGGCAACTCACTTGATTCCTCTTCTTGAAATATATAACTCGATGATACTAGGTCTTCATTGTGCTCAAGTATATCATAAGCGTTGCGATGGTTTACCTTCTATACCACCATCCAATTTTTCCTACGTGCCATATCATTCAGATAAAAAACTTATTGAGCTTGATTAGCGAAGATGAATGGTTCATCTACAAACCACTTAGATGTAATGTCAATTGATGTCAATTTGTGATCAACCACCATCTTTTTCCCTTTGGATCTGTATTATACCACTTTCAACGAAACATAAATACCTTTCTGCCGAGTATGAAATCCAACTCCAGAACTTTGAGTAAAACACCATAATAACTCCTTGTTTCATCATCATATTCCCCTACACAAACTCCACTACATTGTGTAGTGAACTTGTCATCACGCTCTTTGCAACGAAATCTAACACCATGGACATTGCAACTTTGCCAACTATTATAGCCATCATCAGGAAACTGTGACAATGCGTACAAATCATCTGTTGCTCGATGATCCCCCTTGACTCTAAGCAATGACATCTATAAATACCAAAGACCATTTGTGTGCTTAAAATCAATTACTAATTACAGGGAAGAGTTTTTCTTTTTTACCTTTTTCTTGAACCAAGAAGGAAATTCACGTTTGTGTATAGTATCTAAATTTTGTTCTACTACACCCCTTGATTGTAAAGCTTCTTTGTGCTCCCTAAATGAAATATAAGATAGTTGAAAATTTTGGATTAACTACTTAAAAAAATATAAACGGTATAGCTTAGTACAACCAACTTACTTTAAGTAATCATCAACTTCATCTCCGCAATTATTAATGATATACAATTGCACCGAAGCAACATCGTCCCCTAGTTGTCTGAATTTTGAAGCCCCCAATGTACGAATTTTGTTGTTGAATAACTCCATATTGTGTTTAGTGGTTGGTACATCCTAGTTGCGTTCTGGATGATTAAATATTGTCTCAGTGTCATCTAGATAACGAGATAAAAATGGGACAGCCTCATCAACAACATATGCTTCAGCAATAGAGCCATCGGGACGTGCAAAGCTACGAACATATCCCTTATATGTTCCCATCCGGCGTTCAACCCTGAACATCCATCTCTGACTGACCGGCCCGCTTAACAATGCCTCCTCAGGTAAATGTACACACAAGTGAACCATGATCGTAAAAAATGCTGGAGGAAATATCTTCTCAAGTTTGCACAATATAATTACAATACCGGTCTTCATTTCTTCAAGTTCTTTGGCATATAGAGTTTTAGAACTTATTTTTTTTGAAAGAATTGGCAAAACTCGATCAAAGTTGCACGTATTTCCTTATCTAAGAAAGGTATAATGGCTTTCAGGATTATCTTTAGAAGCAATACATAACAATCATGCGTTTTCATCCCTCCAAGTGTATTACGGTCCGTCACGCATCGACTAATGTTGGACGCATAACCATCAGGTAGCCGAACAGACTTTATGAATTCACAAAACTTCTCACATTCATCTTTAGAGAGTGTGAAATTAGCATGAGGTTTCTCAAATTTTCCATTTCTCTCTTTCAACCATTGATCCTTGCGAATGTTAAGATCCTCGAAGTCTAAACGTGCTTTTGTAGTATACTTTGATTTCACAGGATCATTTAACAAAGTACCTACTATATTATCACATACATTTTTTTCTATATGCATTACATCAAGATTATGACGCAACAATAATTTAGACCAGTACGGAAGTTCAAACAATATACTTTTTTTTACCAGTTCAACTCATCAATTCCTCTTTTACGCTTCCTATTCTCATTACTAGGTGCTTTCCCAGTAATCAATGTAGGAACATCCGCGAGTTGTTGTAATATATCGTTACCTGTAAAGTGACGAGGTTGTTCCTTTTTCTCTTGCTTTCCGTCAAACTCTAAACTCTTTCTCCACCTGTGTGATTTTCTTAAGAAACACCAGTTTCTTGAATAGCATTGCTTACCACGAATACGGTCAGAATGGGTGTCCCCCAAGCATACTAGACATGCCAATATGCCAAAAGTGCTCCACCCGGATAGGTAAGCATAAGCGGGGAAGTCACTGATCGTCCATATTACTGCGACATGTAGCCTAAAATTTGATTTTGAATATTCATCATATGCTTCAACCCTAACATAACATAGAACTGTAACTTCATCTACAAGGGGGCTTAGAAACACATCAAAGTCCTTGCCTGGAGATTTTGGACCAGGAATCAATAAACTTAAAAGAAAATTGCTCTTATGCAGTGTACACCAAGGTGGCATGTTATATGGCATCAAAAAAAACTGGCCACATACTATATGATGTTGACATATTACTAAATGGGTTAAAACCATCTGAAGCCAACCCCAATCGTACTCTCCTCGAATCATTTGCAAATTAAGGATACATTTTATCAAAATGTTTCCAAGCCCTTCCATCAGCAGGATGATGTAAAACTCCATCCTCATCCTGTCGTACTTCTTTATGCCACCGCATGTCTTTAGCTTTGTGGCGTGACGCATATAGGCGCTTCAAACAAGGTGTTATCGGAAAGTATCGCAACTTCTTGTGAGCAATTTTGTTACGCACATAACGACTACTTAGACAAACTGTACATGCTATGGCATAGCACAATCATATTGACAAACATCAATAAGCTTGTAACCTAAACCAACTTCAAATAGTAGCATTCTCACTTCGTAATAACTTTCTGGACAATTATTTGGCTCGGGAAGTACCTCGCGAAACAACTTCAAATGCATCTCAAACGAATTATCAGTCCATTTGTTCATTAGTTTCAAATTCATCAACTTCACAAAAAAGGTCAATGTACAAGTATTCTTGCATCCCTCATACAAAAGACTATCTAAAGCTTCATGCAGCTTCTGTAAACGAGTATTTTTAAAAACTGGTTGTTGATTTCCAGTTAGATCATTGGTAGGGCCAATATCAAAGAATTGATCACCAATTGCATCCTCTAATCCTGCTCTTATGCCACCAGCAGATTCATCATTAACAAAATCATCCATTCCAACATCTTCTTCTCTATCTTCATCCTCACCCTCACCGAGGTACACCCATTGTGTATATGACGTATCAATTCCTACATTGATTAAGTGGCCAGTAATGACATCTATATTTTGTAGCCCCGTATTAGGACAGTTAACACATGGGCCTAATGTTAACCCACTGGAGTTCAAAGTTTGTCTGGCAACGTTCAAAAATTGTTTTACCCCCTCCACATACTCGGTCGAAGCACGATACCCGCTTTTCGCCCCTTGATGACTCATAGTTTGCACCTAATAATGATTATGAACAAAAATTAATAAAATCGATCACGATCTTGTATACTATGATGCCTAATCCATAACGATCATAGTTGAAGCACATAAAAATAGTGGTAATCGGAATTAGCTAGTACCTGGATTGATCAAAGAAAGCTCCTTTGAAATACTGTTAAACCAAGCAAAACATGGAACCAGGGTTTATCGTGGATCATATCGTGGATAGGAATTGTGGGTGTTAGAACTTTGTGATTCATGTTCAAGATTACACTTTTAATTAGAATTAACATTCTTGTTCGTTGCCCAAAGTGTAACCCTTTTTTGTATCGGACCTCGATAGTTACATTAATATTATCCAACAACCGGAGATTTTAATCCAACAAGATCTATTTCGTGGATGTTGACTCTTGTTAGAACTTTGTGATTCATGTTCAAGATTGCACTTTTATGATGGATTAGGGTTAGTTCTATATCATGCATGTTGATTCTTGTTAGATCTATGTGATTCATGATCAGGGTTGCACCTTTATGTTGAATTAGGGTTAGATCTATGTCATGCATGTTGTTAGACCTATGTGATTCATGATCAAGATTGCATCTTTATGTTGAATAAGGGTTAGATCTATGACAGACATGCTTATTATTGATAGATCTATGTGATTCATCACCTAGATTGGATTTTAATGTTGTAATATGACTAAATATATGACATGCATGTATCTTGATGTTAGATCTAGGGTTTCTCATGTCAATATTGTATGAAAGATTGTGCACATTGTGATATAGCTATCTTGTTGACCTCAATTGACTTGCATGAAGAATGTGTATATAGTTAGGACATCATGATTGTGTCTTTAGTTTAGGTTTAACCATCATATTAAATTATAAATGTATGTATCACCATCACTAACGTGTTGTTGAGTTGTTTTTTGTCACTGTGAGTCGTAAAGTTTAATTATTTATTTATCTACTTCTCTATTTCATCTAGTCGTCAAGGTCCTCTTCAGTTCCAACCATCTCATTTCGTGGTGTCATTCTTTCATTAGTGTCTCCATACCAGGTGAGTATTCATAACCCCTTTTCTTTTATCATTTTGGGGTGCAACATGTACTCAGTATCAATCTCAAATATCTATTTTGTTACTTTCAAATTTCATGCGAATTCTATGATTGTTATGTGTGTTTTAGTATGCTGAACTTGTGTGGATTAGTATTATATGGATTATATTGTTTTGAATGGAATTTATTTCAATGTCAATGTTAATGTCAATTTTAATGTCAATTTTAATGTCAATTTCAAGACGTAATTGTTAACACAAAAGATGTCGGGGTTACAATAATAGATCTATTGGTTTGGCAGCCCACCTAACTTGACCAGAAACTAGCGTTGGGTGATTGGAAGCCTTATTTGTCTAGGGTTGAATTATGCGACTCTATGTGTACTATATCAATGTTTGTTTATCATATCATGAGTGTTCATATAAGTCATGGATCCCATGTTTTAATCTATAGCAGTATATCAAACCTATGTTTACTCACCAACTATTAGTAGTTGACCTTTATTTTATACATGTTGTAGGTTTTGTTGCAAGATGA
This sequence comes from Deinandra increscens subsp. villosa, assembly GCA_039602395.1. Classification (NCBI taxonomy): domain Eukaryota; kingdom Viridiplantae; phylum Streptophyta; class Magnoliopsida; order Asterales; family Asteraceae; genus Deinandra; species Deinandra increscens. Next base: position 18,197,493 of record JBCNJP010000025.1, read on the forward strand.
TGATTTCATGTTGATGACACCTTAGGACGTATGCGAAGTTAGTGATACCTAATCGTAAAGAGTGAATGTGTTATTAGCATTGTATTATGACGATAGATTATGTATTATTTGTATTGATGAAATGAGTTGATTAAGAATATCGCAACATTCAAGAGTGTTGTGTGCAACCGGACAATCATCGTGCCCCGATGTATTCCGCCGCCGGGTGGGTTGTGATATTAGCCAAGAATGGCTGTAAAGATTTGTTCAACAGAAAATGAGTAGTTCATAGACAAACTTTAAACAACATCTTATTAAATTAATGTTTCTTACAAACTTGATGTCGAATGCTTAAAAGCACAGAAACAAGTGGCTCAAAAAGAAAAAAAAAAGATCTAACTATAAAAGGGATAAAGAATTGAGCAAGGATTTTGGTGAAATGAAGCTGGTATTTATAGGCAAGTTCAGAGATGAAGCATAGGTCGTGTTCATCAGAGCACGAGTTGTGCTTGTCAGTAGATTGAATATATTCCTTCTAGAAGATGGCTGGAGTAGGGCACGGGCCATGCTTGGTGGAGCGCATGCCGTGCTTGGGCTAAAAATCACCAAGTCTTCAGGTTTTCTTCTATCTCTTGCATATTTTACTTCTTTTGTGATGTTTACATGGATTAAGTTAAAAAACTAAAAAGGAAACACTGTTTTGTTAATAGTTAGTCAGTTCTAACCCGAAATGTGAAGAATATTTGATATAAAAATATGTATAATTTGGAATACATCAAACATCCTCACACTTGAACATTTGATTGTCCTCAAGCAAAACTCTATAATTGAGGCACGACACACCTAAAGGTTTCTGTTTGGTTGTGTAGTTAAGATTTTAAGCTTTTTAAAGATTGCTCATGCTGGGAATCGGAGACTCGTTTACGATAAAAACAATTTTCGTCTAATAATATAAAAATGTATTTTATATTTATTTGTTTATCATTTATCAGAAAAACAACTATACTAAAATCAAATGTGGAAGCGATAAAGTTCAAAACTTTTACAAACGAATTAGGTGTCCCAAATCAGTGATCTAATTACAGAAAATTCAGATAAATATATATATAAACACAACCATAGGGTGTTCGGAGAATGACCTTGACGATACCAAGATGAGACATTCTGAATGCGACAAACGGATCCGCTAGATATCCCTGATCACTTGCTCAACTCTTGAACAACTCGAATCTATATCCCGAAATAATAACCAAAAACCTACTGGATATCGAAACCACGGGACAACATGAACGGACCCACACCTGAGGCGGTACACGTCAGCGGGTGGTGATCGGCGGCGGTGAGCAATGGCAGAGGCGGCCGAACGGGGCGGCGACGGCTTGCGACGGTGGCACGGTGGAGGCGGCGGCGACCAGAAGGCATTGGCGGCGGCGACCAGAAGGCATTGGCGGCGGCGCTGGACGACGTGGTAGGCAACGGTGGCGTCGGTGGTGGTGGTGTCGGCGTCGCAAGGAGGAGAGTGGAGGGACTAGGGTTTTGGTTTCTAAACTTTTTGGATTTCTCTGTATTAGGGTTTAGGAGTTAATCTATATTTATAGGAATACAAGTTACAATCCAGTCCCTAAAAATACCGTCTTTTTCCCATAGACATTATCCCGGTACTAACTGTTAATAAGTTAATATCTATTAAAGTTTATATGAATGAAACAAACTTCCATGTTTTAGTTAATTGATTATCTAAAAGGTTTCTCTGGATAATTATTATTAACGTCTTTAACAAGATTTAATTTATTCGTATTTAATTTATCTCGTAAATTAAATCTCTCATTCTCGTAATTACCGGATAATGTCTATCCCATATTTAGTCAAAATTGCCTTTTGACGTAATAATATTCCCTGATTAAATCCTTAACTGCTTTAACAATTTTATTTCTCGTTTACTTCTTAAAACGATCACCGTTCTATTTGTCCATTAATTATTTCCCCAAATAACTAATCATAATCATTATTTTGGCAATTAATGATTCACCTAATATTTACTCTGTGATCAGTAATATTTAAATATATGATATTTAAATATTATAACTTGTTTGTCATCTAGAATGTAACTCTTGGATTGTACCTTTATGGCTACGTTGGGTAATCGACAGTTAGACACATCAAAATCCAACAAACTCCTATGTGGATGATTTTCGATTACGATCTCAACATACGCAAAGGAGGACACCTAGTTGTATCTCTCTGTGACCATTAAGGTATGATATGATTTCTTTCTTAACTATTCTCGAAACTCTTAAAGCGTTTTCTCGCTTTTGAGGAGTTAAGTCGTGGTAACCTTATTGTCCTTCCTTTCTGTTTAGAACATCAGTTGAACATGAGATATGGATTTGGAATTAATCATATATTTTGTTCAACCATTCTTGTTTTCGTTTTCAGATTCAAAGTGGATGACAAACTACATCTTAGTTTGAGTGTTCCCACACATTTTCACTAACTTGATCATACGAAGGCGCCTAGATGTTCATCTTCTCATATGAGAAGTACAGAATCCCTTCGATAGCATACAACTCCCACTTAGCTTCAGCTCGGTTCCCAACAAGTACCCCTATTACTGTTGTCACACCCCCATAAATCCACCCGCTGAGCATCACTGCAAAATGGCGCGTGACATACGAGGATCTGAGTCATCAGACACACCAAACATACTATATGCATAAATAAAACCGTTCAAAAGTTCAAAGTTCAGGTGTCTTAAAGTTTATCAAAACATTTATAGTGCGGAAACGTAAAATAACATAATAAGTCTCAAAAGTTTAACGCGCACACGACGCCCAATAGTTTGAATGTTTAACTAAACATACAGAGTTATGAATGAACCATGATTCCCTAAACATGCTCCTTAGCGTGCTCCTAAGGACCTGAGAAGAAACATGCTAAAATGTGTCAACACGAGGTTGGTGAGTTCACTGATTTTAAATGAAACAGTTAGATAATTATTTATCAAAACCGTAACTTAATCGATTAGTCCCTGAAAAACCGTTAGATGGAACTTACTAGAGGTTTGCTTGATCGTAAGAGTGAGAACGAGATGTAAATAAGAGTTTGTTTTACTAAAATCACAAAGATACAATTACAAACTCTCTCTCAAAAGCTCTCTAGAGAAACACTATAAAAAACACACACTAAAGATCTGGTCTCTCTTAGTTCTCTCTCCCAGTTCCTTACAAAGTACAAGACAACATATCTATTTATACTAGGCTGGCCGAACCTCAGACGAACTTGAGGTTTGCCTGATCCGAACCTCAGGTTCGGACCAGTTTTGGCTGGCAGCAAACTTGTCTTGATCTTCATATCATCTCGTTCAGATACTTCACATGACGCTCAGATTATGTATTAATAAACTCCCCCTCGTCATGTGCAGTATCTGTTCACCAATTAAAACATATTCTTTAAAAAACTCCCCCTCAACTTGATGGTCGCTTGATTTTTGAATACTTGACGATGCACATTTTCTTTCATCCTTATCAACAGCTTCAGAAGACTTGAAGTTGTGATTAACTCTTTCCTTTGAGTACCTGGCCAACATAAATAATCTTGGCACAAAACTTCTCTTTGAGAATCCAAGATATATGAATTGAAAATGTTTTTCGTATCTTGTGTCGATCAATCGAAAACAAATAAGAAATAAAATATTTTTGGCTTTTACAAAGTTTATATCAAAATAAACCTAAAATCTTTTTGATTTTTTAAACTTAAGCTAAAACACACCAAAAATCTTTTTGAATTTTTCTGAAATGAAAATAAATGCAATACAGAATCAAACTCTATTTTGATATATTGCGAGAAAGATCATGACGCGAGATCATATCAGACATAACGCATCTAGCACATTTCAATTTCGGCCTTAATCAACATGCAAGTCAAGATAATCGCAAATACAACATTTATGTTTATTTCAGCATGCACCAATCTTTTTTATCGTTTTCAGATATGCTTAAGGTAATATTATCATGCACTGATAACTCGGCCTCCCCTTTATCAAAAATACTGGCAAATCATCATGTTTATCATATAGAAGCAAGTTTTCTTAGAGATTTAAACATCCTTGATGAGTCATGCAAAGGTAAAGCAGAACCCCAAATACTTAGCAATCAGGTCGGTCTTGTGGACACATAGAGAAAGCCCAAGTATTTGAGAAAATAAGAAAGCAAAACAAGTTGAAACTGTATAATTCAACAACGATTAGGTCTGACGTTGGGTTTCAGCAGCACCAATGGTTTCTGCGTTGGGTTTCAGCAGCACCAATGGTTTCTGCGACACAGTGAGAAATCATCTCCTCGATTTCAGCAGTGCTCATAGGAGGAGGAGGTGGAGGAGGTGAAGTGTTCCTGGTGGTTCGGCATCTTGGTGGCATGGTTTCGCTTTAGGTTATCAATGTGAACATAGAGGAAAATTTAGATAATATGTAAATGGGGTTATTACATGCTCAAGAATAACTTCCACGACATACATCAAGGATATCGTAACATGAAATGCGCAAACACAACCAAGAAACATAAGATAGAAAAGGAAAGATGGGGTATGCATATACATAACATGCCATAGTGATAAAAATGATATAAACAAACAAAACCATATCATGATAATAGCAAGATCACAACATAACAATAATAGATATAACAATAATCATGACATACTACTACTTCCATTCACACCATATTAACTAATAAAACATAGAAAAGTCATAAGAGATAAGTTTTGTCTTGGGTTCGCAGTCCCTTTGATAAATCATAACAAAATACATAAATATGTTTCATCGCTAAAATGGTGGCCAAAAGTCTAGGTCTAGAGCTACCTAGAAAGGTGGAGGTGGTGGGGGGTCTTGGGGGCATGGTCAGGGTGGTCATGATCTGGGACATAAGGCATAGGAATGTGAGGAGGCATCCTGCTATGAACTCGAGAGGGGTGACTCTCCTCTACAGGTCCTCGTGAGAGAGGAGTAGATCAGTGGTGGCCATGCTCATGCTAGTCATGTGAGCATGAAAGGCATCCATGGCACCATGAGTGGCACCCATGTGTCCTGCCACATCAGCTATCTTTCGATACACAGAGAAAGTCTGATGAATCATACGAAAACACCAAATAAAATAAAGCAGAATGTCAAACGAACAACGATCAGGTCGATCTTTCGATACACAGAGGAAGTCCGATCGTTTGACAAAATAAAGAAAATCAAACAAGTTTAAATCTTTCAATGAAAACATGCATTCATCAGGATATCTCTTTATTCTATTTTTGTTAGAATCATCACACAGCAATCATTAAGAAGCAAATAACAAAAGATCATCAAACAAGATTTATGTTTATATCTTACTTGTAGATATCAGATTAGTCATGCACATTTACAGATTATGCAAGTACATACAGCCTTTAGACTTAATCTATCCATGGCAGATAAACGTATATGCTGATGTACTATCATTTCTCGCTTTTGTCGGATCAATTTCTCAATTTTTCATCATTTTTTGTATATTTTCCAATTTTCTCCCCTAAAAATTCAAACAGACACTATTTTTTGAATTTTCAAACTTTCTCCCCCTATAAATATGAACGAAAGAAAATGAAAAACAAAAATGAAAATTATCGATCAAAATTGACACATTTTTTAAAATGAAATTTTTGAAAATCAATTTTTCAAAGATAAGAACGATGCATTTGAACTTAAAAACACAAGTATTCCTCTGGAAGCAATCTCTCGATTACTAACAGTTCTTCTTGAAATACTTGCAAACACTAGAAAGCAATAAGTTCTTAAAACCTCGACCCTCATCCCCAACTATGGTAGGTCGTTCAGTGTTTTCAACAAAATCACTATTGGCCGTAGTGACAACTTTTGGTCTCCATTCCTGTTTTGGTTTTATGATTTCTAGTGAACAATTGTCAACTGATGAGTGACAATCAGAACTACTAACCAACTTATCCGAAGTAAGCTTCTTTTTCCAGAAAAAGTTAGTGTTGAGCATTGGTTCACTAAAAATGATGCCATCAAGATCAACATACTTTGTATGTTTGGCATGTGATGATGAATTGTTAGTTGTCACAGGACAATTATTTGCATAATGACCCTTCTTAAGACAAACATAACACAGTCGACTACTAGTTGGATTGATTGAAATTGGTTTTCCAACTGATCAGTCAAACATTCATCATAAATTTTTGAAAACACAGGTTTAGATTTCTTTGGTTTTTGAAATTTTGGAAAACATATTGGAGAATCATAAAAAACAAAAATCATCTCTATAACCAAAGAATTTATTGTTATGATAAAACCTGTTTGATTTAGCAGAATGAAATGAATCTGAATCGTTACCGCCTTGTGGTGTAGCATCATGTATATAAGAAAACTCTTCAGAAGAAAGCTTGTTATCTGGTGTAGATACTTTCTTCTTCCAACATTGTGGCTTCTTATCTGAAAACACCTTCTGCTTCTTTATCTTCTTTGCTTTGACGTCCTTCTTGTTGAAATCCTTAATTGGCATTTCGTTTTCTTCAAATCCCAAACCACCATTCTTTTGCTTGAATTTATCTTGAATAGAATTTGGTATCTCATGACCTTGTTTGGCAAGCTTTGTAAATTCAAACTTGATTCCTTTCAGATCATTCTTCCTAGAAATTAAAGAATCATCTATCACAATCTCAGAAAACTTTGGCACTTTCACGTTTCCTGGATTTCCATTAAACACCTTTTCTTTTTCAAGAAATGTAGATGTGGAAGCAAACTTCAATCCTTTACTGTAATCAATCTGATCTTTACGTTTCTTCTTAGATTTGGACTTTATTCTCTTCCCTGAACTGGTATTAGCAAATTTTGAATGATCATGTTGTTCAATACCAGATGGTATAGCCGGAACATGCATTTCAATGTCCACAGGAGCAGGAACTTGATGAAGACTTGCATCTTTACCGTTCTCCTGACTCTTCTCTAACTTATACAAATAATTCAGGAAAGTTGGTGAATTATTGCAATTTTCAATTTCCTTTGTAAATCCAAAATTTCTATCTTTTGTTCAGCTATTTTCGTAGTATCTTCCATAAACTCTTTCTGCGAAGCAATGTACTTGTCTGACAATCTGTTATAATCAATTTTATGACATTCTCTCAAGTGACACTCTTCCAAAACTTCGGCAGTAACTTTCTCTATCTGGTTCTTCTATTAGACAACATCTTGTTTCAAGATGTTATTTTATATTTGAACCTCTCCATTTGTATCTCGCAACTTTGTAAGTTCCTCCTGAACGTAGATTATTCCATCAACAGCTTTGACAGAAATTTTGTGAATATTTTCATATTTCTGTTAAAGAGGAGAACATTTTGCAAATAAAGAATCAAAATCTTCAACAGCTTCCTTTTCATTAGCTTTTTCTTTATTGCATTCTTCAACTAACATTTTCTTCTCTTTCAACCATTCTTCTTTAATACTAGCAAATTCCAAACAATTTGAACATGATGCAGGCACATCCTTTTGAATTTCAGCAGCTAAACCATCACAAGCTTTATGTTTCCATTTCTCCACTTCTTTTATCAGAAAAATATTCCTCATCTGTGTGTTTACAAAAATACCATATCTTTTTTTGCGTTTTGACAATTTCTGACTTGACTTTTAAGAGTTATAGGCAAAGCTAACAGAAGAAGTGCAACAACCTTTTCATTTTGATCATACGATTTCCTTTCTTCCCTTGAAAAATACCTCATCTCTTTAAAATCACCATCATAAGTTGGATACTTAAATTCATTTGTAACTGGTAACCACAAATTTTTATCTAAATCAACAATATAAGTTCTAAATTTTTTTGCCCAACCATGATAATCTCCAAGATGTATCAACTTTGGCAGACGATGATGCTCAATGAAAACATCAATTTCATACATTTTGAAAATGGTGAAATTCGATATGGACACAACCCAGACCTTGTATAGATGTATCACAATGCATGACAAAGTCTTTGGCTCCTTTGGGTAAAGAAAGAATAGGTGCACTGCAGGACTTCGACTTCAATAACCAAAATTCAGTGTCACGCTTTGCATCCCATTTACACACTCTTGTGTGTCAAGGCTATCAAGAGTTGCGTGATCGTTGAAGAGATTTTTTACGAACTTCCTTTAATAGCCCGCCAGGACAAAGAGTTGGAGTACTTCAGTCGGTGTCTTTTAGTATAGGAATCCTTAATCACCGGGTTAACTTGACTTCTTAGTTTATTAACAACGTGACCCACAACTTGCACTTCTCAAATTCAGAAGTCGTACCTTGAGGGTTTAGCATACAGCCACTACTTCCTTAGCAGGTTAGGAGTTTAATGGAAATGCCCCGCATGATCTTTTGTTGTCTTGGAATGAATGAGGATGTCGTCAATAGACACGATGACGAGCTGATCCAAACACAACTAGCAACCCAATTCATATAGGTATGTACATGCTACAGTTGCATTGGTCAGCCTTGACAAAGGGTCATCGAACTTCTATCTTCTCTGACCCTTGACAAAGGGTAACCGGATCTTAAATTTCTCTTCGAATGGCAGCTCAATCCTTTGTGCTAATTAGCATATCGTCGATACGATGAAAAGGACACGGACTCCTTATGGTAACCCCTTTTGGTTCCGATAACTGGAGCACGCTCAAAAATTTTCATCATTCTACTTATCTAGCTGGACTGGCGCTTCCTAACGCGATGAACTAGGCCTATCAAGCCCTTTTTCCTCTAGCAGACCCTTCCAATTGCGAATACAACCCTTGGAGTTCATTTGAAACGAGTCGATAAGACTCCAGCATTTGGCGTTGCCCCGGGTGTCGTATCAACCCGAATGTCTATTTTCTAAAATAGAGAAGGACTTAGCAAGTCCCTTAGGAAGTACACTTGAAGAATCACAAGTAATATGAATATCTTCAAAGCGAGGTTCTTCAATCGTCTGCTCAACATCATGATCCTAGATAGCCAGGATCTCCTACCTTACGATCTTTGTCTGGTGCTTGGATACTCGATCCATTCTGATGGTTTCACCGAAAACTTCCCAAGGTTGACGGTAGCAGTCCCACATTCGCATGATGGCCTGATAGTTCCTACGCGAGGCTCTAAACAACATGATTTGCTCTGACCAGCCTATCATTCATGAGTTCTATAGGACACTTAAACTCTATCGGGATACCTACGACGCTAATGGCTTTACTAAACTTAATCGATATAAGGATCCTATCAGCTTCATCAAATAATAGTAAATCAGAAAAATCTTTAAAAGAAATGACTTACCACGGACGTCGCTTGCATTGCTTTAAGTTCCTCTTGCTCCAATCCCGTACACTTAAGCCTGATGATTTCCACCGTTGTCGCTGCCGCCTTTTCCATTCCTCTTTAGCTTTGGACAGTCCCTCTTGAGATGTCCCATCCCACCACACTTAAAGCATCCAGACTCGTTTCCTTGGTTACCTTGCTCAATTTTCCCTTTGTTTCTGCAATCTTCTGCTTTGTGCCCACCTTTTCCACACCTGCAGCACTTTATGCTTTCACAGTTCCCCTCGTGATGAAAGCCACACTTGTCACCTTTAGGCAGAGTTCCATGATATCTACCAGCAACACCACCCAAACCCTGACTGTTCCGCTTGCCTTTGTTAATGTCAACCTGCATGCTCTGGCTTTGATCAAAACCAGACTTGTCTTTACTAGAATCATCCCATTATTAGGATTTTCGTGTACGGACTTTAAAATTTGTTTCGTGACTTGACAAATAAGTAATGTGTGGAAAACCGATTGATCACGATTAGGGTTTTGATGTCTAACTCTTACAACCAAAACATAGATATAAACTGAAGGATAATAACTCTTGTACCTTTCAAGGAGGAGGGATGGCAGTAGCAGCCGACTTTCTCTTTTTTGTGTGTGTGTTATCCAAGTTGTCTAACCCTTAGGGTTTCAAGGGAACTAGTATTTATAGACATGTTCTGACTTGGAGAACACGTTGCCCATAATTACACTAAGAACCCTACATAACTATATATATCACAAAAATATAACCATGAACTGACTTGGTTTCATAATGAGCTTTTACAGGATAACGACTCGCAATCTTGTACTTGCATAACGTCCCGTTACCATCTAACGGATCGTTCCTCCCGAACTTGAATAACGAGTCGTTACCACATAACGAGTCGTTACGTAATCCGCATGCAAGACCCAAACACACAACTATGAAATGCCCACTGAATGGTTTCCCGATGTCCATGATTATTTCCACAAAATAATAATAGATGTTTACTTATATCATTTAATCATGATTGGATAATTAACAACTTAATTAATCCTTTCTTGTTTGTTGCCCAAAGACTCTTAGATCGTTCCTCGATAGCAAGTTGATGTTATCCAAAAATCGGACACCTAAAACCAACAAACTCCCACTTGGACGATTTATCGATATGGTAGATCAACATAGACAGTGCTGGATGCCTAGCTGCATCTCACTGCCCCTAGCAAGCTATTAAGGATTTCTTCATCAACTAGTTCTTTGCGTCAATCAACTCTTTTGATTCAATCAAATACTATAGCCTTTGGTGACAGCATCAATTTATCCCTCTGTTACGAACACTCATTGAACTTGAGACATGGATCATAATCATTCTCATTTGTGTTCAATAATTTCTAGACTCGTTCCCAAATTGAAATGGTCAAACGAACTACTACTAGTTCGAGTACGGCCATGCATTTTCTACCAGTTCAAATCTAACGATGGCTCTAGAATGTTCAACTCTTATATCTATAAGAGAACAGATTTTCTTTGTCTAGAAAAAGCTCCCACTAAGCCTCAGATCACTCCCAAAATTACCCTTATTACTGCCAGTTACGGACTGTGACATCCGAGAATTCCAAGGTTAACTTTCGTTAGACAACCTCCGTTAGTTACGTTATAAGTGTTAACTTAGTAACTAATGCTTAACTAGGCCGAATACGTCCACGACCTTTGGTTGATCACCAAACCCGTCCATATGTGTTATGTGTTCATTTATTTATTTATTTATTGCTATTATGTGCAACGTGATGTAAACGCATGATTTATTGTTATTATTAATAGCATGACAAATTGTTAATTATTGAATATGCGATAATTTGTTAAATTGTCTAGCTTGATGTTTAAGTATGATTACGTGTATGCATAGATGATTAATAGTGGGCTAGTAATTAGACTACTGATGTGAGGCCCAAATACCCATGACAAGCCCACCATAAGCCCTTAGTATTTAAACCAATTAAAAACCCTAATCCTTATTTGCATGATCCATCACCACAAAACACACACACACACTCCCACTCTCTCTCTCCCAACCGCCACCACCTAGCCACCAAGATCAGCTGTGAACCACCGGATCTCAGCCCCGAACCATCATCCATCGAGCTTGAAGATCAAACCGTGAGTCCCATGAACCCTTTTTATGCATATTCTATGTGTTTTCTTAAAAAGCATGACCAAACCTTCATGAAATCGTTTGATCTTCTGATATGATGCTTAGGAATGTTAGATCTAGCATAAAGTCTGCAACTTTACGTATGAAATCATGCCATAATGAAGATCCATGCTAGTTAGGTTATTTTATGCTTAAAAGTTGTTCTTGGTGAGTTGATGGTGAAAATCCATGTTTAAGGTGTTAAAACTTACTGTTTAATGTTGGTAAATGTTTATGCATGCTAGATATTGAATTATATGAAGTATGGAAGCTGTTAGATTGATTTTTAGGCTGATTTACGAGTTTTCTGCGACCAGCGAAACTAGCCGTTCGCTGGGCAAAACTATACAGCGAATCTGTTTGAATATCCTTCCAGCGATACTATACAGCGAAACTATAGTGTTGTCGGTGAAACTAAGTGCATTGCTCGAACGAAACTACCGAGCGAAACAACCATAGACTCCTGAACGAAAGTTCAAATCAGTTTCGAGCGAAACTAGATAGCGAAACTGTGTCATCAGTTTCGAGCGAAACTATCCAGCGAAACTGTGCCTTATATGAACGAAAGTTCAAACCAGTTTAGGGCGAATCTAGCCAGCGAAACTGTGTCATCGGGTATAACCTAGCGAAAGTGCTGCCCGTGCACATAGCGAAACTGTGTAGCGAAACTGTGACCAGACCCAAAACCCAAACTTGTGCAACTTATTTGAATGTTATGCCATGACTTACATGATTATGCAATAATGAAACATGCTTTGATTTCTGAGTAATGTGAACCCTCGTTTATGATCAACCATCGGTGTCGTGTATCGGTATGTCGAGTCGTAGTTCCAACGTGCTATGTTATGGGCCATAGTGACGTAGTTAAAGTTTAGACACAACCTAACACCTAAGACCTTAATGTGATTATTAGGTCTTCGTTAGCAATCATAATTGGATTAATTGAAGTGTAAGCTGAGCAACCTAAGGTGAGTTTCACTAACCCTTTAATTGTGAGCCCGTTTGGGTCACAACGAAATTTACTTAACGAAAAACAACGCTGACATTTTGAGGTATTGCCAAACGGAATATCTGTTAAGGAAGTTGGAGTGTTTTATGGGAACACTTGCAACTGTCCATCCTTGGGGTTTCAAATGAAATCCGCAACCAACTATTTAATACTTAAACCCATTTGGGATTTCAAATGAAATCCGGAACAACCATTTTGACACTTAAACTCTTTTAGGATTTCAAATGAAATCCAGAATAAACGGTTTTAATATGACTAGTGTAGGTTAAAGTCTAAACCAAATGATATCACATGATTTCTAAGGATGCCTTAAAACTTAAAAGTCCTCAACAATTTAGTACCATTAATTTGCGAAGCGAGGGGATGTTGGGTAGATCTACTGAGGGTTTGACAAACCCTGCTCCGCGGTACACAAATGTGTAGCCAACCGGTCGGAGGCCGAACGGAGTACAATATCAGCCTATTTTAGCTGTGGGTCCCATGAGGAACACAACTGGAGGCACAAACCATCGGCAAATGCCGAACTCTGTTACGTCAGCTTTGGTACGAACTTCCTTAGTGCATGGAAACCGGATTAGCTACCCGCGATATCGGTTGACCGCTTTAATCTTTACTTAACTAGTGCATATTCGATAATTCAACAATTGGCAAACGTTTTGCAAAACTATTACCTATTTATATGTTGATACATACGCTTATGAGACCGGGCCGCTGCATGACATGCCCACTGTGAACTCACCAACCGTTAGGTTGACACTTGTGTGGTTTTCACTTTTGCAGATCGCTGAGGAGTATCCACTGGAGGTTGGCATGGCACCTGAAGTTACTTATTTTATTTTGAACTTAACTTTGGGATTTGAGCAACAGTTATGTTTTGTAATTTAAGCACGTGGTTAGTGCTAAGATACTCATGTTTTCTTTCCGCTGCAAACTTTTAAACTGTTTTATGATGAATGTTTGGACTTTACTCTGATTCGTTTAGTATTTGTAACTAATGGTTGTGGTCCTGGTTTGCTCGCACCCCTTACCGGTATAAACTCCGTTAGTGGCTAATTTGGGGGTGTGACAGATTGGTATCAGAGCCATAAGTTGTAGAGAACTGGAATCATTTCTGAAAAACGATTTGGAAACTGCAACTTGAAACCTTAGTTACAAACGAACAAACAAATTCCCCAAAACAAAATTTTTACGTGCCAACCTGGGATACTCGCTCTGCTGTGTAAGTAAATACTTCATATGTATATATATATATATATATATATATATATAAATATATATATATAGACTGTGTCTAGGTAGTCTAACGGAAAACCTTAGGAAAATTTCACACACGAATACGAAATGCGAACGCTAATACGCACACTATTCCGGGGGAAAGCGAAAACGAAACGATGCTACACGCTACGTCCTGATTTCTACTACGATGACTACGCCGACGGTGACTTTTATGGGAAAGCCGACTTTCGACGATAGTACTTACGACTTACGACGTTCTCCGACGACGCCTCAATTTTGCACGAAAATTTTCTGGACTAATAGAGGGATAATGGGAAATTGTTAATATACATATTATGGGATATGTATAAAGTATAACTGTGACTGAACACTGGCTACTTTAACTGTCCAGAAAATGCCTGGAAGAGGACACGGAAGGAACAACATTAACCTGACGCCTGCACAACTGCAAGCTATGATAAACGAACACGTGCAAGCCGCGGTGGCAGCCGCCCACGCTGCATTCGCCGCGCAGGGTAATTATTATGCCGGTTAAGGCTCAAAGCGATTAAATTATGACTTGTTTAAACTTAAAACCCGAACTATTATGCATCAGGAAACCTCCATCACTGCACGTTTAAGTCCTTCATGGACTGCAAGCCGATGACGTTTTCCGGCGAGGAAGGAGCGGTAGGACTCCTCAGGTGGATCGAGAAGTCTGAGAAGGTCTTCTCTATGTGCAACTGCCCTGCTGAGAACAAAGTGAAATATGCGACTGGCACCTTCGAGGGAGCTGCTCTCTCCTGGTGGAATGCCGAAATCCAGATGATTGGGTTAAATGCGGCTAATGACATGGAATGGGAAGCGTTTAAAGAACTGATTATGGAGGAATATTGCCCTCGAGACCAAGTCAAGAAGCTGGAAGGAGAGTTTTTGAACTCCAAGATGTCTGGGTCGGAAATTGAGGAATACACTGCGCGTTACCACGAGTACGCGGTACTATGCCCCACAATGGTTGATGCTGAATTTAAACGCATTGAGCGTTATCTGGAGGGTCTTGCACCCCGAATCAAGAGCTTGGTGACAGCTAGCAACCCAACAACCGTGCAGCAAGCCATCCGTTTGGCTCATAAGTTAACCGATCAGGAAATCGAGAGGGGTACTCTACCCGCAAAGACCACTGTGAAGACTGCCTTAACTGGCAAGCGTAAGGCTGAAGAAGAAGCTCCAGCAACATCTGTGAACAATCAAACTGTTAGGAATCAATCTAGGAGATCCTCTAACTCCCAATATCAGAACAAGCGACCTGACAACACAAGGACCAATTTTAGCAATGGCAGCAACAGTGGAAGTAACAATCGCCAAGGCGGGAATGGAAACTACAAGGGTAAGGCCCCGTTTTGTAACAAGTGCGGGAAACACCACAATGGTATGTGTAGCAAAGGTCTGGAATGTGAAAGATGTGGGAAACCGGGGCATGAGGCCAACAACTGCTGGACCAACTTGCAAAGGTTAAACAACAACGGTCAGAACCAAGGAGGAAATAATAACAACAGGGGAAATGGAAACAACCGCAACGGGCAAGGAAACAATCAGAACAACAACAATGGTGGAGCCCGTGGCTGTTATGAATGTGGTGCGCAAGGCCACATGAGGAAAGATTTCCCGCAAATGCGCAGACAAGGGAATGGTAACAATGGCAACGGTGGAAACCCGAGCAACGGAAATGGTAACGGTGGGAATGTTAACAGTGGGAATGGTAATGGTGGAAACGGTAATGGTGGGAATGGTAGAGGTCGTGCCTTCGTTATGGGTCAAGGAGAAGCTCGCAACGACGCCAACGTGATTAACGGTAAATTTATGCTTAATGGTTACTTCGCTACTGTATTGTTTGATTCTGGTGCTGAAAGAAGTTTTATTTCCACTAAGTTTGCTAGGCTAATTAATGCTAAACCGATTGACTTAGATGCTAAATATGTGGTAGAGTTAGCGAATGGTAAACTTCATGATACAACTCAGATAGTTAAGGACTGTAAGTTAGAACTAGCTGGCCATACGTTAGGAATCGACCTTATGCCTTTCCCGATAGTAGGAATGGATTGGTTATCTGAAAACCGAGCTGAAATTTTATGTCAAGAAAAGGTGATTCGTATCCCACTCAAAGAAGGTGAAGTGTTAACAGTTCAAGGTGAGAAAGGTGGAACAGTCACCGGTATTATTTCGTTTCTCAAAGCTCAAAAGTGCCTCCGTAAAGGACACTTCGCGATCCTTGCAAACGTCACCGACACGACACTTCTCGAGCGCAGAATCAACGACTACCCGATAGTCCGCGACTTCCAAGATGTATTTCCTGATGATTTGCCTGGTTTGCCTCCATTTCGACAAGTCGAGTTTGGAATCGACTTAGCTCCCGGAGCGGCTCCGATTGCACGCGCACCGTACCGTTTGGCGGTAAGCGAACTCAATGAACTCTCCGCACAACTTCAAGAGTTACTCGACAAAGGATTTATTCGTCCAAGTTCGTCTCCATGGGGAGCACCGGTATTGTTTGTTAAGAAGAAAGATGGAACGTTCCGAATGTGTATCGACTACCGAGAGCTTAACAAGGTTACGATCAAGAATCGGTATCCACTTCCTCGAATCGACGATCTTTTCGACCAACTGCAAGGTTCGAGCTACTATTCAAAGATTGATCTACGGTCTAGATATCACCAACTTCGTGTTCGTGATGAGGATATCCCCAAGAATGCTTTCAGAACTCGGTATGGTCATTACGAGTTTTTAGTTATGCCGTTTGGGCTAACTAATGCGCCTGCTGTGTTTATGGATCTGATGAATCGGGTGTGCAAGCCGTACCTTGATCAGTTTATGATAGTTTTCATCGATGATATTTTAATCTACTCCAAGACAAAGGAAGAACACGAGAGTCACCTACGACTTATCTTGGAATTACTCCGCAAGGAACAGCTTTACGCTAAGTTTTCAAAGTGCGACTTTTGGATTCGCGAAGTCGAGTTTCTTGGACACATTATTAATTAGAATGGAATTCATATCGACCCAGCTAAAGTGGAAGCTATCAAGAATTGGTCTACACCAAGAGCGCCGACCGAAATCCGACAGTTTTTGGGACTTGCCGGATATTACCGAAGATTCATCAAGGGTTTCTCGCAATTGGCTCAACCCTTAACAGCTTTAACGCACAAGGGAGTGCAATACAGATGGGGTGAAAAAGAAGAACACGCGTTTCAAACTCTTAAGGATATGTTATGTTCAGCTCCAATTCTCTCATTACCCGAAGGGGTTGACGACTTCGTGGTTTACTGCGATGCATCCATTCAAGGACTCGGTTGCGTGTTGATGCAACGAGACAAAGTGATTGCCTACGGGTCCAGGCAACTGAAGGTTAATGAGAAGAATTACACAACACATGATTTGGAATTAGGAGCCGTTGTATTTGCACTCAAGATTTGGAGACACTACCTCTACGGAACAAAGTGCACGATATTTACCGACCACAAAAGCTTACAACACATCTTTGAACAAAAGGACCTCAACATGCGACAACGAAGGTGGGTCGAGCTACTAAATAGATTATGACTTAGCGATTAAGTATCACCCGGGAAAAGCCAATGTTGTGGCTGACGCCTTAAGCCGAAAAGAGTACGAAAAGCCTCGACGAGTACGAGCGCTGCAACTTACCATTCACACGGGACTGCCGGATCGAATCCGCGATGCCCAACAAGAAGCTTTAAAAGAAGAAAACTTTGCAGCTGAAGCACTGCGAGGGGTGGATGGTAACTCTGAAATTAAGTCCGACGGACTCAGATATTACAATGACAGAATTTGGATTCCTTTACTTGGGAATCTCCGTGAGCTCGTGATGGACGAGGCTCACAAATCAAGGTATTCGATGCACCCTGGATCGGACAAAATGTACCAGGATTTGAAGAACTTGTATTGGTGGCCGAATATGAAAGCCGACATTGCGCGATATGTGGCTAAGTGTTTAACATGCTCAAGAATTAAGATCGAGTACCAAAAGCCTTCTGGATTATTGCAGGAACCAAAGAACCCGGAATGGAAATGGGAGGATATCTCCATGGATTTCGTAACAGGACTACCTCATCGATCGAATCGACCGGATGCGATTTGGGTTATCATTGATCGACTAACCAAATCTGCACACTTTATTCCAATGAGGGAAAGTGACAATATGGATAAGTTAACGAAGCTGTATATTGACCGAATTGTGGCACTTCATGGGGTGCCTAAGACCATTATCTCCGACCGAGATCCTCGATTTACTTCACGACTGTGGCAATCTATGCAAGACGCACTGGGAACCAGACTGGATATGAGTACAGCTTATCACCCGCAGACCGATGGTCAGACGGAACGAACTATTCAGACTTTGGAAGACATGCTCCGAGCTTGCGTTCTCGACTTCGGTAAAGATTGGGAGGCTCACCTTCTGTTGGTGGAGTTCTCCTACAACAACAGTTATCATAGGAGCATCGGTGCAGCACCTTTTGAAGCTCTTTATGGCAGAAAATGTAGATCGCCCGTGTGTTGGGCCGAAACGGGTGAGAAGGGACTCACCGGACCGGAAATCATTCATGATACAACTGAACGAATTATTCAAATCAGAAAACGGATAGCCGCAGCACGTGACAGACAAAAGAGCTATGCCGACAAACGCCGTAAACCTTTGAAGTTCGAGGTAGGCGACAAGGTACTATTGAAGGTATCCCCCTGGAAAGGAGTGATACGCTTCAGAAAGCGTGGAAAGCTGAATCCTCGCTATATCGGTCCATTTAAGATCATTAGGGAAGTAGGCCCGGTGGCCTACCGATTACAACTCCCTGCAGAACTCGATGGAGTTCACAACGTGTTTCACGTCTCAAATCTGAAGAAATGTCTGGCTGAAGACACTGAAATAATTCCTTTGGAGGAATTGGAAATTGACGAACATCTAAGATTTATTGAGCAACCAGTAGAAATCATGGGACGCGAGGAGAAAGCCCTCAAACGTAGCAAAATTCTGATCGTCAAGGTTCGATGGAACTCAAGGCGTGGACCTGAATATACTTGGGAACGAGAGGATCAAATGAAGAAAAAGTATCCTCACTTGTTCGAGCAAACGTCCACGGAAACTCAAGGTATGATTTAATTTTGGGGACCAAAATTCCTTTAACAGGAGGAGGATGTGGCGACCCTAAAACTTTTGCTTTCTTTCCCCAGCAACGACAGCAACAACGACAGCCGAGGCTGCGAACGCTACAACGCAAGAATAATTTTCGGGACGAAAATTCCATTTACAAGGGGATGATGTGACATCCGAGAATTCCAAGGTTAACTTCCGTTAGACAACCTCCGTTAGTTACGTTATAAGTGTTAACTTAGTAACTAATGCTTAACTAGGCCGAATACGTCCACGACCTTTGGTTGATCACCAAACCCGTCCATATGTGTTATGTGTTCATTTATTTATTTATTTATTGCTATTATGTGCAACGTGATGTAAACGCATGATTTATTGTTATTATTAATAGCATGACAAATTGTTAATTATTGATTATGCGATAATTTGTTAAATTGTCTAGCTTGATGTTTAAGTATGATTAAGTGTATGCATACATGATTAATAGTGGGCTAGTAATTAGACTAATGATGTGAGGCCCAAATCCCCATGACAAGCCCACCATAAGCCCTTAGTATTTAAACCAATTAAAAACCCTAATCCTTATTTGCTTGATCCATCACCACAAAACACACACACACACTCCCACTCTCTCTCTCCCAACCGCCACCACCTAGCCACCAAGATCAGCTGTGAACCACCGGATCTCAGCCCCGAACCATCATCCATCGAGCTTGAAGATCAAACCGTGAGTCCCATGAACCCTTTTTATGCATATTCTATGTGTTTTCTTAAAAAGCATGACCAAACCTTCATGAAATCGTTTGATCTTCTGATATGATGCTTAGGAATGTTAGATCTAGCATAAAGTCTGCAACTTTACGTATGAAATCATGCCATAATGAAGATCCATGCTAGTTAGGTCATTTTATGCTTAAAAGGTGTTCTTGGTGAGTTGATGGTGAAAATCCATGTTTAAGGTGTTAAAACTTACTGTTTAATGTTGGTAAATGTTTATGCATGCTAGATATTGAATTATATGAAGTATGGAAGCTGTTAGATTGATTTTTAGGCTGATTTACGAGTTTTCTGCGACCAGCGAAACTAGCCGTTCGCTGGGCGAAACTATACAGCGAAACTGTTTGAATATGCTTCCAGCAATACTATACAGCGAAACTATAGTGTCGCCGGTGAAACTAAGTGCATTGCTCAAACGAAACTACCGAGCGAAACAACCATAGACTCCTGAACGAAAGTTCAAATCAGTTTCGAGCGAAACTAGATAGCGAAACTGTGTCATCAGTTTCGAGCGAAACTATCTAGCGAAACTGTGCCTTATATGAACGAAAGTTCAAACCAGTTTCGGGCGAATCTAGCCAGCGAAACTGTGTCATCGGGTATAACCTAGCGAAAGTGCTACCCGTGCACATAGCGAAACTGTGTAGCGAAACTGTGACCAGACCCAAAACCCAAACTTGTGCAACTTATTTGAATGTTATGCCATGACTTACATGATTATGCAATAATGAAACATGCTTTGATTTCTGAGTAATGTGAACCCTCGTTTATGATCAACCATCGGTGTCGTGTGTCGGTATGTCGAGTCGTAGTTCCAACGTGCTATGTTATGGGCCATAGTGACGTAGTTAAAGTTTAGACACAACCTAACACCTAAGACCTTAATGTGATTATTAGGTCTTCGTTAGCAATCATAATTGGATTAATTGAAGTGTAAGCTGAGCAACCTAAGGTGAGTTTCACTAACCCTTTAATTGTGAGCCCGTTTGGGTCACAACGAAATTTACTTAACGAAAAACAAAAATGACATTTTGAGGTATTGCCAAACGGAATATCTGTTAAGGAAGTTGGAGTGTTTTATGGGAACACTTGCAACTGTCCATCCTTGGGGTTTCAAATGAAATCCGCAACCAACTATTTAATACTTAAACCCATTTGGGATTTCAAATGAAATCCGGAACAACCATTTTGACACTTAAACTCTTTTAGGATTTCAAATGAAATCCAGAATAAACGGTTTTAATATGACTAGTGTAGGTTAAAGTCTAAACCAAATGATATCACATGATTTCTAAGGATGCCTTAAAACTTAAAAGTCCTCAACAATTTAGTACCATTAATTTGCGAAGCGAGGGGATGTTGGGTAGATCTGCTGAGGGTTTGACAAACCCTGCTTCGCGGTACACAAATGTGTAGCCAACCGGTCGGAGGCCGAACGGAGTACAATATCAGCCTATTTTAGCTGTGGGTCCCATGAGGAACACAACTGGAGGCACAAACCATCGGCAAATGCCGAACTCTGTTACGTCAGCTTTGGTACGAACTTCCTTAGTGCATGGAAACCGGATTAGCTACCCGCGATATCGGTTGACCGCTTTAATCTTTACTTAACTAGTGCATATTCGATAATTCAACACTTGGCAAACGTTTTGCAAAACTATTACCTATTTATATGTTGATACATACGCTTATGAGACCGGGCCGCTGCATGACATGCCCACTGTGAACTCACCAACCGTTAGGTTGACACTTGTGTGGTTTTCACTTTTGCAGATCGCTGAGGAGTATCCACTGGAGGTTGGCATGGCACCTGAAGTAACTTATTTTATTTTGAACTTAAATTTGGGATTTGAACAACAGTTATGTTTTGTAATTTAAGCACGTGGTTAGTGCTAAGATACTCATGTTTTCTTTCCGCTGCAAACTTTTAAACTGTTTTATGATGAATGTTTGGACTTTACTCTAATTCGTTTAGTATTTGTAACTAATGGTTGTGGTCCTGGTTTGCTCGCACCCCTTACCGGTATAAACTCCGTTAGTGGCTAATTTGGGGGTGTGACACGGACAACGTTAGATAAAAATCAAAGAATGACCTTTGAACAAATGTTCGCTCTAATTTGTACACATAACCTGTGCGTTGTGTGAAGTATCTGATTAACACGATATGAAGATCTAAACAAGACGAAGCTGCTGCACGAACTGGACAGAACTGATACGAACCTATGTCATCCAAACTGGCAGTTTGGATGGGTTCGGTGTCAGGTGAACCAGCAGTTCGCCTGGGTTCGGCCGGTCGGGTATAAATAGGTGATTAGCTTTGTCATTTAAAAAGGAGTGGTAACAAGTTATGAGGTCAGTGAGCTTAAGTGTGTGTTTCTACAGTTTAATCTCTGAGTGTCTCTGATTGTATGTTGAGTCTTCTGTGATCAATAAAATAATCAATTTTATAACGTTTTTCATCCGAAATAGCTAGATCGAGTAGACGATCCGACGCTCACGCACTTTCAAGTGGTATCAGAACTATTTGGTACACTCTACTGATCTATGGTTGCTATTTTAGGAGTTTTTGGTTCAAAAAGTGTTGTTTTTCAACATTTTGGAGTGTTTTTATAAGTTTTTGACTGTTTCAGTCAAGAGTTTTGCGAAGATTTTGCTCCTAAATCATTCCTCATCATTTTTTCTGATCTACTGCTGAAAATCTCATTCAGATCTGTCCAAAATCATGAAATTTTTATCGAAACAAGTTCATTTCATTCGAGTTCTTGTGAGGTTCTGAGATCTGCAAAATAACCGTCATCCGAACTCTCAGTTCGCCTAGGTTCGTTTTGGTTCGTTTGAGTTATGCTCAGTTCGGCTACTTTCGGTTGTTTTCTATTCGTTTGATCTAGGTTCGGGTCCAGTTCGGTTAAACGAAGTCACGTTTCAGACGAGTTCGGGTACTGTTCAGTTCACACGAAGTATCAGTTCAGAAGCATTCGTTTATTTCAGTTCAGGTTAATTTCGGTTCGGACTGTTTAGGGACGGGTTCAGATAATTTCTTAGTTCAGTTAACTCCGGGATAGTTGTCAGTTCGGATAATATTTGGTTCGGCTTAGTTCGGATTGGTTCGTTTGGTTTCGGATCATACAGGTTGGGTTCAGATTCAGTTCGGTTGGCAGACTTTGAAATTTTCAAGATGTCGGATTTTCAAGCTTTTGTCGTTATGCAAAACGTGATGCACACCTTGATTAATTTTGATAACGAAGTTGGAACAAGCCAGAAAGTTCCCAAGTTGTTAAAGTTGGAGGATTATTAAAATTGGAAACAATGGTTTGTGCTTACGTTAGTACGAATGATATAGATTTATGGATTCAAATTCGAAAGCTTTACATGCATCCAACTGATCAAGGAGATTTTAAATAAATTCACACTTTTGATGCCGCCGAAAGGAAAAGCTATGAGGTTGAAAAAAAAGTGTTTGGTTATCTTACTATGGCTTTACCTACCGAATTGCTATATCAATTCAGAACTTGCAAGAAAAGTAAGCAATTGTGGCATGCGTTATCGGCAAGATGTGAAGGCAATGATCAATGCAAGAAGAGTCGAAGAAATCTGTTGAACAAAGAGTTTGATAACTTTCAGCATTATGAAAATGAAAACATCATGGCTCTTGTATCAAGATTTTCACATCTTATTAGTGAATTGAAAATTGTTGGGATTGAGAAAACCGATTAAGAATCGAAAAAGAAGATAATGGAGGCACTACCAGAAAAATAGGAGCATTATGTGTTGTTGCTTACACATGACAAAGAATTTTCCACAGTATCATTTCATGAATTAACTGGTAAACTTCATGCTTGAGAAATGGTAATGATGAATTCCAACAAGTCAACTGCTAAATTGCAAAATCCAGAATTATATTATGGTGAGAATGCTGCTAGCATAACTACTAAGGCTAAACCCGGTCTTAGTTCTGCACCATCTACTGCTTTTATGGGAAATGTGTCTGGAATTTCTGATAGTACTGGTTTATCAAGAGGTTGCAGTTTTACAATTCCAGAATCATCAAATCAAAATGCATTTTCTGTCAAATCAGTTGATGATTGTGCTAAATTGATCTCTGCTCTCATTTCATCGTCTTTTGGAATGATTATCAATGATGTCAGCAACGCTCGGCTGACTGAAAACGATCTTTATGAAATCGATAATGATCAGCTAAATAACATGGATATAGCCTGGAAATTGGCTATGTTGAGTCAGAAATTCAAAAAGATATTTCAAGAAAACTGGAAAACAACATTTTAGTTCAGATGGAAAGCTAGGATTTGATAAATCGAAGATAATGTGTTACAAATGTTCCAATCTTGGACATTTTGCTAGAGAGTGTCAGCAATCTCATGTTCACAAGTCTGTTTCAGAAGCTACAAATTGCTCTCAGCCATCATCAAGTAAGTCCACTAATCAAGCTTTGACTGTTACTGATGATGGATGTTATAATTGGGGTAAGTGTTTCTTGATAAGTCAGCATTGATTGTCACACATGAAGAAGTTGATTATTATTCTGATTCAAGTTCTTATGAATCTACTGAGAATGACAATTCTGAATCGAAGATTGAAAGTTTGATGAAGGAGAATGCTTGTTTAGTAAAAGAAATAAGTTTGCTTGCCGAAGCATTGAAATTAGTGAAATCAGATCTAAAGGCATCCAAAGAAGAATTCAAGGAGTCTGAGCAGAAATTTGTTAAATTGACCGAAAAGAATGATGAGTTAGTTCAAGAAGTTGAAAAATGGAAAGCTGAAGCGAAAGATGTTGAAAAAGATTTCAACGGTCTATTTGACAAATCAAAGCTTAAGCTTGCTATGCTAACCAAAACTTCTGATGAATAAGCTGCTCAAGTTGCACAATATCAGATTGAAATGTAAAAATTATTGGATGAAAAGAGAGAGTTAACAAGGGTGAATAATTTGCAAAATGTAAATCTTGAAATTCAGAAAAGAAACGAAGACAAGTGGAAGAAAGAATTGTTTTATGAGCTTGATAATCTTAGACTGCAAAAAATATGAAACAAACAAGGTTGCATAGAGGTTGATCGCTACAGAAAAGGAATTGTCTGACGCATAACAGAAATTTCTGATTGAAGATTCAAGTAATTGATGCAAATCGTCTTTTGAACAATGACACCAATTCATAATCTTTCACAAGTTTCTTAGACAATTTTGAAATAATGTTTGACAAGACAGTGACACCCCCCCCCCCCCCGGTAGTATCAAAGAAGTTGTTAATGAGGTGAAGGAAAAGGTAGAAGATTGTGATTACTCTAAGTTTGCTGATTCCAAACTTGATGAAGAAAAGATTGTGAAGAAAAAGAAAAACAAAAAGAATAAAAAGAAGAAGAAAGCTAAAAGTTCTCAAGTTCCAAAGTTTGTGCCTGGTTCGTCATCTGCTGAAAAAGAAAAATCTGCTATTCCGGATGAGAAAATTGTTTCTCATACTGACATTGATGAGACGTTTTTCTATGCTAAGAAGGGTGTTGATCAAATGAAAGCATAGTTTTCTCGTCTCGCGAAGAATGGGAATACATCATCTACTTTTAAAAAGAAGTTATCTGGTAAAAGTGTTAGTTTAGGTTTTGAGGACAAAGTTGTTGAAAATGGTATTCCTCACATTCAAAGCAACAAAAATTTAAGAAAGTTAGCGTTCAACAAGTCAAGAAGGATATGTTTAAAGCGGAAAAAGTTCAACCTGAGAGGTTTTACAAACTCAAGGGTTCGGAACGAATATTTTCTGACAAAGAATTTCCACTTCACTACATGGATGCTCAGAAAATTGCTGAAGTTTTTGTACAAGATGCTGCTTCTAAGAATAGGAAGAATCCAAATGCAAAATTTTCTTCTGGTGGTTCTACTCCAAAAAACCCAACATCCAAATGTGTTCATGATCATCGGCATCAGGTATATGATTCGTTTTATGATCATTTTGGACATATTCATGTTTGTGAAGCTTTGTAGGTTCAAAAACGGAAAAACATAAACAACCGTTTGTGTTACATTTGTCGCCAAAAAGGGCACATGGCAAAAGAATGTCCGGTTCCTGCTGCTTCTACATACATAAAACAAAAAGTTCTAGTTTTTGGTAAACTTGCCAAACCAAGGTTTATTGATGAACATGGCAGAATTTTTGATGAATTTCAGCCTACATTCTTTAAAAACCAAGAACGTTTTGTTCCAATTTTTCCAAAAGTTCAAAATGTAGGTTTTTCTTCACAATCACATGTGATTGATTCATCAAAACTGAATTACCAAAACAACAACAACAACAACAGTGGAAACCTAAGTTGGTTTAAAAAAAAACCAGGACACTGGTCGACCAGAAGCGATTCGCTTCGGGTCATTTATAAACTGACAAGTTTGACCAGTTTGCAGGTACTTCTAGAAGACCTATTGGTGATTGAAAAGTTACTTATGGAGGAGTATTCTGCTTATCTTAACTTAAATTTAATGATTCATCTTTACATTTCGTTTGTAGGTTAGGGGGAGAAGATTGAAAAAGCCAAAAATAGTGACTTGTTTTTATAAATTGAAAAATCCAAAAATAGAGTTTTTCATTTTAAGGGGGAGAATTGGCATGTTATGGAAAAATGCAAAATATTGAGAAGTTGATACATGCAAAATATATAAAATTTTGAGAAATTGATCATTGGGAGATGATGGTACATTGGCTTACGTATCTGACTCATGGATAGAGTAGATGAAAAACCCATAAGATCATTTTTTGATGTGCTTGGTAGGCTCGGCAAATCAGAAAGTCTTCAGATGTGATATACATTAAATACTCATGCTTGACCAAGTGGACAATGTAAGGAATATTGCTTTGAAGATTTCCGGCTGAAAGCCAATTTTGAGCAGTTCCGGCTGAAGTTGAAGTTCAAGCAAAAGTCTCAAGTTGAAGCGGAACTGGCAGTTCAACCGGAAGAAGCCATTTTGTCTTATAGCGAATACTCCGGGTGAACTCGACTATCCACCAGATAATGAGTTTAACCGGACTTTTCATGAGAAGTCTTTTTAGTCGTCCAATCCTGCAAAGCTTCTCGGTTGCTTCCAAATCTATCAAAGCCGCTATCCTAAAGTAGTATGTTGCTGATCACACGCAAGATATTCCGCATGTAGAAGTTTATTCTTTTAGTAGTTTGTATTTGACTTTTGTTTAATGGTTTAGATTAAATCGTTTGAGATCATTGGTTGTTATTGATCTCATCAGCACTATATATAGCGTAGTTAGCTCTCAGTTTCACACACAGTTCTCGATCAACTTGTAATAGTCTAAACTTGAGTTAATGCAAATAGTGCCGAGTATTTCTTATTTCATTGTTACCTTCCTTATGCAATCAAACACTTACATTACACAAAAGAACTAAGACTTGCTTAAGTAAAGTGAAATATAACTTTAATTCCACAGGGTTATATTTACAAGTAGAGGGTTTCTTGTTAAGTTAAACACTAATTAACATCGATCCTACAAGTGGTATTAGAGCTTTGGCTCCCACTTTGAAGACTTTTAGTGCTTCAAAGTTGATACTCTACTTGTTTACTTTACAAGCTTTGTTGTTTTTGTCTTTCAAAAGTTTTTTCAAAATGAATGAACTCAGTTTGGGATCTTCAAACAGTAGTGCTAACAAACCGCCAATGTTCACTCTTTGTGTGCTCACAAGGCCGACCTGATTGTTATTCGTTTGAGGTTCTGCTTTATTTTCTTTGGTGTTTCGTATAATTCACCGGACTTTCTCTGCGTGTCCACAAGACCGACCTGATTGTTGTTGAATTATACAATTTCAACTTGTTTTATCCTTCTTATTTTGTTAAATCTGAGGCCTTATCTGTGTATCGAAAGATCGACCTTAAGGTAGACGATTTAGCATTCTTATTTCTTTTTGCAAGGAACACAGTTGATGATATCATGGTTAAAATCAGTATGTGATAATCACAAGTGTAATCACACGAGAAAAAGGTTATGTCTGAATATGTCTGATAGTGTGGGGTACACTGGTCAAAGCAAATCTAATCAATACCTTAATATATCTAGATGTTATGAGTTTAATTCGGCCTGAGTTTAAGATAGACAAATTATACCAGCAATCAACATGGCTTGTGTGCTTCAATTAGTTGAAATTGAAGTGTAGTTTAGTATGCTAAGACTAATATGATCCCGAATAGTGATCTTTCTTATATCAAAAATAGAATTTGATTCTGTATTGTATTTTCATTTCATTTCAGAAAATTCAAAAAGATTTTCGGTGTGTTTTAGCATAAGTTTGAAAAATCAAAAAGATTTTAGGTTTGTTTTGATATAAACTTTCTAAAAGCCAAAAAGATTTTGTTTCTGTTTTATTTTCGATCGATCGTCACATGATACAAATCAAATTTTCAAAATCAATATCTTGGAGTCTCAAAGAGACGTTTTGCACCAAGATTATTTATAATTGATCAGGTTGCTAAGTGAAAAAGATATCACAACTTCAAGTCTTCTAAAGCTGCTGATAAAATGAGAACACATTGTGCTTCGTCCAAGTATTCAAGATCAAGCTACCATCAAGTTGAGGGGATTTTGTTCGAAGAATATGTTCCAATTGGATGAACAGATACTGCACAAATGATTCCAGATACTGCTAAAACAGTTGAAAAGATAGTGCACACGTCGAAGGGGAGTTTGTTGGTACATAATATGTGCGCCGTGTTAAGTATCTGATCAAGTTATATGAAGATCTAAACAAGACGAAGCTACTGCACGAACTAGATCGAACTGACACAAACCTGTGTCATCCGAACTAGTAGTTCTAATGGGTTCGGTGTCAGGCGAACCAGCAGTTCGCCTGGGTTCGGCCAGTCGGATATAAATAGGTGATTAGCTTTGTAATTTAAAAAAAGAGTGGTAACGAGTTGTGAGATCAGTGAGCTTAAGTGTGTGTTTCTATAGTGTATTCATTGAGTGTCTCTGATTGTATGTTGAGTCTTCTGTGATCAATAAAAAATCATTTTATTACGTTTTTCATCCGAAATAGCTACATCGAGTAGATGATCCGACGCTCACGCACTTTCCAGATCAAAGAATAAATTGATCGCGCCAGTTCTATCTTATGAATCAAATCCATGAATATTATTTTGAAGCGAGTTACGTCCACACATCTGGTCGACTATGGACATTTTGAATACTCCGGTATTCAAGGATTCTTAACGTACTAATGTTCGAGAACAGAAAAATCAGTTTATGAAACACTTAATTCTCAAATTCATACAAACTTAAAATTTCTGTCAAATACTCGAATGAACCAAATTTCTATTCATAGATCAAATTCATCATCTAGCATATTTAAGACCTAACTCATCAGCATGCTCATCATGTCTAACTTGAGGCATAGTCATAGATAACGGGTTCACTAGATTTGATTTGTTCTAGTCTTGTTTATATTAATGTGACTATGTTCCAAAATTCCCGTGTATAATGGAACTCCAAAGAATGTGCTTCATACTGTGATGCGATCATTGTTCCCATGCTTAAGCAATGGTACAAGCTTTGTAGCAACATATCTCGAATTGCCTTTTATATCCTAGGCACAACTTCGAGATCAGTAATGAACTTATTCATCTAAGCATCACCCTTTCCAGCATCTCATGCTCCTATATATATATTCCGATTTTGCAGTGGGTTGCACCGCTACCCCTTACTTGGTACTTCTCCAAGTCATGACTTCTCCATTCAAGGTAAAGCACATCCCTTTTGCGATCGAGAATCATCTCGGTCCATTAGAAGCTTGCATCAGTCTAATACCTTATATTGAACTCTTCCTCTAGCCCTCCATGTATCAAAGACATATCCTTAGTTCCTCTCAGGTACCTCAGGATATTCTTCACAGCAATCCGGTGACTTTCACCCGGATTATGTTGATATCTTCTTATCATACTTCACAAGTACGACACGCTAAGTTTAGTACATATCCTGGCATACATTATGGGACCGTTGCAGATGCATATGAAACTCTTTTCATGTCTTCTATCTGCATGTCCGACCTGGGACATTATTGCTTATTCAGCACAGTTCTGTTTGCCATGGACAAGACTCCTTTCTTGGAGTCTTGCATCGAGAAGCATCACAGTATCCTCTCGATATATGTACCTTTTGCTTAGTCCAATTTACCTTTCAGATTCATCTCTATAAATCTTTAAACCTAGAATATAGGTGGCGACAAGATCCTTCATTGTGGAACATTCCTTCAGCTAAGGAATATTGTTTCCATTGAGTAATATGTCATCTACATATAGCAACACAAATGTAATAGGGCTCCCACTTGCCTTCTTATAAACACAAGAATCATCTTCGTTTTTGATAAAACCAAACTCTTTGATTGTTTAATCAATAACAAAGATTCCACCTTTGAGATGCTTGCTCATAATCAATATCTTGAATTTGAGTAAATCCTTTCACAACGAGCCTATACTTATAGATTTGCACGTTACCATCCATGTTGGTTTTCAACATAAAACAACTTACTTCCTTCATCGTAACCATCAGGTGGAAGTTCAACCAAAACCTAGAATTGGTTGTCAAACATGGATTGCATCTCAGCGCCCATGGCATATTGGCATTTCTCAGATTCATAATCTAAGAATGCAGTTTTGGTAGTTAACGGGTTTCTTCTGATCAACTATCAGCACATCATGAACTCCAAGATATCTATCTAGTTCACGATGATCCTGAGTACTTCTGTGGATGAATTGTGTTACAATCGGTTCCTAAGTCCTTTCGGATTCAGGTTTTACAACATCTTGTCGAATAACGATACTGGTTTGTGGTTGGCTATATAAACAATAACCAACCTGTCGGGCGTATTTTGACGAGAAAAAAATATCGTTGCGGGATCCACTTTGTTCGAAGACTCACTGGTAATGTATGCATTACATCCCCATGCCCTAAGGTAAGATAACTTGGGATATTTCCAATGCTATATCTCATATGGTGCCTTATGTACCTTCTTTGTAGGAGCGAGATTCACGATTCGGGTGACAGTTTCAAGAGCGAAACTCCAAAAGGAGTATGGCAAGTTTATACGACACATCATTGATCGAACCATGTCTAACAGTGTTCGATTAATTCTTTTGGACACACCATGCAACTTGTGGTGTTCTAGACAAAGTAAGCTGTGATACAATATCACATGCCTTGAGATGTATATCAAACTCCTCACTTGGATTAGCGCCACTTCGATCTGATCAAAGTGCTTTAATCGTTTTACCGAGTTGGTTATGTACTTTGTTCTTATTTTCCTTTAAATTCTTCAAAGTATAATGTTTATGTCTCATCGTATAGACACAAGCAAAACTACTGAAAACATCAGTCATCGAACAAAGTACATTCCTCCAATTCTTGAGATTGTCCTGAAAAACCACATACATCAATATATATAAGTCCAACCGACTTTCGCTTTTCTGCCGACATTCGCCAAGAGCGACTTAATTAACTTACCACTTAAGCAAGATTCACATATCTCAAAAGACTCTGGACAAGAGGATTCTAAAATCCTCATAGTTTGGAGTTTCTTGATGCAATTCTCGTTTATGTGACTTAGTCGATAATGCTAGAGAGATATTTTGTTGACATGAGTCTTAACATGTTTATTGGAGATTATATGTATCATGTTATCATTGACATCTATCTCATAGATTCCCTTTTTCTTCAAGACATGTTTATCAAATATGCAGAAATGAAATCTTCATCATTATTAGAAGCATATTTAAAAATTGTACTTTTCTAAGCAAACAGAGATGCGATTTTTCTAGTCGTACAAGGGACATAGCAACAATTGTTCAAAACAATGGTTAAACTATTCAGGAAAATAATGAATTCACCCAAGAGTTTCAACAACGGTTAAACTTTCTGCTCGTTCTCAACGTGTAGCTCTAGGTCGTTGTGCTTCGAATCTCTTACTCTTTTTAATCCCTGCAAACTTTTGTAGACGTGACTATCACATCCAGTGTCAAACATCCAAGAATTTGTTAGGAGAAAGAAAGTAAATTGATAACACGTATACCTAAGGACTTTCTTCCAAGTGATAACTTCTCAAGTTTCACTTTAGCCAGGTATATTGGGCAATCCCTCTTCCAGTGCCCTGCTTCATCATCATGAAGGCAATTGGCATCCTTCTCAAGATTTGCCTTAGGAGTCTCAGATTTCTTGCCCTTGCTCTTTACTTTGCCTTTCTTGCCCTTTGGCATTCTTAGCTTTCTTACCAATTTGGCCATCTCGAACCATTAGCACAATATTATTTCCAGCTTTCGCTAGACTGTTCACCTCAGCCGTTTCGAACATCTAATGTAACTTTGAGAGTGTCTTACCCATACCATTCATATTATAGTTCAGGAAGAACCATTCATATGACTAAGGCATTGAGTTGAGGATCATATCCTTCGCCAACTCTTTACTTAGTGGATCTCCTAATCGTGTCAAGTGGTCGACGAGACCCTTCTTTCTCATCACATGAGCACCCTCTAAGGAACCTTCCAACATACAACACGTGATGAATGATCTCATCACCTCGATTACGTTCGTAACAAGCACACTACTAAAACATAGCTTTCAGCTGCTCAAACATGTTTCTCTGAAACCCAGTAATCATGGTTGCTCGCATGCGCCATAGCTTGGGAGTCATCAACATGTCATACCCATATCGAATGGTTAGTACCATTGTGCACTGCAGGTTCCTCAGAAATTGGTCATTCAAGAAGATAATACTTCTCATCCACCATGAGAACAACTTTCACGTTGCGGTACCAACTAATGAAGTTGGTGTCATTTAAGCTTATCCTTCTCAAGGATGTATTTAAGCGAGAACAGGGATGAGCAATAAACGGGATCGGAATTGTTAGTTGACATCTAAGAGTAAAATTAGGTTACTAAAATAGTAATTATCATGTGGGAGCCTAATTTATTTTGACCTAAGAAAACAAATAGAAATTAGGATGAGATCGTGTTTCACATTGGTGAGGATGAATGGCTGAGCACTTTTCACCGTCCATGCTTCACAGGTAGGTCACGATTACCAAATTTGTCGACTACACAACTCTCGTTTTGGGAACACTTGACGAGTAATGTCAAGAGGTAAGTTATTCCCAACTACACCCACTTCTAGAACTTGTTCTAAAAGTGATATTTATCCTCAAACCATAACTGCAGACCCGGCCCATGTGACATGGAAATCGTGGATATCCTCCAACCAAATTCGTAGGCTCAGATGCAGGGTAAGAACTAAACACGAGGGGGTTCAGATAGATTAGTTCGAGTGTCCTTAGTTTAGGATGGCGCAGAAGTAGCGATTTGAATTGGGTTACTTATTTTAAATTTAACGTTTTGGGTCATATTTAAAATACATGTACGTCTTATTGCATGACGTAAGCCATCCATTACGTCTCATAAACTAGTTTTACTTTGGTTCGTGATAATTTGAAACTCCTTTCAATCACTCGACCGATCTAATTTTAAATACTCTAAATAAAACTAAGTTGGTTGTTTCGCGAACCGATTTTAATAACTTTTATTAATCATGATTAAAAAAAACTTTAATTTATGTAGAAAACTAATCGAATGAACAATTCATTCAATTTGAACTTTTTAAAATTTAATAAAACTCCTTTTATTAACTTGTCATTATAAGATAGTGATCTAATGGCCTATGTCATGACAAAAAATCACATGTATTCACAACACAACAAAATATAGTATGAAATTGAGCCTTTATGGGTTTTCGGTTCCGCTCGAGCCAATGAACGAAATCGAAACTAGCAAACAAAAGACATGACATAATACTAATAATTCATTCATGCTCCCACTTGCTCTCATCATGCTTGTCAAGTCCTCTAGGATTCTGTAGAGGGAAACAACCTTTCTATCCAACAACTTGTTCGCGAGCCAAGATGGGTCCATGGGTAGAACGTCGTGTAGTGCGAAGCCTCCAAGTAAATTAGGTCTCCTAGAGAATGTCGCATGTTACGCAACTCCTTCGGTCTTCTGTTGCGCGTCGTGATCATCTCCAGTTGGCATTGTCCTATTGTGGTCGTTTGTCTCCATATTTATGCAGTATAGGTTTTACAACTAATACTAACTAAAAGGTAAAACCTATCTATTACATTAGCGGGCCCAAAATACCCGAAAAACAGAATACATACAATTCAGAAAAACAAACAACGAAGAAAAAACCAATTGGAAAAATAAACAACCACAAACAATGACAAATATTCTCGAATCGTAACGGGCTGTTACCAGTTAACGAGTCGTTATCCCGGATATTCATAACGCCCCATTACAGCTTAACAAGCCGTTTTCTGAGAATGGCCTAACGAGCCGTTACAACCTAACGAGTCGTTACGCAGTTACGAATCAAGAAACACTGAAAGGCTCTATTGCATACATAATCACAATTAATAAAAAACAACATAAATCGTTTATATGGAGTTATAATTGGCTCTGATACCACTGTTGGGATTTTCGCATACGGATTTTAAAATTTTGTTTCGTGACTTGACAAACAAGTAACAGTGCGGAAGGGTGAACATGAGGATGGTTCTAAACCGATTCCACCAGAGATCCAGATAACCCATATAAACATATATACTAGTCGTGACAAAACCAGTCGGGGCACGATGGTTCAACAAACAGTTCCGCTTAGGAAACCGATTGATCAAGATTAGGGTTTTGTGTATAACTCTTACAACCGAAACATAGATATAAATGAAATATAATAACTCTTGTACCCTTCATGGAGAAACAGGAAACCAAGACCAAGCTCGTAGATCCAATCAACGATGGCGCTGACGGTGGCGGCAAGGCGGCAACGACGGCGACCGGTGGCTGGCTCTGGTCGAGCTCCCACCAGGGAGGAGGGAGGGCAGCGGCAGCGGACTCTCTCTTTTCTTTGTGTGTTCTCCTAGTTGTCTAACGCTTTAGGGTTTCTAGGGAACTAGTATTTATAGACATGTTCTGACTTGGAGAACAAGTTGGCCATGTCACACCCCCAATTTAACCACTAACGGAGTTTATACCGTTAAGGGGTGAGAGCAAACCAGGACCACAACCCTTAGTTACAAATACTAAACGAATCAGAGTAAAGTCCAAACATTAATAATAAAAACAGTTTAACAGTACGCAGCGGAAAACATTGTCTTTAGCACTAACCTCGTGCTTTACAAAATCAGTGTTTTAAATTCTCAATTAAGTTTAACTAAAAATAAAATGTCTTCGTGTGCCATGCCAACCCGCTCCGGATACTCCTTAGCGTTCTGCAAAAGTTTAAACCACGCAAGTGTCAACCTAACGGTTGGTGAGTTCACAGTGGGCTTGTCATGCAGTGGCCCGGTCTCATAAACCATAATCGTGTAAACGTATTCTTATGTACAATTTAATTGTGAAAAGCAATGCTTAATGATAACCAAAATCATAGTATTGTGGTTTAGTAAAAGTATTGTCCGTAACCTACGTTATCGGGTATGTACTAGTTTTGTATAGTTAAAGTGCTCAACCGATATCGCGGGTAGCTAATCCGTTGTTCCATGCACTAAGGAAGTTTGTACCAAAGCTGACCGATAATTGTAGTGGCAGCGCCTCCAGCTATTTTGTTTTGCGGACATATGTCATCGCGGCTTTGCCTCCCCCGTGTCCTCTCGGGATCACGGTCAGATAGGCTGATATTGTACCTCCGTGCACCTCCAGTGTCACGAGGCGGAGTTTGTCAAACTCCAGTAGATCTACCCAACATCCCCTCGCTTTACAATTAATGGCACAATTAAGTTGAGGACTTTTTCAGTTAAAAGGCAATCCTTAGAAATCATGTGATATCATGTGGTTTAGACTTTAACCTACACTAGCCATATTAAAACGGTTTACTTTGGGGGTTCTTATGAATCCCGAAAACATTTTTCAGTTTCGCTTTAGAATTAGTTGTTTAAGTAATTCACAAGTGTTTCCCATAAAACACTTCAAGTTCATCAAGTAGGTGCATAGCACTCTAAGTTTCCAGTTTCATCAAGTAGTGCATAGCACTCATAAAGTTGTCAGCATTGTTTTTCATTAGGTTATTCAGTGTGTCCCAAACGGGCTCACAGTAAACGGGTTAGTGACACTCACCTTGGGTTGCACTGCTACACTTGTTAATTAATCCAAATATTGATTGCTTATCGAAGACCTAGAACACGTTTAGGTCTTAAGTATTAGTTTTGTGTCTAATCTTCAACTTATCGTCACTATGGCCCATAACATAGCACGTTGGAACTACGACACGACATAACGACACACGAC
The DNA here is from genome assembly GCA_039602395.1 of Deinandra increscens subsp. villosa. Classification (NCBI taxonomy): domain Eukaryota; kingdom Viridiplantae; phylum Streptophyta; class Magnoliopsida; order Asterales; family Asteraceae; genus Deinandra; species Deinandra increscens. The sequence goes on from JBCNJP010000025.1 coordinate 18,233,433, forward strand.
ACCGATGGTTGATCATAAACAAGGGTTCACATAAATCAGAAATCGAACATGT
>JBCNJP010000025.1:18233984-18254984 GCA_039602395.1 Deinandra increscens subsp. villosa
CTCGATCTAGTTCCCCACTTTGAGGAACAACCATTCATTAAAGATGATACATCTTGAATGTACATCACCAGTCCGATGGACTCATCATCAAATACCGAAACTCTTATATTAGCGACCTCTTCAAGAGAATTCACAGAATCTCGTATCTCCTCAAGATCCATTCTCATTATTAATGTTATCCCTAAATCATTCCTCCTATACGGAATAATTATCTATTAGTAATTCCTGAACTTTCTCAAACCATGATTTAATCTGGTCTCGATTCCCTTACTTGACCTTACTAAAGAGAAGAATATGATATCCAAAATTTCATTATCATTCGAATGGTGATTCATTCAAATAATGATCTGCAATTGATATCAAGTGGTCAATTCATATTATCATTTGAATAGTGATTCATTTAAATGATAATTTCGTGATGTATCACTATCTTTTCCTCAAATGAATTAATCAAGTACTTCTGTTAAATATCCCTCTTACATCATTACCGCCTTAAGTGCCGATAATTGAAATTGCTCTAGATCATAAAGTATCTCTAATTTCTCTGACCAGTCCAAGACTTATACGTACTACACCTAAACAATTGTGTGTGATGCTAGCTTAGCATACTTTTGGTTTTGGTCATAGGCGTTAATCTTAGGTTTTACCCAATATCTTATCTAGATTATTAACTAAGACCTCGCGTCCCGTAGGTGAACTGAATGTGGCTCGCTACCCATTTAGCTCACCAGTACTCTACACGTTCTCTTGTTATAAAATATGTGATCTCATTTTATTGTGTGGAATGATATTCTTGACTTAGTGTCAAAATATCAGTTTCAACAATTTAAAAGTAAATTATGTTACCCCCACCACTCTTCTCATATTCCACTAGTCTTTTCCCTGAATTAAGGGAGACGGTGATAAATCAAAGCAATAATCTGTTTGTTCAGATGATCGTATAATCACAATCTTAGATCTAATCATCTAACAATAATAATCCATCATATCTAATGTTATTCACTATCTATCATGCCATTATGATCTTAGGTTCATTTATTATTATTTGGAAAATGGTAGCTCTCTGTAGGTTACTAGCGCATTTTTAAAGTATTACAGATGTGATGGGTTAGCTGCGGTACACCCTATATATAAGCATCGAAGGTACTTTAAAAATGGATTAGGAATCGAACTTAGAACTGACCATTGGTTGTTGTTTGTATCAAATTCCCTATCACCATTGATATATTCCTTCCTCTTATCTCGAATATCTCTTTTAATTTCAGGACAAAATTTCCTGAACTAGGGAGAGTGTAACACCCGTGTCCGACCCAGTTACAAAACCCGACCCAAATCTAAACTTGTCACGTGAATCGAGTTTTGATTTAACGATTATCGAAATAAATTTTCTAAATTATACATTTAAATTAATACATTTATAAATTCTTAGGTTAAACGATTTGCTTAAAACAAAAATAAAGCGATTTTCGAGTTTTACACGATTTCGGTACTCGATTTATCGTTTACCAGGAATCTCGGAGTTTTTATCTCAAAATATATGATTTGGAATGTCCTACGATCATTTTATAAAGTCAAAACTCAATTGATTAATTTTTAGATAAATTCTGGTAATTAAAATGCAAATAAATGATATTATGGTTTTTCGCGCAATTCCGATAATAACCGGAAGAATCGTAAATTTCAAAAATCATATTTTTATGTTCCATAATGTTTTATTAGGTTAATAAAAGTTGCTCGTAAAATTTTAGAGGTTAACGAGTTAAAACGAGCTCAAAACGGTTAAAAAGAAAGAAAGAATAAATAAAACAAAATTCCTGGACCCCCTCCCTCTCGCGTATCGCGAGGGGAAATGTGATGTCCGGCGCGATAAGTGACGGCCCTTCAGCGGGCAAATTTGTTTTCTGGTTCGTTTTCAGCCCACGTTTCCTTTCCTGTTCTCCAAAATTGACCCTCCCACGCGTTGTTTTTGCGTGGATTATCACCGTAGACACCTGGAGCATCCTCCTGCGAACCCATTGAGTATAAATACTCAATCTAACACTCCAAATTTATCACAATTTCATCAAATTATCACCATAAAAACCCTAACTCGTTCCAGCCTCTTCTTTTGTCAAATTCGAGCAATCCCGAAGGTATTAAGAGCTAAAAATATGCAGTCCCACGTTATTAGGTATGCTTAACAATAACCTATCTCAGTTTTTGATAATATTGTGTCTAAGTATGCTTTCTAAAATTATGTAATAATTAGGGTTCTTGAGCTTGTTTTGCTAAAATCGGGTGATCGGGTTGGAATTAGGGTCTGAATTTTTGTAGGCAATCATAAAACAATGTGCTTTAAAAATCCCTAAGTTAATTTCAAGTTTTGGGATGGTTTGCTATTTTATCTATAAATAGGTCAAAATTATTGTTTTCGTAACGTTGTTATAATAAAATTGAATAAACGGTGTTGAATTAAGGTTTGATATTTTGAGGAATTTTAAAATATATTATAATAAATAAAACCCTAAGTTTATACAATTTTATGAAATGTTTCAATATTTATTTGATAAATACTGCAAAATTAGGGTTTTGAATATGATTATTTAATATTAAACAAACTGGGAGGTACTGGGACTTGATGTTTGGTTTTAGATAATGTTTACATATATAATAAATATTTTTGGATCCAAAAGTTAATAAAGTACAATTTACCGATAAAAGTGTAAAATGGCCTTTTTAAACTAATACAACCTAAGCTCAAATTCCTCATAACTATAGTCATTATAAGGTCCTATACTCATTCAGCATGTTCGTTTGGATAATCTCCAGGTTGTTATCTCTCGCAAATTGGTTCTATCCCTCGTATCCGATCTACTTATCAGGTGAGTATTCACTAAATTCCCATCTCTTTTAAAATGGGATATGACTCAATATTCAATTCGTATTATCATTTCTAATGGTGATTCATTCGAATGATAATCCGACTGATTCATTCGAATGATAATCCGACTTGTGAGAAATCATAGCTCCATATCTTTAACCTTTTTGGGGTGTAACATGTATCTCTATTCAAAATTATTTCTCTAAACGTTATACGATTATATGTTGATTGAATGAATTATATGTGGAATATTTTATAGAAATCTGTATGTGCTAGTCTACCTCCTTGTATGCCAGTCTACCTATATTTGAGGAAATTATGATGTGAAGTCTTAAATGATTGAAGGTTTTATATATTTTTGTTTATTCTATTTTATTAGCTGATTGACTGTATATCAGAATGTATCTCTTATCACATATATCACATGTGTTAAAAGTATATTTTATAAACTTGTGTTGACTCACCAACTAATTTTGTAGTTGACACTTGATTTTATACATGTTGCAGGGGTAAATGATTGGGCTATATTGTAATATAGATACATGGTTCTCGATCGTCATGTGAAGTATTAAATACAAGACAAGATGATGCAAGTCTACTATAGGCCGAACCCTAGGCGAACTTAGAGCTCGGACCTAGACGAACCTGGTCCGAACCTGAGGTTCGGTTGGGCGTGTTTTGTCTAGTATAAATAGTTTTTCTTGTGTTGTATTCAGCACTTCTTGGAAAATCTTCTATGTGTGTTTTTACTATGTAATCTCTCTGTGGTTAATACAAGTTCTTTGTATTTACTCTCGTGTTCATCGTTTTACAGTGAATTCGATACGACCGAGTAGACGATCCACCGCTCACGCATTTTCAAGTGGTATCAAAGCATTTGGTTCATTCTACTGGTCGGAAATCTCTGTTTTCATCAGTTTGAGTAAAAAACCCTAAGTTTTGTGAAATTTTTACTCATTTTTGAGTTATATGATCTTCTCGAGTGTGCTTTTCATGAAAAATCTTCTCCTAGATTGTTTCTATTGAGTTTACTTGAATTTCTGTCAAAAATTTCATCCAAAAACACTGAAAATCGCGAAAATAGAGTCGAGAGTGTTCAAGTTCGTCTGAGGTTCGGCTGTAACTGAAAAGTAACCGCTTCGAACTTTAGGTTCGGCTGTAATTCTAATGAAGTTGAGGTTCGGATAGTGTTCGGAGATAGTTCGGATAAGGTTCGGTTGAAGTTCGGTCAAGATCTTTCAAAGCCAAGTTCGGTTAAGGTTCGGATCGAGTTTGGTTGAGGTTTGATCACAGTTTCGATCTGTATTAGGTTCGGACGAAGTTCGGCAAAAACATATCAAGTTCGGCTGAGGTTTAGGTAAACAGTAATCGGGATTTTTGTAAGGTGTCACGAAAACTGATGTAACTTGAGAATCGTAAAGAGTTACGGGAGCTAATACCAGCCAAAGTCTCGGAAAGATCTATACTTTTACTCGCCTAATGGCTAGAACCTTCCGTTTTGGTACCCAAAATTCACTTCTAAGACCTTCGTTTTTTGGTTTGAAGGTTTGGTATACAAGTTTTCGGACAAGATGAGTGATTTTCAAGCGTTTGCAGCAATTCAGAATTTGGTGCAAGCTACGATGAAAACTATGATAATGAAATCGGAACAAGTCAGAAAGTTCCCAAATTGCTCAAATTGGAAGATTATCATAGTTGGGTTAAACGGTTTGAAGCGTGTGTGGATACAAATGATATTGATATGTGGTTGGCATTTTCTAATCAATATGTCTATCCTAAATATGAAGCCGGGGAGCCAATTCTTCAAAGAAAACTTACTTCTGAACAAAAGAAAGCGTATCAAGCTTAGAAAAAGGCATACGGTACTTTGACCATGGCATTACCTAAAGAGTTACTACATCAATTCTCGGGTAACTATACACCGAAAAGTTTGTGGGATGCATTGGAGAAGCGATGTGAAGGCAATGACCAATATAAGAAAAGTCGACAAAAGGTTTTGAAGAAGGAATTTGATAGCTTCAAGCATTATCAAAATGAATCGATCCCAAATCTGATTGCAAGATTCGCTCACTTAATGAGTGAAATGCGTTTGGTGAATCTTACAAAAGAAGAAGCTGGTATGAAAGAAAAGATTTTGGAGGCTTTGCTTGAGAAATGAGAGAATTATGTAATGATGATCACTCATGATAAAGAATATCCAGGATTGTCATTTAATGATCTGGTTCAAAGAATTCAAGCAAGGGATATGGAGTTAATGGTAAATAAGTCACTTCCTGCACAAATTCAAAGTCCTGCTGTATATCATGGAGAAAATGATTCAACCATAAATGCTGGGAAATCTAATATTCTTAGTTCTACACCTCCTACATAATTCATTGCAGGTAAATCTGAAACTCCTAGTTATTCTGCTGGTTGTACTGTTTCAGTTCCTATTTCATCGACTCAGAATGCTTTGTCTGCTCAAATTACCGATGATTATAATGCGTTAATGTCTGCATTGGTATCTTCATATTTTGGTGTTATTACTAGTTCGGTAAGTAACGCAGAATTGACCAATGAAGATTATGATCAAATCGATTATGATCATTTAGAAGAGATGGATTTGAACTGGCAATATGCTATGTTGGTTCGAAGAACAAAGAAATTTTTCAATAGAACTGGCAAGAAGAGATTGAATCAGGATGGGAAAATTGGTTTGGATAAGTCAAAGGTTAAATGTTATAAGTGTTCTATATATGGACATTTTGCACGAGAATGCCCAAGTTCAACTGAAAATAAATTGAGGTCTGGTCAACATGCTCATTTGGTTATTCATTCACCAAATGAAGCTCACAAGGTTGAGAGAAAATCTGTTTCTTTTGATGAAAAACTGACAGAAAAGTTTTGGAATCCAGATGAATTTGCTTGGAATGCAGATTCTGAAGCAAAATGAAACATGCTCCATTTACTATTGCTTTAACAGCTCATCATGCACTACATTAAAAAGTGGCTTTGGCCACGGTTTTTTTAACGCATAGCCACTGTTTTGAAAAAACGTGACCAAAGGTAAGAAACACTAGTTTTAGCCACACATATTGTACCCGTGGCAAAATATATAGCCTTTAGACCCTTTTAGCCACGTATTTTTTCGTTTACGTGACAACAACAATCAGGTGCAGTGGTTTTAGCCACTTTTTTAGAAAAACATGTGGCACTTATTTGTCACACTTAAAAAAGAGTGGCGAAATGCACCAAACGGCCACGGAATTTTTATGATTTTTTATTCTTGTGACCAAAAAGGAATGTATGGCCACACTTAAATAATGTTGTGTGACGGAAGAGTAGATTTTATTACTTAGTAAGTTAAAAAAAAAACAAAACTACTAAGTATATATTATGTGTAGCTAAATGTGAGCAATGGCCACTGTTTTTAATTAGTTATGTCGCTAAAAGCTAGTACATATGGCCACTATTATTAGGTTGTGTGACTAAATAGCATGTTGTGATTGACAAAAATCTATTACCTATTGCCACATATATTAACCATGACTAAATGGTAGGTTGTGAGTGACAAAAATCTATTTTATGGTCACGATAAAATATTAAACGCGTGGCGAAAGAGACGATTTGTTTCCCACTAAAACAACGCGCTTTTTCAATTACACAAATTCGAGCGTGTTCAAATATGCTACCCTATATATCATCATCATTGTTATTTTCCTTTACCACCATCTGTTTCTTGATCTCAAATTCTATACACCAATTCCTTTACACCAATTCTGGTATCAAATGGCCATAATCAACGCTCCCTTAATTACTGGTATGTGAAGAATAATCGTATTTTTTTTGGTTTACAGTAACATGAGAAGAAGATCCTTCAAGTCCCACAAATCTGTTATTAAAAACAACGATGAGAACATCCTGAGGCAACTCCATGCGCAGAAGATTCCTTGATACAAAATTCAATGAATTTGTATCCAAAGAAGACGAAGAAGATGAAGATGATAAAGAAGATGAAGATGAAATTGTCCAATCTTGGGAGTATTTAAGTTCTACTAACCAGATTGAAGTGAAATACATGAACACATAAGAGAGTAATTTTGTGCGTGACAATATGACAAATGGTCACGGTATATTAATTTTGGGTGGCTAAAAGAAGAGCAACAGTCTATGGCGATTGTAATCATTACTTTTTCATTTACTTTATCATTCAAATCTCCATCTACCACACCCCTCGAGTATTGACATAAACTTATCTCTCTATCAGTTTTCATTATCATCATCTCCACCATGCGCCTTTTCTCCACTCTCTCTCTCTGTTTTTCGTCCATCATCACCGGCAAAAAATGTGGAATTGGCGTCATCCATATGTGGAAAATGGTAAGTTATCATCTTCACCACTGAAATTCGATTGAAATTTGCGTCTCAGATTTGGTAATCTTTTCTTGTGCAGGGAAAGATCTGTATCTCCTGGGAGCAGATTTTAAGTTATTGTGAAAACCATGGAGATGAGGAGTCTCTAATGGTTCATAAAAATGCTTTACCGAGAGCAGATTTTAAGTTACTGTATAATTTTATAACAGTCAGAGTCAGCAGTAAGGGCACATGATGAGGTTTGAAGCACTTGTATTCTTCAGGTGCTTCTCTCCCTTTTGGCCCACGAACCTAATTTTTCTACAGCAGCTTCTTCTCCCTTTTGATCTGAAGCAAGTGCATGTGAGAAAGCAAAGAAGGATTTTTTCTCTCTTTTCACTTGATCAGCAGCAAATAGCCGTTATGATGATTCAGACACTCTCTTTAGTGCACCATGTGAGAAAGCAAAGAGGGATTTGTCTTCAGCCGCTTCTTCTCCCTTTTAAGTTAGTAGTTTTTCAGTTGTAATTTTATAGATCAATGTATTAATGGAATCATACTCTTTGTATTATGTATGTAATTGTGTTTGTTAAAGCAGCAGTTGATTTTGTTTGTTTATTTTTTACTTTTATTGACTCTAGTTTGGTCAAAGAGAGGAGACCTGCAGGCACAAAAGGCACAAATACCTTCCTGGCGAACTGAAACTATTTTGGAGTTTAGTAAAGGGATGAGCAATTGGTACCTAGTACCCGTACCGGTACCCATACCGTACCAGTACCGTACTCGTACCGGTACCCGTACCCACATATTCGGTACCGGGACCTCATTTTGTCAATTTTTGGGACCGGTACCAACCAGGACTGGTACCGGGAAAAATCAAAAAATACCCGGTAGGGTACTAGTGCCCGAAAATACATATAGGTTTCTTATTTAATAAATAAAAACACATTAAAACATATATGATAACTGAAGCATCGTGCGTCGATCATCAGATCAGAGAGTAATTAGACACAAACGTTGATTAAGATTCATACTAGATTTGAGGGTCATCGCTAAAAAAACCGTTTATATAGGAACTTAGTTTATTAATTTGTACCAAGTTTGATTTGAGGTAGCATGTTGAACATACAAAACTTGGTAAGTGTCAGCACCTATTTGTGGACCACAAAGAAGATTACGAGTTGTTTATTGGTACTATAATATTAATTCAATTTCATGATGGTGTTAATATCAATTCATGAAGGGATTTGCTAACGGGTACCAAACAAGTATAGTACCTAAATCCGGGTACCCGGTACCCGTACCGGCCCGGTACCCTTACCGATATATTAGGTACCCGGATCAATACCCACTTTTCGTTCAAAACGGACCTGTACCAACCGGGACCGGTACCGGTCAGGTACGGGTACGGTACCCGCGCTCATCCCGCTGTCAATCAAAAAAAGGAAATGCTTGACTCAAAATTAAGATCCACAATATTTCAGAATACATAAAGAAAAAAAACCAAATATTGTTGAGACTGTAATTTGCTAAAATTCAAAAACATTACAATGATCAATTAATCGGTTTTAAGTAATATCATTCCAATACAGTCAGCTCTATGGTAAACAATGTCACATGTACCTACGTGTGGCAATACATTATCGTTGTGAGGAAAAACTACTGTACTAAATTCTTCATTGGCATCGTCTTCATAATAATCTCTGTAATTTCTGGGAGGTGTCATAAAGATAGTATGCAGTTTTTTATCCAGCTGGTCTTTGACGTAAAACAACTATCGTGGGTGTGACGCGAAAATGAACGGGTCCTCCTTGTGACCTAGTCTTTTAAGGTTGACCAAAGTGTAACCAAGACTATCTTTTTTAACCCCCATGTGTATTCTCAACCCAGTCGCACATAAATAGAGGGATGCTTTTAATATGGTATTCTAGTAGCCATATCTCTTTTAAAACCCCATAGTAAGGTTTTTGTCCATAGGTTAATACCTCGTTAGAGATGTGCATGTCATTTACCTCTACACCAACCCCGTTGTTCTGGTAAACCCTACCGTCTCGAGATTTTGTACAAAATGAATAGCCATTGATGTCATATACTTCATATTTCCTCACGCTTCTGTGTGGACCATGTGAAATCCACCTAACGGTCTCTGATATAGTTTCTGGGGACTCCGCCATCTCCTTTTCAACCTGAAATTCATAGTAGGTTCATCAGGAGAGTTCATTAGGAATATGAAGGTTATAGTTCTTCCGAAAATAAAATAAAGTTATTTCAAACAAGCCAGGTCAGTTTTTCAGGAAAGTTACAGTTCATTCAGAATTAAAACAATAAGAAAATAGTTTCAGTTAACCAGGAAGGTTATAGTTCATCCGGATAGAAAATAGAGTTGTTCCGGACAACTCAGGTCAGTTGTTCTGGAAAGTTACAGTTCATCCGGAATTAAAACTATAAGAAAATAGTTTCAGTTCACCAGGAAGGTTATAGTTCATCCGGATAGAAAATAGAGTTGTTCCGGACAACTCAGGTCAGTTGTTCAGGAAAGTTACAGTTCATCCAGAATTAAAACAGTAAGCAAATTTAGCTGACCTTGTTGTTCTTATTCTGTTTAGGCTGCAACTCTGGTCTTAACCCCAAAAAGTTCAGATCCTTTCTAGCATTCAGTCCATCCTTTTTTTTTCCGGGAAGGTTGAGCAGCGTTCCAACAAGAGTCTCAGCCACATTCTTTTTAATATGCATAAAATCAATGAAATGTTGGACACTATTATGCCTCCAATATCTAAGTCTTCGAAACCATATATTGAATTTCTTCCAATATGGTGGCTTTTCTTTGTTCTTTCTTTTTCTCTTATCAATCTTCCCCCCTCTTCCAGTTGAGGTCTCTGGGATTTCTGAATCAGTACACCTTAATCCCTTTCCCCATTTGTTCCTGATATTTTGAACTTCGTTGTATATCTGTTCCCCGGTCATAGGAACTGCGGCATCTTTCTATTCTTGTTTACCATCGAAGGCATTTATTTGCTTTTGGAAGGCATGCGTATGTGGTAGATATCTTCTGTGACCAGCATAACACTGCTTGGCTGAGAAAGGAAGCCTAATGCATTTAGTTTTTTCTTGACATACCACACAACCATTGAATCCACTGTACGGGTAACCACAAAGTGTACCAAGTGCAGGGTAATCATTAATCGTCCATAAAACAAATGCATGCATAATAAATTGTTCTTGCGCATACGCATCATATGTATCCACACTTGCCTCAAATAACAGCTCTAAGTCATCAATTAATGGTTCCAAAAATACATCAATATCGTTTTCAGGCGCTCCCGATATTAATAACGAAAGCATGATGAACTTTCTTATCATACACAACCATGGTGGAAGGTTGTAAATGACAGATAGAACTGGCCACACACTGTGATTTGTGTTGCCTCTATTCACGTCGACCCCATCAGTGGAAATGCCAAGACGAAGACTTCTAGGATCGTTAGCGATTTCGGGATATATGTCATCTATAGCTTTCCATGGCGGTGAATCGGATGGGTGGCGTAACACACCAGGTATTTTGGAACTGGTGGCATGCCATCTTAGATCTTCCGTTGTGGTTTTCACTTGAAATAGTCGTTTCAATATTGGAATGATGGCGAAATACCACATTACCTTTGCAGGAGTATTGTCGTATAGTTTCGTAGTCCTCTCATCCACCTTCCACCTGGACTCACCACAAGTTAGACATACAGTTAGGTCCTTGTTCTCCTTCCAGTAAAGAATACAATCATTGATACACACATGTATCTTGGTATACCCTGCACCTATTGACTTCACAATCTTCTTGGCCTCATATGTATTTTTCACAATTTCATTACCTTCAGGTAGCATCTGTTTCAGCAAAGCTAAAAGTTCATTAAAAAACTTATCTGATGCTCCATGCTTAGTCTTTAAGTTTAGTAGTTGAACCAAGGCAGATAACTTTGTGAAGGTACGACATCGTTCATACAGGGGCTTCTCAGCTGCACGCATAATAAAATGTTCTTGCGCATACGCATCATATGTTTCCACACCTGCCTCAAATAACAACTCTAAGTCATCAATCAATGGTTCCAAAAACACATCAATATCATTTCTAGGCGCTCCCGATATTAATAACGAAAGCATGATGAACTTTCTTTTCATACACAACCATGGTGGAAGGTTGTAAATGACAGATAGAACCGGCCACACACTGTGATTTCTGTTGCCTCTATTCACGTTGACCCCATCAGTTAAAATGCGAAGACGAAGACTTCTAGGATCGTTAGCGATTTCGGGATATTTGTCATCTATAGCTTTCCATCGCGGTGAATCGGTTGGGTGGCGTAACACACCGGGTATTTTGGAACTGGTGGCATGCCATCTTAGATCTTCCGTTGTGGTTTTCACTTGAAACAATCGTTTCAATCTTGGAATGATGGGGAAATACCACAATACCTTTGCAGGAGTTTTGTCGTATAGTTTCTTAGTCCTCTCATCCACCTTCCACCTGGACTCACCACAAGTTGGACATACAGTTAGGTCCTTGTTTTCCTTCCTGTAAAGAATACAATCATTGATACACACATGTATCTTGGTATACCCTGCACCCATTGACTTCACAATCTTCTTGGCCTCATATGTATTTTTCACAATTTCATTACCTTCAGGTAGCATCTGTTTTAGCAAAGCTAAAAGTTCATTAAAAAACTTATCTGATGCACCATGCTTAGTCTTCAAGTTCAGTAGTTGAACCAAGGCAAATACCTTTGTGAAGGTACGACATCCTTCATACACGGGCTTCTCAGCATCCATGAGTCGTTCTTGAAATTTATCATGGTCCTTAGTGAAACTTTCAGTAGCTCTGACCATTTCTATTGTTTCTGATGCATCGAATGGCATTCCGGAATTGAAAAATGATTCCGTGTGAAGCTCCTCTCCTACGGGCTCGTGTTTCTCTCCGCGTTTAGTCCACCTTGTATAAGTCAGATCGAATCCCTTTGAAAAGAAATGATAATCTACATCATCAACAGGATAAGAGTAATGGTTTAGACATTTAACACAGGGACATGGAATTTCCGTCTTTTTCAAATTTGTAACTGCAAACTTTAAGAATGATTTAACTCCATCGGAATATGATTTCATGGTTCTACTGGTTACCATCCAAGACTTATCCATGTTTGTTTTGCTAACAAATACAAAAACAAAGATTATTAAAAAGGATTGTTTTGCTAATACTAAAAACCATTTTCAATAATCTTTACTGTGAACCTATTTATTGGAGAAGTAATATGACGGAGGAAAATTCTGTCGATTAATGAGCAATGGAGAAATGGGGAGCGGGGAATTGGGGAAATCGAGAGTGATATGTGAAATTATTAATTGAATTCGCTCATTAACTAATTTATCTCGCCTCTTTTAGAATTTAGCGGGCACAGCTAGAATTGTATTTAAATAAATTATAATAAAAAGTAGCTTCTAACTCAGGGTGCTGCTTAGGTTGTAGAAGCGCTTTAGATTCACATACCATGATCCGTGTTCGAATCCTTATTGCGTTACTTTTTTACCGTTTATTTTTGAAATTTTAAAAACCCAAACAGGTGATGTAACTAGCTGTAACGGCTAATTTCACTCTTCCGTTGTTTGTTTTTAAATTTCAAAACCTTCAACCACGCTATATAAACAAGTTGGGACCAATGAGTCCCAATAATGTGTGTATATAACCAATAAGTTGTGTTTAAGACCAATGATGGCCCAATAAGGTGTGTATATAACCAATATGTTGTGTTTAGGACCAATGATGGCCAATAAGTTGTGTTTAGGACCAATGATGGCCCAATAAGGTATGTATATAACCAATAGGACCAAAAAGGTGTGTTTAGGGGCAACAAGGGTCAGTTAGGACCAATGAGTCCCAATAAGGTGTGTATATAACCAATAAGTTGTGTTTAGGACCAATGATGGCCAAATAAGGTGTGTATATAACCAATAGGACCAAAAAGGTGTGTTTAGGGGCAACAAGGATCAGCTGGGACCAATGAGTTCCAATAAGGTATGTATATAACCAATAGGTTGTGTTTAGGACCAATGATGGCCCAATAAGGTGTGTATATAACCAATAGGACCAAAAAGGTGTGTTTAGGGGCAACAAGGGTCAGTTGGGACTAATGAGTCCCAATAAGGTGTGTATATAACCAATAAGTTATGTTTAGGACCAATGATGGCCCAATAAGGTGTGTATATAACCAATAGGACCAAAAAGGTGTGTTTAGGGGCAACAAGGGTCAGTTGGGACCAATGAGTCCCAATAAGGTGTGTATATAACCAATAAGTTGTGTTTAGGACCAATGATGGCCAAATAAGGTGTGTATATAACCAATAGGACCAAAAAGGTTTGTTTAGGGGCAACAAGGGTCAGTTGGGACTAATGAGTCCCAATAAGGTGTGTATATAACCAATAAGTTGTGTTTAGGACCAATGATGGCCCAATAAGGTGTGTATATAACCAATAGGACCAAAAAGGTGTGTTTAGGGGCAACAAGAGTCAGGTTGGGACCAATGAGTCCCAATAAGGTGTGTATATAACCAATAAGTTGTATTTAGAACCAATGATGGCCCAATAAAGTGTGTATATAACCAATAGGACCAAAAAGGTGTGTTTAGGGGCAACAATTGTCAGTTGGGACCAATGAGTCCCAATAAAGTGTGTATAAAACCAATAAGTTGTGTTTAGGACCAATGATGGCCTAATAAGGTGTGTATATTACCAATAGGACGAAAAAGGTGTGTTTAGGGGCAACAAGGGTCAGTTGGGACCAATGAGTCCCAATAAGGTGTGTATATAACTAATAAGTTGTGTTTAGGACCAATAATGGCCCAATAAAGTGTGTATACAACCAATAGGACCAAAAATGTGTGTTTAGGGGCAACAAGGGTCAGTTAGGACCAATGAGTCCCAATAAGGTGTGTATATAACCAATAAGTTGTATTTAGGACCAATGATGGCCCAATAAGGTGTGTATATAACCAATAGGTTTTGTTTAGGACCAATGATGGCGAATACGTTGTGTTTAGGACCAATGATGGCCTAATAAGGTGTGTATATAACCAATAGGACCAAACATGTGTGTTTAGAGGCAACAAGGGTCAGTTGGGACCAATGAGTCCCAATAAGGTATGTATATAACCAATAAGTTGTGTTTAGGACCAATGATGGCCCAATAAGGTGTGTATATAACCAATAGGACCAAAAAGGTGTGTTTAGGGGCAACAAGTGTCAATTGGGACCAATGAGTCCTAATAAGGTGTGTATATAACCAATAAGTTGTGTTTAGGACCAATGATGGCCAATAAGTTGTGTTTAGGACCAATGATGGCCCAATAAGGTGTGTATATAACCAAAAAGTTGTGTTTAGGACCAATGATTGCTAATAAGTTGTGTTTAGGACCAATGATGGCCCAATAAGGTGTGTTTAGGGGCAACGTGGGTCAGTTGGGACCAATGAGCCCCAATAAGGTGTATATATAACCAATAAGTTGTGCATAGGACCAATAAGGTGTTTTTAGGGGCAACGGGGGTCAGTTGGGACCAATGTGTCCCAATAAGGTGTATACGATAATGTATATATTACAACACATTGTAAGATGTATATGTATATATATATATATATATATATATATATATATATATATATATATACTAGTGGGGTACCCGCGCGTTGCAGCGGACGATAGTTTATAGCGCGTTATTTTTCTTATGTTTGCCCATTCGTTGGCGACGGCAATTTACTACATGATATTCGTTTTTGTTAGTGTAATGACAATTTATAACGCGGTACATGGCAATTTACTACATGATATTCGTTTTTGTTAGTGTAATGACAATTTATAACGCGGTACATGCACGATTAAAATCTAGATAATGCTTAATAACTTAAGTGAGATTAAAAATTATAACGACACACACGAGATGTATTACAACTCTACTCATTTAAATCTAATACAGAGACTAATTCAAAACTACAAGTCTACTTTAAACTATGCGACACGTCTCCTCCCTACAACATAAAAACCTCAAGAAAAATATTTAAATATTATGAATATCTCTATGTAAATGATGTAAACAAGAAAATTTACCCGCGCGTTACGTCGGGAGATGCGCAAGTAATAAAAGATTAATTAATTTCTTACAAATTAGAAGGTTGTAAGAAAAATGATCTTTATGTTGCGTGCCGCGAGTAATAAAGGAGTAATCAATTTACAAATTAGAAGGATGCTTGTTCATTGTCAAGTATTTTTTAGATACATGTAACATGTTGGTTAGAAGAAATTGGTGCAATTGATTTGTTTTGAAATTTGAATCCAATCTTATTACATGGTAAAGAAAGTAATATGTAACTTATATTATACGTAACAATGACCTTTAAGATTGGTAAAGAAATTGATGGCGAAATGTAATAAGATTGGTAAAGTTTGCAATCAGTGATAACTGACTACCCTAAACCATTTTGTTTCACTTTCACACCCATTAACCATACCGAAGCAGTTTACATTAATCGAGTCGGCCAACCTTTCGACATAAATTTATTTCAAACAAACATAATTCATCTTTTTTTAAAATACTTTTCAGCGTTTCTTAACGTTCATTTTTCAAACAAGCGTAACTTCTCTTTGATTTTTGAAAGCATGACATGGTTTTTATCAACGTTGGTTCAGATCGTAATGAACACATACTTGGAGCACAATACAACTTCAGTTTTTGTGAGCAGTGGCCTCCAACAGCACATACTTGGTGCACAAATTAGCCTCCAACATTAAAACCAAATCTACCTTACAACTCAGGATCGGGAATTGTTATGTTACATTCATATTCGCCACAGTTCTCTCATTATTTCTCAAGCTATAGATTAATTATTTTGTATAATTTCTTGAAGAAAGGTTGCAATGCAGGTTGAAATTTTCAAAAAGAACACATGTCAAATGAGATCCAAATCAATTTTAAACAGAAAACCAAAATGTGACCTCAAGGAGTCAAGGAAACATCACTTACAGAATACAAACAACCCAAGATAACAACTAATAATACAGATCTAAAGAACATGAGAAATTAAGCAAACCTCGATAAACAGATAAAGCAAAAAGCTTAAAATTTTCTCAATTGAAAACAATGAACAAAATAATATGAAATTGTGGCTCAAATCTGTAAGAAATGGGGAACAAAGGACACCTACACTGGCTGCAAACAAATTGCCTCATCATTCGTCAAGATGTAGATTCTAATATCGATGGTCAACTTGTGTCAAACAGATATCAAAGGACATCACGGCCAATTTGTAAACCTCTATAAACCTTCAGAAAAGTTATACATAACATAAAAGTACACATTTCATAATCAAATGAGAATCATCGGCCTCATGTCATAAATCTGCTACTTTAGCATGCAAGCAACTCAAAGAAGCTCTGATGCATGGTGTCGCTTGCGATAATAAAAAATCGCCTCGCCAACACACACATCGACCATCATAGCAAAAGAGCATAATCAGAAAAATACAAATCAGCCACTTAATCTTAGCAATAACTACCGGATCTAAGGAAAAAAGAAAGCAAAGAGCCTCACTGGTTAAGGCATAACCATCGCATCAAGGAAACACTACAAAGCGGAGCAAAAAAGAGCTTGCAAAACGATCTATGATGACTCAAAAAGTAAATGACAAAATGCAGCCCCACTATCCCAAATGCATTTTCTTAAACTGCTCCTAGCCTTGGTTTACCACAAACTCCAACGATTAGAACCCTTTCACGTCTTTGAGTGTAGCAAACACATACCTTTTTCTCTTAAATACCCAAATTTTGTTAATGCTCGAGGGTATCCCGGTATTTTTGCATCAGCTGAATCTTCAAGTTTGACCCATCTGAACTTGGATCCACTTCTTATATGAAATTGCACCCTTTTCTCTTAAAGGGGCACTTTAAGCATATGAATACATATCAACCAACTATTGACCCATTTACCCGCTTTATTTTGGATCTTTTTCTACAATCAAGTCACCTGAAGATTCAAGCTCCCTTTCAGGACATTATGAAGATCCAAGCTGTTAGAAGACAACGTTGAGAATCTCTATTGTAAGTATTTCCTTTTAAAAAATAGATAAAGGAAGCAAGTTTGACCCAATTTCCAGAAACAATTCAATTTGGGTTGTATGATTGGGTCGGAAGAATAATTATAACTTAGCTTTGATAGAAATGGGTTGACCCGATCCAAAAGGCCAATAGTCACCTGATAAGTTTTCAAATACTTAAAAGCCTTCCAAATTGCTTTAAAACTTTGCTAATGGCTAAGAGGTATGTGTCAACCCAACCCGACCCTTCTGGACCTGTACTAACAATGTACTCATTTTATACTACTACCCAACCCCGACCCTTCCGAACCTATACTAACAATGTACTCATTATATAATGCTACCCAACCCGGCTCTTTCATGATCATGAACCCGGTGCTTCCTGTTCCTCAAGCCTACAAAAAAGAGGCTGCAAAAAAATTCAGGATAAATACAAGCCTGCTGTTCATAGCTTATAAAAGCAGCAGAGAAAATTCAAAAGAATATTTATCTATTTACTAAGCAAGAAATTTAACCAATAAAACTGAGTAGTAGCCGTTTCTTGTAATTTCATGAACACATATTTACCGTTGTAATTGGTTAAAAGGGAAAATAAATTCACTTCCAAATAATTTAACTGTAACGGAAACAATGTCAAATGGGTTAAAAATGTCAAGGTGTCATTTTTTATGCCAAGAGCCTCCTGAACCATTTTATTTTCTATAAAACACTATTACTGTAGCAACACACAGAGAACAACTCTTAATTGCTTAAAGAACAAAGAAACTTTATAACCAGACGTGGGATATAAGAACCAAATAACATTATAGCAAAATAATAGAACTAACCTCAAATATATAATGTAACACTGGGCTATCAAAAGTCAAATGCGACAAGACCTAAGCTATAATCTTTAAATAAACCGGGCACCAGAATCTTCGGATGCATGATCTGAAATATGTCAATCATTAGAAAATTGTTTTATTAGGAAACCCAAAATTCCCAAGCACTCATTGATCGTTTTTGTTTGCAATCTCCATATTCACTTTGAAAGCCTAGTTAGAATAACACAACCATTAAAGCCAACTTCTACCTTTAATTCATTTGTTTTCTGGTTCACAAATGTAATATTCAACCTTGGGATGGCATCACATAATTATTTCAGTATGTACTACAAATGGTCATTTCAGATTTTAACATGTTACCCAACCCACTTGACCCACCCATTTGGCCACCTCTCTAAACTTAAACCACCTAAAGGTACAATGAACTCTACCTCTTGGAGTAGGCAAAGTGCACAGGACCATGGAATAATATTGTTGGTAAGCTCTGCAACTGCATAACCCCTACAAAAATCAAAATCTATTAGTAAGATAAAAAAACACAAATATGCATGGCAATCATTAACCCTTCATCTATACATGGGTTGATTTGGGTCAAAATTATATATGAGTCTGATGCCATGTTCTCTCTGATGGTATTGTTAAGAAAGCCTGATGTCAAGTGTTTCGAAGAAATATGTATATGCACCATTTCTTCAAAAATAAGAACAATGGGTGGCAGTAAGAAGAAGCTTTAAGGAGGCAAAGTCAATAGGAAACTATACTGATCGGGTTAAAGTGGTAACCAAACAAAAATGTGTACATGAATGTCTAAAGGAAAATGCAGTTAATTACTCTACTTAATGATAAAACCCAAGTCTCTTTCACTACCATAATATATACAAATTCACCTGGGCGTTAGAAATTGGGTCTTCATCATATATGAACTTTACAAATTCACCATTATCATCTTCTTCATAGCCCCTTCTCCTTGAAAACAACAAACAGATTCACAGAATTAATATGTGCTATAAATTTAGTAGTGAACACGTGAAGTCATGGTTCAAATAGTTTTCCTTCCCTATTTTCTCCTTAAAATGTTCCTACTCGCTAACTTTTTTCCATATTATATATAGATCTGCCTATAAATCTAGTTTGTTCAAGAAAAATGATTTCTCTTCTGTTCCAAACATCATCGCAAATTTGAACAGGAAATCAGGGCAAAAAAATGCATAAAAAAACAGACACAATTAAGAAAGAATCAAATTAGGTCTAAAAGTCAACAAAACTAAGATCAAATTAGAATTGGTAAACCAAAAAAGATTCGATTAAACCCTAATATGAAAGATAATCAGATTATACCACTTTGAGAAGAAGAAGAGGTTTTGCAGTTACTGGAGCTGGAGAGCTTCTAAGAAACTACATCACTTCCGTTTCCAATTTTCAACGAACGAATAGAAGTAAATAGAGTTAGAAAGAGTACGTTGTGGGGATGGTAATGGTTCTTCCTCTTCTTCGAGTCAGAGTTGCACGCATTAGGTTTAGTGTCGGTGCCCATTTTCTGGGGGTTGCCGAAGTTGCTATGAAGAGTATGTTGTGGGGATGGTAATGGCTCTGCATTTAGAGTTCTCAGATTTGAATCCTCAATACAACCGCCAACCAATTGTGGGAGAAAGAATCAGTCATCATTACAAAAACAAGCATGACTGAAGAAGGAAAAATAGAGCAATGAAGCGTTGCCCAATTGAAGGGAGGAGAGAGGGTGGGGAAGCGGGGATAACGAAGGCTGCGCCCTCGTTTAGATGTAAGCGTGCAAGGTGTAAATGCAGATAGGTAATTCCTATTATAACCTTCACTTTTGAACGGGAGTAGTTTTTTGAGAATGTTAATTTTGATGCTTCAAAGACTTGTACATATTGTATAGTTATTTGTACGCGTCTTAAAATTAAGTATTTTTTATGACGAAAATACCTTCGAGACCAATATGTATTATATATAGTAATAGATATATATATATATATACATATATGTAGACTATATAGGGTGAGGTTATGTGACATATATAGCTCTTTTTCATATGTGTTTCCACGTGAAATATTCTGAATAATAAGACAAAAGAAAAAAAAAGGAAAAAAAAATTAATCACAACCATTAAGAGATACAATTATCATTAAATTTATTGCTTAATATTCCATTTTACACTTAAAGACTATTTTAAAGTTATGTTTAAAATACTATTATATCTATGTTTGGATTAATTGAGTTTATATTAAATCCAATAATTAAATGTTGTCACGTCCTTATTTGGTGAGATGTTTTCGCCCGGATCGATCATATTAATCCCCAAATTACTTCCCACCATTTTTCAAATTTCCCCAAAATTCATTGATCAGTTCCTATTCACTCTCACCAAAATTTTATCACCAAAACGATTCATCACTCTCTTCTTCCCTCTACAGGATTCATCACTCTCTTCTTCCCTCTAAAATATTCAGGAGATCACTACCAAATTTCAGTCAGTATTAATTTCACTGTCATTTTCAGTAGATCATTTCATCTCAAATATTCCATCGCATTTATTCAATCCCTACTTATTTCATTTCAGGATTCATCTCATTTACAATGGAGCGTGATGATGAAACATTGAAGGACATTTTATGATTATTCAGAAGAAGAGGAAATGATAAACGACGTCAAGGATGAGGTTTATACTGAGAATGAGAATTCTGACATTGAAGGGGAACGTAACAAGGAATCAGAAGAAGAGGAAATGATAAACGATGAAGCCCAAGTCGAGGATGAGGTTCATACTGATAATGAGAATGAGGAACCCACAACCTCTGCTTTCCAAACTACATATTTCTAGAGGGGGTTGTCGCGGTTAGTA
>JBCNJP010000025.1:18255484-18278360 GCA_039602395.1 Deinandra increscens subsp. villosa
AAACCTCAATGACTTGTGATAGATTCCCTAACATGCAGGTTAGACTATATGAAATAATGAAATAGGCTCCAAACACCCAACGCCGAACCGGTTAAGTTGAGTGGGTTATCAACCGATAGATCTACCTTTGTTACCCCAGGCCTTACGTTAATGTTTATGCAAAATGAAAGACATAAGAGACATGACAACCATGACATACTTGAAATCTAATGATAAACATGAAAACCTTGGATAAACGTGCAAGCCTTTGAAAATCACATATTGACAAATCATGCTAGAAGTAACATAACACATAATTCACACGTAGATCACAAACACATGGTAAATGATAAACTTGAAAGACAACACTTTGAAATAGGATACATGTTACAACCCCAAAATGAGAAAATGAGAAAATAGGCAAGGATTACTCACATGAATTAGAAGTTAAGTCCTCGAAGTGAAAAAGTGAAGGTGAAAGGATTAGTCCCGAATATTCATCCTAAAAGAATAGAAGGGGACGACATGAATATTGGAATATGGGATTCTAAGCTCTTATGCATTTGGGGAATGGGTTTTAATGTCATAAATTGAAGTTTGAAAACATGTTAACTTTTAAGAGTAACAATACCTTAAAATTTACTAGACATGCTTTGGCCTAATAGGTTATGACACTCTCATCGGGGCATCACAGGTAAGCATCCAGGTCGACTATGGGATTTATGCGAACACTTATCCTTTGACAGAGACCCCAACTACCGGGTTTTTCACCCTTCCAGTTACTACATGTCATTCGCGTCTCAAGTACCATCACTAAATATGTTGTCAAACAGAGATCGATTTCTAAGTTATTTGAAATTCTTAAAAATTAGTTTATGTTCACAACCTGAATTACATATTATAATGATTAAGAATTAGTTTAATTGTTGATTTGTGGAAAACAAGCCTTAATCCCCAATTTTTTCATGCATAAAAACGTTGACTTTTGGATTAGAAGAATATAGATGAAACTGGACATGATAGTTTAGACTCGTTGGGCCTAACGAGCCTCTACAATGCTACAACAAGCCTAAATCGGCCTAAGCAAGGCAACACGTCCTAATGGCGTGCCTTTACAAAGCTAGGCCGTCCAAAGGACAAGCCTTAGCAATGTTAGGCGTTCTAAGAACGAGCCTTAGCAAGGCTACCTAAACAAGCCTAAAGCACCTAATTAAGAACCTAAACTAAACTAAATAAACTAATAAAGCGATAAATAAACAAATAATGAAATGAAGGAAAGAAAGGAAACTAAGAAAGAAAAAGAAGAAGAATTACCTTCAAAGAAGATTTTCAAACGAGACGAGTTTGAAAGGCAGCACCTCTTCGCCGAGAGCATACAAACTACTAAGCACGATACCCGAAGGGGTATTGTAGTTGTGGAACCGCCAAAAATTGGTTATTCCACTTGTTTATACTCAAACTAGGAGTTGCAAGCTATTTGGGATCAAGGGAGGGTATTTATAGATGAGAAATGGAGTGAAAATTTGTATTTGGGGCGATGTGGGATGGGTTTAGAAGAGGAGGTCGCGACTATGCAATCAACATCTAACACCAAACTTGTTTTCGCGATTCCCGCTTCGTTATAACTCGGTTTTACGCGCGGTTTTCGCCCACGTTCACCATTTTCAGAGTACTATCATATGGAATAGAGTAATCCAACATTAATGGTGTTGAGAACTGGGCTTAAACATTGGATCTTGATGTGGGCCGAGTTTTCAAGTTTTTTAAACATACGGATGTTACATTGGTCGCGTCTTATTCAGTTGATCTAGTTTTGTTTTTGTGATGATGTATGTATAAACACTTTGACTTATTATTACTATATTATGTCTTGTTTGCTTAGTTAGATTGTTTCTATATCGATTGGTTGCGTTGTATGGTTGTTTGTATGTTTGGTTCGTTGTTTTTGTTTGGTTGTTTGAGTTTTTGGTTGCTTTGTATGGTTGTAATTGAGATGCAACACGAGAAAAATCTTCGACAATGCAACAATCAAATCTCATATTGGTAACTTTAAAACAATATCTGTGACTCTGAAAAAAATCTAGAAAATAGTATGTATATAACCTTAAAAATTTATGGAGGGTGATGTCATTTTAATCAGAGCAGGGTCCAAATGTCACACAGTTTAAAACCATGTAAGAATCCAATCTTTGAATTTATCTTGGGAATATATCTTGACATTCTTGGGGGATTAGTTGGTATGTGTCACACCCCGGTCAACGGGTTTGGGTGTGAGCGAGATGGAATCATAGTCGCGGATACATAGAACGACTTGTAATAATTTCAAACGTTATAAAAAAACATTACATCATTTAATTGCAGCGGAAAAAGTAGTGAAAGTGACAATGTCTTACATTTGAAAAGCATAAAGTCTTAATTTTATATTAAAAGCATAAAATGGTTTAATTTAAGATAGTTCGGGACCACGACTCCAGATGCAGGTCCGATAACATTGTGAAGCCCCATTTTCATGTCCTCCATAATTTGCCTCAATTACCTAAGAAATCATGAGTTTTAAAAGGTCAACATAAAGTTGGTGAGGTTCATAGGTTTATGACTCTACAATCAAAGTTTGTAAAACAGTTTCAGTATACTTAAATATTACATTGGTTTACCGTTGTGGTTATATGAACTCACCTGAACCTTGATTTCAAATACTAACGGTTTACCCACCCATAGCATCTCGCCCGAGAGATACTGAACAGAGCAGAATAACTGACGTGTACCCCAAGACAATTCAAGTCAGAATTGGAGTTACCAATTAGGGCAGGGTTGTCAACCCAAATAGATCTATTCACTATCTATCGTTTCGTACAGAACTAATTGAAATTAATTAATGGTGGGATACGGTTGTACAAACGTTTATAACGATAATGTACCATAGTTGGGCATCAGTAAAAGAACAAGCAGTCATACGGCTAACAGATAAACCATAATATTAAGTAAAAAGCATTTATCAGTTCATGATTTCTCCCTCAATAGTATAAAAACAGTTAAAAGAAAAGGAGCCGTGAAACTCACTAAATCAGCAGGTGAAGTATATGAACCATGAAGTAGTGGTAGCAAGTATCGTCCTAATTTTAAAAAAAAAATAAGACAATTGCATAAGGTCTAAAATCAATTGAGCAACATAAGTCACCCAAGTGATACCGGTCAAGTCTTGACGTATGTCCCGTTTGTATTCGTTTTGAAAACCCCTTAGTTAGTATTTATTAGGTAAATTAAATACTTTCGTGACGATTTATATTTATGTTCAATAAATATAAATAAAGAGGATAATCATTTAAATCAATCAAGTCTTAAACATTGCGTTAAAAATTAATAATGTTTATCATTTTATGAGCTCGATTGATTATTCAAGCAAGTTATAATTATTTTTAAATTAAGTAATTATGATTAACGATTCTTGGTGAATAAAACATAGTTTTAATCTTTTGTAAATAATTATTAACCAAAGAATAATTATTTAAAGCTTATTTCATTCTAAAACATGAATTGTTTTAAAAAAGTCACAACATTTAATAATTTCGAAATCATTTAATATTTCATTTACATGAAATATTCATTTCTTTTTAAAAGTTTAAAATGTTGTTTCAAAATATTACATGACGGCTCTTGGATTTATAAAAGTTTATTGTCTTACTAAAACATGATAATTAATTTGGTTTATAATTCCAAACATTTACGTTTTCGCGTATATCGTCGTATGGGCCTCGGTTTTATTACTACGCAACGTATTTTCATTTTAATTACCTTGATCTATAAAAGTAACTATAAAAGCTTATAAAAAAATTTAAAGTCAATTGCTTGGCTTTTGATTATTTTTATAAAAATCCTTTATAAAACATAATCATTTTAATATATGTCTTTTTATAGAAAATTCTCCATTTTTATAACATTTCTTTAATTGGTTAAAAGTTTGTAATAAATCCAAGAATGTATGTCAAATTAATCATTTTACAATAGTTGTATTCTTAACATTTTTAGTAAAAAAAATCATGTAACATTCTTTTTGTTTTGAAAGACTTTTATAACACTTTAATGTGTTAGATTTTTCCAAAACAAGTAATTTCCCTATGTTTCTTCCTTTGTTACTAGATGATAGCCAAAACATGACATAAAATACATATGTAAACATTTTTAATCCTTTAAATCTTGTTAGGAGATTTATTTGTTTAATTAACATCAATCTTAACATGTGACATGTCCAATATATCATCATAACATAATCCATGATTTAATCCACTAACACATATAGTTTTAGGACCAATTTCTCATCAAATAACATGTCTACTAACACAAATAACCATAATACTAGAAATGTAGGTAAATCAACTAACACTAAGTGTTAGGACAAGCTAAACATATAATTAACTTCTAGCACCCATTTTTAGTTACCATTTAGTTAGTTATCTATTTTTAATTCAAGATACATTACTAACAAAGAAGAGGATTGAGATTGTTAAACCAACTAACATGAAATCAATGATTTCGTGAACACAAGAATCTTGGTGCACACCATATTACTTTTCTTGGATTTCATAAGTGTGTTTCACCACACTCCTTGGCTCCTTTAAGTCCTAAGACACCAAGAGAGTGTTTTGATTTCTTGAAGAAAGGAGATAGAGAAGAGAGTTGGGTAGATGGTTTAACAAATACAAGCATTCAAGGGTTTTAGTTGTCAAGACTTGGGGGTTTCATTTTGGGTGAGAACATGTAAGAACATAGGAGAAATGTGGTTTGGAAAACTCATAATGGGTGAGTGAGAGGAAACGAGAAGAGGAGGAGATCGCTGGTAGTGGTCCGGCGGGCTAGTGGTGGTTTCCGGCGGCGGCTGCAGGTGGTGCGCTGGTGGTGGCAGCCGGCGGCTGTGGTGGCTGGGTGGTGGAGGGGCAACCGAGAGGAGCAAGGGAGAGGGAGAGAGTGAGTGTGTTGTGTTGGTGTGGTGATACTTGAGGGTGGGTTCTCTTTTTATGGTCAAGTTTTTGGTTAATGACCATTAGTCCCTCACTTAGTCTCATGTACAAGTACCTTGCCAACTAATGAGGTGATGTGTGTAAGGCGTAGAGTGAGAAGGTGGCCACTTAATCACCAAGTTAATTTCTCCTACTAAGTTGTAGGTTGATTTTTATAAATGTTTCATGGCTTTAAAAGGAAGACAAGACTTTTTATAAAATATAAGGTGGTTAGAGGTGTTTAAAAATCACAATTTTTATAAATATAACCCAAGCATATTTAAACTACAAAGGTGGTGAATTTTATAAAGTAATGGGCCAAAAAGTTTATAAAAATTATTGTGGGCTCATTTATATAATTTCATGGGCTAAAATTATTTATTTTAAATGTTTGGGGATTGGGCCGAAGCCAAAATGAAATGAAGAGGGGAACGGGCCGGTTTCTTCTAGTTGGGCTGAGAGGGGAAAACAGTCGGGCTTGGGCCGGTTCTCGAGTGGGCTGAAGGGGAAAAGGGCGCCGGTTTTGGCCCAGGCCGATTGGGCCGCGGGTCGGGCCTCCAAGTTGGGTCGATCACTTGGTAAATCGGGTTGGGTCATTAGATCGAGTTTTGGGCTCGTTCGGATCGTTTTAGGCATGTTGGGCTTAACTGGGCCCGAACGGGTTTGTCAGTTTTCGTTTGGTTAAGTCTTGACAATCGAACAGTTTTTATCTCATAAAAATGTTTATGGTGAAACAGATTATTTCAGTTTTTGATAAATTAAAAAGTCTAATTTTTATATTTACATTTTTATTATTGAAGTTCCATATTTATAATATGAAAACTTTCATATTTTACGGGTATATGTTTCAAGTACAAACGCGGGATTTATTTGCGTCGTCATTTATCAGAAGTTGGTTATCAGTTTAATAGTTTAATCACATAAATCAAGCACATAAATATTTAATTAAAAGTCAAAGCAAAGGGGATTTGACCTGGTTTTGGACGAGGTGTCACATTCTCCCCCAGTTAGAAGAATTCCGTCCCGAAATTCAGTTTTGGTTACTGGTAGATGCGACGTTTCCAAACAGACGATGATACTTTTGACGCATTTGGTCTTCGCGTTCCCAAGTGTACTCTGGACCTCGTTCAGAGTTCCATCGCACTATGACAATGGGAATGCGGCTGTGCTTCAGCTTCTTGATTTCTCGGTCAAGTATCTCGACAGGTTCTTCAATAAAGTGTAGTATTTCGTCAACTTGTATTTCATTAAGTGGGACGATGAGCGTTTCATCGGATAGACATTACTTAAGGTTACTAATGTGAAAGACATCATGTACGCTGCTTAGTTCGGCAGGCAGGCGTAGTCGGTAAGCTACTGGTCCGATGGTCTCAGTAATCTCAAAGGGACCAATGTAACGAGGGTTGAGCTTGCCTCTTTTGCCGAATCTAATGACACCTTTCCAAGGTGACACTTTTATGATGACGCGATCACCCTTTTCAAAGGACAAGGGTTTGCGACGATTGTCGACGTAGCTCTTTTGCCTATCTCTGGCAGCTTTCAGACGATTACGGACTTGAAAGACTTTCTCAGTTGTTTCAAAGATTAGCTCAGGACCAATCAACTGACTGTCACCAATCTCGTTCCAGCGGAGTGGGGATCTACACTTCCTTCCATAAAGTGCTTCAAATGGTGCAGCTTGGATGCTGGTGTGATAACTGTTGTTATACGAGAATTCGGCAAGAGGGAGATGCTCGTCCCAATTGGGTCCGAAATGAATCACACATGCTCTTAGAATATCATCGAGTGTTTGAATCGTTCTCTCACTTTGGCCATCTGTCTGTGGATGGTAGGCAGTACTCATGTCGAGGCGAGTACCCAAAGATTTCTGTATAGATCTCCAAAAGTTAGCGGTGAAACGGCTATCACGATCGGATATGATAGATATAGGCACACTGTGTTGTGAGACGATTTTCTTTATATAGAGTTTGGCTCGCCTATCCATGTTATCCTTCTCTTTGACTGGTAAGAAGTGCGCAGATTTCGTCAATTGATCTACTATCACCCAGATAGCATCATATCCAGATCTAGACTTAGGCAGTTTGGTGATAAAGTCCATAGATATTTCTTCCCATTTCCACTCCGGAATTACAGGCTGAGTTAACAATCCAGAAGGCTTCTGGTACTCGGCTTTGACCTTTGAACATGTTAAACATTTGCCAACATATGTGGCTACCTCGGCTTTCATGTTAGGCCACCAGAATTGTTTCTTCAGACCGTGATACATCTTATCTGATCCGGGATGAATGGAATATCTTGACTTGTGAGCTTCATCGAACACCAATTTCCTTAAACCTCCATGGACAGGTACCCAAAGTCTATCCATGAAATTATTGGTTCCATCAGGCTTCTCGATCAGTTGCTTCTCCATTCCACGTAGACCTTCTTCTACTAGGTTTTCCGATTTGAGGGCTTCAATCTGAGCGTCACGCACTTGTGAAGTGAGATTCGAGCGTATGGTCATACTTAATGCTCGAACACGTAGTGGTTTGACGTGTTCTTTCCTGCTCAAGGCATCAACTACAACGTTAGCCTTGTCTGGGTGATAACGAATCTCGCATTCGTAACCATTTAGCAGTTCCGCCCATCGACGTTGTCTCATATTCAATTCTTTCTGGATGAATATGTGCTGGAGGCTCTTGTGATCAGTGAATATGGTGCATTGAGTACCATAGAGATAGTGCCTCCAGATTTTAAGAGCAAAGAAACAACAACAATTGTGACATTTCCAACAAGCCACATTCGCGAGGCGATGACGGTGACATGTTTTGCATGAAGGGTGAGGACCGACGTAAGGTTTCTTAGCTGAGTGCGTATCGGGAGTCCCTTGGGTAGCAGGAGTAGCAGGTATAATAGCTTTTGCAGGTGTGGTCATTTCATCAAGATGTTTAGCCTTCCTCTTCCTCTTCTTGGTTTAGGTAGCGGGACACTTGATGACTTTTAACCATTGAGGTAATTCAGTAGGATTCTTAGAGCTACTGCACTCCAGAGAGTTACACGCCTTGTAGGTTTTGGAAGAGTAAGCAGGATTTGCAGTAGCATCATTGTTGACAAATTTATCATTGAGGGCTTGTCGGAAAATGTTGGAGATGAAAGTTTCCACTTGTTGAGCAATTTGCAGGGCCATTTGTTAATCATCAGGATTCATGCTGATGGAAAATGTTTGGGAGACAAGGGATAAGATAATTAATTCAGGATCATGAAGAGGAATATTTTATAAAACATATGAATTTAGAA
This sequence comes from Deinandra increscens subsp. villosa, assembly GCA_039602395.1. Taxonomy (NCBI): domain Eukaryota; kingdom Viridiplantae; phylum Streptophyta; class Magnoliopsida; order Asterales; family Asteraceae; genus Deinandra; species Deinandra increscens. Next base: position 18,263,734 of record JBCNJP010000025.1, read on the forward strand.
ATCATGAGATTTATAATAAGGGGTGGGGAAGAAATCATGTTGATTTAGTAAAATATAATGGAATGGCCCTCGTTTCTCGATTGAGAAACTACAGCTGTGACTAATCAGAGTTAATTGGGGTTCGTAACAGTAATTGACATGATTTGGCCTAATAGGTTCCAACACTCTCGCCAAAGACTTCTAGGTAGGCATCCAGGTCCACACGGCTGATCAGGATTTATAGGCAATACCTGCCTAGATAGACCTCCGGCTACCGGTGCCTTCCCCCTTCCAGTTACTACATGTCTACTACTAGGAATCTAACTCCGACGGAATTTTTAAAATAAGAATTTTAGAAACCTAAAATGGCACGTAAGGCACCATTACTAAGGATAGAGGCTAGGAAGCCAGAAGAGACTAGTGTCCATGTGTGTTTCGAGTGTTAAGGTAAATGTGAGATCTAAAAGAGGCAAGTTTAAGCAGCATCTAAATACGTAATATAATAATAGGAATGCAGACATGAGTTAATCATGCAGGACACCTAAGGCATATAGTCTAGGTTATCCATTTTTAATAACCTAAATCCCTATAGCCAAGGCTCTGATACCAATCTGTCACATCCCAACCGACGGTGGAATATGTCGGGGCGCAATAATTGTCCAGATGCTCATGACAACTAAAATAAGTTGTAATATTTAAAATGCCCTTTATCATTAATCAATTGACGATATTGTACAAGAAAGTTAAACATACAAAATACATACTATAATTATATTAAAGTATTTAATCTAGGTAAAGCATTTACCCCTGTAACATGTATAAAATCAAGTGTCAACTAAAAAAGTTGTAGGTGAGAAAACACAGGTTTATAAGATATATTTTCACACATGTGATATATGTGATAAGAGATACATTCAGATATACAGTCAATCGATTAATGAAATAGAATAAACAAGTAAATATATGAAACCTTCAATCACCTAAGACTTCACATCATAATTTCCTCATATAGAGGTAGACTGGCATACAAGGAGGTAGACTAGCACATATAGATTTCCATAAATAATTCCACATATAATTCATTCAATCAACATATAATCGTATAACGTTTAGAGAAATGATTTTGAATAGAGATACATGTTACACCCCAAAAAGGTTAAAGATATGGAGCTATGATTTCTCACAAGTCGGATTATCATTCGAATGAATCACCATTAGAAATGATAATACGAATTGAATATTGAGTCATATCTCATTTTAAAAGAGAGTGGAATTTAGTAAATGCTCACCTGATAAGTAGATCGGATACGAGGGATAGAACCAATTTGCGAGAGATAACAACCTGGTGATTACCCTAATGAAGCGAACATGCTAAATCAATATAGGAACTTACGATGACTATAGTTATGAGGAATTTAAGGAGTTTAGGTTCTATTTGTTCAAAAAGACCATTTTACCCTTTTATCAGTAAATTATATTTTATTAACTTTTGAATCCATAAATATTTATTCTATATATAAACATGATCTAAGACCAAAAATCAAGTCCCAATACCTCCTGGTTTTTTTAATATTAAATAATCATATTCAAAACCCTAATTTTGCAGTATTTATCAAATAAATATTAAAAAATTTCATAAAATGTATAAACTTAGGGTTTTATTTATTATAATATAATATAATATTCCTCAAAATATCAAACCTTAATTCAACACCGTTTACTCAATATTGGCAGAACAACGTTACAAAAACTCTAATTTTGACCGATTTTACAACATTCCCAAAACTTGAAATTAATTTAGGGATTTCTTAAAACACATTGTATTAGGATTACCTACAGAAATTCAGAGCCAAATTCCAACCCGATCACCCTATTTTAGCAAAACAAGCTCAAGAACCCTAATTATTACATAATTTTAGAAACCACACTTAAACACAATATTATCAAAAACTAAGATAGGTTATTGTTAAACATGCCTAATAACGTGGGACTGCATATTTTCAGCTCTTAAGACCTTCGGGATTGCTCGAATTGGACAGAAGAAATGTGGGCTGAAAATAAACCAGAAAACAAATCTGCCCGCTAAAGGGCCGGAGAACACGAAAGGAAACGTGGGCTGAAAATGAACCAGAAAACAAATATGCCCGCTAAAGGGGCGTCGCATATCGTGCCAGTTATCACATATCCCCTCGCGATACGCAGGGGGGTCCAGGAATTTTTGTTGTATTTTTTTTCTTTCTTTTTAACCGTTTTGAACTCGTTTTAACTCGTTAACCTCTAAAATTTTACTAGCAACTTATATTAACCTAATAAAACATTTTGGAACATAAAAATAGGATTTTTGAAATTTACGAGTCTCCCGGTTATTATCGGAATTGTGCGAAAAACCGTAAATTCATTTATTTGCGTTTTAATTACTAGATCTATCTAAAAATTAATCAATTGAGTTTTGACATTATAAAATGATGTAGGACATTCCAAATCACATATTTTGAGATAAAGACTCTGAGATTCCTGGTAAACGATAAATCAAATACCGAAATCGTGTAAAAACCGAAGATCGCTTTATTTTTGTTTTAAGCAAATCGTTTAACCTTAATGTTGGGAATCGAGATACCGAGCCAACAAGATTTGGATAGATGTGATTAATACTCAACGGCCACTTAACATCTACCGTCCTGACAACACGGTGAAGAACATGACAACTCAAGATACTAGACTCAACTAAAGAAGATGGCTCCAGTGAATATTATTTATTGTTTTAATATTGTCACTAGTTGGTAGTTGTACTATTATGCCCTTAGTGAGTTTTGTAGTATATATAGTAAGTCTTTCTCATGTGAAAGACTTGATGATACATGTATGAGTGTAGAGAGAGTTAGTCATGGTTCTTTGAATCTTGTCGAGGGTTCATGAACTCACCTAGTAAGTTCATGATACCCGGGAATGTGTGGGGTAGGTAAAATGTAATCTTTCGGTTATCTTTATTTATCTATCATTCCACCTTGTTTATCTATCTATCTTGTTCTTCATCTATCATGTTTATGCTAGCTTTGCTCATCATCACATCTCAAACACCAACGATGTTCATATTCGGGTGTTCATTTGTTTCTACAAAAACGAGTTACACAAAGACTCGATCCGCTTCCGCAACCAAGATATTTGCCCACCACCTCGTTTTTTCAATTGGCATCAGAGCCATGGTCGAGATTATGCAACCTTACGGTTGATATCTCAACTTTGTGTTCATATGCTTGTTTTTGTAAACAAATGGAGATGTTAAACTTTTTAGAAAGATTTTGAACACCCCTCCATGTCTTTCAAAGTTTATGAAAAAGGTTTTTGAAGTTTTCTTTCTTAGATTAGTCAAACCTATTTATTCATATATTCTTGAGTTCTTAAAAGTAATTTTGTTGAGTGTTTGTGTTTTTGTCCAGTAAACACAAATAGGTTTATAAACTTTTCCAAGCTTAGTCTAAATCCAAACTCAAAACATGAATTTTTCTGCATATCATACGTATATCTTTTTTAATTCATGGGTAATTTCTTTTTATTTGTCAATCTCAAGACTCTCTTGAAAAGTGTGTGAATATTTCTTTCACATCACACTTTATCCTTTGTGTGTAAAATTCAACTTGCTTTATTTGACTTTAGCTTTCTTGAGTTCCATAATAGTGTGTCCTTTTTGTCAAGAGTTATCTCTTTATCCACAACTTTTTCTGTCACATGCACCTCCCATGTCCCATCCCCTCTTTTCAAAGTAAACCAAAGTACTCTCTCTCTTAAAATTTAGAAGAATATTACAAAATACAAAAATATTGAGTGAGTTACACGTTTTGACTAATGAAGAAGATGAACTCAGAAACACGAACACGAGACTGCAGCTCAAGCTCGTTCCTATACTCGTATCTGTCAATAGTTCTGGGGTTTGCTAGGGTTTTCATCGGAGAAAGGTGACCGAAAGTGTTTCTATTAGGGTACAAGAAGGTCGAAAATGGTGAAAGTTGATGATTATGGTTATGGGGTTTACACGTACTGCAGATCGATGATGGTAACTGGGTTGCATCAACGGTTTCTCGTGGTGAAAATCAATGGTACCAGCGTTTGTCGCTCATATTAGGGTTTCACGGTTGAAGTTGGCAGTGACTGATTCGGAACCCTAGAGTCCGCTTCAACCCTACTTCAACCGGAAAGAACTCTTCTGATCCGCTACATCGTTCAACCGGAAATTGTGTCCGCTTCAACATTCAAACGGAAATCGAAGTTCAACCGGAACTTCTTGTTCAAACGGAGATCCCAACCGGAAAACCCTACGATCAACCGGAAATCAAACCTCCATCCAGAGATTTCAAGTTCAACCGGAACTGTGTTCAACCGGAAGCTTGAAGTTCAAGCAGAGTTTTCGACCGGAACCAACTTCAAACGGAAAATTGAGTTGAACCGGAACTCAATTCGTTCAAGCGGAAGTCTGGTTTTAAACGGAGTTCGATGTTTGCTCACCTCAGGTCGCTGGTACTCGTTTTTGTTCACCATCAAGTCGTCGGATATGCTTCTGACCACCGAAAAAACGGAAATAGCCTTTAGCGCCGCCGGTGTTTGTCTTCGTTTATGGCTCTGGTCGCTGGAGTTTGTTCGGCTCGCACTACTGGCCCGCCGGAAATAGTCATGAGGGCCGCTGGATGCTGTTTCTCGTCGACTGTGATGAGAGGCAGAGATAATGTCTCTTGGTACGTATAGTGTGCCTCTAAATTAGGGTTTCCTTTATTTTAAGGGAAATAAGTTTGCTTGGGCTAGAGGAAATCAATAGATTGGGCCACACTTGAATAAATAATACAGTTGGGCTACTGTTATTATTTTTATTATGTTGTCAACACAGTAGCAACCAAAGTTAAAGCCAAGAGGATCCACATCAACCACTTCATATTTTTTCTCCAACATAATTCGTACTTCGAGAACCCAATGTTCATCAAACATTTCAGGTACACCTAAATTATGCTTTTATATCAAGATTACTTTTTACGGCAGACATGCTATGAAGTAAAATGGTTATGAAAGTTATACGCAAGTTTGGGTCGATTTGTTGAAGATGAAAGGGATTTATTATTGGTTGGATTATGAAGATTCACCGGTTGATATTGCAAGGCTGATTTTTGTTTGTGATATGCTACTTGGATGTGTTTGCTTACAACAACATGCTTATTTATTTTGCTATGAGTTGCACAAGTCTAGGGGGAGAAGATGTGATGATCTTATGAGACTTTTTGCAACGGGTTTAGCAAAAGAAAGCAAAAGAAGTGGTTTCTCTTCGTGCAAAACATTGGTTGGGTATTCGGCCAAGTATTTCAAGATGGTTGAATTGTGGAGTTAATTCTCGAGTTTTTCATAAATCCTTTATATTGTTTACTTTCAACAATATTGGTACCTTGAGTTATGACTTAGTCCTCAAGTAGCTTGCCATTGTGTTGAAGTTTGTAAACACCCTATACATTACAGCCTATGGTTTGGGGCTAGAAGAATGTTTATTATAGGGGGAGCTTCACAAAGGAGAATTGAAGAATGAAAGACTTGAAACTACATGAAGATTTTCTTGAAGCCAAGTTGCAAGAATACAAAGAACCAATGTCACAAGTGTTGAGTATACCATCCACCAAATAAGGGGAGATTGTTGGGAATCGAGATACCGAGCCAACAAGATTTGGATAGATGTGATTAATACTCAACGGCCACTTAACATTTACCGTCTCGAAAACACGGTGAAGAACATGACAACTCAAGACACAAGACTCAACTAAAGAAGATGGCTCCAGTGAATATTATTTATTTTTTAAATATTGTCACTAGTTGGTAGTTTTACTATTATGCCCTTAGTGAGTTTTGTAGTATATATAGTAAGTCTTTCTCATGTGAAAGACTTGATGATACATGTATGAGTGTAGAGAGAGTTAGTCATGGTTCTTTGAAGCTTGTCGAGGGTTCATGAACTCACCTAGTAAGTTCATGATACCCGGGAATGTGTGGGGTAGGTAAAATGTAATCTTTCGGTTATCTTTATTTATCTATCATTCCACCTTGTTTATCTATCTATCTTGTTCTTCATCTATCATGTTTATGCTAGCTTTGCTCATCATCATCATCATCACATCTCAAACACCAACGATGTTCATATTCGGGTGTTCATTTGTTTCTACAAAAACGAGTTACACAAAGACTCGATCCGCTTCCGCAACCAAGATATTTGCCCACCACCTCGGTTTTTCACTTAAAATTTGCCAATGTATTGTTTTGCTTTCAGAAATCATTATGGAATATCCTGAACATAATTTAAATGTACAATTTAGAAAATTTCTTTCGATAATCGTTAAATCAAAACTCGATCCGCGTGACAAGTTTAGATTTTGGTCAGGTTTTGTAAATGGGTCGGACACGGGTGTTACATGTTCGGGATGGGCCTCCTCGATAAGTTCGGGTACGGGAGGCATGCGTACTACCTTTTGAGAGTGCTAGATGAGGGTGATGAGGGTAGTGAGGGTGATGAGGGAGGCCAGGGTGGTCAGGGTGGTGAGGATGGTTAGGGTGGTGAGGGGGACGTGGCACACGAGGAGCGTACTAGGCCGTTAGGCTACCTGCGGCTTTGGGCCATAGGTTAGAAGACATTGCTCGAGATGTTCGTTGCTAGGGTCGAGTTCAGCAGAGGCAGGGCCGGATTCAGGATTATTATGGCCACACAAATGGCATGCCTCATCCCCCGTTTCCACCAGAGGATGATGATGACGATTAGTTGTCACACCCCAACCGACGGCGTAAACGTCGGGACATGATTAGATTGCCCATAAGCTCATGACAACTAATTTAGTGACAATAGTTAAATAATGATTTCATTGATAACATTGAAAAATAAAATAATACACCACATATTGATACCAAATACAAATTTATATTAAACTAGGTCCAAAAGCCCTATGTGATAGCATCTTGAAACATTAACATCAGCCTGCAACATGTATAAAATAAAGAGGGTCAACTATAAATAGTTGATGAGTAACCACAAGTTTGACACCTAACATATATTTTAAAAATATGTGTTACGTGTCATATGATAGAATAAGTGAAATATAACAGGCATAACCAAATTGCTGGTATAATATGGCAACATGAAATACTAGGCATAAATAAACCTCAATGACATGTGATAGATTCCCTAACCCGCAGGTTAGACTATATGAAATAATGAAATAGGCTCCAAACACCCAACGCCGAACCGGTCAAGTTGAGTGGGTTGTCAACCGATAGATCTACCTTTGTTACCCCAGGCCTTATGTTAATGTTTATGCCAAATGAAAGACATGATAGACATGACAACCATGACATACTTGACATCCAATGATAAACATGAAAACCTTTGATAAATGTGCAAGCCTTTGAAAATCACATATTGACAAATCATGCTAGAAGTCACATAACAAATAATTCACACATAGATCACAAACGCATGGTAAATGATAAACTTGAAAGACAATACTTTGAAATAGGATACATGTTACAACCCTAAAATGAGAAAATGAGAAAATAGGCAAGGATTACTCACATGAATTAGAAGTTAAGTCCTCGAAATGAAAAGTGAAGGTGAAAGGATTAGTCCCGAAGATTCATCCTAAAAGAATAGAAAGGGACGACATGAATATTGGAATATGGGATTCTAAGCTCTTATGCATTTGGGGAATGGGTTTTAATGTCATAAATTGAAGTTTGAAAACATGTTAACTTTTAAGAGTAACAATACCTTAAAATTTACTAGACATGCTTTGGCCTAATAGGTTATGACACTCTCATCAGGGCATCACAGGTAAACATCCAGGTCCGACTATGGGATTTGTGCGAACACTTATCATTTGACAGAGACCCCAACTACCGGTGTTTTCACCCTTCCAGTTACTACATGTCATTCGCGTCTCAAGTACCATCACTAAATATGTTGTCAAACAGAGATCGATTTCTAAGTTATTTGAAATTCTTAAAAATTAGTTTATGTTCACAACCTGAATTACATATTATAGTGATTAAGAATTAGTTTAATTGTTGATTTGTGGAAAACAAGCCTTAATCTCTAATTTTTTCATGCATAAAAACGTTGACTTTTTGGCCTAACGAGCCTCTACAAGGCTACAACAAGCCTAAATCGGCCTAAGCAAGGCAACACGTCCTAATGACGTGCCTTTGCAAAGCTAGGCCGTCCAAAGGACAAGCCTTAGCAATGTTAGGCGTTCTAAGAACGAGCCTTAGCAAGTCTACCTAAACAAGCCTAAAGCACCTAATTAAGAACCTAAACTAATAAAGCGATAAATAAACGAATAACGAAATGAAGGAAAGAAAGGAAACTAAGAAAGAAAAAGAAGAAGAATTACCTTCAAAGAAGCTTTTCAAACGAGACGAGCTTGAAAGGCAGCACCTCTTCGCCGAGAGCATAAAAACTACTAAGCACGATACCCGGAGGGGTATTGTAGTTGTGGAACCGCCAAAAATTGGTTATTCCACTTGTTTATACTCAAACTAGGAGTTGCAAGCTATTAGGGATCAAGGGAGGGTATTTATAGATGAGAAATGGAGTGAAAATTTGTATTTGGGGCGATGTGGGATGGGTTTAGAAGAGGAGGTCGCGACTATGCAATCAACATCTAACACCAAACTTGTTTTCGCGATTCCCGCTTCGTTATAACTCGGTTTTACGCGCGGTTTTCGCCCACGTTCACCATTTTCAGAGTACTATCATATGGAATAGAGTAATCCAACATTCATGGTGTTGAGAACTGAGCTTAAACATTGGATCTTGATGTGGGTCGAGTTTTCAAGTTTTTTAAACATACGGATGTTACATTGGTCGCGTCTTATTCAGTTGATCTAGTTTTGTTTTTGTGATGATGTATGTATGAACTCTTTGACTTATTATTACTATATTATGACTTGTTTGCTTAGTTAGATTGTTTCTATATCGATTGGTTGCGTTGTTTGGTTGTTTGTATGTTTGGTTCGTTGTTTTTGTTTGGTTGTTTGAGTTTTTGGTTGCTTTGTATGGTTGTAATTGAGATGCAACACGAGAAAAATCTTCGACAATGCAACAATCAAATCTCATATTGGTAACTTTAAAACAATATCTGTGACTCTGAAAAAAATCTAGAAAATAGTATGTATATAACCTTAAAAATTTATGGAGGGTGATGTCATTTTAATCAGAGCAGGGTCCAAATGTCACACAGTTTAAAACCATGTAAGAATCCCATCTTTGAATTTATTTTGGGAATATATCTTGACATTCTTGGGGGATTGGTTGGTATGTGTCACACCCCGGTCAACGGGTTTGGGTGTGAGCGAGATGGAATCATAGTCGCGGATACATAGAACGACTTCTAATAATTTCAAACGTTATAAAAAAATTACATCATTTAATTGCTGCGGAAAGAGTAGTGAAAGTGACAATGTCTTACATTTGAAAAGCATAAAGTCTTAATTTAATATTAAAAGCATAAAATGGTTTAAATTAAGATAGTTCGGGACCACGACTCCAGATGCAGGTCCGATAGCATTATGAAGCCCCATTTGCATGTCCTCCATAATTTGCTCAATTACCTAAGAAATCATGAGTTTTAAAAGGTCAACATAAAGTTGGTGAAGTTCATAGTTTATGACTCTACAATCAAAGTTTGTAAAACAGTTTCAGTATACTTAAATATTACATTAGTTTACCGTTGTGGTTATATGAACTCACCTGAACCTTGATTTCAAATACTAACGGTTTACCCACCCATAGCATCTCGCCCGAGAGATACTGAACAGAGCAGAATAACTGACGTGTACCCCAAGACAATCCAAGTCAGAATTGGAGCTACCAATTAGGTCAGGGTTGTCAACCCAAATAGATCTATTCACTAGCTATCGTTTCGTACAGAACTAATTGAAATTAATTAATGGTGGGATACAGTTGTACAAACGTTTATAACGATAATGTACAATAGTTGGGCATCAGTAAAAGAACAAGCAGTCATACGGCTAACAGATAAACCATAATATTAAGTAAAAATCATTTATCAGTTCATGATTTCTCCCCCAAGAGTATAAAAACAGTTAAAAGAAAAGGGGCCGTGAAACTCACTAAATCAGCAGGTGAAGTGTATGAACCGTGAAGTAGTGGTAGCAAGTATCGTCCTAATTTAAAAAAAAAATATAAGACAATTGCATAAGGTCTAAAATCAATTGAGCAACATAAGTCACCCAAGTGATACCGGTCAAGTCTTGACGTATATCCCGTTTGTATTCGTTTTGAAAACCCGTTAGTTAGTATTTATTAGGTAAATTAAATACTTTCATGACGATTTATATTTATGTTCAATAAATATAAATAAAGAGGATAATCATTTAAATCAATCAAGTCTTAAACATTGCGTTAAAAATTAATAATGTTTATCATTTTATGAGCTCGATTGATTATTCAAGCAAGTTATAATTATTTTTAAATTAAGTAATTATGATTAACGATTCTTGGTGAATAAAACATAGTTTAAATCTTTTGTAAATAATTATTAACCAAAGAATAATTATTTAAAGTTTATTTCATTCTAAAACATGAATTGTTTTAAAAAGTCACAACATTTAATAATTTCGAAATCATTTAATATTTCATTTACATGAAATATTCATTTCTTTTTAAAAGTTTAAAATGTTGTTTCAAAATATTACATGACGGCTCTTGGATTTATAAAAGTTTATTTATTATAAACTTTTAGATTGTCTTACTAAAACATGATAAGTAATTTGGTTTATAATTCCAAACATTTACGTTTTCGCGTTTATCGTCGTATGGGTCTAGGTTTTATTACTACGCAACGTATTTTCATTTTAATTACCTTGATCCATAAAAGTAACTATAAAAGCTTATAAAAAATTTTAAAGTCAATTGCTTGGCTTTTGATTAATTTTATAAAAATCCTTTATAAAACATAATCATTTTTATAAATGTCTTTTTATAGAAAATTCTCCATTTTATAACATTTCTTTAATTAGTTAAAAGTTTGTAATAAATCCAATAATGTATGTCAAATTAATCATTTGACATAAATTGTATTCTTACAATTTTTAGTAAAAAAAATCATGTAACATTCTTTTTGTTTTGAAAGACTTTTATAACACTTTAATGTGTTAGATTTTTCCAAAACAAGTAATTTTCCTATGTTTCTTCCTTTGTTACTGTTAGGACCGATTTTCACATCAAGAATCCTGATCTTGAGCAAGAACGAGGTTCAGATTCGAAAACCCAAAAAAAATGAAGATGAAGAAGGAGAAGAATCAAAGATAATCAAAGACAAGAAAGACGATGATCAAAGTCGAATGATTTCATTAATCGAATGATTACAATCAAGAAATCATGACAACACTCTCTCTAGAAATCCATGACTCACTCTCTCTCTCTAGAATGGAAGACTCAACATTCTAAAGAGTCATCATCTATCCATTTGGAGACTCCTTCTTATGAATGGGGCACCCTCACTATATATATAGTGAGGGTGACTAACAATAGTAAAAACATAAAAACTGAACAGAATTACAAGTAAATGAAATAAACATAAATATTAATTAAATCAAAGTTGATTTAATTAATACGAAGCTTGACTCGCTCGAACCGATCTTCCGTTAACTTTTACGTTGACCGTTGACCCGAACGGTTGACTTTTCCGGAAAATGGTCTTCGGTCCAAACTGCAAGCCTCGATCATCACAACCCGCGTCTCTGAATCAATTCACGTGGATTCTTCAGTCGAATGCTTTGGTAAACAGATTTGATGGCGTCAGTCACATAGATTTTAGTTCCAACAATTCCCCCTTGACTGATGCTTTCAAATCTGTTCAACGGCTGAAGAATCGCTCTGTCGTACATCTTCAATGAGTAACCGATAAACCGGAGACAATCTGTTGTAGAGATTCCCCCTCTGAATAAGCTTCTTCTGTTCTCGTTTTTCCAGTCGAGATCCAAGTGTTCCGCTCACTCGGTTCACACGGTCGGGTACAATACTGAGAAAATGCTGAACATCGGAGTCATAACCGCAACAAACTGAATCAGACAAACCAATCAAACACTGAAAATGCTCCAACTCCGAATAATCGACCTGATATCCAAATCCATAATAATTCCTCTTATTTCTCTAAATCTCTCCAAAAACATCCAGTCGGAAGCGTAAAAACCAGATGCGGAGAGTCGAACCGTCGCGATCGGTTGCCTAGAGAAACTGGATAAATAATCTTGAAATCGGACAATCTTGCGAAAAACCGGAAATCGGATGTTGACAGTTGTGAATGATCCATAAATAAATCTTGTGTTCCGCGTGACTGGGTTGGATGCGAAAATAAAGATAAGTGTCAAATCTGTGAAATTTTGAGATCCCGAGCGAAAATAATCATAACCGGAGTCTTCGTAATTTTGGGTGAAGAAAAACGAGCTCGGAATAATATTCCGTGAAGATTTCTGAGAAACATCGGTGAGAACGGATCAATCTGGAAAATTCCGTCAATTTTCTTCAAGAAACGGCTTCTCGAGAGATTTAACGGACAATTCCAATATTTAACTGAGATTCCAGTTAATCCAGTTCGCTGACATCAGCACTGCATCAGCTACAAACAAAACCGTGAGATATAACGAGAAAGCTGAGTAATTAACCGGATAATAAAGCTAACCCGTCAGTGATCGATAGCAAACGTTGCGCGCGACGTCAATAAACGAGAACCCCAATAATAATTGGAATAAATCCATGACCAATAAAAATATTTTCGCAATTCCGTTGAAGGGTTTTCTCTGTTAGTCTCGTAAAAGACTGATAAAAATACCCCGCATTTAATTAAAATGCTGAAAAAAATAATTATTGGAAATAAATCCTCTAAGAAGAAGCACAATCCATGTGAAGTCGTGAGAGCCAGTCAGATTTGAGTATGGGAGGCATCCGACGGTTAAGAGAAGATTGATCCAAGGGCTGCTAAGCCTGATCCGCATGAAGAGGCGGAGAGCCAATCACAAGGCTCCAGCTTTATTGCCTTCAACGGCTCTTTTAGGAACAGCCTGGGCCCACACGAATTCTTTCAGCCAATTGAATGGCTACAAATAAAAAGAAACCTCGGCTCATTGTCTAGGATGGGGGCCCACGCGCCTTATCTCAGCCAACCAAATCTCGACAACAATAAAGATTCCAACGACTCTTTTGGAGTTACCTTTCCAGGCGGGGCCTACGTGCAGCCTTTTGAGCCAATAGGAAATCGACAACAAAAAGAATTCGATAGGGAATCCGACAAAGTAGGAGAGAGAGAATTCTCTCATGACCAATAGAAATCCGCCAACTCACTGTCTTCTTCCCGAATCGAAACCCTAATCTTGCTGCCGGAAAAACAAAGAAGCTCGCCGAAAAAGCGTATTCTGGCCGTAACTCCCATAATACACGACCAATTTTGACGAATCTTATACCGACAGACTCATATGATCGTCCTCTACAAGCCTAGACGTTTAAAACTCTCCGAAATGACCTCGAATGAAGACCCAAAAATCAAGTCATTAGATAATATTGAACGATCAGCTCACCAGGTCGTTAAGACCAAGACTAAGTCGTTAAGACTTAAGGTCAGATCGTTAAGAACTTAAGCTGATCGTTAAGTTCATCAACCTGATCGTTTAGCTTAGAACCTGATCGTTAAGAACAAGCAGGTCGTTTAGACAATCTTCAAACTGAGTCCAGATCGTTAAGTACAACTTCAAGATGAACCAGATCATTAAGAACATCTTCAACGGCTTCAAGAAAAACCCAGAAAAATGAAGAACACATGAACACCCGGATGCGATTCTGATGTCCCAAACGAGTGTAGATCACAGATTCGTGACTGATATGATGAGATGAACCATTCACGAGATAATTCTGGCCACAAACAATCCATAAACAGCTGCAAATCAGATCGAATCAGTCCTTAAATTCTGGAAATTCTCAAGAACATGAAGAACACCGCAAAACACGCACTGGTGTGTGTTTTTCCAGATCTGCCAAAATGGTTGAGATTCAGACGAAACGGATGCTTCCAATGGATCCGGAACGCGTTTTCCATCAAGATTCATGCTTTGTTTCATCCAAATCCATCAACAATAACACCAAAAACGCAGAATTAAACCCGAAATCTTCAAGAACAACCCAAAAACGTGAAGAACTCCACTGTTACGAAAAATCAGCTCTGATCTTCATTTTCTCCACAGATTTGCAGAAGTAAAACATAAAATAACATCAAGATGAAGTCAATGGACCCAGATCTAACATCCAAAACATCAAATTTGTCCAGAATCATCCAAAAATGAGAAAAATAGAAGAAAAAGTCTCAAAAGGTGGGTTTTCTCCTCTTCACTCATTCAAGCTTAAAATCCAGATTCGAGTGACCAGATTCATCGTGAGATGAAATCTGATTGGTTACCCGCTCTGATACCATTTGTCAGAACCGATTTTCACATCAAGAATCCTGATCTTGAGCAAGAACGTGGTTCGGATGAGAAAAAAAAAGATGAAGTTGAAGAAGAATCTAGATAATCAAAGACATAAGAAAGATGATGAACAATCTGTGCAATCTCCTCAATCAAGCAAA
>JBCNJP010000025.1:18278860-18309182 GCA_039602395.1 Deinandra increscens subsp. villosa
CTCGATAGAATTGATGAACAACACGAAGACAATCTCGAGAAACACGAAAAACGCTTCAAAAATCCAAAAATAGCAACCACAGATCAGTAGAGTGAACCAGAAAGCTCTGATACCACTTGAAAATGCGTGAGCATCGGATCGTCTACTCGATCTAGCTAATCGGACATCGAAACGTAATTAACCGATTGATTTACTGATCAACGAAGAACAATTACAACCAGTAAACACACAGAAATAGACACAGAGAATACACACTCAGAAACACACACTTAACAGATCTTGCACGCTCAGAACTCTACCAATTACAAAGACCAAACCTCTATATATACTAGCTGACTGAGTTTCGGCCGAACCTCAGGTTCGGCCAGTCCGAACTTCAAGTTCGGACCTAGTTTGGCCAGACCTAGTTTGACTTGATCTTGATCTTGCTTGATACTTCACACGACGCACATATCAGGTATCAACACATATTGCAGGTTTTGCTATTTTGATGTTGTTGATCGCTTTGATGACACTTTAGGATGCATGTGGACTTAGTGAGACCTAATATAATCAAGTTAATTTGTGAATATCATTAGATTTTATTGTATTATCATGTATTATTCTATTGTTATGAAATGGGCTGATTAAGAATATCACAACATTTAATTTGTGTTGTGTGCATCTGGACAATCAACGCGCCCCGACGTATTCCGCCGTCGGTTGGGGTGTGAAAAAACACACTTATGAAATCCAAGGAAAGTAATATGGTGTGCACCAAGATTCTTGTGTTCATGAAATCATTGATTTCATGTTAGTTGGTTTAACAATCTCAAGCCTCTTCTTTGTTAGTAATGTATCTTGAATTAAAAATAGATAACTAACTAAATGGTAACTAAAAATGGGTGTTAGATGTTAGTTATATGTTTAGCTTGTCCTAACACTTAGTGTTAGTTGATTTACCTACATTTCTAGTATTATGTTTATTTGTGTTAGTAGACATGTTATTTGATGAGAAATTGGTCCTAACACTATATGTGTTAGTGGATTAAATCATGGATTATGTTATGATGATAAATTGGACATGACACATGTTAAGATTGATATTTATTAAACAAATAAATCTCCTAACAAGATTTAAAGGATTAAAAACGGTTACATATGTATTTTATGTCATGTATTGGCTATCATCTAGTAACAAAGGAAGAAACATATGGAAATTACTTGTTTTGGAAAAATCTAACACATTAAAGTATTATAAAAGTCCTTCAAAACAAAAAGAATGTTACATGATTTTTTTTACTAAAAATGGTAAGAATACAATTTACGTCAAATGATTAATTTGACATAAATTCTTGGATTTATTACAAACTTTTAACCAATTAAAGAAATGTTATAAAAATGGAGAATTTTCTATAAAAAGACATTTATAAAAATAATTATGTTTTATAAATGATTTTTTATAAAAATAATCAAAAGCCAAGCAATTAACTTTGAATTTTTTATAAGCTTTTATAGTTACTTTGATGGATCAAGGTAATTAAAATGAAAATACGTTGCGTAGTAATAAAACCGAGGCCCATACGGCGATATACGTGAAAACGTAAATGTTTAAAATTATAAACCAAATTACTTATCATGTTTTAGTAAGACAATCTAAAAGTTTATAATAAATAAACTTTTATAAATCTAAGAGCCGTCAGGTAATATTTTTAAACAACGTTTTAAACTTTTAAAAAGAAATAAATATTTCATGTAAATGAAATATTAAATGATTTCGAAATTATTAAATGTTGTTACTTAAAACGTAGCTTTAAAAGAATTCATGTTTTAGAATGAATTAAACTTTAAATAATTATTCTTTGGTTAATAATTATTTACAAAAGATTTAAACTATGTTTTATTCACCAAGAATCGTTAATCATAATTAATTAATTTAAAAATAATTATTACTTGCTTGAATAATCAATCGAGCTCATAAAATGATAAACATTATTACTTTTTAACGCAATGTTCAAGACTTGATTGATTTAAATGATTATCCTCTTTATGAAAATTTATTGAACATAAATATAAATATTCACGAAAGTATTTAATTTACCTAATAAATACACATAACGGGTTTTCAAAACGAATACAAATGGGATATACGTCAAGACTTGACCGGTATCACTTTGGTGACTTATGTTGCTCAATTGATTTTAGACCTTATGCAATTATCTTATTTATTTAAATTAGGACGATACTTGCTACCACTACTTCACGGTTCATACACTTCACCTGCTGATTCAGTGAGTTTCACGACCCCTTTTCTTTTAACCGTTTTTATACTCTTGGGGGAGAAATCAGAACTGATAAATGCTTTTTACTTAATATTATGGTTTATCTGTTAGCCGTATTACTGCTTGTTCTCTTACTGATGCCCAACTATGGTACATTATCGTTATAAATGTTAGTACAACCGTATCCCACCATTAATTGATTTCAATTAGTTATGTAAGAAACGATAGCTAGTGAATAGATCTATTTGGGTTGACAACCCTGCCCTAATTGGTAGCTCCAATTCCAACTCCGGATTGTCTTGGGGTATACGTCAGTTATTCTGCTCTGTTTAGTATCTCTCGGGCGAGATGCTATGGGTGGGTAAACCGTTAGTATTTGAAATCAAGGTTAAGGTGAGTTCATATAACCACAACGGTAAACCAATGTGATATTTAAGTATACTGAAACTGTTTTACAAACTTTGATTGTAGAGTCATAAACATGTGAACCTCACCAACTTTATGTTGACCTTTTAAAACTCATGATTTCTTAGGTAATTGAGCAATTTATGGAGGACATGCAAATGGGGCTTCAGAATGCTATCGGACTTGCTTCTGGATTCGTAGTCCCGAACTCTCTCAAATAAACCGTTTTATGCTTTTAATATTAAATTAAGACTTTATGCTTTTCAAATGTAAGACATTGTCACTTTCACTACTCTTTTCGCTGCAATGAAATGATGTAATGTTTTTTTATAACGTTTGAAATTATTAGAAGTCTTTCTATGTATCTGCGACTATGATTCCATCTCGCTCACACCCAAACCCGTTGACCAGGGTGTGACAGATTGGTATCAGAGATGTGGTTATATCGAACCAGGATAAACAAACAAACAAAACAAAAACTGAACCTGGACTATAACCCGATCCGAAGCTACCATTTGCATACAAGACCACGTCTCCAACATGTTTATTTATGCTAACTTATGCGTTACACATGCATTACTCTTTCACTTAGTTTTATGCTATTATGTTGTTACTAACTCTGTTCCTGTTGGAATATTATCGCAGATATGACTTCAAGAGAAGTCGTTTGCATTACCGATTCCGATGGGGAGCAGACTGTTGAGGACTACACACCCACACCTGAGGACTACACACACACATCTGAGGACTACACACCCACACCTGAGGACTATACACCCACACCTGAGGACTACATACCACCTAGTCCCGAGCCCGAGGCGGCCACTGTCGGTACCATCCACCAGTCTATCATCCCTTCTAGCTTTCTGAGGTATCTTCGGCCAATGACCTCCGATGATACCCTAGACCACCCTGCCCCCACCGCCACTGCTGGCGGTGCGGCCACTGCTGGTGCTTCGAGCACCTTGGATCCCTTCGCTCATCGTGAGCGGTCTGTTCATACCTACGTCGCCACTCCAGGCGGCGGTAGGCGGGGGTACACCCCCGGGAGGACGTCTGGCCCCTCCCGGTGCCACGAGGCCGGAGACCCCTATGATGAGCCTGCGCCCAAGCGGCGCTACGTATTTGAGCTACCTCACCTGGCTTGGATATCCGACCAGGTACAGACCTAGCAGATTCTGGAGGAGTTTCCTAGCTGTTATGCATGGGGTGAGTCGTCTCTTCCTGACCCTTCCCATCGAGTCGCTTTAGGTATCTCACCCTTTACCGGAGAGCCCATACCCGACATAGTCCCCCTCCTTGTGGCCCGCATGAGGCGCCTCGAGGAGGATCTTGGAGAGCTTGATGCGGAGATTTCCCGACTTCCTTCTGTTGATGAGGTTAGGGCCCTTAGGGACCAGATGACCGGAGTGGCGAGACACATGAGTGCTACTCATGGCGCCATGGATGCCGTCCATGCTCACATGACTGGCGTGAGCATGGCCACTACTGATCTGTTTCTCTCGCATGATAGCCTGCTGAGGAGGGTCGCCACCCTGGAGTTCATATCTGGACCTATCCTCTCTTTCCTATGTGCCATGTCCCAAGCCACGACCTCCCTGATCATGCCCCCAGGTCCCCCCACCACCTCCACCTTTCTAGGTAGTTTAGACCTAGCCTTTTGGACGCCATTTTAGTGATGAAACATGATTATGTATTGTGTTATGTTGTATTAATGGGACCGCGAGCCCAAGACAAAACTAAATTCTGATAGCTTTTGTATATTTTATCAACTAATATGGTGGGAATGAATGTTGAGGCATGTTATGATTAATGTTATCTCTTTTATTGTTATATGAACTTGCTATTATTATTTTATGGTTGTGTTATTTGTATCATTGTTATCACTATGGAACGTTGTGTTTACGAGTACCCTATCTTCTCTCTTCTATCTTATGTTTCTTGGTTGTGTTTGCGTGTATCATGTTATGGCATCATTGATGAATGTCGTGGCAGTTATTCTCGA
The DNA here is from genome assembly GCA_039602395.1 of Deinandra increscens subsp. villosa. Lineage (NCBI taxonomy): Eukaryota > Viridiplantae > Streptophyta > Magnoliopsida > Asterales > Asteraceae > Deinandra > Deinandra increscens. Next base: position 18,283,532 of record JBCNJP010000025.1, read on the forward strand.
GCATGTAATAACCCTATTTACATATTATCTAAAATTTTACTTTATGTTGACATTGGTAACATAAAGCGAAATCATGCCACCACGACGCCAAACCCCCAGGAACACCTTGCCTCCTCCTGCTATGACCGCTGCTGAAATCGAGGAGATGATTTCTCACCGCATTGCAGAAACCATAGTGATGTGTTCGGAATAACTCCTGAAAATAACTAATTAAACCTAGACCTATTCCTAGACCTAGTCACACCTATTTTACCGAAACTCCTAAACTAGACCGAACCTACAGGCAAGTGTACCTATCGGTGGCAGTATAGCTACAGAAGACCGGGATTATCGAACCTAGGACACTCTAATGAACAAGACTCTAACCTAGGACATAAAAAGAAAATTTGAGTGATTTTGGTTTTGGGGTTTTTAGGAATTTAAACGAACTAAATAACTAACTCGACAACTAACGAACGAAAGCAGAAAAACTTAGGAAACAATCAATGAGAAGAAAGCACCACCGAGACCTAGAATCCCAATTAATACTTACAACTTGACCTGGCTATGACAATTCTGATGGAGGCCAATTCACCTTTTAAGTCCTTCTTAGCAAATGATCCTAACGCTCGGACAAGGGTTCACCTTTTAAGTTCGTCCCACTTCAGCTAAGCCTAACCACCCTCGAAACAATCTAAGGCACCCTAGACCTAACAGGAGCTACCATTGATTTTCTACAACTGACACGAGTAACAAATTAGCCAATTCCCTAGGACACTTCCTTTTGAGATAATGCTACCCTAGTTCGTTAACCAACCCGACTACCCGACAACTATCATCCTTTTAAGCTTATTTAGAAGGCAACACACAAAATTCAAGATAACAATTGATATTCAATCCTATGGTCAATAACATTTAACTAACCACATTAATTTGCAAACACACAGTCACACGAATTAATTACCCAACCCAAACCGGAAGACATCCGCAGATCAAGCAAGTATCGTTTATCAATTGAAACCCTAAATTAAGTACACGTATGCATCAGTTACAGTTAATAATGGAGTTTAAAGAACCATAGACATCAAACAAATTATCATAGCCACAATAAATTCATAAGTATTAATCGTTCATCATAGGGGTCTCGGTGGTAGCAAGAATTTAGCCTGCCGCCATGAGTTCAAGCAAAAACACAAACAAGTTCAAGTTCTTAATAAAAACCATGATGTAGAATAAATTCAAATCGAGAAAACTAGAGAAATTCAAGAACCCGTAATTTGGAATTGAATCGAATGCTTGAGTCTTGATGATTCCCTTGATCTCTGATTGATTCCTTGGCCTTTAATCTGCTTTAAATCGTCCCTTGAGTGCTCCTTGCTGACTGGGATTTTCTTCGTCAAAATCTCTTTTTCCGTTCGTAGGGTTTTTAGCCCTCACGTGAAGTCACCCCCTTTCTGCCTTGCGAACTCCCTTTTAATTACTTTTCGCCTACTCAATTAAATCGGTGAAACCGACTTTGATTTTTCCGTAAGCCCATATACCAATTAGATTGTTTCTTTCATTTTTTTTTAATCTTGATCTGCTTTTCAATTGTACAGCCCACGTGACCATTCTACATGCATTATTAATTTAACATATTTTACAATTAAGCCCCTCATTTTTCATGCAATGACCATTCAAGCTTCCATCTTTTATACTTAATCCTTTTAGCCCTCCAACTTAGATGTAATATCATACCACCCCCTTGGGCAATTATACCAACCTGCAACAAATATATTTAACCATTTTAAGCACGATTAAATCACAATCGACCTAAATAAACACAAGGCTTACTTAATTATTAAACTCACTCAAAATTATACAAAAATGACTCAAGAGCACATTAAGACTCAAATACTACAAAATAGATAAAAACTAAATAAAAATGACTTAAACTCGACTCAAATATAATACAAAATACACGAGAAAATAGGATGTGTTAACAACACATCAAATATCCCCACACTTACTCTTTTTTCGTCCCCGAAAAATACTGCAATGGAATCATAACTAGGGCATTCAATTTATAACTTATCAGATTATTCAGAGTTCAGATTTCAATTAACTTAGCCTAGCTCGATTACCGGTATTTCTGTCCGACTAAACCCAACCACCAACCGTTCAGCCCCAAATGCATCAAATTAATTTTATTTAGTATATCAATCGACTAATGGGTTCCACACTCAAGTCTTTCAATTCATCCTAATCCCGTTATACATTTTTTTAGGCATCTTAATATTTATGTACATATATATCTTTTTAATAGTGAAACTTCATGAATGAATGGATGAATTTTACTTGAGCTATATATTTTTTTCTTTTTCTTTTCTCTCTTTTTTTTTCTCATCATTTTTTTCAATTTTTTTTTTAAAATAGAATTGGACTTCACCTAGAGGAGCATCCACTGAGTAGCGAGCCCGATGGGTAGCACATAGGGTATTTAGCCCATACCTAACCTAGAGGCGTATCCTTCAAGTCGCTATCCCAAAGGGAAACACATAGGCTTCGGTATTTTATTCTATTTATTTTTTTTTTCATTTTTTTCATAGCAAGCTCAAATGGAATGAATTTTGCGGAGGCGCCACTATTATCGAATTTACTCGTATAAAGATAAAAGCGTGCCAAAAATTACTAAAAAGATATACACATATGAAAATATTAAAGATGTAATTTTTTATTATAAACGGTTTCGGAATCCTCAATCAACCTAAGGCGGGAACCCACTAAGTTTCATGATTTTATTGATTAATTATCTTTATGATGCACAAGGATTTTTAAGCCTAATTAGTCAGCTGAGCCTACCAATACATCGAAACTAGCTAATATGCAACTAATTATTAAAATTTAACAATTAAGCACAATTAATTAGAACATTGACCCCCAGTTGTACTATCATTTCCCATTTTAATGCAGCATAAATCAAGAACATTTTTTTTAATAATTTAATTTTTTTTAAACAAACTAACTAAAAACACACTAAAAGAAAAATAAGACGCAAGGCTTCTCATCCCCACACTTGAATCACACATTGTCCTCAATGTGGAATGAGAATAAAATAAAATAGAAAGAAAAATAAACACACGAAAAACAAATAAAAAAACACAACGAAAAACAAAAAATAAAAAGTTAAATTGGAACAAACTCCCCTGATTTCTTGATTTTTATGAATGGCAGACGAGCTTGAATCCGCAGGTCCTCCATTGAATTCCATGAGCATCCTAATGCGAATGTCATCGAACCTGCAACAAAACAAAACACAAAGACTCGACGAAACCACGATTAATCACGAAAAATAAAAATAAATAAGAATACAAATAAAATAAAAACTAAAAATTGCAGAAATTAAAGACAAATTTACAAACTATACAACCCGGGCACTATGTCAATTCAGCTCCTAATCAAAACAACCGCCTAACCCACAATCAAGAGGCTTTTCCTTAACATCCTTAAACAACCAACTACTGGTAACTACCCGATTTTTAACCACACAACTACCAACTAACCAACCACTAAATCTCGCCAAAGCCAATGACTTTTTAACTTTCCAATGCTTAAAACGACCCGGTGAAAACCTAATTCTACCTATGAAACTCATTCCCGTGTCATTTTCACCTATAACTACCAACAACCTCCCCACACTTGGTCTATGCCCAATCTCCTCATCTAACTTACCTAAATCACCAAGTGTGACCTTTCTAGAATCAAGCTTAACCACCAAAGCCTCCTCATTCACCAAATCACTCCCGGGTTCACCTAATGGGTCAAAAATCTCTCCTTTATCAACTAAAGCATCTAACCTCTCGGGATCCTCCCCACACTTGGGCCCTATAACTACCCACTCATCTAGATTTTTCACATTGTCTCTAACCTCCCATTTCTCAGATTCCCCAACAAGCTCATCCTCACCCAACCTATTACCTACCTCTAACTCCTTCCTAGTAACTAGGTTGACACAACGATCTAAACATGACCTAAAAGATTCTAATAAGCACACAGATTCGTTGTCCTTCTCCCTCGATCTACCAACCCGAAAACTCACACTCTCATCATCAACTCTTAATGTAATTGTACCCTCAAAAGCATCAACTAAGGCACGGGCAGTCCTAAGGAAAGGTCTACCTAAAATTAGAGGGCATTTAGCATCATAATCAGTATCAACAAGCACAACGTCAACATGGAATAAAAATTTGTCAACTTTAACAAGAACGTTTTCAACAATTCCCCTAGGTGTCACCACAGATCTATCAACTAATGAAATGGTCATTCGGGTCGGGGCAGGATCTCCTAATCCTAGGTGCTGAAAAATGGAATAAGGCATGACATTAATAGAAGCACCGAGATCCGCCAAAGCATGGGTCACAGAAGAGCTACCAAAAACACAAGGAATGGTGAATGTTCCCGGATCAGTCATTTTCTCGGGTAGCCTATTCTGGACAATTGCTGAGCATTGAGCATCAAGTTGAATTTCAGATAAAGCTTCTAACTTCTTTTTATCAGACAACATTTCTTTTAAGAATTTGGCGTACTTAGGCATCTTTTGTAAAACTTCAGTGAAAGGCAATGAGATCCTAAGTGACCTAAGAAGTTCAAGGAATTGACCATATTCTTGCGCGTTCTTTTGTTGAATTAATCTTTCAGGGTAAGGCACACGCTTAAGGTCTTCTGCTGTGATCGGTTGACTAGCGAATCTCACTCTTTTCTTCTCTCTTGCAGCCTCCGACTGGTGGTTCTTTAACTCTCTCCTCCTCGACGTTTGGTGCGGTAATTGCTGGCCTTACGCCCAGATGCACCCTCTCGTCGAGGCGTCTCTAACTCTATCTCCTCATCAACCGGTTCCTCCTCCACTACCGGTGATGGACTCTCCAGAACTCGACCACTTCGTGTGGTAACCGCATTAACCGACGCGTTGGGGTTTTTATAGGTACTACCGGAAAATTGACCCCCTCGGCTGTTTAACTCCTTTAACTGCTTCGCAATGTCTCCCACTGTCCTTTGTAAATCCAGAAAAGCAGCTTGTTGGTTTCTAAGAAGTGTATCATGCTCCATTAGCTTTTTCTGGGTCTCCTCATCTCTCGCGACAAGCTGCTGCAGAATCTGTGTTTGGTTCATGATTAACTCTGTAAGCTCATTTGTAGTCGGACCTTCATTTCCTCCACTATCTTGATTGTATCTCGATTGAAATCCCGATGGTTTGCCTCCATCTCTCCACCCCGAATTCTGACTACTCCTCCACCCGGACTGAAAAGAATTACTGAACTGGTTTCGGTTTTCGATGTAGTCCACCTGCTCAGCGGAAGCGAGCGGACAGTCGCGGGTGTCGTGAGCTCCACGACATAGCTCACATTTGGCCTGCTGTTTGAGCTGTAGATCGCAAACCAGCTTCTCTAATGCATCGATTCGGGCTTGAGCAGAGGTATCTAGACTTACCTGATGGACTCCCCTAAGTGTAGAAGACGACCTAGTGGGTGCTAACGTGACAATCCTACGATCTCCTGGGGTCTGCTGCTCAGCCACGGCGAAACTCTCAAAAAGATTTTTGCATTCTTCGATTGTGAGTTTCTCCATCATATGCCCTCCAGCTGAAATGTTGAACTCCCTCTGCAAGGCGTATGTCAAACCGTTATAGAATTTTTCGATGATCGCCCATTCCGTCAACCCGTGTTGCGGACACCTGCTGAGAAGAGTGTTGAAACGCTCATACGCTACAGAATAAGGCTCGTCGGGATCCATGCAAAAGTTGTTAATTTCCTCCCGAGTACGCGAAGCCTTCGCTGGAGGGTGATATTTCTTTAAGAATTTCTGCTTCAGATTTGCCCAGGTGGCAATCGAATTTGGAGGAAGCGTCTCCAACCAAACGGCCGCTTTAGATGTAAGCGAGAATGGGAACAGCCGTAGGTATATAACATCATCTGTAACTCCAGTGAGGCCGAATGTGTTACAGACACGCACAAACCTCGAAAGGTGAGTTGGTGCGTCTTCATCTTCACGTTCGTTGAATTGAACCGAATTTGTGAGCGCATTGATGACGTGAGATGGGATCTGCCAATTAGTGGTGGCAACGATGGTGGTAGGTGCGATAGCAAACCGAGCGTCGTCATTGCCGGCGCTGGCTTGCTGATGGACAGTGAGGCGTGCGGCCATGGTGATGATTGAAAATGGACGTGGTGAGGTGTAAAACGAAGAAAAATAAAATAAAATAAAAATTAGGAAAAATGAAACCTAAAAAATATCTAGACGCAAAAAAGGGAAATCCTAAGACTCTAGATGCAGAAAAACCTAAAAGACTCAAAATTTCCTAATAACGACCTAAGTTAATCTTGCTATTGCCAAGTGTCCCCGGCAACGGCGCCAAAAACTTGATGTGTTCGGAACAACTCCTGAAAATAACTAATTAAACCTAGACCTATTCCTAGACCTAGACACACCTAATTTTACCGAAACTCCTAAACTAGACCGAACCTACAGGCAAGTGTATCTATCGGTGGCAGTATAGCTACAGAAGACCGGGATTATCGAACCTAGGACACTCTAATGAACAAGACTCTAACCTAGGACTTAAAAAGAAAATTTGAGTGATTTTGGTTTTGGGGTTTTTAGGAATTTAAACGAACTAAATAACTAACTCGACAACTAACGACCGAAAGCAGAAAAACTTAGGAAACAATCAATGAGAAGAAAGCACCACCGAGACCTAGAATCCCAATTAATACTTACAACTTGACCTGGCTATGACAATTCTGATGGAGGCCAATTCACCTTTTAAGTCCTTCTTAGCAAATGATCCTAACGCTCGGACAAGGGTTCACCTTTTAAGTTCGTCCCACTTCAGCTAAGCCTAACCACCCTCGAAACAATCTAAGGCACCCTAGACCTAACAGGAGCTACCATTGATTTTCTACAACTGACACGAGTAACAAATTAGCCAATTCCCTAGGACACTTCCTTTTGAGATAATGCTACCGTAGTTCGTTAACCAACCCGACTACCCGACAACTATCATCCTTTTAAGCTTATTTAGAAGGCAACACACAAAATTCAAGATAACAATTGATATTCAATCCTATGGTCAATCACATTTAACTAACCACATTAATTTGCAAACACACAGTCACACGAATTAATTACCCAACCCAAACCGGAAGACATCCGCAGATCAAGCAAGTATCGTTTATCAATTGAAACCCTAAATTAAGTACATGTATGCATCAGTTACATTTAATAATGGAGTTTAAAGAACCATAGACATCAAACAAATTATCATAGCCACAATAAATTCATAAGTATTAATCGTTCATCATAGGGGTCTCGGTGGTAGCAAGAATTTAGCCTGCCGCCATGAGTTCAAGCAAAAACACAAACAAGTTCAAGTTCTTAATAAAAACCATGATGTAGAATAAATTCAAATCGAGAAAACTAGAGAAATTCAAGAACCCGTAATTTGGAATTGAATCGAATGCTTGAGTCTTGATGATTCCCTTGATCTCTGATTGATTCCTTGGCCTTTAATCTGCTTTAAATCGTCCCTTGAGTGCTCCTTGCTGACTGGGATTTTCTTCGTCGAAATCTCTTTTTCCATTCGTAGGGTTTTTAGCCCTCACGTGAAGTCACCCCCTTTCTGCCTTGCGAACTCCCTTTTAATTACTTTTCGCATACTCAATTAAATCGGTGAAACCGACTTTGATTTTTCCGTAAGCCCATATACCAATTAGATTGTTTCTTTCATTTTTTTTAAATCTTGATCTGCTTTTCAATTGTACAGCCCACGTGACCATTCTACATGCATTATTAATTTAACATATTTTACAATTAAGCCCCTCATTTTTCATGCAATGACCATTCAAGCTTCCATCTTTTATACTTAATCCTTTTAGCCCTCCAACTTAGATGTAATATCATACCACCCCCTTGGGCAATTATACCAACCTGCAACAAATATATTTAACCATTTTAAGCACAATTAAATCACAATCGACCTAAATAAACACAAGGCTTACTTAATTATTAAACTCACTCAAAATTATACAAAAATGACTCAAGAGCACATTAAGACTCAAATACTACAAAATAGATAAAAACTAAATAAAAATGACTTAAACTCGACTCAAATATAATACAAAATACACGAGAAAATAGGATGTGTTTACAACACATCACATAGCCGCTGCTGAAACTCAACGTCAGAACGACGATGGAGCACGCGGTAAGGACGAATTAACCAATGTTAGAAAACCTTAAGACTACAATTTCAAAATTGTATTCAACGTTTCAACCTAACAAATGCAAGCCCCCATGAATGTTCATATAAAGACTTTATGAATTGCAAACCCTCAAATTTCAAGGGTTCTGAAGGCGCTGTTGGTTTAATTCACTGGTTTGAGAAGATGGAGTCCGTCTTCCGCATAAGCAACTGCCCTGAGCAGTACATGGTTAAGTATTCCACATGCGCACTTACTGACAGCGCACTAACCTGGTGGAACTCCCATGCTGATGCTATGGGAACTGACTTGGCCTATGCCATGACATGGGACGAACTCAAACAACTGCTGCACGATTGTAACACCCCCAAATTAACCACTAACGGTGTTTATACCGTTAAGGGGTGCGACCAGACCAGGACCACAACCATTAGTTACAAATACTAAACGAATCAGAGTAAAGTCCAAATGTTCAAAATAAAAACAGTTCAAAAGTACGCAGCGGAATAAAAACATAAGTATCTTAGCACTAACCACGTGCTTTAATTACAGAACATAAATAGTTGTTTAATTCCCAAATTAAGTTTAAAACAAAGTTAAGTAACTTCAAGCGCCATGCCAACCTCCAGTGGATACTCCTCAACGATCTGCAAAAGTGAAAACCACACAAGTGTCAACCTAACGGTTGGTGAGTTCACGGTGGGCTTGTCATGCAGTGGCCCGGTCTCATAATCATAATTGAGTCAACATATACTTATGAAATGTTTATTTATTAAAAGCAATGATTAATGATGCCCACAATCATAGTATTGTGGTTTAGTAAAAGTATTGTCCGTAACCTACGTTATCGGGTATGTACTAGTTTTGTATAGTTAAAGTGCTCGACCGATATCGCGGGTAGCTAATCCGTTGTTCCATGCACTAAGGAAGTTCGTACCAAAGCTGACATAACAGAGTTCGGCATTTGCCGATGGTTTGTGCCTCCAGTTGTGTTCCTCGTGGGACCCACAACTAAAATAGGCTGATATTGTACTCCGTTCGGCCTCCAACCGGTTGGCTACACATTTGTGTACCGCGGAGCAGGGTTGTCAACCCTCAGTAGATCTACCCAACATCCCCTCGCTTCACAAATTAATGGTACTAAATTGTTGAGGACTTTTAAGTTTTCAAGGCATCCTTAGAAATCATGTGATATCATTTGGTTTAGACTTTAACCTACACTAGCCATATTAAAAATCGTTTATTCTGGGTTTCATTTGAAACCCTAAAAGAGTTTAAGTATCAAACAGTTATTCCGGATTTCATTTGAAACCCCAAGGATGGACAGTTGCAAGTGCTTCCCATAAAACACTCCAACCTCCATAACAGATATCCCATTTGGCGATACCTCAAAATGTCAGCGTTGTTTTCCGTTTAGTATATTCGTTGTGACCCGAACGGGCTCCCAATTAAAGGGTTTGTGAAACTCACCTTAGGTTGCTCAGCTACACTTGCTAAATAGTCCAAGTATTGTTTAATGAAGACCTATGAACACGTTTAGGTCTTAAGTGTTAGTTTTGTGTCTAATCTTTAACTTAACGTCACTATGGCCCATAACATAGCACGTTGGAACTACGACTCGACATACCGACACACGACACCAATGGTTGATCAAGGGTTCACATAAATCAGAAATCAACATGTTTCATCATAGCATAATCATGTAGGTCATGGCATAACATTCAAGCAAATTGCACAAGTTTTGGATTCTGGTCTCAGTTTCGCTAGCAGTTTCGCTAGTCAGTTTCGCTGTGTGCACGGGCAGCACTTTCGCTAGGTAATACCCGATGACACAGTTTCGCTAGGCTAGTTTCGCTCGAAACTGTTGGCACAGTTTCGCTAGCCTAGTTTCGCCCGAAACTGGTTTGAACTTTCGTTCAGGGAATTTCGCTCGGTAGTTTCGTTCGGACAGGTCTGGTTGGTTTACCCGGCGACACTACAGTTTCGCTCCATAGTGTCGCTGGATGAAGATATACATAATTTCGCTAAGCAATTTCGCCCAGAGAACAGTACAGTTTCGCTGGTCGCGAAAAACACGTAAATCAGCCTAAAAATCAATCTAACAGCTTCCATATTTCATGTAATTCATTATCTAGCATACATAGACATTTACCAACATCACAGAAGCAAGTTTAACACCTTAAACATGGATTTTTATCATCAAATCACCAAAAATGCATTTTAAACCTAAAATGACCTAATCTAGCATAAATCTTCATTATGGTTTGAGTTTACACGTAAAGTTACTGACTTTATGATAGATCTAGCATCCCTAAGCAACATATCAGAAGATCAAGTGATTACATGAAGATTCAAGCATGCTTTTTAAGAAAAACACATAGAAAAGCATAAATAAAGGTTTTTGAGACTCACGATTCGATCTAGGATCCAAATAGATGTTGTCTCGAGGCTGAGATGGTGTTTCTTTGGTGGTTTTCTCGGCTGACCAGATTCCAGGAGAGTGAGTGTGTGTGATTGAGAGAAATGGTGCAACAAATGAGACAACTAGGGTTTTATGCCATTTTATATCAGAGGCTAGTTTCGCTGGCTAGTTTCGCTGGCCAGGCGAAACTGTCTCTGATTTCATGAGATCCAATAGTTTAACCGACTACCGGGCGACACTATAGTTTCGCCCGTTAGTTTCGCTGGCAACCAAGAAAGGCAAATTTTCATTTTATTCCTAATACTAAATCATGCGTTTTCATCACGTTGCACATAATGACAATACATAAATAATCACATAACACATATGGACGGGTTCGGTGATCAACCAAAGGACGTGGACGTATTCGGCCTAGTTAAGCATTAGTTACTAAGTTAACACTTATAACGTAACTAACGGAATTGTCTAACGGAAGTTAACCTTGAAATTCTCGGATGTCACATCATCCCCTTGTAATTGGAATTTTCGTCCCGAAAATTATTCTTGCGTCGTAGCGTTCGCAGCCTCAGCTGTCGTTGCTGGGGAAAGAAAGCAAAAGTTTTAGGGTCGTCACATCCTCCTCCTGTTACAGGAATTTTGGTCCCCAAAATTAAATCATACCTTGAGTTTCTGAGGACGTTTGCTCGAACAAGTGAGGATACTTTTTCTTCATTTGATCCTCTCGTTCCCAAGTATATTCAGGTCCACGCTTTGAGTTCCATCGAACCTTGACGATTGGAATCTTGCTACGTTTGAGGGCTTTCTCCTCGCGTCCCATGATTTCTACTGGTTGCTCAATGAATCTCAGATGTTCATCAATCTCCAATTCCTCCAAAGGAATTATTTCGGTGTCTTCAGTCGGGCATTTCTTCAGATTCGAGACGTGAAACACGTTGTGAACTCCATCGAGTTCGGCAGGGAGTCGTAATCGGTAGGCCACCGGGCCTACTTCCCCGATGATTTCAAATGGACCGATATAGCGAGGATTCAACTTTCCACGCTTTCCGAAGCGTATCACACCTTTCCAGGGAGATACCTTCAATAGTACCTTGTCGCCTACCTCGAACTTCAAAGGTTTGCGGCGTTTGTCGGCATAGCTCTTTTGTCTGTCACGTGCTGCAGCTATCCGTTTTCTGATTTGAATGATTCGTTCGGTTGTATCATGAATGAGTTCTGGTCCAGTGAGTCCTTTCTCACCTGTTTCGGCCCAACACACGGGCGATCTACATTTTCTGCCATAAAGCGCTTCAAAAGGTGCTGCACCGATACTTGTATGATAACTGTTGTTGTAGGAGAACTCCACCAACGGAAGGTGAGCCTCCCAATCCTTACCGAAGTCGAGAACGCAAGCTCGGAGCATGTCTTCCAAAGTCTGAATAGTTCTTTCCGTCTGACCGTCGGTCTGCGGGTGATAGGCTGTACTCATATCCAGTCTGGTTCCCAGTGCTTCTTGCATAGATTGCCACAAGCGGGAAGTAAATCGAGGATCTCTATCGGAGATAATAGTCTTAGGCACTCCATGACGTGCCACAATTCGGTCAATGTACAGCTTGGTCAACTTATCCATATTGTCGTTTTCCTTCATCGGGATAAAATGTGCAGATTTGGTTAATCGATCAATGATAACCCAAATCGCATCTGGTCGATTCGATCGATGAGGTAATCCCGTTACAAAATCCATTGAGATATCCTCCCATTTCCATTCTGGGATCTTTGGTTGCTGTAATAGCCCAGAAGGCTTTTGGTATTCAATCTTCACTCTGGAGCATGTTAAGCACTTAGCCACATATCGCGCAATGTCGGCCTTCATATTCGGCCACCAATACAAGCTCTTCAAATCTTGGTACATTTTATCCGATCCAGGGTGCACTGAATACCTTGACTTGTGAGCCTCGTCCATCACGAGCTCACGAAGATTTCCAAGTAAAGGAACCCAAATTCTGTCATTGTAATACCTGAGTCCATCGGACTTCACCTCAGATTTACCATCCACCCCTCGCAGTGCCTCAGCTGCGAAGTTTTCTTCTTTCAAAGCTTCTTGTTGGGCATCGCGGATCCGAGCCGGCAATCCCGTGTGAATGGTAAGTTGCAGCGCTCGTACCCGTCGAGGCTTTTCATACTCCTTTCGACTTAAGGCGTCAGCCACAACATTGGCTTTTCCCGGGTGATACTTAATCGCTAAGTCATAATCATTTAGTAACTCGACCCACCGTCGTTGTCGCATATTGAGATCCTTCTGTTCAAAGATGTGCTGTAAGCTTTTGTGGTCGGTAAATATCGTGCACTTTGTCCCGTAGAGGTAATGTCTCCAAATCTTAAGTGCAAATACAACGGCTCCCAATTCCAAATCATGCGTTGTATGATTCTTCTCAGTATCCTTCAGTTGCCTGGACCCGTAGGCAATCACTTTGTCTCGTTGCATCAACACACAACCGAGTCCTTGGATGGATGCATCACAGTAGACCACGAAGTCGTCAACTCCATCGGGTAACGCGAGAATCGGAGCTGAACACAACATATCCTTAAGTGTTTGAAACGCGTGTTCCTCTTTTTCACCCCATCTGTATTGCACTCCTTTGTGCGTTAAAGCTGTTAAGGGTTGGGCTATCTGCGAGAAACCCTTGATGAATCTTCGGTAATATCCGGCAAGTCCCAAAAATTGTCAGATTTCGGTCGGCGCTCTTGGAGTAGACCAATTCTTGATGTCTTCCACTTTAGCTGGGTCGACATGAATTCCATTCTGATCAACAATGTGTCCAAGGAACTGGACTTCGCGAATCCAAAAATCGCATTTCGAAAACTTAGCATAAAGCTGTTCCTTGCGGAGTAAATCCAAGATAAGTCGTAGATGTCTCTCGTGCTCTTCTTTTGTCTTGGAATAGATTAGAATATCGTCAATGAAAACTATCACAAACTTATCGAGGTATGGCTTGCACACTCGATTCATCAGATCCATAAATACAGCAGGCGCGTTAGTTAGCCCAAACGGCATAACCAAAAACTCGTAATGACCATAGCGAGTTCTGAAAGCAGTCTTGGGGACATCTTCATCTCGAACACGAAGTTGGTGATATCCAGACCGTAGATCAATCTTTGAGAAGTAGCTCGAACCTTGTAGCTGGTCGAAGAGATCGTCGATTCGAGGAAGTGGATACCGATTCTTGATCGTAACCTTGTTAAGCTCTCGATAGTCTATACACATTCGGAACGTTCCATCTTTCTTCTTAACAAACAATACCGGTGCTCCCCATGGAGACGAACTTGGACGAATAAATCCTTTGTCGAGTAACTCTTGAAGTTGTGAAGAGAGTTCGTTGAGTTCGCTTACCGCCAAACGGTAAGGTGCGCGTGCGATTGGAGCGGCTCCAGGAGCTAAATCGATTCCAAACTCGACTTGTCGAAATGGAGGCAAACCAGGCAGATCTTCAGGAAATACATCTTGGAAGTCGCAGACTATCGGGTAGTCGTCGATTCTACGCTCGGGAAGTGTCGTGTCAGTGACGTTTGCAAGGATCGCGAAGTGACCTTTACGAAGGCACTTTTGAGCCTTGAGAAACGAAATAATACCGGTTACTGTTCCACCTTTCTCACCTTGAACTGTTAACACTTCACCATCTTTGAGTGGGATACGAACCACTTTTTCTTGACATAAGATTTCGGCTCGGTTTTCAGATAACCAGTCCATTCCTACTATGACATCAAAACTACCAATCGGGAAAGGCATAAGATCGATTCCTAACGTATGGCCAGCTAGTTCTAACTTACAGTCCTTTACTATTTGAGTCGTATCATGAAGTTTACCGTTTGCTAGCTCTACCACATACTTAGCATCTAAGGCAATTGGTTTAGCGTTAATTAACTTAGCAAATTTAGTGGATATAAAGCTTTTCTCAGCACCAGAATCAAACAATACAGTAGCAAAGAAACCATTCAATATAAATTTACCATTAATCACGTTGGCGTCGTTGCGAGCTTCCCCTTGACCCATGACGAAGGCACGACCTCTACCATTCCCACCATTTCCGTTCCCACCATTACCATTTCCGTTGCCCTGGTTTCCACCGTTGCCATTGTTACCATTCCCTTGCCTGCGCAATTGCGGGCAATCTTTCCTCATGTGGCCTTGCGCGCCACATTCATAACAGCCACGGGCTCCACCATTGTTGTTGTTCTGATTGTTCCCTTGCCCGTTGCGGTTGTTTCCGTTTCCCCTGTTGCTGTTATTGCCACCTTGGTTCTGACCGTTGTTGTTCAACTTTTGCAAGTTGGTCCAGCAGTTGTTGGCCTCATGCCCCAGTTTACCACACCTTCCACATTCCAGGCCCTTGCTACACATGCCATTGTGATGTTTCCCGCACTTGTTGCAATACGGGGCTTTGCCCTTGTAGTTTCCATTCCCACCTTGGCGATTGTTACTCCCACTGTTGCTGCCATTGTTGAAATTGGACCTTGTGTTGTCAGATCGCTTGTTCTGATATTGGGAGTTAGAGGATCTCCCAGATTGATTCCCGACAGTTTGATTGTTCACAGAAGTTGCTGGAGCTTCTTCTTCAGCCTTACGCTTGCCACTTAAGGCATGCTTAGTTCCCCTCCCCACCAATGTGGGATGTTACAATGATGAGTATTGCCCTAGAGAAGAACTCCAAAAACTTGAAGCTGAGTTCTGGAACCTATCCATGAGTGGAGCCGATGTTGCTCGCTATACTAAGAGGTTTCGTGAACTTTGTTGATACCTGATATGTGCGTCGTGTGAAGTATCGAGTAATATCAAGTCAAGAATCAAGTCAAGATAAAGATTGTCTGGCCGAACCTTGTCCGAACCTGAGGTTCGGACCTACCGAACTCAGGGTTCGGACAAAGATCGGCCAATGCCTATAAATAGCAAGTTTGTGCTTTGTTCTAGGTACGAGTGAGAGTCTGAGCTTTGTTAAGTGTGTGTTTCCAAAGTGTTTCTCTGTGTCTGTATTTCTTAGTGTTTACTGATTGTAATTGTTCTTCATTGATCAATAAAAAAATTGTTTAATTACGTTTTGATCTCCGAATAGCTAGATTGAGTAGATGATCCTATGCTCTCGCATTTTCAAGTGGTATCAGAGCTTTCTGGTTCACTCTACTGATCTGTGGTTGCTATTTTTGGATTTTTGAACGTTTTTGGTGTTTTCTCGAGCTTGTTTACGTGTTTGTGATCATTTCTATTGAGTTTTCTGTGTTAAATCTGCTCCTAAATCATTCCTTATCAGTTTTTCTGTCCTACTGCTGCGAAGTTCATCAAATTCTATCAAAATTGAACGTATTGAGAAAATTATGTCGAAGTTCGGAGCTTACTGGTCGAGTTCGGAGTAACCGCTCCGGAGTCCAAGTTCGGAGCGAGTTCGGTGAGTGTTTGGTTCAAGTTCGGTCATTGTTTGGAGTCTACCTTGTTCGGTCATAGTTCGGACGTTCTTATTTGTTCGGTCTAAGTTCGGTGGAAGTTCGGAGTGTTTCGACAAGTATTGAGAGTTCAGACGGGTTTGGAACGAGTTCGGAGTTCATTTGGAGTTCGGAGGTTCATTTGAGGTTCGGACCAAGTTCGGAGGAGGTTCGGACAAGGTATTGAGATTCGGATAGAGTTCGGACATTCAGAATCTTAAATTATTCCACGATGTCGGAATATCAATCTTTTGCTCCGATGCAAAGTGCAATGCAAACGAGCCTGAACAAAAAGCTTTCGGTTATCTTACAATGGAATTACCCACTGAGTTGCTTCATCAATTTAGTACTTGCAAAAAGTCAAAGCAATTGTGGGATGCCCTATCAGCAAGGTGTGAAGGAAATGATGATTACAAGAAGAGTCGGAAGAAAATGTTGAATACAGAATTTGATAATTTTCAATACTATGACAGTGAGAACATTACTGCTCTTGTTTCAAGATTTTCACATTTGATTAGTGAATTGAAGGTTGTTGGGATTGAGAAAACTGATGCTGATCTGAAGGAAAAGATTATGGAAGCATTACCTGAAAAGTGGGAGAACTATGACTTGCTGCTCACTCATGATAAAGATTACTCTATTTTAACATTTCACGAGCTTACTGGAAAACTTCATGCTTGGGAAATGGAAATGTTAAAGTCAAAGAAGTCAACTGCTACTTTACAAAATCTTGAGTTGTATCATGGTGAGAATTCTGCAAGTATGAATGCTAAAGCAAAGCCAAATGTGAGTTCTACCCATGTATTGCATTCATGGCTGGAGGTTCTGGAAATTCAGATAACAATTCATCACGGGGTTGTAGCTTTACAATTCCAAATTCATCAAGTCAGAATGCTTTTTCTGCCGAATCAATGGATGATTATGCCAAAATGATTGCTGCTTTAATTTCATCATCATTTGGTTCGGTTATCAAAAATGTTGCTGATGCAAAATTAACAAGGGATGATCTTGATGCTCTTGATGATGATCAATTAATTGACTGAATTGGATATTGCTTGGCAATATGCTATGCTGAGTCAAAGATCAAAGAGATTTTTCAAGAAGCATGGAAAAACTACTTCTGATTTTAATGAGAAATTAGGTTTTGACAAGTCAAAGTTAAAATGTTACAAATGTTCAAAGCTTGGACATTTTGCCAAAGAATGTCAACAAGCACTTAGTAGCAAGCCTGGTTTTTCTCAACAATCTTCTAGTAACACAAGCAAGACAACTGCTTTAACAGTTCAACATGATGTTGTTTATGATTGGGGTCAACAGTTTGGGTATGATTCGCCAACTTTGATTGTCACCCATGATCATCAAGAATATTATAGTTCTGATACGAGTTCCGATACAAGTTCAACACCGAGTTCATATGAATCTGCTGAAAACATGGAAAGTTTATTAAAAGAAAGTGCTTCATTATCGAATGAAATTGAAAAGTTATATGGAGAATTCAAGCAGGTGAAAGAAGAATTGGAGATGTCTACAAGAAATGAGAAGAATGTTGTATTGAAGAATGAGTCTTTGATGAAGGAAGTCAAGATCCTTGATGAAAAGAATGGAAAGTTTAGTGAAGAAATGGAGAAGTTAGTTCAAGAAGTCAAGAAATGGAAAGATGAGGCAGAAGATGTTGCTTCTGATTTTCAGAATTTGTTTGATAAGTCTAAAATCAAGCTTGATTTGCTCACAAAGAATGTTGAAGAATCTGCTGCGAAGATTGCCACATAAAAAGTTGACATGGAAAAGTTGTTAGATGAGAAACGTGAATTGGTTGGTGTTAATAAGGTTCAAACTGCAAATCTGGAAATTCAGAAGCGAAATGAGGATAAATTGAAGAAAGAATGTTTTGAATGAATGGAAAATCTTCGAATGCAGAAATTTGAGACACATAAAGTTGCCAAGATATTGATTGCAACTGAGAAGGAGTTAGCTGAAGCACAACAAAGTTCTAATCTTAAGATTCAAGTCATCGATGCCAATCACTTGCTGAACAATGTCTCTAATTCTCAAGTGTTCACAAGCTTTCTGGCTAAGGATGAAAATTTTGAAAAGATGTTTGACAAAACAGCTTCGCCTCCTTCTTAAATCAAAGAAGCATTCAAAGATGTGAAGGAACAAGTGGAAGAGTGTGATTATTTAAAGTTTTCATCACCGGTTCAGGAAGAAGAAAAGGTTGTGAAGAAGAAGAAAAATAAGAAGCCTAGAAAGAAGAAACGCAAGAAATCTGAGATTCCTCCTGCTCCAATTTTTGTTTCTGGATCGTCATCTGCTGACAATGAGAAATCTGCTACTTCAAGCGACAAGATTCGTTCTCAACCTGATTTTGATGAGACGATCTTCTATGAGCAAAAGCATATAAATGAAGTCAAAGCTGAATTTTCAAGGTTGGCGAAGGATAGACACCAGAATTTTAATTCTGAGGAGAAAGTTGTTGGAAAGCATGTGGGTCTGGGTTTTAAGGCTAAGAATGTGAAAACTGAGGAGTTTTTAGCATCTTCATCTCAAGATTTGAAGAAATTGAAGATGAAACAAGTGAAAAAGGAAGTCTTTAAAGCTGAAAAGGTTCAATCTAAGCGTTTCTACAAGCTCAAAGGTTCTGACCATATTTTCTCTGACAAAGAGTTTCCTCTTCATTGTGTTGACGCTAGGAAAATTTCTGAAGTTTTTGAAAAGAAAGCTGATTCAAGAACCTTGAAGAATCAAACTGCTAAATGTTCCTCTGGTGGTTCTTATTCTCGAAGCCCAACATCTAAATGGGTGCATGATCATCGCTGACAGGTATATGATTCTATCCCTGATCATGCTCGAGATATTCATGTTTGTTGTTCGTCGCATGTACCTAAACAGTGGGACAAATCAAAACGAATATGTTATATTTGCCGCCGAACAGAGCATATGGCAAAAGATTGTCCACTGCCTGCTGATTCACCTCAGCGGGTTCACGAAAAACCAGTTTTTTGTAAACCTACCAAACCAATGTTCTTTAATGAACAAGGCAGAGTTTTTGATGAATCTGAGCCTACATTCTTCCTAAAACAAAAACGTTTTGTTCCAATCTTTCAAAAGACTCAAAATGTGGGTTCATCATCACAGTCACCTGTGATAACTTCATCAAAAACAGAATTACCAAAACAACAACAATGGAAACCTAAAGTGGTTGCGAAGCAAAACCAGGACACTGGTCGACCAGAAGCGATCCACTTCGGGTCATTTATGAAATAATTAGTTTGAAAAGTTTGCAGGTACTTCTAGAAGTCCTATCGATGTTTGGAAAAATTATTGATGGAGGAGTATTCTTCTTAACTTAAATTGCTTGCAATATATTTTTCTAACCTGAAACAATTTCTGAAAGTCTAAAACTGCAAAGATATCCATGTTGATTGATCAATTTTCCTTTCGTTATGCATATTCCTTTGATTAAAATAAAAAATAGAGTCTTGTTTTTGTAAAATGAAAATCCCAAAATAGAGTTTTCATTTTAAGGGGGAGAAATGCATATAAGGGAGAGTAATTGTGAAAGTGCATGGTATGGGAGGAAGGTGAATACATGCCAAATATATAAGGAATGTGAATACATGCACAATATATAAAATTATGAGAAATTGATCATTGGGAAATGATGGTACATTGACTTACGTATCTGACTCATGGATAGAGTAGATGAAAGGGCCATAATATCAGTGCGTGATATGCTTGGTAGGCTCGGCAATCAGAAAATATTCAGATGTGATATACACTAAATACTTATGCTTGACCATGTGGATAACATCTTGATGCGTATTTCATGACACAAAAAGAAAAATAAGTGTGAAAATAAATGAGATGTCACTGTGTATACATGTGTTTATGTTGCAAAGATTTAAACTTGTTTGATTTTTTTTATTTTGTCAAACGATCAAACTTTCTTTGCGTGTCCACAAGACCGACCCGATCGTTGTTCGTTTGACGTTCTGCTTTATTTTCTTTGGTGTTTTGTATAACTCATCGGACTTTCTCTGCGTGTACGGGAGTACTGACCTGATTGTTGTTGGGTTATACAATTTCAACTTGTTTTATTTTCTTTATTTTGTTAAATCCGAGGCCTTATCTACGTATCGAAAGATCGACCTTAAGGTAGACGATTTAACGTTCTTATTTCTTTTTGCATGGAACACAGTTAACGATATCATGAAAATATTATACGTTGTGATAATTCACGAGTGTACAACAACAACAACAACAACAACAACAACAACTAACAACAACAACAACAACAACAACAACAACAACAACAACAACAACAACAACAACAACAACAACAACAACAACAACAACAACAACAACAACAACAACAACAACAACAACAACAACAACAACAACAACAACAACATACCCAGTAAAATCACACCCAAAGGGTAGGGTCTGGGGAGGGTGAGAAGAGGACGAACCTTACCTTTACCCCAAGGGGTAAAGAGGTCGCACCCAAAGGGACCCCCGGCTCGAAACAACCCACATACATAAGCAAATAAACACCCCTAAACAAAACTAAACACATAACAACGAAGGGCAACACGGAAGCATAAACCAAAAGAAGACAGGTAAAGAAAACAAAACACAAGCAAGTAGCCACACCTAAACGATATTAAACACATAGGAGAAAACGAAACACACGACCCTAGCAATCCTTAACCGTTATCCTACTTTTCCAAACACTCCTATCATAGATCATGTCCTCAGATAGGTGTAAGTTTAACAAATCCTGTCTAATTTGCTCATCCCAAGTGAGTTTAGGCCTACCTCTATTCCGCTTCCCTTCAACACTAAGCCTCTCCACGCTCCTCACTGGTGCCATCAACGGCCGCCTCCCCACATGCCCGAACCATCTTAACCTCCCTTCTCTAATCTTACTAGAGATACCCGCTACTCCTAGCCTGCTCCTAAAAATCTCATCCCTCATCCGGTCTAACCTCGTGTGGCCACACATCCATCTTAGCATCCGCATCTCTGTCGTCTCCAACTTTCACGCCCGAGTCTTTTTGATTGGCCAACACTCTGATCCGTACAACAGGGCAGGCCGAATTGCCACCCTATAGAATTTTCCTTTTAATTTCTCCGAAAACCTCCTGTCGCACAGAACACTAGAAGCTTCCCTCCATTTGCACCACCCTGCTTGGACGCGGTGGATAACATCGCAGTCTATGTCCCCTTCACTTTGTAAGAAAGAGCATAAATACTTGACCTTGGAGGTTTGCGTCACCGGAACTCCTCCGATATTTAGGTCGATGTCCTCCCTCGATTCTGTCCTGCTGAATTTACAATATAGATATTCGGTCTTAGACTTGCTGATTCGAAAGCCCTTCTGCCATAAGGCATCGTGCCACACCTGAAGCTTCACTTCCAAATCATGCATCTTTTCCGCCACCAACACAATATCATCAGCAAAAAGCAAACACCACGGGATGTCCGTCTGAATTGACTTTGACAACTCATCCAAGACAATCGTGAACAAAAAAGGACTCAATGCTGAACCTTGATGAAGCCCAGTGTCCACGGAGAAGAAGTCCAAATCCCCCACCGGCACCCGAACACAAGTTTTAGCACCACCGTACATATCCTTAGTTACCTCAATATACCGCGTCGGGGTACCTCTACTCTCAACACTATCCCAGATCACCTGCCGAGGCACACTATCGTACGCCTTTTCCAGGTCGATGAACACCATATGCAAGTCACGTTTCTTCTCCCTGTACCTCTCCATCAACCTCCTGATAATGTGTATCGCTTCAGTAGTCGACCGTCCCGGCATAAAACCAAATTGGTTCAATAAACTCTGAGTTTCACGCCTTAATCTCGTCTCGATCACCCTTTCCCATAACTTCATAGTGTGACTCAAAAGCTTTATCCCTATGTAGTTGCCACAACATTGAGCATCCCCTTTGTTCTTGTAGAGTGGTATTAAGACACTGCTCCGCCACTGGTCTGGCATCTTACAAGTTTTGAGTATGGTGTTGAACAGGACTGTCAACCACCTAACCCCATCACCTACAAGACATACCCACACCTCGATGGGGATGTTTTCTGGGCCCACAGCCTTAGCCCTGCCCATCTTTCTGAGCGCCCTTCCAACCTCCTCTACGGTGATCTTTCTGCAGTAGCAGTTGTTCCTTAGTTGTCCTCTGCTCATGGTGTCCCCGTATGTTTCCAGCCTTCCCCCATCATAAAGATTGTGGAAATACTTTTCCCATCTCTCCTTAATGTCTTTCTCCTTTACCAACACATGCCCATCCTCATCCTTGATGTACTTAACCACCCCTAAATCCCGTCTCCTCCACTCCCTGGCCTTGGCAATCCTAAACATCACGTGCTCCCCTTCTTTGGTCTCCAATCGTTTATACATCTCACGATAAGCATTGTTCTTTGCTTCTGCTACTGCCTTTTTGGCTTCTCTTTTCGCCTCCTTGTAGCGCTCTATCCATATTTCCCTCTCATCATCCCTATTACTGCTCCGAAGTCTCCTGAAACACTCATGTTTTGCTCGAACCTTGCATTGCACCTCCTCATTCCACCACCATGATTCCTTATGGCCACCGGCCTTTCACGAGTGTAATCACACAAGAAAAGGAAAAAGAAAATGTCTGAATATGTCTGATAGTGTGGGATACATTGGTCTAAACAAATCTAATTAATACCTTAACATATCCAGATGTTATGAGTATGATTTATCCCAAGTTTAAGATGGACAAAGTATACCGGCAATCAACATGTCTTATGTGCTTCAATTAGTTGAAATTGAAGTGTAGTTCAGTGCGTTATGTCCAGTATGATCTCGTATAGTGATCTTTCTCATACCAAAAATAGAGTTTGATTCTGTTTTGTATTTCATTTCATTTCAAGAAAAGTACAAAAGACTTTTGGTGTGTTTTAGCATAAGTTTGAAATATCAAAAAGATTTTAGGTTTGTTTTGATATAAACTTTTTAAAAGCCAAAAAGATTTTGTTTCTGCTTTAATTTCGATCTGATCAACACGCGGTACAAAATCAAGTTTTCAAAATTACATCTTGGAGTCTCAAAGAAACGTTTTTGCTCCAAGATTATTTAAATGGCTGCGCAGGTTGCTAAAGTGCATGATATCACAACTTCAAGTGTTCTGAAGCTGTTGATAAAGACCAGAGATACACTAAACATCGTCAAGTATTTAAGATCAAGCAACATTTTAGTTGAAGAAGAGTTTGTTCAAGGAGTCATTTTGTTGGACGAACGGATTCTATATTTGAGGGGGAGTTTGATTGAAGATACAAATTTGAAGATGTTGAATTGATACTGCACACGACGAGGGGGAGTTTGTTGATACCTGATATGTGTGTCGTGTGAAGTATCGAGTAATATCAAGTCAAGGATCAAGTCAAGGATCAAGTCAAGACAAAGATTTTCTAGCCGAACCTGGTCCGAACCTGAGGTTCGGACCTGCCGAACTCAGGGTTCGGACAGAGATCGACCAGTGCCTATAAATAGCGAGTTTGTGCTTTGTTCCAGGTACGAGTGAGAGTCTGAGCTTTGTTAAGTATGTGTTTCCAAAGTGTTTCTCTGTGTCTGTATTTCTTAGTGTTTACTGATTGTAATTGTTCTTCATCGATCAATAAAACAATCGTTTAATTAAGTTGACGATCCTATGCTCTCGCATTTTCAAACTTGCTCATCTCTGTCCGACTATGGTCACTCCACCGTACAAGAAGATTGAACGGTACATCTGGGTACTTGCATCGCATATCCAGGGGAATGTCCTTTCCTCAAACCCTTAGACTTTTTAGGATGCTGTGCGTCTGGCACACAACCTTGTTTACCAAGCTAATAGTCAAGGTTTGAACCTTGGCAAGAAACAGCCTGAGAGAAAATCCCCTGATGCTGGTACCACTCCCTCTGCAAGCAAGAAACCTGAAAACAAGCGGAAACGAGAATTTTGGAAGAATCGTGAAGAGAAGACCCCTGCTAAGGAAGCTGGACCAGTGAAGGCCTATGCTGCTACAACCACTACTCACGCTGTCCGAAAAATGGGTTATACCAGTGGTGCACCCCTGTATAACCAATGTAACCTCCACCACACCCTCGATTGTGGAAATGTCTACTGCAATATCTGCAAGACTAATGGACATGTAGCACGCGATTGTCCAAAGCGCACATGCTACGGTTGCAGAGCCGTCAGACACTACAAGAAAGATTTCCCGAAGGCAAAGAACCTAGATTCTAACCAGGCTAGAGGAAGAGCCTTCTTGATCAATGCCGGAGATGCTCGCCGTGACCCCAACACGATGACGGGTACGTTTCTACTAAATAATCATTACGCTTCTGTTTTATTCGATACTGGTGCCAATAGAAGCTTCGTGTCTACCGAATTTGGCCAATTACTTGATATTACTCCTGTTGCCTTAGACACTAAGTTACAGTAGAATTAGCAAACAAAGAATTAGTAGAAACTGGGGTAATCTATCAAGATTGCTCGCTAGAACTCTCCGATCATCCTTTCAGCATCGATATAATGCCTGTTGAATTAGGAAGTTTTGATTTAATCATTGGTATGGATTGGTTATCTAAGAACCATGCAGAGATCGTGTGTCATGAGAAGATAGTAAGAGTGCCACCTGCAAATGGCAACACTCTAAACGTGCAAGGCGAAAAGAGTGGAACCAAGCTAAACCTCATATCTTGTATGAAGGCATGGAAATTCCTTCGTAAAGGATGCCACACTATCCTAGCACACGTAACTGAGAAG
Organism: Deinandra increscens subsp. villosa; assembly: GCA_039602395.1. Lineage (NCBI taxonomy): Eukaryota > Viridiplantae > Streptophyta > Magnoliopsida > Asterales > Asteraceae > Deinandra > Deinandra increscens. Next base: position 18,308,404 of record JBCNJP010000025.1, read on the forward strand.
AAACCAAAGGAGAGACGTGTGGAAGGTGTTCCTATTGTCTGCGAATACCCGGTAGTCTTTCCCAAAGACTTGCCAGGTTTACCCCCAACGCGACAAGTAGAGTTTCACATTGACTTGACACCCGCTTCCGCCCCCGTTGCCAGGTCTCCGTACCGTCTGGCACCATCCGAGATGCAAGAATTATCTAGTCAATTACAAGAATTACTAGATAAATGCTTCATCCGTCCAAGCCACTCTCCATGGGGAGCACTCGTGTTGTTTGTTAAGAAGAAAGATGGAACTTTCCGGATGTGTGTCGACTACAGGGAATTGAACAAGTTGACCGTGAAGAACCGCTACCCACTCCCAAAGGATCGACGACCTATTTAATCAACTCCAAGGATCAAGCTTTTATTCCAAGATCGATCTGAGATCAAGATATTATTAACTCAGAGTTAGAGACGAAGATGTTTCGAAAACAGTGTTCAGAACACGCTATGGTCATTAGGAGTTCCTCGTTATGCCATTTGGTTTGACTAACGCACCCGCGGTGTTCATGGACTCAATGAACCGCGTATGCAAACCATATCTGGATAAATTTGTTATCGTGTTCATAGACGACATCTTCATCTACTCCCGTAGCAAGGAAGTGTTGGGTTATATAACAAATTATCACTTTAAACACGAGTACGCAGCGGAATTAATCCTATGAATTAATCTAACTAACCGGATAGACAACGTGTACCTTTTTAGCTCGGCAAGAGAAGATCTTCTAGGATTTGAAGTAAATCCCTCTACGT
>JBCNJP010000025.1:18309682-18333869 GCA_039602395.1 Deinandra increscens subsp. villosa
CTAATGTTATGTTTTACTCTGGCATCTAACCTCGCGCATGGGGGGTGCAAATTTGGTTAAAATGCCTTCCCATCCGCACGACCTGCGGACACGAATGCAGCTTAGAAAAACCGTTCCAGGAACCAAGCATGTTTTTAGTTCTTCTCTACCAGCCTTTTTTTTTCGTGTGTGTTCTTCTCCTTTACTTGGCAAAAAAAGCCCGCTCCTTTTTTCCTTGAGGCCCTCCAGCTGAATCAAAAAGCAAGGCGCAGCTTGCTTAATAAAAAAGAAGCCCTCCAGACCTTTTTGTCTTACCGATTAAGCAACTTGGGTCAAACCAAACACCACTCTTGTCTTACCGATTTAGACCCATCTCCATTCAGCACCAAATAAGATGAAACAAACAGGGTCTTACTAGTTTATCAGATAATTATTGTGATAAATAATCGTTTGTGGAAGCGACTAATTTCAAAAACTTTTCTAGACGAGTTTTAGGTACTCCACACCAGTGATCCAATTAAAAAATAATTCTGATCAATATACAAAACATAAACATAGGAGTTTAGATATTGACCTTGATGAGACCGAGATAAGACAACCTGAATGCGACAAACGGATCTACTAGAAATCATTTGATCACCCATTTAACAACTTTGAACGAACCGAACTGGTCAAAACTCGAGCAAACGAGTAAACGACCCATGACGCTACGACAACGATCACCAGAGACATGACGGCGGCCGACTGTGGTGGCGACGTCGGGCTGCAGTGGCGACCGGGAGGGGGTGGCGGCAGCGGCGGCAGCGGTGACGAGGTCTAGTCGGCGGAGGGCGGCTACGGCGGCTGGCCGGCAGAGAACGGCGGTGGAGACGGCGGCGGAGGTGGACGGCGTCGGCGGTGGTGGTGGCGCAGGGAGGGAGAGCCAGAGAGATTTAGGGTTAAACTTTTAGGCTTCTTTTGTTGTAATTAGGGTTAAGATCTGACTTGTATTTATAGGAATATAAGTTATAGTCTGATCCCTAAATTACTCTCTTTTTCTCAACAAAAAAAAACGTCCTAACATTAACTGTTAATACAGTTATTACCAGTTAAAGTTCATATGTTCGAAACATACCCAATATATCTGATATATATTTATATTTAAATCAATCTCCATGTTTTAGTTAACTGATTATCCAAAACGTTTTATCCAGATAATTATTATTAACGTCTTAATAATACTTACCTTATTCGTTTTTAATTTATCATCATAAATTAAATCTTTTGCATGCGTTATAATGAAATAACGTCTTAATATTATTTTCGCCAAAACCGTATTTTGACGTAATAACACCCATGATTAAATTGTTAACTACTTTAACAATTCTTATTATCGTTTATATCTTTAAACGATCACCACTTTACCTCGTCCCTTTAAATTATTTTCCCAAACAAATTAATCGTAATCATTATAACGATTTGGCTATTGTTTGTTCTGTGATCAATAATACTCAAATATATAATATTCAGATATTATAACTTTTTCGTCGTCCAGATTGTAACTCTTGGATCGTGTCTTTATGGTTACGTTGACTAATCGATGGTTGGGCATATCAAAATCCAACATGATTAACAGTGTTACTCATCATCACCTTTGCAAGTACTATGAATACCATCACCAAGAAGTTTAGCTTGAAAATTCTGCCTGCATCTTTTACGTTCATGATTTTATCACTAAACTTCTTACAAAACATCCTTCCTGGCTTGTTACCAAATTCACTCCTAAACTCACAGACTACAGGATTACTAGGATGTGCTCTTTCCACTTGCTGGACTTCTCTACCACCATTTGGTATTCCAAAATATTCTTTTATCAATTCAGATGATATCTTAATTTCATTCTCACCATCATTCAATATATATGTTGAAGGATCGTAGTTTTTAAGTAAGAAGTATCCAAATGATGTAGGAATTGAGTGAATTGATAGATTCAACAGATTTTCAAAGCCCATATCTTTCACATCCTTCTTCTGATCATTTGATAAATCGTTAATAACAGTTGTAAGGTTTCTAGGTGAACACCTTAGGTTTACTCTTTTACCATTGTACTTAGAAAATTTTCTTCTTCTTGTATATCATGCGTCTTCTTTCTTTTTTCATAATGAACACCTCATCTTATTTAGTCTGAAGTTCATAATAATATATTAAACACATTTGATAGAAACAAAGTATAAAATTTGACACAATATGAAACAATCTTACCTTATTCTTTTGTTCACTTCCATAATTTGGTTCATAGACATCCCCATTTCGTCAGAATTATCAATAAAGAATATGAAACAATATGAAAACAGTTTAACATATTTAATACTGATTTACTTAATGAACAAAAACAATGACAGAACATGAACAAGAGTAATGAAAACAATATGACACAAAACAGTGTAGTGTGTCCTTGTGTCATTATACATAAAACATGAAACTACTGATTTTAAGACTGATTTACAATATGAACAAGAGCAATTATACAATGATGCATCTATGACACAACATTAACAAGATCAATTACACAATTCTTTTTTTTTTCTTTTTTTTTAAAAAAGATATATGGTTACAACTCAACCCAAAGTACAAGGAAGGGGCGCAACAAGCTGCGCCGCCAGCCCCTTCTGAATAGCAAAGCCAAGTCGAGTGAAAACCACATTCATTCCCCTGGGAGACGCCACATTTCCATGCATGACTTTTTGGACGCGACTCAGTGTGTCCACAGCTTCCGAAGCAAGGTAGCCGAAAGTATCGAACGCAAAAGGAACAAACACGTGTTGATTTTCAAGGCACGATTTCTCGTGTTTGTGCACCTTCCCTGCTGCGGCCTTTGTTGCAGCTTGGCCCGCCTGAAAACAAGAGCCACTGAGCCCCACGAGAGGGGAAACCCCTTGTAAGATCGACACAGGCATGTTTCCCGTTCTTCCATCCAAAAACGAGAACGTCTGCCAGACGAAGAGAGGACCGCCCGTCCGATGGGTCCGACAGAAAATTAACGGGGGCTTCTTTCTTCGCAGAGATCCCAGCTCTCTTGAAAATGTCAAATAAAACATCCCGGACCAGATCGTGTCGGTATTTGAAACCGGGGAGCTCTTTGCAATGGACCGCGTGTTCCCCATAAGCATCCAAACATGTCTTGCTACACACAGGACATTTCTCATCACTTGGGTACAGGGGGATCATGAGCCGATATTTAAGTATTGCCCGGTACTCGACTGGGGACATGTGCTGCCCCAGCCCATCAATAGGGAGGGCAAGGAGGAAATCTTGGGCATGTGGTTGGCGAAGGCATTCTCAAACCGCCTTTTGTCTGGCTGTCATTCCGAAAGCAGCTTTCATCTCTTGCACGGATTTACTAAAAAGGGCATTCGCCAAAACATGTTGGGCTTTGGGTGGGGCGGTGTCCTTGTTAGTGAAACCGCTAAAGTCAAAGCCCGGAATTAAATCGCAGAGACCAGCCAGCGCACTTGTATACGCCGAGTCCATATTGCAAACTTTTTACAAAATCCCGAACATGAAACTACTGGTTTAAAGATTAAATGATACAATGATGCATCTGTTACACAACATGAACAAGAGCAAAGACACAATGATGCATCTATGACACCGATACCTTCCTGTCTACATTACCGTATCAATTATGTTTCTAGTTATTCATATTTTCCTCGGTCTCTACCCTCCTGTCTACATTACCCCGATACCCGGTGCAAGGCGCTTGCGGTTAAAACCCAATTACAAGTATCAAATTCTAGAGGCTTATCATAGAAGCTTTCCCTGTTTATTTACACTCGATCTGCTTCCTCATCGCATTCTAAATCCAACTCCCGATATTCGTCACTTATAAAAACTGAAAAGCTTCAATCTTTGGTGCCTAATTTCATGATTCTAGTCCAAATTGCGTCTGTCAATCGTCTCTGCTGCAATTCTCGAAGCGGTTAGATGCCAAACCCTATTGATGTTCTTAGCAAATGCTCCGTTATACATGGTTTAATTATTACGTATTCAAACTATATTCGTATTCATGTGACTCATATGCTGTTTGTTTCGAAATTGTTTCGCTGCAAACTTGTGTGATAAGTTACACGCAGCTGATCAGGATAGGCTTCGCGTAGGGTTTCTTTTGAAGTTATGAAATCATGTTGTTGTTATTGATATTTGTGCTACTTATAAACATTCATTAGATGCATTTTTGGTTGATTTATCAGTGTTTGTGTGAATTATCTAGTTTTTTTTCTTTTCTTTCCATAATGCATATTGTGATTGCTTGATTTATCAATTTTTTGTGTGAATAATCTAGTTTTCTGGCCACAATGCAGATTGTTTTTGGTTGATTTATCAATATTTGTGTGAATTATCTAGCTTTTTGGTCATAATGCAGATTGTTTTTAGTAGATTTATTAATATTTGTGTGAATTATCTAAGTTTTTGGCCACAATGCAGAGTGTTTTTTGTTGATTATTATTAGGCCCTGTTTGTTACCAGAATTCCTTAGAATTTGAATGAATTCCATTGAAATCATGTTTGATTGGCACTTGATGGAATTAGAATTGTTTCCTTCATATTCCTTCAAAAAGATTCTGCTAACCTAATGCCCCTGAGCTTTCAATTCCCTTGACCGATTACAATTCCTTCAAAAACATTTTGCGTATCAAACGACTACCAAATTCCAATTCCTTGTTATGAGAACATTTTGTGAGTCAAATGCCCCCTTTCTTTTTGGCTTCCTGATGATGAATCTGGAACCATTTTTGTAATCTAATATCTAACCTCGCAGAAATTTTTTATTGATAGGCAATTAGATAGCTTCAGCACATGGTTATCAAGTTGTCATCTGATGCAACAGCCATGGCGTGGAATTGGGTCATCGAATCAATTGCAGGATGTAAGCAAGTAGATTCATCTACTTTAGCTGGTAGCTATGCTTAATTTTGCTCTTCATCTGTTCTTCAAACATCTTTTATGGTATTTTTGTTCTAACAAATGATTATACTCATGTTTCTAGGTCTTGTAGAAAAAGCTCCTGCAATCTCAGTTGACATGGGAAAGAATGCAAAGGAGATGGTCTCCTTGAGAATCTTAGACAGTTTGTTTCTACAAGAAAATGAAGATGCAGTTGATTCTGATTCTGATCGAAATGCTAAAATCTCTGTTGATCCATCAGAGCACTGTGAAGATATTCTGCACAAGATTTTAGAGGAGGTAATGTATTTATTCAATGAGAAAGTAGAAATAATGAGTTTAGTAATGTCTATTAAAAATTATATTATTTTAACCTTTTGATAAATGTAACAGACATCTGAACCAATAACGGAGTTAGAAAGGCGAAAATGGAATATCCGTCCTTTCATAATACATAAAACAGCTTCTTTGCCCAAAACCCCTGCGCAAAAGGTATATAATATTTTCTTTTTTTAAGCTTGTATATTGCAAAGGGCCAAAAAAGATTTTGTTTTGGCTTCATTTACCTCTTGCTGCACTGTTTGATCAAACAGTTTAAGGAAGCACTTCTTGAGGGCAGTCACCCGACTCTTGAAACATTGAAAGAGATGAGTAAATTAGGAGGTGCAGAAGTACCTAAAAATAAAATCCCTGACTCTAAGGGTGATATGTTATTTCTAAAAACTGAAAACGAAAACAGCGAATTACAAGAAAGCCCCTTGCAGAAATCTGATCATGTAGAAGATTCAAATAGAGGAATTACAGGGGATATTGGAAGAAAAGAACATGAAATTACTATAGAACCCTCAGTAAAAGACTTAGAGGAACACACATTGACAGATCATGTGGAGCATGTCAAATCAAAGAATCTTGAACAGAGTTGTGATCATGCTAATATTGACCATGGTCAACAGCAGCGTCCTGGTGATGATGATCATGATCATCATCATGACCATGAGATGACTGACATTGCAGCCAAAAAAGAGGCTTTTTTGAGTTCTCAATGCACGCTCAGTCAAGATTTCATAGAAACAATCGACTTCACTGAGATATTTGTTTGTATGAAGTGTAACAAAGGTGGTCAGTTGTTAGTTTGTAGTTCTGATGCCTGCCCATTTAGAGTTCATGAGAGCTGTTTGGACTCTGCTTCCACATTTGACGGAAATGAGATTTTTTTCTGCCCATTTTGTTCATATTCACATGCAATATCTAAGTACTTGGAGGTTAAGAAAAGGGTGTCTTTAGCTAGAAAAGACTTGCACGCGTTTTTTAGCTCAGGAGTCAAACATACAACAAACGTTTCCTCTACAACAAGAGCTTGCTTGGATGAAAATATATTAACACAAATTGGAGCAACAGGTGAAAAAGTTAAATTAAATGGCAATGAAAATGCTAAGAGTAGAGGTAGTGACCGTGCACCAGCTCACTCATGTCATCAAACAACGCGCCAATCTCACATGGCCAAACTACCATCCAATGGAAAAGGAAGTCCCGGGACCTCTACGTGTAGTCACTCAAAAAGAACCCGCAAGCAAGAACTACAGTAGTAAGTTCTTAGCCTTGAAGAAATGCATTGTTTTGCAGGTGTGTTCCCATATAATTTAAACGAAAGTCGGGAATCCCACACAAAGACTTGTGTTTGGGGATTCTTATGGTAAACACAAAGCCTTTAGCAGGTTCACTTACTTGGGCATACGTTATATGTACATGCCAAACTGGGCGGGTCGGTGGATTGTGTAATGGGTCAAAAAGGTTGGGTTATCCTCCATACACTTTTTGCCCATAAATATTTTTTAAACAACTAGTGTGTCAAATATGATTACATGAGTACCAAATATCTTTTGTTAAATCAAAACGATTTTAGGGTTAATGCATGAAAAATAAACATTAGTGTTTGTACTATTCTTACGCTTTCGACCCCCCTTGAGTTCTTTTCTGTGCATATGTTTGTATTTTACATCTGTCGGATTGTATAGTTTTAAGTATGTCCGGATTAGTGTTGATGCACTTGACCCGCAATCATGAATAAATATACGTGGCGAGTTTGGGTTCAACAGTTGAACCAACCGTGCCACCCCTATATTCAAACATAACCAGATACATCACATTCTAGAATTTGGCATTCACAAACACTCATTTTTATGTTGCACTACATGTTTCCAGTTATGATGTATTTTCTCTATATATTTGTCTTTGCGTCCCCATATCCTGATAATTAATTTATTGAGATTGTCACTTTCTGCTGGATTTTAATGAACCTACATTTTAATTTGCAGCACATCTCCAACAATCACTTTAGCACGACGAATGAAACTCTATTGGGATAAAGCAGAGGAGGAAATGCTAAAGGTATTTGAGTTTCTGTATTTGCCAAATCCATGATTTATTTATGCTCTTTTTATACCTTTCCCAACCCACCAAATAATCACATTATGATCTTGGTTATAAAAACGCATACTTGTCACCAAATCATCTTGTAACAAAGAACGTGTAATGCAAAGACTATTGTTTTCATTAGTTTAGACGAGGAAATTTTGACATGGTTACTTACGGGTCAAATGGGCTGAACAGACCAGAATTTTTGTCAAGTGTGCTTTTAATGCATACAACCTACCCAATAGTTTATTATTGTTGTATTAATATCTTTTTTGTGATTCTATATAATACATATAAATCTGATTAAAAAATCTGTAAATTAAATAAAAGGCGTTCCAGGTCAACCCGGACAGTTTCAAGCCCTACCAAAAGTTATCCTTTTTAACTCGTGAACAGTCTCAACCCATTTTCCACCTCTACCTTTACTAAATGATTGTCAAACAGAAGTTTGTTGATTGTCGATTTTTGTTTCAACTTTCTTAGGAAGGGATGCAGAGATTTTCTTGTGCCGATGACAAAAGAATTCCATGGACAAAAATTTTGGATTTTGGGCGGAATGTATTCGACAAAAGTCGTAACACTATAGACTTGAAAGATAAATGGAGAAACATGTGTAAAGAAAACCCAGCCATCAAGAAACAAAAGTTATAAAATTTTGTCATGGTAACTGGTAAGCCTCTATGCAGTTATTTTCGTGATTCTTGAACGTCTGCATGTATGGATTATTCTCGGAGATTTGGGTACGGTTATCCCATCCTCTTGTCGCGTAATCCGCTTTGTATGGTAAGTGATGAATGGAAATGAATGGGATGGTAAGTGATGAATGGGGTTAAGATTTACACGGTTATTTTTGTTCGTTTTGATGCATATGATTTTCACATCACGGTTATTTTTGTTTATATGATTTTCACATCACGGTTATTTTTGTTTGATTCTTTCATCTGATTTTTCGTTTTGGGGCTTTTGTGTTTCAGTTGAAACATGCAAATCATGTAAGCAGTTACATAATAATTCATTTTACATTGATATGATGCAAATCATGTAAGCAATTGAAACATGCAAATCATGTAAATCATTTCGTTTTGGGGCTTTTGGGTTTCAGTTGAAACATGCAAATCATGTAAGCACTTTCATAAAAATTTGTTTTACATTCATATATCTAGCGAACTTTGGGTTCAAAGCACGCATATGATTTGTAAACTTTATTTCTAATAGAATTTATTTACATTTTGGTTATATGTTTAAAGTTCTTAAAACCTAAAACCTAGTAGGGTTTAGGGACAGTGAAACAACGATAAACTTTATATCCATCTTAGAGTAAATTGCACGGGAAGTCCCTATGATTTGTCAAATTTTGAAAAATAGTCTTTTAACTTTTGAAATTGTAAAAATAGTCCTTAGAGTTTCACCTTGGTCTCACTTGGGGTCTCTTGGTCTAACGTCTGTTAAAAAAAAACCCCCAAATCGTTTTCACTCTCCATCCTAGCTTTCTTCACGCCGTTATTACTGATCATGATCTTGCATCCATTTATGACTTGAAAAACCTTATTTTGCATCAAAATCACTTTGAAGAAAATTAGAAACACTTCTCCTTAGTAATCTTCAATCTCGAAATTATCCAATCACTTAAGATCACATCCTGATCACCGCCTTCCTTTTTCACAGACCCAGATCAGCCTGTTTCACTCATGGCGTCTTTGCTACAGGTTTCACCGCAGAGCTAATCATCATCCGCCTTAGAAAGCCGTAGCCATTATTGCCTGATCAAATGGTCTCAAAGTAAATACCATCGATGCCACGAATTCCGGCAACTGTAACGTATTTTATCCGGTGATATTCTGACCGCGTTTGAACAGAAATCTCATGGACTTGCATCGCCGCCACATGTCGTCTACCTCACCAATAATCACCCTCGTAGCACACCATCGTGCGGAGACTCCGACGACATTGAGTTTTTGAAACTCGTTTTGGTGGTTGATTACCGGTAGCCAAATGGGGAGATGGTGGTAAACCCGTTTCGATATCGCCAAACACTGGAAAACAAGTGAGATAACAGATCGTTAACCAAGTCGTTGATGATGGCGGTACAAAATGCGAAGACCTGGTCACCTCTAAAATGTTGACGGCGACCATCAGGCAGTCGGAAGGTCGATCGTGGCTTTGCCGCCGCTTGATGGAGGTTTCTGGAAATGGTCGGGAAGCCCCTGTGATCGGAAGGTCGCTTCGCTGGAGATGCCCACAGCTCGATCAGGATTTCATCAGGATTTCTATGTCTTCTATCGAGAAGATCAAATGTGTGTGGCTGGGATTTAAGAGAAAAAAAAATTAGTTTTTTTTTACTTTATTTAAAGAAGGGTGTAACGTTCAATTAACACCTACTTAACTGAGTTTTTTAACAGAAGTTAGACCCAATGACTCCAGGTGAGATGAAAGTGAAACTCTGAGCTATGTATTTTATGATCAAATTATTATTATTATTATTATTATTATTATTATTATTATTATTATTATTATTATTATTATTATTATTATTATTATTATTATTATTATTATTATTATTATTATTATTATTATTTTGTTGTGATGACTTTGGAAATTGGGTTACCACCACATGAAACGAAACTGTGTTTGAAAAAAGACAGGATGGTCCACCAGAACGCTACTCGTAAATTATTTAAGAACAAGAGCATAACAACAGCATGAGAACATTTCTCCCCATGGATGAAGTTTGAGATCTTCAACATTTCGTTGGCACATCATCTGACCATAATGTTCTGGAAAACCTCTTTTGTAGGTTGAAGTTCTAGATGGGAAAAAAAGCTCAGACCGTGCGTATCCTTGACCGCCTTGTATTATCTGCCTGCTAAATCGAGCCACTCATCTGTTCATTATGAATGACTTAATGAAAAAGCCATAACTGGGTCACTAAGATATTGTTACGTATTAAATAGTGTAGGGGTTTAAATGTAATTGTGGTATAGTGTAGGGGTGTCTTTTGTAATAATAGTTTGGTTTAGTGATCTTTGTACTTAAGCGCAGATTGAAGGTAATGAAAGGGATCGATGATTTGAGTGATTTTCTTCTTCTCTTTGGTTCTTCTTCTCATAATCGATCAATAGTTTTACACGTAACAAATATGTTCTTAATTTCTGAACATCACACGACATGAAGCTCCACCCCACGCAACAACACACACCTACTATTATATCCATCTACCTGAGATGTTAAACTCGGCTCTTCAAAGAAACTTTTCATCCATCAAGCCTTCTTGACAACAGTTCAAAGGATCTAAACAAGATTGGGGATACTAGATTATGTTGATACAATGAAAGAAATTCAAAATGGGTTCTAAATTTTAATCCCCACGGTTATGTACTCCTGCGTTGTTATTATTCGATGATTATAATTAATATAAAAAAAGATGACCTCACCAATGAATACTTGGTTGTTTCAACAAATTCCTGCATACTGTGATTATTTGTAAATAAGAGCATCACGTCCTGGCCCCACACCAATGTAGTGGATTGGCACACCCACGAGTTCTTCTATTCTCTCGACATACTCGCGAGCAGCTTTTGGCAGATCAGAGTACTTCCTTATAGAAGATATATCAGTCTGCCACCCTGGCACTGTTTCATACTCCACCTGAAACACACAAAACAAAATACCTGTGCTATCAACATTTTCATCCAGAATACACACACATATTAAATATAGACAGAGGATCATTTCATAACACTAAATTTTTACAAGAACCCACAACAAAATCTGAGTCATTTAATTGTTTTGTCCATGATTCATATTTAAATCTTGTACCGCTTATTTACACATCGGTAGGTTGTCTATATAAAAGAACTATCAACCTAATTTAGTTCATATTTTTTCGAATTTTGTATTTTTAACCTATATAAACAACCAGTTCCACTAAATTCTTCCTTGCTGAAAGATTTGTACTACACATGTGTACATAACATAGACTGACAACCATACTACTTTGTTCATATTTTTGTTAACTTTGTACCGTTTACTTGCACATATGTAGACTGTAGAGTACAGACATTAATGAACAATCAAACCAAATTGTTTTTTTATGTCAGGAGAGAGACGCAATGACCATTATAATTTTACTCTTTTCTTTTATTTTGAAACTTATGGCTCGTATTTATTCTATGTGCTCTCGCAATATATAATGTTCTGAATTGATCCACTCATCCACACGTGGGGAAGGAAAAAAGAGGGGGGGGGGGGGGGGGGGGTTGGGTTTAACAAGAGGAATTAATAAATGACTTACCTTTGACTGCTCAAGAACATGTAAATCAGCAGGAAATGAATTGATGGGGGTACCATTGGAATGTTTATAAGAAACACCCAACTGAATCTCAGAAAGATCAGAAAGAACATCAAGTTTGGTGAGATTGAGAGAAGAAAATCCATTTATCTGACAAACATATTTAAGAGCAACTATATCAAGCCAACCGCATCTACGAGGACGGCCTGTTGTGGTGCCAAATTCTTGCCCAGAAAACCGTAAAAGGTCACCGGATTTATCCAACAATTCTGTTGGAAAAGGACCTGATCCAACTCTAGTAGTATATGCCTTAACCTGCACCAAGAAACCAATTAGTATTAATTATCACCAGAGTGGATAATTTGACAGCTCAAATTTGACCCTTTTGTATAAAAATAAATGCTTTTATATAAAAGTAAATAAACGTACCAAAAATTAGCCTCTACTGATCAAAGGAAGAAGTTAAAAAGTACAAAAAGATATCCCTGATAAACTTTAAAGACTTTATACAAGGTACTTTAAACATTATTTGAATAGCATAAATCTAATACACATATTTCACATTTTTCAGAGAACGATATCATCCAATAAAAAGATCCAACTTCCAATCAGATTAACCCTGCTCCTATCTCTGCCAAACATGAATCTTTTTCCAAAAAGGGAAATACATCATGTGTAGTATAGGTGGAAAATGAATGGGTTGGGTAATATGTCAAAATGAGTTTCGCTCAAAACGGGCTGGGTTGGGTTGAAATGCAAATCCATTTTAACTTTTTGTATAAATAGGTAATACAACAATAATATGGATCTTCAAATAAAAATAGTTCAGGATGTTTTACGCATTAGAAATAAACTTTGGACAACGCTAACTTGTTTAACCCATTTCGGCACTTTCCTCTTCAAAAAAAAAAAAAAAAATCTGGTCGACCCGTTTTAGAATAAACAAAATCTGAATCAATCACCTTAAGGGGAAATGAGTAAATATAGCCACCTCTACCGTATAAATATCTTTGTATAAGCTTACAAAATAAAATAAATACAGTGCCAGTATAAATAAAAGTTGGATTAATCTAGAATGACTTACCACTCCAACGATATCCCCAAGGGCTCTGGGAGCAATCCCTAAGCCGGTGCATATTCCACCAGCTGATGGGCTAGAAGAAGTTACAAAAGGATACGTCCCAAAATCAATATCCAACATAGTTGCTTGACCACCTTCAACCAAAATTTTCTTTTTCTGTGATATAGATTCATTGATGAAATGCACTGTATCACAAATAAATGGTTCCAACCTCTCAGCAAATCTTTTGTACCTTTCAACTTCTTCCCGAAGCATTTCAGGTGTATATTTAAAATCTTTAAATCTTGAAGCTGCATCTGATAACAAAAGATCAAGTTTTTGGGGAAAGGTATCCATATGCCTTAAGTCACTCACTCTTATACCATTTCTTATGACTTTGCTAGAGTAACATGGTCCAATTCCTCTTTTAGTGGTGCCAATAAAAGATTTAGCTAATTCGGCTTCCCTAAGGCCATCTACTTCTTGATGGAAATCGAATAATAAATGAGCACGATCAGAAACTAAAATCCTTCCTTTGCAAGAAACCCCATTAGATTCAAGGCCGTCGATTTCTTTAAAAAACCCCGGAAGATGCACCACAACTCCATTTCCCACAACACATGTAGTTTCCTCATTAAGAATCCCTGAGGGAACAAGGTGAAGTGCAAATTTCTTTCCTTCAGAATTGTAGATAGTATGTCCAGCATTTGCTCCACCCTGAAATAGCGAAATGAAGAAGACGAAAGTTGAAGAAGAGGAGTAGAAGGACTAGAACGCCCTCAATTATACAGCACAAGACTAAAACAAACTTCAAATTGTTTGAAGTCCGCCCAGAATTAACATAATAATCGGTTTTAAGAGTAGAGAGACTTAAGAAGCTCTAATAGAAGAAGATGTGTTCCCCAAAAATGGGTACCTAAATAATAGGCATACGGGTACCCTAATTACCTATAAAACCATACAATGAAAAATAGTTTTTTATTCTGAAATAAATTTACACCAAATTGTCTAATCTCTTTACTAAATTATATTTTTGTACAAGGAGCCTAACCAAATGTTTGTGAACTCAACTCATAAAACAACTTTGAACTGAAAGATTCATACAAGGCATGATAAATATAGGTTCCTTTATATGTTTCAAGTTTCAACAGTCTTCTGGCCAAGTTATTTAGTTTACAAAATTAGTCAGTAAAACGGAGCTACAAACCATGACTAAAGATATTTAATTGTATTGATAAAAAATTTTGGGCATAATAATGTGGTTCCTTGGCTTACAAAAATGACTTGGTTGGCTTAATTGTTGAGCGCGAATGTGGAGTCTTGACCAAGGGAGGGCAGCTGGCCCTAGGCTTGGGTTGGCCCACATGTTTCTTATTTGGCATTATGGCAGTAAATTAAATTATGTATATTTTAGCGGCCCTAATTAATCTGTTAACCCTAGATTATGTCTTATAAATACTGATCTCTGTACTTGTAATTCCTTGAGCACCAGAATAAAAATATATCGCTAGTGGCAGACAGTGGACGTAGGTCAATCGACCAGACTACTTTAAATCCTGTGTTCCGTTTCTCCGTTTGATTTCCTGTGTTGTGTGTTCTTATTGGTTGTGCTTTGCGATCCATAGATACCTCACATTAATTTGTTTAGCCTGCCTAATTTGATTAGACTGCTTAATCACAACAATAAACAAATAGTTACAGAAGACTAATCCAGCACCTGGAATGATATTTGAGCCATTTAGACTGTGTATATGCATAGGCATGTCCATAGATCAGACTAAGTAGAATAAGCCAACGATACGATCCAAACAAGTTGACCTTATTAGCTAATGGACCCAGATCAAAGCAATTATTTCACTCTTTTCATTAGATGAGAAAACAAAATTTTTAATACACAGTCACAAAATCACCTAATATAAATGAAATTGAGCCCGTTTGACCCATGATCTTTAGGAATAGCCATCCAAGCAATCAAGGTCAAGCAAACTTGACTAACACTTAAAAGAGGTTGCTTGTTTGAAATGTATATCTTCACCATTGGTTGCACAAATCATGATATAAAAGGCCTTACATCCAACCCTACTTGCATCTTTTACTAATAAATAATTGCTAGAGAGCAATTTTTCGTTCATATGTTGGATTTGTTTGTGTCAAAACTCCTTTCTGCAACATAACAAACCCATGGCCTACCTACGGAAGGGGCGCTCCAGCCCTCAACACCGCTCGCGGTATACTCGACGCTGCTCCACCGGTTTACTATCCTGCCCCAGGTTATGAAGGCTCTAATAATCCTACCCACTTGAAGCAGGGAACGCACACCATGACTTTGCAATCGGACAACACCCGGTACCTCGACACTGGCACTACAAACCACATGACTCGCAATGTAGGTAAACTACACTCTTATGTCCATAATAGCAGGTTGAATAACATTGTCGTTGGCAACAGTGTTACTATACCCATTCATGGAACTGGTCACACCAATCTCACCACTCCTTTTCCTCCCTTTGAACTTAATAATATTCCCGTTACTCCTCATTTAATTAAAAATCTTTTGTCTGTTCAGCGCCTCACTAAAGACAACAACATATCCATTGAATTTGATGCCTTTGGTTTTCTTATCAAGGATTACCAGACGCGAAAACCCATCCTCCGATGTAACAGTACCGGAGAGCTCTATCCCCTTCTTCCCTAGTTTATCAACTCACAATCTCCTTCAAGTTGTTGCTTTTTCTCAAGACCTTTGGCATTCCGGTTTAGGCCACCCCGGATCTTCGTTACTTCGAAATCTGCATAATACTAAAAGTATTGATGTAATGAATTTTTCTAATAAATCCTTTATGCCAATCTGGTGTCCTTAGTAGACATATAAAATTGCCATTTTATGAGTCGGTTTCTACCACCCTATCTCCATTTGATATCGTTCACAGCGACCTATGGACCCCTGGTACAAAGCTCGGGTGGTCACAAATACTATGTTATTTTCCTTGATGACTAGACCAACTTCTTATGGACTTACCCCTTATCTAATAAATCATCGGTCTTCTCTATCTTTGAAAATTTTCACACCCTCATTCAAACACAATTTCAAAGACCTATTAAATATTTCCAGTGTGATAACGGCACCGAGTATAACAATAAGTCTTTCCATGATTTTTGTTCCAAAAACAAGATGCAATTTCGATTTTCCTATCCTCACACATCTTCCCAAAGGGTTAATCTAAACAGAAAATTCGTTCCATTAACAACCTCATTCGCACAATTTAAAGTCATTCTTTAATCCCTCATACTTTCTGGCATCATGCGTTACAACACGCAACCTATCTATTATATATTCTCCCCTCCAAAACTAAATCCTTTCACACTCTCGCATATCTCCTCTATCACAAACATCCCTCTTATTCCCACATTCACACCTTCAGGTGCCTATGCTACCCGCTCATACCCTCCACCACTATACATAAGCTTCAAGACCGATCTCAACCCCTGTGTCTTCCTTAGTTATCTAACCAACCATGATGGCTACAAATGATACGACATTTCTACAAAACGCATCGTCATTTCTCATCATGTTCTGTTCGATGAACATACCTTTCCATTTTCTAAATCGAGTCCTCTCCTCTCACCTACCGGTTTCTCGACACCGACCCACATCCCTCGATGTGGGCCGACCCGTCACCTGACCCCACTCCCGTTGCTGCCCAGCCTACGGCGCATCCCTAATCTCCTCCACCTAGCCCATCGGTCCAAACCTCTCATTCCCTACTCGGCTCCTCGTCTCCTTCTTCAGCCCAGTCCCCACCGACCCAAACACCTCCTTCAGGCCCACACTCACCGACCAGCCTCGCTGCCTCCATACAATCCCTCTCCGCAAGGTTGCGGAAGTGGGAAGTCGGAGTCAAGACGACCGACGTCTTTGGAGAGATTCCTCGGATTCCTCGGGGATTCCTCGGGAGGAGTCGGATCGAACTTTTTTTTATATAAAAACAAAAATATATAAAATTATATTTATAAAATTATATAATTGAACATATCTAATAATTCTTTGAAACCATATCATCTAATAGACCTACATAAATATTATTTATAGTGGTGGACCATTTATGTACATATTGTATTCTTGTATTCCTCTTTTGTAATTCTACTTTTATTTATTCTTAAACCTAAAAAGTTAGTCGACAGTACACACAGAAGATTGTATTCTTCCTCTTCAACATGTTCAACTCTCTCATCATCCCTTCTTCACACCTTTCTGATTCACTCATCACCGCTCAATCGCCACTCTACCTTTCACACACATTAACCTACTACGTCACCTCCGAACACCACCTGCTGAGTTCAGGGAAGATGCTTCAATCGGAGCCGGAGGATGCTTCTGATGCTTCAATTGGCACTTAAAAACCCAGAAAAGTAAAGCCCTAAAGGCTAAAGGTAAGCGTGATTCCAATTGTTAGATGCGATTAGGGGATTTAGGGTTAAAAATCCCTTTATGTGAGCTCGTTAACCAAGTCAACGATTTTTAGTCCGATTTTCTGAATTCGGGCCGGCTACCTTCCGACTTGCGATTCAACGCCGAGGAATCGGCCGCCTCGGCCGACTTTTACAACCCTGCCTCTCCAACCAATGCCTCTACCCCCCCCCCCCCCCCCCACCGAAACCCCCTACGACCCCTCCTCCCCCACCACCTCCGCCCCCACACGCACAATACATACCTGGAGCATGTCTAGCATATCTCAACCAAAACAACCCTTCAATCTGCACACTTCCACCTCTTCTAAACCTCTTCCCAAGAACCCCACCGAAGCCTTAGCCAACCCTACGTGGCACCATGATATGACCGATGAATTTACTGCTCTTATGGATAATAAGACGTGAGAGTTAGTTCCTCGCGATCCTATATGAACATAGTCTGGTGTATTTGGCTGTTTAAACATAAACTTAAGGCTTATGGGTCCTTTGAACGCTATAAGGCGCGTGTTGTTTGTGATGGCAGGTTCCAACAGGTTGGCGTTGATTGTCAAGAAACTTTTAGTCCAGTGGTGAAGCCGGCAACCATACGCATAGTCCTGAGTCTTACTTTAGCAAATCAGTGAGATATTAGCCAATTAGGTGTGAGGAATGCTTTCCTTCATGGATACTTGAATGAGAGTGTGTACATGCATCAGCCTGGGATTCAGGCACCCTTCCCTTCCTAATCACGTGTGTAGAATAAGAAAATCATTATACGGGCTCAAGCAAGCCCCCCGAGTGTGGTATCAACGTTTCACAGACTATGTATCTACCATTGGTTTTCGTCACAACCATTGTGATCACTCATTGTTCATCTACCGGCATGGATCAGACACAGCATATATTCTCTTATATGTGGATGACATTATTCTTACTTCGTCATCCCCCCTTCTTAAAGAGAAAATCATGGGCCATTTATCACGGAAGTTTGCTATGAAAGACTTTGGCCCTTCAGTACCTGACTTTCACTCGTCCTGACATCTCCTATGTAGTTCAGCAGGTCTACATGCATGTGCACGACCCTCGGGAAGGCATCTCAACGCTCTCAAACGTATATTGTGATACTTGAAAGGTACGATTTCTATGGGTTTACATATGCAGCATAGTTGTCAAAAGCCCTTCGGGCGCTCGCCTAGGCGCAGGGGCGCAACGAGACGCAGGCTCATCTCCTGAGGAGGGTCTAGGGACCTGGATCGTTTTTTTTACAAAGGCGCAGACGCGTAGTAAGGCGCAGGGCTTCTACGCAGGCGAAGGCGTCTGAATTTTCGGCGAGATTCCGACATATTGTAGGAGCTTGCTGGCAGAGAAAAGAGGACTAGTTCGACATAGTGTTTTCACCAGTTTTCAAGCCTTTTAAAATTTTAAATGTAGATAATTTTAAATGCAGATAAGTAAACGTTGGAAAGAGAGCCTAGACCTAGGGGTCAAAGAAGTCCGCTTATTCTGAAAAAATTACGAGCTTTCATTTTGTTTATGTATTTTGTTTTACATATTAGATATAAGTATTATGGTTTAAGTTTAAAAATTATTGACTAGTTAAACTACTCCTAAACATACCTAAAATATGCCTAAAACCCCTAAAAATGTGAACTTTATTATATGCGCTTTTTTGTCTCGGGCTCTCGCTTTTTTTGCGCCTAGGCTCCAGGTGCGCCTTACGCTCTTGATAACTATGATATGCAGGTCAATGTTGTTGATCATAGTCTTCTATCATACACCGACGCTGATTGGGCGGGATGCCCGGATACCCACAGAACCACGTCTGGTTACTACGTATTCCTTGGGGACAACCTCATCTTCTGGTCCTCAAAACGCCAGACTACTGTTTCACGTTCTAGTGCTGAAGCTGAGTACCGTGGCGTTGCTCATGTTGTTGCGGAAATATGTTTGCTAAGAAATCTGTTGTTACTGGAACTCGGTCAGCCTCCAACTAGGGCCTCCATTGTCTACTGTGACAATGTAAGTGTTATATATATGTGAGAAAATCCAATTCAGCACGTTGAGATTGATTTACACTTTGTTCGTGAGGAAGTGCAACGGGGACTCGTTCGTGTTCATCATGTACCTTCACGATATCAATACGCGGATATCTTCACTAAAGGGCTGCCTCGCATATTGTTTGAAGATTTTCGCTCCGGTCTAAGCATTCGAGATCCTCCTCCTTAGACTGAGGGGGTATATTAGACTAGTATGTGTCATTATGCAGATATCCAATAATATAAGGATATTAGTGGTAAATAAGTTGCAACATTGTAATTATATTTGATGTAAATCAATACGAAACAGGGGGAGATTGAATCGTAACAAAAACATTATCTAGATTCTAGAATGTGCAATCCATACTCTATATTTTATAAGTACATGGAAAAGGAAATTATACAGCTTACAACATAGCTACCAAAACTTCAAACAAAAACGTAATGCAAACCCAATACAAAAAACAAAATAATAAGCATGTAGTCTCGTATTACTTTACCATTCATTCAATAATCACAGCAAAATAGACATAACTTGCCTATCTCAAAGGCATATATAAAACCTAATGCTATCATAAATAGTGATAGGACTAACCAATGCATACCTGACAGCGAGCAACAATGTCAAAATGCTTCGCTAAGATATCAACAAGCTTTCCCTTGCCTTCATCGCCCCACTGACAACCTAAGACGCCGGAAACCTGAGCTAATGCTCCGATTCGACTCGGTGTGCCAATAGACTGTTGTTCCACGGCGACCGGCAGAGATGCAGAACACGAAATTGGACAGGTTTTCCGCCATTGATAGTGGTTGTGAAGATCAATGCGTCGGGGTAGGGTGTTGATGCAGGCGCGATTGAAGAAGGTTCTCCGGG
The DNA here is from genome assembly GCA_039602395.1 of Deinandra increscens subsp. villosa. NCBI lineage: Eukaryota > Viridiplantae > Streptophyta > Magnoliopsida > Asterales > Asteraceae > Deinandra > Deinandra increscens. The sequence continues at coordinate 18,329,707 of JBCNJP010000025.1, forward strand.
GAGCAGTGATAGGGTTTGTGTCTAGCCGGAGGGAGGTGATGCTCATAACTGCTGTAACTGTAGAGAGAGTGCGACAGCGAGCGAGGGTTTGAGGGAAAAGGAAGTGCACGGCAGGGAGAATTTTATATAGCAGATTCTAACGCCCCTGTATAAAAATAAAACAGAATTATGTCCTTCTGTGGTTGTGATTGTATCCGCCCGTATATTTGAAACTAGATTATTTTTGTTGATCGTTGATAGTCGACCTAACACCCTATACGCCCTCGTATTAACCTATATGCCCCCGTATTGAGAACCTACCTACCACCCAAGCCTTCCTATATATTGGGCGATTCGTATTGATTTTTTATACAATAAGTTCATCTACCTTCTAGTTTGTTTAAAAATTCACCTCCTCAAAACCTTAATTTTCCTCAAAGACCTAATAGCTTTCAACAACCGTTGTTTGTATTCGATTACTTCTGTTAATGAGTACGAGGACTAGTTAATCGTAGATGATGTATACTCTCCACATCCAAATTATTTCACCTTAAAGATTTTCCATGCAGGTGAGTTCACAGTTACACCTGGGAGCGAGATACGTGGGCGGTGTGTGTACTTGCGTCGACTACCTAAACGAAAATACGTTTAGGTTTTTGTGATTAGATTTGGTATAAAGATGATTGTGTATTAATCTAATAATTTCATACAAAAGAGGTGAAACCCCTATTTATACTAAACAAGGTGTAAATATCTAACTATAATAAATGTCTAACTACTAACTACAAGAAATATCTAGATACAAGAAAGATCTAACTACAAGAAATATCTACATATAACATTATTTAACACTCCTCCTCAAGTTAGAACATAGATGTTAATCATGCCTAACTTGTATAAACGGGAATTTATGTCTGCAACTTGGACTCGAACATGAAGAGTGAACTGGAACAGGTTTCTTGTAAAAAAGAAACCAGAACAGGACCTGGAACAGGATCAGGAAACTGGAGCGGGAAATCGGGACACGAGCAGGAACCTTAAACAGGAAGCCAAGGTCAGGAGCAAACCAAGGTCAGGAGCAAGAGCAGAAAAACCTAGACAGGAACAAGAGCAAGAAACTGGAACAGTAATAGATAAGCCCTGATCAAAACAGTGAACAACAGCTTCTAGGACAAGAACAGACAAGCCCTGATCGGAATCTTGAATAACGGTTTCTGGGACAGGAACGTGTAAGCCCTGAACGGAATCTTGAACAACGGCTTTTGGAACAGAAGACAGGTTTTTCCAAGGAACAGATACATGTGGAGCTGTAACAGGTTTGTTCAAAGCAGTAACAGTGATTCGCAGCGAATAGTGATTTCGGCGTGAACAATGTTTTCCGTTGTGAACAATGTTTTCGGGCAGTGAATAGTGTCACGGGTGAACGGGCAGGAGCCAGAAATCTGGACTAGGATCAGTTAATCTAGAACGTGATTGAACAAGAGCAGGAACAAAAGCAGAGTGTGCACCATGAGCTAAACCTTTTAGCTCTGATACCAAGTGATCAGATTTGGTATAAAGATGATTGTGTATTAATCTGATAATTTAATATAAAAAAGGTGAAACCCCTATTTATACTAACAAGATGTAAAATATCTAACTATAATAAATGTCTGACTACTAACTACAATAAATATCTAGATACAAGAAAGATCTAGATAGTATCTACTATGTCTACATATAACATTATTTAACACTCCTCCTCAAGTTGGAGCATAGATGTTAATCACGCCCAACTTGTATAAACGGGAATCTATGTCTGCAACTTGGACTCGAACATGAAGAGTAAACTGGAACATGTTTCTTGTAAAAAAGAAACAAGAACAAGACCTGGAACAGGATTAGGAAACTGGAGCGGGAAATCGGGACACGAGCAGGAACCTTAAACAGGAAGCCAAGGTCAGGAGCAAACCAAGGTCAGGAGTAGGAGCAGAAAAACCTGGACAGGAATAAGAGCAGGAAACTGGAACAGTAATAGATAAGCCCTGATCAGAACAGTGAACAATAGCTTCTAGGACAAGAACAGGCAAGCCCTGATCGGAATCTTGAACAACGGTTTCTGGGACAGGAACGTGTAAGCCCTGAACAAAATCTTGAATAACGGCTTTTGGAACAGAAGACAGGTTTTCCCAAGGAACAAATACATGTGGGGCTGTAACAGCTCTGTTCAAAGCAGTAACAGTGATTCGCAGCAAATAGTGATTTCGGCGTGAACAATGTTTTCCGCTGTGAATAATGTTTTCCGGTAGTGAATAGTGTCACGGGTGAACGGGACAGGAGTCAGAAATCTGGACTAGGATCAGTTAATCTGGAACAGGCTTGAACAAGAACAGGAACAGGAGCAGAGTGTGTACCATGAGCTGAACCTTTTAGCTCTGATACCAAGTGATCAGATTTGGTATAAAGATGATTGTGTATTAATCTGATAATTTAATATAAAAGAGGTGAAACCCCTATTTATACTAAACAAGATGTAAAGTATCTAACTATAATAAATGTCTAACTACTAACTACAAGAAATATCTAGATACAAGAAAGATCTAGATATTATCTAGTGTGTCTACATATAACATTATTTAACACTCCTCCTCAAGTTGGAGCATAGATGTTAATCACGCCCAACTTGTATAAACGGGAATCTATGTCTGCAACTTGGACTCGAACATGAAGAGTAAACTGGAGCATGTTTCTTGTAAAAAAAAACAAGAACAGGACCTGGAACAGGATCAGGAAACTAGAGCAGAAAATCGAGACACAAGCAGGAACCTTAAACAGGAAGCCAAGGTCAGGAGCAGGAGCATAAAAACCGGGACAGGAACAAGAGCAGGAAACTGGAACAGTAACAGATAAGCCCTGATCAGAACAGTGAACAACAGCTTCTAGGACAAGAACAGGCAAGCCCTGATCGGAATCTTGAACCACGGTTTTCGGGACAGGAACGTGTAAGCCCTGAATGGAATCTTGAACAACGGCTTTTGTAACAGAAGACAGGTTTTTCAAAGGAACGGATACATGTGGGGCTGCAACAGGTCTGTTTAAAACAGTAACAATGATTCGCAGCAAATAGTGATTTCGGCGTGAACAGTGATTCCAGTGTGAACAGTGTTTTCGGCAGTGAACAGTGTTTTCGTTGTGAATAATGTTTTCCGGGAGTGAATAGTGTCACGGGTGAATGGGACATGAGCCATAAATCTAGACTAGGATCAGTTAATCTGGAACAGACTTGAACAAGAGCAGGAACAGAAGCAGAGTGTGTACCAGGAGCTAGACCTTTAGCTCTGATACCATGTGATCAAATTTGGTATAAAGATGATTGTGTATTAATCTGATAATTTCATACAAAAGAGGTGAAACCCCTATTCATACTAAAGAAGGTGTAAAATATCTAAGTATAATAAATGTCTAACTACTAACTACAAGAAATATCTAGATACAAGAAAGATCTAGATATTATCTAATGTGTCTACATATAACATTATTTAACACTCCTCCTCAAGTTGGAGCATAGATGTTAATCACGCCCAACTTGTATAAACGGGAATCTATGTCTGCAACTTGGACTCGAACATGAAGAGTAAACTGGAACATGTTTCTTGTAAAAAAGAAACAAGAACAAGACCTGGAACAGGATTAGGAAACTGGAGCGGGAAATCGGGACACGAGCAGGAACCTTAAACAGGAAGCCAAGGTCAGGAGCAAACCAAGGTCAGGAGTAGGAGCAGAAAAACCTGGACAGGAATAAGAGCAGGAAACTGGAACAGTAATAGATAAGCCCTGATCAGAACAGTGAACAATAGCTTCTAGGACAAGAACAGGCAAGCCCTGATCGGAATCTTGAACAACGGTTTCTGGGACAGGAACGTGTAAGCCCTGAACAAAATCTTGAATAACGGCTTTTGGAACAGAAGACAGGTTTTCCCAAGGAACAAATACATGTGGGGTTGTAACAGCTCTGTTCAAAGCAGTAACAGTGATTCGCAGCAAATAGTGATTTCGGCGTGAACAATGTTTTCCGCTGTGAATAATGTTTTCCGGTAGTGAATAGTGTCACGGGTGAACGGGACAGGAGTCAGAAATCTGGACTAGGATCAGTTAATCTGGAACAGGCTTGAACAAGAACAGGAACAGGAGCAGAGTGTGTACCA
>JBCNJP010000025.1:18334369-18372884 GCA_039602395.1 Deinandra increscens subsp. villosa
CAGTGAATAGTGTCACGGGTGAACGGGCAGGAGCCAGAAATCTGGACTAGGATCAGTTAATCTAGAACGTGATTGAACAAGAGCAGGAACAAAAGCAGAGTGTGCACCATGAGCTAAACCTTTTAGCTCTGATACCAAGTGATCAGATTTGGTATAAAGATGATTGTGTATTAATCTGATAATTTAATATAAAAAAGGTGAAACCCCTATTTATACTAACAAGATGTAAAATATCTAACTATAATAAATGTCTGACTACTAACTACAATAAATATCTAGATACAAGAAAGATCTAGATAGTATCTACTATGTCTACATATAACATTATTTAACACTCCTCCTCAAGTTGGAGCATAGATGTTAATCACGCCCAACTTGTATAAACGGGAATCTATGTCTGCAACTTGGACTCGAACATGAAGAGTAAACTGGAACATGTTTCTTGTAAAAAAGAAACAAGAACAAGACCTGGAACAGGATTAGGAAACTGGAGCGGGAAATCGGGACACGAGCAGGAACCTTAAACAGGAAGCCAAGGTCAGGAGCAAACCAAGGTCAGGAGTAGGAGCAGAAAAACCTGGACAGGAATAAGAGCAGGAAACTGGAACAGTAATAGATAAGCCCTGATCAGAACAGTGAACAATAGCTTCTAGGACAAGAACAGGCAAGCCCTGATCGGAATCTTGAACAACGGTTTCTGGGACAGGAACGTGTAAGCCCTGAACAAAATCTTGAATAACGGCTTTTGGAACAGAAGACAGGTTTTCCCAAGGAACAAATACATGTGGGGTTGTAACAGCTCTGTTCAAAGCAGTAACAGTGATTCGCAGCAAATAGTGATTTCGGCGTGAACAATGTTTTCCGCTGTGAATAATGTTTTCCGGTAGTGAATAGTGTCACGGGTGAACGGGACAGGAGTCAGAAATCTGGACTAGGATCAGTTAATCTGGAACAGGCTTGAACAAGAACAGGAACAGGAGCAGAGTGTGTACCATGAGCTGAACCTTTTAGCTCTGATACCAAGTGATCAGATTTGGTATAAAGATGATTGTGTATTAATCAAAAGACTTGTATTAACCACTGAGAGAACCACAGAGTACACAGAGAATATATGACACGGAAGCTCAGACTATTTTTTTTGAATACAACACAAGACGCAACTATTTATAAAGCTGAACTACGACTGGCCGATCCTCAAGTTCGGCCACAAGTTCGGACCTGTCCGAACTCCAGGTTCGCTGGGAGTTCGGACCTCAGCAATCTTGTACGCTTTGTCTTGTATTCGATACTTCACATGACGATCAGGAACCGTGTATCAACAAACTCCCCCTCGGCATGTGCAGTATCAACTCCTCTTATTAAAACTTGTATCTTGTATCTTCAATCAAACTCCTCCTCAATCTAGACGATAAGTTCAATCTTGAATACTAGATATTGCATCGTGTGTAATCTCCTTATCAACAATCTTCAGAACACTTGAAGTTGTAATGGTCTCTTCCACTTAGAATCCTGGCAACATAAATAATCTTGGCGCAAAATGTCTCTTCGAGACTCCAAGATAGATTGATTTTGAAAAATGATATTGTATTTCGTGTTGATCAATAAAAAACAAATAAGAAACAAAATCTTTTTGGCTTTTAGAAACTTTATATCAAAACACACCTAAAATCTTTTTGGTATTTCTGATAAGAAAAAGTAAAACAGTACTGAATTAGACACTATTTTTGACTTTTGTGAGAAAGATCACAACTTGGGATCATATTGGTCATAACATGCTGAACTACACTTCAATTTCGATTATTGTAGCACATAAGCCACGCCGATTGCAGATATAACTTGTCCAATTTTAAACTCTGGCACAATCATACTCATAACATCTGGATATGTTAAAGTATTTATTAGATTTGCATTGACCAGTGTACCCCACACTATCAGACATACTCAGATATGCTTTGCTTATCACATTTTGTGATTTCATTTGTGAATTAAATCACATAATGATTGTAACCATGATCTAGTCAACTGTGTTCCATGCAAAAAGAAGTAAGAACGTTAAATCGTCTACCTTAAGGTCGATCTTTCGAAACGCAGATAAGGCCTCGGATTTAACAAAATAAGAAAATAAAACAAGTTGAAGTTGTATAACTCAACAACAATCAGGTCGGTACTCCCGTACACGCAGAGAAAGTCCGATGAGTTATACGAAACACCAAAGAAAATAAAGCAGAACGTCAAACAAACAACAATCAGGTCGGTCTTTCGACACGCAGAGAAAGTCCGATCGTTTGACAAAATAAAGAAAATCAAACAAGTTTAAATCTTTGCAAAATGAACACATGTATACACAGTGACCTCTCATTTTATTTTTCACATATCTCTTTCTTGATATATCATGAGATATGCATCAAGATGTTGTCCACTAGGTCAAGCATCAGATTAAGTATGTATCACATTTGTATACTTTTCTGATTTGCTGAGCCTATCTTGCACATCGATCAAATGGTCTTATGGCTTTTTCATCTATTTTATCCATGAGTCAGACACTGTCAGCCAATGTACCATCATTTCCCAAACATGTCGGATACAATTTCTCATTTTTCAATGTTTTTGGATTTTTGCATTTTTCATTGCTTTTGTCTTTTCCAAATTTCTCCCCCTAAAAATGACAACTCTATTTATAGATTTTCATTTTTTACGATTTGAAAAAACAACACACTATTTTTGTATTTTTGCAAAAACAAACTCCCCCCTCAGAATGAGACGGAGTGAAGAACAAGAAAATTGATCAACTAACACGAATACTCACAGTTTAGCCTTTTGAAAACAAAATTGATTTTGAAATTCAATTTAATTAGAACAGATATTTCACAATCAGCAATTTTCCAATCACCGAAAGGTCTTCCTGAAACACCTGCTGGACACCAAATAAAACATTAGTCGCATTGGGATCGACCCGATTCAACAGCGTCGGGTCGCCCGGTGTCTTCCACAAAGTCATTGTTGGCCTTGGAAACAACTTTTGGTTTCCATATTTGTAAAATTTTCAATTTTTGATCAGAACCTGAATCAGATTCAACCGACGTACTTGGTTTAGACCAAGACGATTAACGAGTTGATTTAATCTTTGGAGACCAGGGTTCATCAAAAATTTGACCTTTGTTATCCACATATTTGGCAGTTTTGTGGATATATGCAGTCGTCGGACAATCAGCAGCTAGATGTCCTGGTTGACGACATACATAACAAAGTCTCTCTCTAAAATTATTTGAAAATGGTTTTGATTTTTGAAAGTCAGAAGAATGTTCAGAATCAAAGTTATCAAAGAAACCATCAGAAGAATCATACCTAGGAGATGGACTCCTTGAAGATGATGACCTTCCAGAATAATAAGAAAATTCTTTTGGAGATGGTGATTTCTTTGCACCTTTGACTTTAACAGGCTTGTCTGCTTTCATAGGTTTCTTGGTTTGAACCGGCTCATCCTTCACAACAAACCCCAAACCTTTGTGTTTGGAACCTGAAACTTTTGAAGAACTAGAAGAAGAACTTGAAACTTCTCTGGACTTAGCTTCACTAGTGAACTTAGCCTTGATATCCTTCAACTTGTTCTTTTCAATCAAAACTTTGTCTTCTTCGGTTGCAGATGAAGAACTTAAAGAACCCTTATCAAAAACCTTTTCGTTTTCCAACAAAACGGACTTTGACACAAATTTTGTAGCTTCACCCAAAGACTTCTCCTTCTTCTTAGACTTGGACTTGTTCTTCTTGGATGGAGTAGCAAACTTGGAATAATCATGCAATTCATCTTTTGGATCAATCGGAGCAGAAGTAACTTCAACCAAATCCACTGGTTGAGGAACCAAATGAACATCATCCTTCTTAGAACTTTCTGAACTCTGATCCTGCTTGTATAAGAAATTAAGCATTGTTGGTGACAAATTGCAGTTCTTCACTTGCCTTTTCAGTTCCAAAATTTCCAATTTCAAATCATTAATCTGCTGTTGAGCATCAAACACTTCTTTCTGTGACTTGATGAACTTTGCATTAAGATCATCATACTCATAAGTTTGTAACTTTCTGATCTCACATTCAGCAAATAACTCTTCAAGAACACTTTCTCTCTTTTTCTTGTAAATCTCAACATCTTTAGTCAATACCTCATTCTTATCACGATAGAGAGTACTCTCATCTTGAAGCATAGAAATTTTGTTTTGAAGTTTTTCAATAGTAACGGTAGTTGTAGCAATAAGAGCAGTAGCTTCTACATACTTTTGCTGTACTGGATAACTTTTCTCAAACAAATTCTCAAAATCTTGAGCTGTATCTAACGCTTCAGCTTTTGCTTTCTCACACTCTTCAGCCAATTTTGCCTTCTCTTTCAAAACGTCGTCATGAACATGAACCAACTCATAGTATTTCTTTTGAAAATCTTCCAACTCTTTCTTGAGCACTACAATTTCTTCAGTTGAAATTTGATGACTTTGTTCAAAACTTGCAATCTCCTGAAGCAATTTCTTACATTGAAGACATTCAAACGCATCATTCTTTGAATTATTAGAAACTATAGGTTGATCTTCTTGAACCAAATATATACTAGAAGAAGTATCAGACTCTGTTAAAAAAATTTCATCATCAGCATGTTGAACAGTTAAAGCAATCGAGATTGGAGTATGATTCTTCTTAGCTTCAGTATCTGCATTCCATGCAAATTCACTTGAATGTGGAAAAGTATTGGTCCAATCATGAACAAGATTAGCAGATTTCTTCTCAACCTTCTCAGCTTCATTTGAGGGATGAAAAACTAAATGTGCATGCTGACCAGTCTTCAATTTACTTTCTGTAGAACTCGGACATTCTCGAGCAAAATGACCATAATTTGAACACTTGTAACATTTCACCTTCGATTTATCCAAACCAATCTTACCATCCTGATTCAATCTTTTCTTCCCAGTTCTGTTAAAAAATTTCTTCGTTCGTCGAACCAACATTGCATACTGCCAATTTAGATCCATTTCTTCCAAATGATCATAATCAATCTGATCGTAATCTTCATTTGCTAACTCAGCATTACTCACAGCACCAGTGATAACACCAAAATATGAAGATACCAATGCAGACATCAATGCATTATAATCATCAACAGTTTGAACAGACAATGCACTTTGAGCCGAAGAACTTGGAAATGACACAGTACAACCAACAGAAGAATAACTTGGAATTTCAGATTTACCTGCTAGAAATGCTGTAGGAGGAGCAGAACTAAAACTAGTAGACTTCCCAGCATTCATTGTAGAGTCATTTTCACCATGATATACTGCAGGATTCTGAATTTGTGTAGGAAGTGATTTATTCACCATTAATTCCATATCCCGAGCCTGGATTCTTTGAACCAAATCATTGAAAGACAATCCAGAAAAATCTTTATCATGAGTAATCATCATCACATAATTCTCCCATTTTTCAGGCAATGCTTCCAAAATCTTTTCTTTCATATCAGCCTCTTCTTTAGTAAGATTCACCAAACGCATTTCACTCATTAGATGAGCAAATCTTGCAATCAGATTGGGAATCGTTTCATTCTGATAATGCTTAAAGCTGTCAAACTCTTTCTTCAAAACCTTTTGTCGACTTTTCTTGTATTGGTCATTGCCTTCACATCGTTTCTCCAAAGCATCCCATAGACTTTTTGATGTGTAGTTACCAGCAAATTGATGAAGTAACTCTTTAGGCAATGCCATCGTTAAAGTACCATATGCCTTTTTCTCTGCTTGGTAAGCTTTCTTTTGCTCAGACAACATTTTCCTTTGAAGAATAGGTTCACCAGTTTCATCTTTAGGATAAACATATTGCTCAGTGAATGCTAACCACATATCAATGTCATTTGTATCGACATATGCTTCAAACTGTTTAACCCAACTTTGATAATCTTCCAATTTTAGCAATTTGGGAACTTTCTGACTTGTTCCGATTTCATTATCATAGTACATCATCGTTTGCATCGTAGCTTGAACTGAATTTTGAATAGCTGCGAATGCTTGAAAATTGGACATTTTCGAAAAACTGAACACTGTTCACTCCGAACTTCGTCCGAACCTACTACACCCTCTGAGGCTTCTCCGAACTTTGTCCGAACCTAAGTTTCGCCGAACTCTCTCCGAACCTGACCTTCGGACAAAACAAATAGATTTAACACCGAACTATCACCGAGCACTGGCCGAACTCTGTCCGAACGTGGACCGATCTCTCACCGAACTCAAAGACACACCGAATGCTCACCGGACTCTGTCCAAACCTTGAGTTCGGAGCGGTTAGACCGAACGAGTCCGAACCTCAAACGAGACAGATTTCACTTGACGCCATTTTCTCGATTTTCAGTGTTTTTCGATGGAATTTTCGACAGGAATTCAAGTAAACTCGATAGAAATGAATTAGGAATGAATTTTTGATGAGAAGCACACTCGAGATGATCAAACGAACTCAAAAACGATACTCATTTTCTCAAAAACATGAATTTGAACTCAAAACTCCGAAAAACAGTGATTTCCGACTAGTAGAGCAAACCAAATGCTCTGATACCAGTTGAAAGTGCGTGAGTGTATGAATCTTCTACTTAGTCGATATGAAATCAATGTAAACAAGTAAAACGCAGAGAGTAAATACAAAAGACTTGTATTAACCACTGAGAGAACCACAGAGTACACAGAGAATATATGACACGGAAGCTCAGACTATTTTTTTTGAATACAACACAAGAGGCAACTATTTATAAAGCTGAACTACGACTGGCCGATCCTCAAGTTCGGCCACAAGTTCGGACCTGTCCGAACTCCAGGTTCGCTGGGAGTTCGGACCTCAGCAATCTTGTACGCTTTGTCTTGTATTCGATACTTCACATAACGATCAGGAACAGTGTATCAACAGGTTTCCGTGTCATCCGTTTTTGTTCGATTTACATTACATATAAGGCTTGTAAAGAATATATGTGGTTTGTCGGGAGCCTTTTGATGAATCACCATCCATAAATTTTCTATGTATAACTCGGCTTAGTTTCTAAAATCAAAATGAAAAACATCCATACAAACTAATCCCACAAGAATGTCAAGATACAATCCCAATCAAGATACAATCCCAAGATAAATTCAGTGATGGGATTCTTACATGGTTATAAATGTGTGACCTTTGGACCATTCTCTGATTAAAATGACATCACCCTAGTGTAGAACCTGGCTTGTTTCTAAATCAAAATGTAAAACACCCATACAAACCAATCCCACAAGAATGTCAAGATATAATCCCAAGATAAATTCAGAGATTACATGGTTTAAAAATGTGTGACCCTTAGACCCTTCTCTAATTAAAATGACATCACCCTCCATAATTTTTCTATGTGCAACTTGGCTTGGTTTCTAAAATCAAAATGAAAAACACCCGTACTGTGACACCTCGTTCAAAACCAGGTCAGATCCCCTTTGCTTTGACTTTTAATTAAATATTTATGTGCTTGATTTATGTGATTAAACTGTTAAACTGATAACCAACTTCTGATAACTGATGACGCAAATAAATCCCGCGTTTGTACTTGAAACATATACCTGTAAAATATGAAAGTTTTCATATTATAAATACGGAACTTCAATAATAAAAATGTAAATATAAAAATTAGACTTTTTATATTTTATCAAAAACTGAAATAATTTGTATCACCATAAACATTTTTATGAGATAAAAACCGTTCCATTGTCAAGACTTAACCAAACGAAAACCGACAAACCCGTTCGGGCCCAGTTAAGCCCAACAGGCCCAAAACGACCCGAACGAGCCCGAAACTCCATCCAATGACCCAACCCGATTTACCAAGTGATCGATCCAACCCGCGGCCCAATCGGCCTGGGCCAAAACCGGCGACCTTTTCCCCTTCGGCCCACTCAAGAACCAGCCCAAGCCCGGCTATTTTCCCCTCTCGGCCCAACTAGAAGAAACCGGCCTGTTCCCCTCTTCATTTCATTTAGGCTTCGGCCCAATCCCCAAACATATAAAATAAATAATTTTTGTCACACCCTCAAAATCCACCTGCGGGGTTTATATCGCGAGGCGTGTGACAAACCAGGATCCGAGTCATTAGTCATACCAAACCATGCAAACACACCAAAAATAGTTTAGGAAATACGGAAGCGTAAAGGTAAGTGAATGTGTTGCGCAAAACACGCGCCCTCAAACCAAACACGAAAGTAAACTCAAACGTAAAAAGTTGAAATGCAAATTCAAAATGTTTAAACTTTCATGCAATGTGCGTCCTAGCGTGCTCGTACCTCAAAGACCTGCGAAAGACATGCTATGTGGGTCAGCGCAAGGCTGGTGAGTTCATAAATGTCAACGCAAGAAAAATAAATGTTTGTAAAGATGTTTGTAAAAATGTTTGTACCATGATAACCATAATAGTAATTGTAGCTAGCAAGACCAATAATGCTATCACTATGTGGTTCGCAACCGAAGCGTGACTGTTTGTGTTTGTAATGCCTTCCACCATCGCCTAACACGGACGATGATGATACTGTCTATGCTAATTTTACACCTGTTCGACATCCAGTCGAGTTAGAGCTACTAACACGGGCGGGGTTTGTCAAACCCAGTAGTACTACCAAAGATTACATCGCTTTCTCATAAACTAACGGTTCGAAATGTAAGGACTTGTAACTTGTGTTATATGTTCGCACATACGTGATCAGCTATACAATTATATTACCAAAAACTGTTTGTAGCATGTTCCTTCTCTAAATGGAATATTCAGAGAAAATGTTCGAGAACTCACCTTTAGGAGCTCGACAAGAAAGTTTAAATAAAACTGTTGATGAATTCCTACGAATCACCTATATGTTTGTGAACGTGTAAGACTACAGTGAATGGACAACGAGACTGACTCAATCGACCCTGACGACACGTTGGTGACTCGTTAATAATTGGGTTTGTTTGTTTGGTTAATCTTTTCCAATTATTACAGGTAAGCACATGTTAAACGTTTCTAGCATGCATCCTAGTTGTTTCAAAGCGGTAACAAAGAAGCACATACAATTTCCACGTTTAAGCATACTTAGTAACAAGGTTTCCTACAATAATCATGCAAGCCAATTGCACACGTTATCAAATTTTACATCACACCAATCATATATTTCATGCAATGATCTCCCTATTTACACGTGTTTGATACGCTCATAATCTTTAATGATTTAACTACGTTAACACGATTTCTAAGATCATGGAATTACATCCTCATTTAGCATGTAAGATACGTCGTGGTGCCAATAGATTGTTTAGTAAAATAAATACGTAAGTTAAATATACAAAAACGTAGTTTTTATGTTTTGGGTGTCATGTTTTGCATCCAAGGTAACACTTTTCATAGAAACATCATGTACTACATGTAATATATCACTACAAGGGAGGAGTATGGGATATTATATTAATGAATTAGAGAATAAAAATAAATAAAGTTGCTAGGATCTGGGTTCGAACCCGCGACCCCCCAGTCCCACGAAAGTAGTACAACCACCATGGTAGTTTCCATATTCTTGTTTTTATGTGTGTCATGTTTTGCATCCAAGGTAACACTTTTCATGGAAACATCATGTACTACATGTAATATATTACTACAAGGGAGGAGTATGGGATATCATGTACTACATGTAATATATTACTACAAGGGAGGAGTATGGGATATTAATGAATTAGAGAATGAAAAGAAATAAAGTTTCTGGGAGCTGGGTTTGAACCCGCGACCCCCTAGTCCCACGAAAGTAGTACAACCACCATGGCAGTTTCCATATTCTTGTTTTAACCCAGTTCTGAATCTATTTAACCTTTTGCATTCAGGTATCATATCCTTACTAATGAAACAGAAATAAAAAATAAAAGAATACAAGTTGCAGTGTGCGAGGATCGAACCTGGGATAGCCCAGTCACCAAACAAGGCCTTAACCACTAGGCCAGTTTCTGTTTTTGTATGTCAAACCAGTTCGTAATATATTTAACCTAGTTCTGCTCCTATTACATTAACTATAGCATTTAAAAATAAAGAAACAGGGATAGGTGCTGGTTATCGGATTAGAACCCGTGACTCTTCAGTCTTATGCCAGCGCCCTGACCACTAGTACAATTCAGGTTTTGGTGAACATTTTCAGGTTGCAATATATATATTTACTAACAGGCAGGTACTTTCTTCTTCAACATAAATTCTACACATCGGACTTAAGCTGTGTTGATACATGGTTCCTGATCGTCATGTGAAGTATCGAGAACAAGACGGAACGTGCAAGTTTAGGTCTGGCCGAACCTTGGCCAAACTCCAGGTTCGGAGCCGCCGAAGCTTGGCCGAACCTGAGGTTCGGCCAGTCGTGTTTTCAGCCTATAAATATGTTCGTCTTGTATAGAATTGAGAGCTTCCGTGTTATAACTTTCTCTGAGTGTACTTTGTGGTCTCTGTGGTTAATACAAGTCTCAGTTGTATTTACTCTCTGTGTTTCCACTCGTATTACATTGATTTCTATACGACTAAGTAGAAGATCCACGCGCTCAGGCAATTTTAAATGGTATCAGAGCTTTTGGTTTGTTCTACTAGTCGGAGATCAGTGTTTGTTCGTGTTTTCGAGTTCAAATTCACGTTTTTGAGTTTCATAATTTGGTTATCATCTTCATTTCTCAAAATTATCGTTCAAAACATCATGATTCACGTCAAATATGTATGTGGTTGCTCATTTTCAGTTGATTGAGTGTTTACTACTCGAGAGGTGTCGAATTCAGTGAGTTTTTCCGAAATTTTTTGGTTTTTCGCGTTCGGCCGAACTCCTCGTTCGGCGTAACTGCTCCGAACTCCAGGTTCGGAGTACGCTCGGCATAACCGCTCCGAACTCCTGGTTCGGAGTTCGTTCGGAGTATCTTATGTAGTTCGGAGTTCGTTCGGAGGTTGTTTGGTGAGCGTTCGGACCATATTGTTCGTTCGGTGAGAGTTCGGACAAGGTTCGGAGGGTTTCGGAGTTAACGGGGTTCGGTGAGAGTTCGGAGATAGTTCGGACTGTGTATCTGAGTTCGGACCTAGTTCGGAGGAAGCTCGGAGGGTATATTAGGTTCGGACGAGGTTCGGAGTGAACAGTAACCAGTTTTTCGAAAATGAGTGCATCACAAGCTAGTTCTATGATACCTATCTTGGTGAAATGGGAAGATTATGATAATTGGAAAGTTGATTTTGAGATTTACATCAACAAACATTTTGAAGAGTTTTGGAAAATAATTAATAAGAAATTCAAATGGCCTACTGATACAAGAGGAGATGCAATACTTCATCGACATCTTTCTTTCGAACAAAGGAATTATACAAATAATGAGAAACAAGCAAGAGATATTATTCAAGCTGCTCTTTCAAGAGATTTATGTCTTGAAATCACAACGTATTGTACTGCTACTATTAAATGGAATGCATTGAAAGAAAAAGGTGAGGCATGTGCACACAATCAGATCATGACAATTGGATCAGATTCTACTGATTCTAAATCATATGATTCTGCATCGAGTGGTTTGGAATCAGGAAGTGATAAATTGACTGACAAAAAGGATTGTGATATTGTTTTCAATTCTGGACAAATTGATGGTTGTATCACTGATTCTGATTCAGCTTCTGATTCTGAAACAAGTTCTAGTGTTATATATGACAAAGGGGATGAAAGTGACATAGAAGAAGTTCAGAATGGAAGTTTGTTAGTATGTTCGACGTGTGCAAAACTTGCTAAGATCAACAAGAATTTGATGAAAGAAAAGGATAAATTGTTGGTTGAATGTGAAAAAGCAAAAGCTGAAGCTAAAGATGTTGCTGCAGATTTTGAAGCATTGTTTAACAAGGCTTATCCTGTGCAACAGAAATATGAAAAGGCTAATACTCTTGTGATTGAATCAGCAGCTACAATTGAAAAACTTCAACACAAGATTTCTATGCTTCAAGATGAAAATGTTATTTATCGCGACAAGAATGAAGTGTTGACAAAAGATATTGAGATTTACAAAAAGAAAAGAGAAAGTGTGCTTGAAGAATTATTTGCTGAATGTGACATTCGTAAAGTGCAGATTTATGAATATGATGAGCTTAACGCAAAGTTTATTAAGTCACAAAAGGAAGTGTTTGATGCTCAACAGAAAATCAATGATTTGAAGTTAGAAATTTTGGAGTTAAAAAGGCAAGTGAAGAATTGCAATTTGTCACCAACATTGTTAAATTTCTTATATAAACAGGATCAAAGTGAAGATAGTTCTAAGAAAGATGATATTCACATGGTTCCTTCACCGGTGGATTTATCTGAAGTTACATCTGCTCCGCTTGATCCTAAGGACGAGTTGCATGATTATTCGAAGTTTGCCACTTCATCCAAGAAAAAGAAATCAAAATCTGAGAAAAAGCACAAACCATTGGGTGAAGCTCCAAAATTTACTTCAAACTCTGTTCTCCTGGAAAATGAACAAATTTTGAATAAAGTTGTTTCAAGTACTTCTTCTGCAACTGATTAAGGAAAAGTGTGGATTGCAAAGAATAAACTGAAGGACATCAAAGAAAAATTCACTAGAGAAGCTAAAGGGAGAGATGCTTCTGGTTCTTCGTCTGGATATACAAAGGGTTCTGGATTCAAGTATAAAGGTTTGGGTTATGAAGTCAAGGATGTATTAGTGCAACAGACAACAAAGAAACCAAATAAAGTTGTTGTTCAGCATGTTCCTCGACTTCAGCAACAATCAAAGAAAGAATTTGTTCAGACTCAGCAAAAGCAAGCTCATCAGAAGAAGCCGAATAGTTCTACATCAAGAAATCGATGTTATCGTTCTGGAGGTTCATCGAGTGATTCATATTCTTTACCACAAAGATCTCCTAGTGTAGGATCGATAATAGTTATGAATTAACTAAAACTAAGCCTTTTACTTGCAAATATAACCCTGCGGAATTAAAGTTATATTTCACTTTACTTAAGCGATATTAAGTTCTTGTATAATGTAAATGCTTGATTTGCAGAATAGTAAAACAACGATATATCGAATATTCGGCACTATTTGCATTAACTCAAAGCTACACTATTACAAGTGATGAACATGTGTGGAAAACTAAGAGCTTACATGCTATATATAGTGCTGATGAGATCAATGACAGCCATTGATCTCATGCGATCTAATCTAGACCGTAAACATAAAAGTCAAATACAAACTACCAAAAGAATAAACATCGACAATCGGAATGACTTGCGTGTTGGCAGCAACAATCTACTTTAGGAGAGCGGCTTGAATCAGATTTAGAAGCATACGAGAAGCTTTTGCAGGATTGGACTTCTGAAAAGACTTCTCAGGAAAAGTCAGGTTGAACTCTTTATCTGGTGGATAAACGAGTTCACTCGGAATATTCGCTGAAAGACAAAACTGCTTCTTTCCGCTTGAACTGCCTGTTCCGCTTGAAGTATGAATTCCGCTTCAACTTCAACTTCAGCCGGAACTAGTAAAATTGGCATTTCAGCCGGAAATCTTCCAAGCTCTATTTTTCCTTACAATCTCCCCCTAAGCTGATGCTGTCAAATTATTTATTGTCTTCAATGTTTATCTTCAAAATTGACTTGTACCCAAAAATTTTCTTCTCCACAACCTACTTGTTAGAAGATCCGATGCTGGCATCAAGGTTTTGAGAAAGCTCTTTAATGTTTGTTTTGGTCACCTTTACATGTTTGATTGAATCCCAATCCATTTCGTTCCATTCTTCTTGAACAGAAATGGACTCATGGATTGTAAAGGTGCCATCAGCTCTATGAACATAGAAGAGCTTCTCTTCTTCTTCCCAGATGATAAATTTGATCTCACTGGTAGGCTCTTCTTCTTCTCCTGCTGATTCATCATCTAAGTTGCTTCGATAGAGCATTCCACATTCCAGCACAGAAGGCTCAATTAAAAGCCTTAGCATGTTTTCTGCTCTTGAAGGGCTCATAATTTCTCTGAGCTTTAGAATGATGTCAGTCATTTGCTACAGGGTGAGTTGGGAAGTTGCCTTGCGAGCATTCACCACCTGAGTTATGCCGCTGACCATGGTAAAAGTAAAATCAAGTGTGGCTTCATCCACTGTCCAACTAGCAATTCTTCTTTTGCTGGGAGGGCCTCTTCTCATTAGCCTTTGATTTCTTTTATTTCTGGCATGCATCAACTTTTTCTTCTTAATTTCCCTTTCTTCATCAGAATCACCAGCAGATTCTTGCACAATAGGTCTTTTGCCTTTAGCAGAAGATGAAGAGGGACCAGGCTGAGTTTCAGTAGGTTTGGTGATGGTGGTGGAAGAAGGTTCTCTAATGGTGAGTGGAGGTAGGGTGGTTTTTGGAGGTGGTTCATTGGTTTCAGGAGTTGGGCTTGAGGGTGGAGTAGGTGGAAAGATGTCAGAGAAGTCCATAGTTGGTGGAGGCTTCTTCTTAAAGGGAGTGATGGGTGTGAAGTTGTCTGATCTAAACTTAGGATTGGCAAGTTTAGCAGCAAGCTTCTTGGGGATGTGTGGAGGTTTGTAAGGTATGATTGGAAGTGATTGTAGAATGGATGAAGTTGTTGTAGGCATTGGGTTTGGATCATAAATAAATGAAGGTGGAGGTGGTATATCTGCAATATCATCAATTTCAGGTTTAACATTAGCAGTTATAGTACCTGAGACCAGCTCTGATGGTGAAGGCATCACCAGGTTAGGATTGACAGCAGCACTTTCTCCTTTTAGCTCATAAAATATTTTGTCAATCAAGCTGCAAAGTCCTTTAACCTGCATCTGAGCTAGCTCTTCCTCTTTCTTCAAATTTCTAATCACAAGAGCCCTCTAAATCTTTTTCAACAGATGGTAATTTTCATCATTCTTTACCAGCTTGGTAGGCAATTGAGAGGCAATAGCAATTAACCTCTGCCTATTAGCTTCAGACATTGTTTCCAAATCATAATCCTTTAACCTCCAGTTGAAAGACCTGGTCTTTGCTTCTTCAAGAAGGTTTTCAAACACATCGTTTTGCATGTATAGATCGAATTCTTCTTGGAGCTCTCTGGCTATTCTCTCATCCTCAGCAACCCTTCTGGCATCTTTAACCATTTTCACTATAGCCTCAGCTTCAGGAGTTTGAGTTGCCTGTTGAATAGTTTTAGCTATATCAGCTTGAACAGGTTCCTCAGTTTGAACTGTTTCTGAACTCCTTAATGCTATCAGTGATCTAGCCACATCCTCAGCTTCTTCATTTCTTTGCTCTTCCGGTTGAACCACAGGTGTTTCAACAGTCCCAAAGATTGAGGAGCTGGGACCTTGAACATCCACCTGGGTTGGTATTTGATGTTCCGGTTGAACGTTCAGATCTCCTTCTCTTGGAACTACCGGTTGAACTTCCAGTTGAAGTTCCGCTTGAACCAATAATTGACCATCAGCCACCACCTGAGGTTGAGTGACTTCAGGTTCTTTGTCAGTAATCTCCAGTACCTCGGTTCCTTCATCTTCACCGATCAAACTTTCTCCTTCTCCTTCAGTCAAAGTACCGACTACTGCAGTTGCAGTACTTTCTTCCATATCAGCTGCTGCCTTGCTGGTGGAGGCAATGTTGCCTAAAACATGATCACTGGCTCTTTCAGCCGGAAAAATAACATCTTTTAAAAGTGTTGTGATCATGTTGATATGCTCAGGGAGAGCACCAGCAATCAGCATGGACGACTGAACCAGCTCAGTGAGGTTGGGGTCCTCAAAAGGAGAAATGGCAATCAGTTGACTGCACTTCATATTTACCCAGCTCTCTTCAACAGAAAAAGGGTTAATACCAATCTTTTGGCAAGCTGTGGCTCTTACTTCAGCCGGTATCCTTTCTACTTCTTCAATTTCAGTAATAACAGGTTTTGACAGTAACTTCTCCCCCAATTTGACAGTATCAGCTTCATCAGTTACAAGAACTTCTTCAGCATCTCTGGTAGGGTTTGAAGGACCTGCTTCAGTTGGAGTAGGATCAGTTTGAACCAGTTTGGCAACAGTTGAGTTTAGAGCTTCAACCTGTGCTTGCAGAGAAAGGTACAATTTCGTCAATTCGGGTAGTGTAAGACTATCCTCAACTGGCTTTTTGCCAGTATCCTTGGAAATAACCAAGCTATCAATCCTAGATTGATCAGCATTGGTACCCATGGCTTCTTGGCACCTGGGATTCTCTTCTGCTGTTTCAACAGCCCTTGGTTCCAATGAAGGACTTCCGGGTGCTGATTCAGAGAAGATTACCGCAGATTGGGTCTTATTTATGTTACTGCTGACACCAAGCTCCAGTTGGGATACTTGGGCACCAGCAGCCCTTTCTGCATGAATCTCTTCAGAACCACTGAGATTCACCTCCGGTGAGGAGTGGGGTTGCAGTGCTACAGGGTCCTGGCTTATCAGGATGTTCTCATGTAATATGGTAGGTGAGTTAATAACACCTTCATTTAAGCCGGGATTGAAAGCACTGTCACTCCTGGGTGACAGGGGTTGCAGGGGTGAAAAATGTTCAGATGGGGAAGCTACATCTGCTTCTAATGACTCCCCCTTAACAGAAGGTTCATCCCTAAGAGATAATCCCAAATTTACCAGTTTCCGTTTAGGCTTTTTGCCTTGAACGGGGTTTAAAGCTTCAGGTTGGTTGGTGGTGCTAGGTGGAGGAGACCTAGTAACCACTTTTCTCTGTCTTTTGAAAATGACAGGAGGTGAGTTTGATGAGGAGGTGGCAGTGGAAGTGATTGTGGTAGCTTTCCTCTTTTTGGATTGAAAGACTATTGGTGAAGAGGAAGCTGGGACAGATGTGGGATCAGAAACTGTTAGGTCTACAGCTCTGTCATCTTGAGCAGGGAGCTCAGTTACTCCTACAATTTCTGGTTGAACCTCTACAGTAGCAGGTTCATCAGGAAATTGCCTTGGAATTGGTAAGGGGTGGTCAGTATCCCTTCCAAGAAATGGAGTTTTATTTAAAGCAAGGTTTGAAAAAGTTTTCTCATTCAGAAGTTTTTGGTGCAAAATTGTACCAAGCCATACTATATGGGAGTACTCTTCTTTGAGAATGTATGTCAAAAATCTGGGATACAAGTATACATATTCAGAATGAACATTGGATTTTAGGGCTTGAAAAATTTGTTTGGAAAAATTGAAGTTCTCACCCTTGACCACAGCGTAGAAGGCAGAGGCTTGCTCACCGGAGAGCTCATCAAAACCTCCCTTCTTTGGAGATAAACACACCAGAAGTGTGTGTGCAAGAAATCTCCACTTGTATGGTAACTGCCCCTTCTTGATAGTTTTGCTGTGCAGGGAGCCACCATAACCAATGTTTCTGAATAGACGGAGATATTTCTTCTGATCTAATTCTCCGTATCCACCTTCATCCCTTAGTTTCAACAGTCTTCGAATTTTCGCTTCATCAATTTCAACCTGCTACGGAACTACCGAGCAGGGGCAAAAATATGATAAGTAGATACATAATTCCGAGTGTGATCAGACAACCAAAAATCAGACAATGACAGAGCGGCCTGTGATTCAGGATTGATCGACGCCCGAGGAACGCTCGACCGAATGAATGAGTCACAAGGTGTAAGCCCCAACGACAAAAGAACCTAGGCGCGGAGCATTTTCGGGGGCTAGCCTCCTTCCTTCTTTACTTGACTTCCAATTTGACTCTTTTTTTCTTGAATTTGAATCATTTCCTCTTTATCACCATTCTTCTGTTTAAGAACTGCGCCCCCTTGCCTCCGGTGGCTATTTGACTAAGGCTGGAAAGAGGTGCTTTATGAAACTTCAACCTTCTTTCTTTGATTCTTTGATCGGAATACGGATGAGATCAGAAAGGCCATCATTGGGGCAAACGATGCAATAGCTTCGGTTAGAGCAAAGCCCAAAATGGCATAACCAAATGATTGCAACGCCAAGCAGTCCCTCTTTCTCAGTCCGAGAAGTGCATTGTTGGAACTGGATTGGAAGGCCTTCCCTTGGACAGTTGACACAATTTTATCACTTCCGCTAGCCTCGTCGGTAACCCTAGCGTGAACCCAAAAGTCTTCCATCACCTCTTCAAAAATTTCGGCTTCTACAGTAAGCGCATGATGTAGGTGAGAGCTTTTGATGAACTCGATCATTTCATTGTAGATTGCAGTCTTGGATGGTGGTTCCAGGTATGCCATCAAGTTGTGTTCTACCGGAAATTTTGAGTCACCAACTGGCTTTTTGCCACTGGCCTTTCCCTTCGGAGCCATTGTTGACGGAATTTGAGAATATCGACGGTTTAGTGGGAGTTAATCGGAGATGGTTTGAGAGAGTTTTGGGAGTAATTTCTGAGATGTGTTGCGAGAAATGGGGAAAATGACGGTAATTTAGGGCTTTTTACCTTTTCGGAGATGACGTGGAGGAGAGAGGTTGTAAATCGACGGTTCATTGACGGATGGGACAGGTGCTTTAGAGGTTATACAGTACAACTGGTTAAAGCATGCCCTTATCCAAAAGTTAATTTACTGAAACCTCGGAATTGAACAGTTAAAAAATTCAATGGGTAAAATAAATGAATATCCGCTTAGTAAATTGTGCATTCCGGGTAATTAAATGACTCATTGACTTTGTTGACCCGGAAGTTCAAGCGGAACTCATTTTCTCCTTTATTTTAAAAACTAAATTTCTTCCGGTTGAACTTCAAGCGGATAAGTTTTCCGCTTGGAAGAATTGTTTTCAAAAATAAGTTTTCACGTCAAATTTAAAGCATTTTTCCGGTTGAAGTTCACCCGGTGAATTTCAAAAGTTATTCTTTCAGGTTGAACCTGAACTTGAACCGGAAAATCCAAAACACATAAATTTTGAAAATTTGTGTCAATTTTTCATAGTTTTAACAGCAGTTATTGACTATGAACTGAAGCATTCTTCAATTAACACAAGAGATTTTCTTTTTCTTTTTTTCTTTTTGTATCAAGAGACGGACTTTTTGAGCACATCTCTTTCTTTTATTAAAGTTGTGAAAAATTTTATTCAAAGTTCATCATCCCAATGGCTGTAATGAGGTAGAAAAATCTTGCCTCATCGAAAGCTTTTGTAAACAAGTCTGCCAATTGATGATCAGTGTGAACTTTAAATAATTTGATTAAATTCTTTTCAGCACAATCTCTAATAAAGTGATACCTTATGTCGATGTGTTTGGTCTTGGAGTGCTTCACTGGATTGTTGACGATGGAAATGGCACTGTTGTTGTCTGCAAGAATAGGAGTCTCCATGAATGTGATTCCATAATCAAGCATCTGATTTTGGATCCAAAGGACTTGGCTGCAACAACTTGAGGCAGCAATGTACTCAGCCTCTGCAGTTGAAGTAGAAACACATGTTTGCTTCTTGCATTGCCAAGAGACAAGCCTTTCTCCTAGAAATTGACATCCTCCTGATGTTGATTTCTTGTCTATATCACATCCTCCATAATCACTATCTGTGTATGCTTTGAAAGAGAAGTCAGAGTTCTTGGGATACCACAAACCCAGTTTGGGTTGCCCCTTTAGATACTTGAAAATTCTCTTAACAGCGAGCATGTGTGACTCTTTTGGAGAAGATTGATATCTAGCACATAAGCAAACACTGAACATGATGTCAGGTCTACTAGCTGTGAGATACATTAGAGAGCCGATCATTGCTCTATACATGTGCACGTCTACTGGCTTTCCACTTAAGTCATTAGTTAACTTGTGGGAAGTGGAGATTGGAGTCTTGGCACTTGAGCATGATAACATGTCGAATCTCTTCAGCATGTCTTGAATGTACTTTGATTGATTCAGAAAGATTCCGTCTGCAATTTGCTTCACTTGAAGCCCTAGGAAGAAGGTTAGTTCTCCCATGGAGCTCATTTCAAATTTTGACTGCATCAAAGTTTCAAACTCCTTGCACAACAAAGTGTTAGATGAACCAAAAATAATATCATCAACATAAATTTGTACCATTAACATGTCATTACCAACAGTTTTAACAAAAAGAGTTTTGTCAATTGCTCCTCTCTTGTAGCCATTCACTAGAAGGTAGTTAGAAAGAGTTTCATACCAGGTTCTAGGGGCTTGTTTGAGACCATACAAAGCTTTGATTAGCTTGCATACCTTGTTCGGATGGTGAGGGTCTTCAAAACCAGGAGGTTGAATGACATAAACTTCTTGTTCCAGGAGGCCATACAGGAAAGCACTTTCCACATCCATTTGATATACTTGGAAGTCTTTAAATGCAGCATAGGCTAGGAAGATTCTGATTGCTTCCAACCTGGCTACTGGTGCAAAGACTTCATCATAATCAATGCCTTCTTCCTGTACATAGCCCTGCACAACCAATCTTGCTTTATTCTTGATAACAATTCCCCTGTCATCTTTCTTGTTTCTGAACACCCATTTTGTTCCAATTGGTTCTGCTCCATCAGGCAGATCTACCAATTCCCAAACCTTTTGCTTGTTTATCTGAAATAGTTCTTCTTGCATTGCCTCCACCCAACTGTTGTCTTCTAAGGCATCTGCTACCTTCTTGGGTACTTCTTGAGACAAAAATGCAGCATGCAAACAGATATTTGCATTTGCAGATCTACTTCTTGTCAGCACTGGAGCTGAAGCTTCTCCAATTATATTTCCCGCTGGGTGATCTCTGTTGATTCTTCTATCAATGAACATAGGAAATTCATGGCTTCTTCCATTTGAGGGAATGTTGAGCTGAGGAAGTCTGTGATCAAGCTCAACATTTTCAAGTTGTGATATAGAATTTGAAACTCCAACTGATTCAAGAGAATTGGTATCTGAATTGTAGATCAGATGATCTAAATTGAGCTCATTTGATGTGCTTTCATGTGAGTTTCCAGCTTCATGAGACTCTGATTCAGTATTCTCTTCAGTTTCTGAAATTTGATTTTCCGGTTGAACTTGAACCGGAGAAATATGTTCAGCTTGAACTTCAAGCGGAACAATTTCTTCTTCAATTTGAATTATTTCAGTCAGTTTCTTGTCATTTCTTGGGAAAACAGGTTCAGAACTCATTGAAGAAAAGAAGATTGACTTCTCATTAACAGTTTGGTTTTTCTTCCAATGCTCATCAGCAGACCTGTTAAAGTTTTGTTCCTGCACTGGAGAGCTCACAGGCTTATCAACAGTTATGTTGAAAGCAGTGGTTAGTGCATCAATATCAAATAACCAGCTTGGCTGAGACTTAAAATTGTTGGCAGATTTCTCATTGAAAGATACATTTATGGTTTCCTCAACAATTTTAGTTCTCTTGTTGTATACTCTAAATGCCTTTGATACACCAGAGTAGCCAACAAAATAACCTTCATCTGCCTTTTCAGCAAATTTAGGCAAAGATTCACTGGTTATTAAAATAGTGACAGGACAACCAAATGGCTTAAAGAAATAAATGTTTGGCTTCCTTTTTCTCCAAAGCTCATAAGGTGTTTTATTCTTTCCCTTGACAATTAAGATCCTATTTTGGACATAACAAGCGGTGTTAACTGCTTCAGCCCAAAATATCACAGGGAGCTTAGAGTCTGCCAACATTGACCTGGCAGCTTCAATTAATGTCCTATTTCTCCTTTCAGCAACACCGTTTTGCTGTGGAGTTCTAGGAGCACTAAATTGCCTCAAAATTCCCTTTTCCTCACAAAATGAATTCAGAACATGATTTTTGAATTCTGTGCCATTGTCACATCTGATTGTTTTGACTTTAAGATTGGATTGATTTTCTAAATTAATGACAAGAGTTTTCAATAATTCAGCAGTTTCATCTTTTGTTTTAAGAAAGAAAACCCAAGTATATCTAGAAAAATCATCAATTACAACAAAGCAGTATGACCTTTTTCCTAGACTCATTACTCTAGTTGGACCAAATAAGTCCATGTGCAAAAGCTCTAGAGGTTTCGAGATTGAAGATTCAACTTTTGGCTTGAAAGAGGTTCTGTGTTGCTTGCCCTTGAGACATGGCACACAGTTTTCAGAACAAATAAAGTGCTTGTTAGGAAGACCCTTAACCAAGCCTAAATTTACAATTCTGTTCATGTTTTTGTAGTTCACATGACCTAACCTCCTATGCCAAAGATCAGATTCGTCAACTGAGGCCTTGGATACAAAGCAAGCAGTGCCACAGGAGGGTGTAGCCACTGACATATCCAGAATATATAGTCCATCTCTCCTAGGTGCCTTAAGCATTATCAATTCATCAGGAATTTTAACACCAGGTTTGAGAACTATTGCCTCTTTCTCATTAAACATTAAATTTAAATTCCTGTCACACATTTGTGAGACACTAAGCAAATTAAAATTCAATGTATCAACAAAATTGACTTTGTCAAACTTTACCAGTCCATTTGTCACATCACCTTGTGCTGTGATATGGCCTTTTGTGCTTCCAAAGGCAACTGGTCCTCCATTGATTCTTTTTGTATTTTCCAGAATGTGCTTATTCCCTGTCATGTGGCAAGTGCAACCACTGTCAACTACCCATAGGCTATTCTGGCCTTTATTTTGCACCTGCACATATCAGAAATGGTTAATTTCTATGGGGGACCCAAGCCTGAGTGGTCTTGGGTCTGCCATAAGCATCATTATACCTGTACTCTTTAAGTACTAGAGTATTAACAACTGGAGCTTCATTTAACAGATCATCATTGTCCAAACTGAAGTTCTCATACTGAGCACTTGTTTGACTAGACCTTTCATCTTTGGTGTTTCTTTTTGCAGCAATTTTTCTGTCCCTATATTCTTTAAACTTTCTTTGCTTGTTAGTTAGTTTCTTAAGTTTTTCACTTTCTTGATTAACTAACATAGTTCTTTCAGGTGATTTTGAAAATCTTTGGGGAAAATGTCTGCTTTGATTTAAACTCCCTCCCTGAAGTGGAACATAATGATTTCCACTTGAACCATTGGCAAATACAGTTTCAAATTGATTGGGTTTGCTGTTTCTTGAAAAATTTTCTCTAGAGGTGACTTTTCCTCTGGAGGGGTTTCTTCTTCCTTGAGCTTCAAAATGCTCAAACCCATCAGCAAAATGAACTTGAGGTCTCTGCTTTGGAGCAGTAGCTGATCTGGGTTGAAATTTCTTTTCCGGTTGAACATGAGTTCGAGCGGAAGAATGTTCCGCTTGAACTTCAGCCGGAAAACGATTTTGTTTTAAAACAGTGAAACTACCATTTCTATCATTACCAACTAAAACTTTGTTGGATTCAGATCCAAAATGCTTCAAAGTATGATTTTTCACAGGTGAAATTCTTCCTGTGAGCTTCTTTTGAAAATCAGCTTTTGGTTTCAAAACAGGTTTTGGCTTTTGAAGTGGTCTGACTTTACTCATTGGGTTAAACTGACAAACAGCAGCTAGGTGACCTTGTTCACCACAGCACATGCACTCAACAATTTTGATTTCAAATTTCTTGGGAGACTCAATTTTGGTTACTTGATTAAAATTTACTTGACCAAACCTTTGAGTTTGACTTCCCTTTGGTTGCTCAGGTTGCTTTCCTCCAACTTTTGAATCCTTAGGTTCATAAACAGTTGGTGGAGGAACAACAATTGATGGTTTCAAAATGTTTAATTGGTCAACTGGAGCAGATGTGCTGGCAGCAGTGACATCAATTTTATTAGACTCAACAGTGTTTTCAGAACTGGATTGTGATGAAATGTCATCAACTGTGAGACTAACTTTGCATTCTGATTTTAAAGCTTCAATTGGTTTGATTACAGGTGAGTATTCAATTGGTGGCTCAACAGAGTTATAGCCTACACCTGCTTTACCATACATCCCTCCCATCCACAGTTTTTCAGCCTTTTTGTTTGCTGTTTGAAATTTATCACAAGTAAACAAAGCATCTTTCAGCTTGATCTCAAGAACATCAACCTCAGCCTTAGCATCTTTGGTTTCATTTCTTGATTTTTCAAGTTTTGTCAGCAAGTCATCAAGCTGTGTTTCAAGCACTGAGTTGGTTTGTTTTAACTGTTCATACTCTTTGGTTAAGTTTTCAATTTTTGAAATGTATGATGATTCAGTTTTCTTAAAACATTCCTTTAACTCATTTAGGTTTGAAACTTCATCAATCAAATCAGTGTTGTGATTTCGATATTTTGCCACTTGTTCTATGCAGGCAGGACTACATAGATTCTCTAAGACCTTTTCAGGGATAGAATTTACCTGATCTGTGATGGAGTCCTGTTTGGCCATTAAAGCATAGTTGATGGGTTCAAACTCAGCAGCAAAATCTTCCCATTCAACACATGATGTTTGATTTGCTACAGCAGCTACCACATTCTGATGGTTTTGACTTCCGGTTGGCTTTGGTGGGGTGGGGTGTGAACCTGAGTTGTTTCCAGAATTGTTGTTGTTTGAGTTGCTTCCTCCATGATTTTTCCCTTGAGCATGGTTCTGGTTCTGTCCTTCTCTTCTTGGTTGAGAGCATTCTCTTGCAAAGTGACCAAGTTGGTGACAGTTGTAGCATTTGACTTTGCTTTTGTCAAGGCCTATGTGAGCACCTTTTGCTCCCTTGTAGGTTCTACCTGTCCTTTTGTAAAACCTTTGAGCTCTTACAGAAACCATTGCAAGTTGGGTCATTATATCCATTTCTTCTAAATCATCAGCACCTATGCATTCAAGATCTTCAGGTATGAAGCCTTGATAAGAGTCAGCTGCTACATGAGCATTGTGAGAACTTTCAAAAGAGTTTGAAAAGTTCTCTTGACACCTTGGTGTTTCAGGGAAACTGACTATAGGTGAGGAGTATGATGATGAGTTAGATGATCTTTGACTGTTAAAATCAGTGGTTACTAGTGCAGATGAGAACAGTTGAGTTGATTCAGAAGATGAGCTTTGTTTAAGATCCAGTTCCATTTCATAAGCACTGAGTATGCCATGAAGTTCACTGAGTCTCATCTTTTTCAAATTCTTGCATTCCCTGATGCTTACTGTGTAAACTGTCCACACAGAAGGCAGGGAACGTAGGAATTTTCTGTTCACATCTACTTGTTCTAGTTTAACATCCACTTTTTGGAGTTCATCAAGTAGTGAGACAAATCTCAAGTACTGGTTTGTCATTGTTTCACCAGATTTAAAAGTAAAGTTTTCATATTTTTGTTTTAAAACATCTTTCTTGTTTTCTTTTACTTCACTGGTTCCTTCATACATTTCACTTAAGGCATTCCACAGGTCAAATGCAGTTTTATATCCTTTAAACCCACTTAGAATGGAATTAGGAAGTGCAGCCTGTAGAGTCCAGTATGCCTTATGGTCAAATTCAAGAGCAGTGTAGTCAGCTTCAACATATTTATCTAATGGCTTAGGTATTTTGACTTCTGCATCATCAGCAGATGCAACCATTGGTGAGTAGGGTCCTTCAGTGAAAGATTTCCAAATACGACGGTCCAAAATCCTAACAAAACCTTCCATCCTGAGTTTCCAGGTACCAAAGTCATCAGGAGTGAACATTGGTGGTTTGTTGGAGGAGCCATTTGGGCAACTTAAACTGAAATCACTCATTTTGAAAAACTTTTAGAAAGATAAAACAACGAAGCTTGTAAAGTAAGCAAGTAAAGTATCGACTTTGAAGCACAGAAAGTCTTCAAAGTGAGAGCCAAGGCTCTGATACCACTTGTAGGATCGATAATAGTTATGAATTAACTAAAACTAAGCCTTTTACTTGCAAATATAACCCTGCGGAATTAAAGTTATATTTCACTTTACTTAAGCGATATTAAGTTCTTGTATAATGTAAATGCTTGATTTGTAGAATAGTAAAACAACGATATATCGAATATTCGGCACTATTTGCATTAACTCAAAGCTACACTATTACAAGTGATGAACATGTGTGGAAAACTAAGAGCTTACATGCTATATATAGTGCTGATGAGATCAATGACAGCCATTGATCTCATGCGATCTAATCTAGACCGTAAACATAAAAGTCAAATACAAACTACCAAAAGAATAAACATCGACAATCGGAATGACTTGCGTGTTGGCAGCAACAATCTACTTTAGGAGAGCGGCTTGAATCAGATTTAGAAGCATACGAGAAGCTTTTGCAGGATTGGACTTCTGAAAAGACTTCTCAGGAAAAGTCAGGTTGAACTCTTTATCTGGTGGATAAACGAGTTCACCCGGAATATTCGCTGAAAGACAAAACTGCTTCTTTCCGCTTGAACTGCCTGTTCCGCTTGAAGTATGAATTCCGCTTCAACTTCAACTTCAGCCGGAACTAGTAAAATTGGCATTTCAGCCGGAAATCTTCCAAGCTCTATTTTTCCTTACACCTAGGTATGATTCATCTGACAATTTCTTTGATTCATTTGCTTCTGAACATTCTTTTGGTTACTATAGTTCTCCTGCTATGAATTATAGTTGTAAACCAAATACTGATTTCAAGTTCTTTTCAAAATTTCGTGAAAGAATTTGCTATGCATGTCGTCGACCTGGACATATGGCTGCAACTTGTCCGACGACTGCATATGTTCACAAAAATGCAAAATATGTGGATAATAATGGTAAAATTTTTGATGAACCATGGTTTTCTAAATCTAAAACAACTAGTAAGTCGTCTTCGTCAAAGACGCCAGTTGAAACATTTTCAGGTTCTGATCAAACATTAAAATCTTCAATGCAATGGAAACCGAAAGTTGTTTCCAAGGCCAACAGTGACTATGTGGAAGACACCGGGCGACCCGATATTGTTAAATCGGGTCGATCCCAAAGCATCTAATGTTTTAGTTGATGTCTAGCAGGTATTTCAGGAAGATCTTTCGGTGATTGGACAATTGCTGATTGTGAAATATCTGTTCTAATTAAACTGAATTTCAAAATTCATTTTGTTTTCAAAATTCTAAACTGAAAGTATTCGTGTTGGTTGATCAATTTCTTGTTTTTGTTTTACCTCCATCTCATTCTGAGGGGGAGTTTGTTTTTGCGAAAATACAAAAATAGTGTTTGTTTTTCAAATCGTAAAAATGAAAATCTATAAATAGAATTGTCATTTTTAGGGGGAGAAATTTGAAAAAGACAAAAACATTAAAAAATGCAAAAAGCCAAAAACATTGAAAAATGAGAAATTGTATCCGACATGATTGGGAAATGATGGTACATTGGCTGACAGTGTCTGACTCATGGATAAAGTAAGTGAAAAAGCCATAAGACCATTTGATCGATGTGCAAGGTAGGCTCGGCAAATCAGAAAGTATACAAATGTGATATACACTAAATCTGGTGCTTGACCTAGTGGACAACATCTTGATGCATATCTCATGATATATCAAGAAAAAGATATGTGAAAAATAAAATGAGAAGTCACTGTGTATACATGTGTTCATTTTGCAAAGATTTAACCTTGTTTGATTTTCTTTATTTTGTCAAACGATCGGACTTTCTCTGCGTGTCGAAAGACCGACCTGATCGTTGTTCGTTTGACGTTCTGCTTTATTTTCTTTGGTGTTTCGTATAACTCATCGGACTTTCTCTGCGTGTACGGGAGTACCGACCTGATTGTTGTTGAGTTATACAACTTCAACTTGTTTTATTTTTCTTATTTTGTTAAATCCGAGGCCTTATCTGCGTATCGAAAGATCGACCTTAAGGTAGACGATTTAACGTTCTTATTTCTTTTTGCATGGAACACAGTTGACTATATCATGAATACAATCATTATGTGATTAATATCACAAGTGAAATCACAAAATGTGATAAGCAAGGCATATCTGAGTATGTCTGATAGTGTGGGGTACACTGGTCAATGCAAATCTAATAAATACCTTAACATATTTAGATGTTATGAGTATGATTGTGCCAGAGTTTAAAGTTGGACAAATTATACCTGCAATCGACATGGCTTATGTGTTACAATAATCGAAATTGAAGTGTAGTTCAGCATGTTATGACCAATATGATCCCAAGTCGTGATCTTTCTCACAAAAGACAAAAATAGTGTCTGATTCTGTATGGCATTTACTTTCTTATCAGAAAATACCAAAAAGATTTTAGGTGTGTTTTGATATAAAGTTTCTAAAAGTCAAAAAGATTTTGTTTCTGACTTGTTTTCGATTGATCAACACGAATTACGAAATCATTTTCAAAATCAAAATATCTTGGAGTCTCGAAGAGACGTTTTGCGCCAGGATTATTTATGTTGGCAGGTTTCTAAGTGGAAAGAGACCATCACAACTTCAAGTCTTCTGAAGATTGTTGATAAAGAGACTACACACGTTGCAATATCAAGTATTCAAGATTGAATTCTTCGTCTAGATCGAGGAAGAGTTTGATTGAAGATATAAGATACAAGTTTTATTAAGAGGAGATGATACTGCACATGCCGAGGGGGAGTTTGTTGATACATGGTTCCTGATCGTCATGTAAAGTATCGAGAACAAGACGGAACGTGCAAGTTTAGGTCTGGCCGAACCTTGGCCGAACTCCAGGTTCGGAGCCGCCGAAGCTTGGCCGAACCTGAGGTTCGGCCAGTCGTGTTTTCAGCCTATAAATATGTTCGTCTTGTATAGAATTGAGAGCTTCCGTGTTATAACTTTCTCTGAGTGTACTTTGTGGTCTCTGTGGTTAATACAAGTCTCAGTTGTATTTACTCTCTGTGTTTCCACTCGTATTACATTGATTTCTATACGACTAAGTAGAAGATCCACGCGCTCAGGCAATTTCAAGCTGAACCAGAATCCATATAATTTTAGCAGATAACCATGCGACTCCTAACATCAGAATTAGCATGTAATTTATATTTATAATCCATGAAGCACACAACTTGAGGAACGGGGATTTATAATTCACCACAGTTTCATACCAAACTACATAATTCATTCACGAATTCAAGCATCGTTCGTTATCATCTACCAGCCTATCATGAACACCAAACCAACCAGTGGCCTACATATATTCTTGTTAAGCATACGACATCTCGGGTTCTTCGGAAATCTCGAAAAGAAAGGAAAAGAAAACACATGTCGAGGGGTTTACCTTAGATTGCGGTGGTTTCCTACACTCCTCGAGATCGGTTACTCGGGCTACGACCACGAAGCAGTCTTCTGGATTTGCAGGCTTGTCGACCGGAGGAAACAGGGAGAAGGGAGACGAAAGTTGAATCGTAAAATTGAGAGAAGGAAGTTAGGGTATTATGATATATAGGAGGAACGTGGGGAAGGGTTCGGGGGTTTGTTAAACTCACCGAATGATGAGGTTTATCATAATTTCAAACTTCTAACTTGTAGATTTACATGGAATTAATAGTGCCGTTCTTTTTTTTATTATTTTTTATTTATTATTTTTTTTACATACAACTACTTGAAAATCATACTCAACTAAGTTAATTTGCAAAGTCCCCTAAATCATATAGTATGAATTGCACATTGTGTTCGTTCGACATCGTTTTGCTAGTTTAGTCACCAACGGTTAGGACCGACTCAACTCGTGTGTGATAATCTAAGGACTCGAGGACTCATCTAAAATTTCTATTAGATGTATGAATGCAAGTATTTTCGAATAAATAATTGTTCGTGTTCGTCTATAAAATCACCTGAATTCGCCGGGTGTCACAATTTTAGCCCATGAAATTTTATAAATGAGCCCACAATAATTTTTAGAAACTTTTTGGCCCATCAACTTTATAAAATTCACCACCTTTGTAGTTTAAATATGCTTGGGTTATATTTATAAAAATTGTGATTTTTAAACACCTGTAACCACCTTATATTTTTTAAAAAGTCTTGTCTTCCTTTTAAAGCCATGAAACATTTATAAAAATCAACCTAAAACTTAGTAGGAGAAATTAACTTGGTGATTAAGTGGTCACCTCCTCACTCTACAACCTAAGCCTTACACACATCACCTCATTAGTTGGCAAGGTACTTGTACATGGGACTAAGTGAGGGACTAATGGTCATTAACCAAAAACTTGATCATAAGATGAGAACCTACCCTCAAGTATCACCACACCAACACAACACACTCACTCTTTACCCCACCCTTGCTCCTCTCGGCTGCCCCTCCATCGCCCAGCCACCACAGCCACCGGCAGCCACCACCGGCGTACCACCTGCAGCCGCCGTTGCTACCGCCGGAATCCACCACCAGCCCGCCGGACCACCACCACCGATCTCCTCCTCTTCTCGGTTCCTTTCACTCACCCATTGTGAGTTATCTAAACCATATTTCTCCTATGTTCTTACATGTTTGCACCCAAAATGAAACCCCCAAGTCTTGATAACTAAATCCCTTGAATGCTTGTATTTGCTAAACCATCTACCCAACTCTCTTCTCTATCTCCTTTCTTCAAGAAATCAAAACACTCTCTTGGTGTCTCAGGACTTAAAGGAGCCAAGGAGTGTGGTGAAACATGTAACATTTTCATTTTACCCGATTAAGAAAACCGACCCGTTTTGAAACTTCGTGAATTATCGTTTTGCAAATTATTGAAAACCGAAAGAATTACCGGGTAATTATACCCCAATTATTTATTCTAAATGACTTATAATCGTTTTTCGAAATCAAATACTTAATTCAATCTATTGGAATTAAATTGGATGTCTCAAGTTAAAAATAAAGCAATTTTCGGTTTTTACGCGATTCCGGTATGCAATTCATTGTTTACCGAGAATCTCGTGTTTGATAATCGTATGTCAAATTCAACATTTTTATGAGTTAATAATCAATTATCAAGTCATGAGTCATCACACACAAGTTGAGTCTCGAAACGTTGGTGATTAACCTAATGGTGATACGTACGCAAATTGGCCCGAAATCATGTTTTATTGCTTGAAAAACCATAAGACGGATCTTACTAAAGGTTTGCTTGATCGTAGAGTGAAAACGAGATGTAAATAAAGGTTTGTTTTATTGAAATCAACGAAGATTCAATTACAAACACTCAATGACGCTCTCTTGAGAAACATACTCAAACACACATAGTTAAGAAGTGGTCTCTCACAGTTCGTCTTACTCTCTCTACTTGAATACAAGGACAAAGTTCCTATATATACATGATTGGGCCGAATCCTGTCCGAACCCCAGGTTCGGCCAGTCCGAACTCCAGGTTCGGACCTGGTTTGGCAGGCAGCTTGAACTTGTCTTTGAATCTTCTTATCGTCTCGTTCAGATACTTCACATGACGCACAAATTAGGTATCAACAAACTCCCCCTCGTCATGTGCAATATCTGTTCACCAGTTAAAACATATTCTATGACCAAACTCCCCCTCAACTTGATGATAGCTTGATCTTGAATATTTGACGATGCACAATTTCTTTCATCCTTATCAACAGCTTCAGAAGACTTGAAGTTGTGATGACCTCTTTCCTTTGAGTACCTGGCCAACATTAATAATCTTGGCACAAAATTTCTCTTTGAGAATCCAAGATATATTTTTGAAAATGTTTTTCGTATCTTGTGTCGATCAATCGAAAACAAATAAGAAGTAAAATCTTTTTGTGTTTTATGAAATTTATATTATAACACACCAAAAATCTTTTTGATATTTTTTGAATGGAAATGTAAATGCAATACGAAAACAGACACTATGTTTGTCTTTTGCGAGAAAGATCACGACGCGAGATCATATCAAACATAACGCATCTAGCACACTTCAATTTCGGTCTTAATCAGCATGCAAGTCAAGATAATCTCAAATACAACATTTATGTTTATTTCAGCATGCACCAATCATTTTTATCATTTTCAGATATGCTTAAGGTAATATTATCATGCACTGATAACTCGGCCTCCACTCTATCAGAAATACTAGCAAATCATCATGTTTGTCATAGATGTAACTTGCATTTGAGATTTAATCATCCTTGATGAGTCATGCAAAAATAAAGCAGAACCTCAGATACCTAGCAATCAGGTCGGTCTTGTGGACACGCAAAGAAAGCCCAAGTATTTGAGAAAATAAGAAAGCAAAATAAGTTGAAGTTGTATAATCCAACAACAATCAGGTCGGTTCTTCCGAACACGCAGAGAAAGTCCGATGGATTA
The DNA here is from genome assembly GCA_039602395.1 of Deinandra increscens subsp. villosa. Classification (NCBI taxonomy): domain Eukaryota; kingdom Viridiplantae; phylum Streptophyta; class Magnoliopsida; order Asterales; family Asteraceae; genus Deinandra; species Deinandra increscens. The sequence continues at coordinate 18,366,372 of JBCNJP010000025.1, forward strand.
TAGGGAACACCAATGAAAATAAAGCAGAACGTCAAACGAACAACAATCATGTCGATCTTTCGTTACGCAGAGAAAGTCCGATCGTTTGACAAAATAAAGAAAATCAACTAAGTTTAAATCTTTCAAAATAAAAACATGCATTCATCAGGATATCTCTTTATTTTATTTTTGTCAGAATCATTACACAGCAATCATCAAGTAGCAAACAACCAAAGATCATCAGGCAAGCATTATGTTTATATCTTACTTGCAGATAATAGATTAGTCATGCACATTCACAAATTATGCAAGTACCGACAGCCTTTAGACTTAATCTATCCATGGCAGATAAACGTATATGCTGATGTACCATCATTTCTCGCTTTTGTCGGATCAATTTCTCAGTTTTTCATTCATTTTTTTATATCTTTTATATCTTCCAAAGATGGCAGATAAACGTATATGCTGATGTACCATCATTTCTCGCTTTTGTCGGATCAATTTCTTATTTTTCATTCATTTTTTATATCTTTTATATCTTCTAAATTTCTCCCCCTAAAATTCAAACAAATACTATTTTTTTGAATTTGCAAATTTTTTCCCCCTAAAACTATGAACGAAAGAAAATGAAAAACAAAAATGAAAATGATCGATCAACACTTAACACATTTTTAAAAATAAGTTTTTGAAAATCAACTTTTCAAATATAAAAACGATGCATTTGAACTTAAAACACATGTATCTCACTGTCAGTGATCTCTCAATTACTAACAGGTCTTCCTGAAATACCTGCAAACGCTGAAAATAGTAAGTTTTTTAAAACCCCAACCCTCATCCCCAATGATGGTAGGTCGCCCAGTGTCTTCAACAAAATCTGTGTTGTCCGTGGAGACAACTTTCGGTCTCCATTCCTGTTTTGGTTTTATGATTTCTAGTGAACCACTGTCAACTGATGAGTGACAATCAGAACTACTATCCAACTTTTCCGAAGTAATCTTCTTTTTCCAGAAAAAGTTAGTGTTAGGTATTGGTTCACTAATAATAATGCCATCAAGATCAACATACATTGTACGTTTGGCATTTGATGATGAATTGTTAGTTGTCGTTGGACAATTATTTGCATAATGACCCTTCTTACGACAAACATAACAAAGTCTGTCACCAGTTGGATTAATTGAAATTAGTTTTCCAAACTGATCAGTCAGACATTCACCATGAATTTTGAAAACACGGGTTTTGATTTCTTTGGTTTGTGAAATTTTGGAAAACATTTTGGAGAATCATAAAAACCTGAATCATCTCCATAACCAAAGAATTTATCTTTACGATAAAACCTGTTCGATTTAGCAGAATAAAATACCCCCTTGTGGTGTAGCATCAGATATACAAGAAGACTCTTCAGAATGAAGCTTTTCATCTGGTGAAGAAACTTTCTGCTTCCAATGTTGTGGCTTCTTATCTGAAAACACCTTCTGCTTCTTTATCTTCTTTGCCTTGAATTCCCTTCTTGTTGAAAACCTTAGTCGGCATTTCTTTTTCTTTAAATCCCAAACCACCATTTTTCTGCTTGAATTTATCTTGAACAGAATTTGGTATCTCATGACCTTGTTTGGCAAGTTTTGTAAATTCAGACTTGATACCTTTCAGATCATTCTTCCCGGAAATCAAAGAATCATCTATCACAATTTCAGAAAACTTTGGCACTGTCACATTTTCTGAATTTCCATAAAATACCTTTTCTTGTTCAAGAAATGTAGATTTGGAAGCAAACTTCAATCCTTTGCAATAGTCAACCTCCTTTTTATTCTTTTTGGATTTGGACTTTGTTTTCTTTCCCGAACTGGTATCAACAAATTTTGAATAATCATGCTGTTGAATACAAGATGGTATAGCTGGAACAAATATGTCAATATCCATAGGAGCAAAAACTTGATGAAAACTTGCATCTTTACCATTCTCTTCACTCTTCTCCAACTTATACAAATAATTCAAGAAAGTCGGTGAATTGTTGCAATTGTTCAATTTCCTTTGCAGATCAAAAATCTCAATCTTGTGTTCAACTATTTTCATATTAGCTTCTGACAACTCTTTCTGCGAAGCAATGTACTTGTCAGACAATTTGTTATAATCAATTTTATGACATTGTCTCAAGCGACACCTTTCCAGAACTTCTGCAGTAACTTTCTCTACCTGTTTTTTTTATAGTAAATAACATCTTGTTTCAAAATGTTATTTTGACTTTGAACCTCACCATTTTCATCACGCAACTTTGTGAGTTCCTCCTGATGTTGAATTACTCTATCGGCAACTTCGACAACATCTTTACTAACATTCTCATATTTTTGTTGAAGAGGATAACATTTTGCAAATAAAGCATCAAAATCTTCAACAGCTTCCTTTTCCTTAGCTTGAGCTTTATTACGTTCTTCAACCAACAAATTCTTCTCTTTCAACCATTCTTCCTTAATACTAGCAAATTCCAAACACTTTAAACATGATGCGGACACATCCTTTTGAATTTTTGCTTCTAAGCCATCATAAACTTTATTTTTCCATTTCTCCAATTTCTTTGTCAGAAAAACATTATCTTCAGTCAACTTTCCCACCTTATTCTCTAACTCTTTAATCTGACCTTGAAACTTTAAATCTTGATAAACTTTTTCCTGAGAAATTTTAGACATATGTTCCTCACAGTATGTCTTTACAAAATCCCATATCAGTTTTACTTTTCGCCACTTCCGGACTTGACCTTTAAGAATCATAGGCAAAGCCAACATAAGTAGTGCAACAGCCTTTTCATTTTGATCATACGATTTCTTGTTTTAACTTGAAAAATTGTGCATCTCTTTAAAATGACCACCACCATAAGTTGGATACTTATGTTCATTCGTAATCGGTAACCACAAATTTTTATTCAAATCATTAACATAAGCTCTAAAATTTGTTGCCCAACCATGATAATCTTCAAGTTTGATCAGCTTTGGCACATTTTGACGATGACGCTCAACGAACACCTCGATTTCAGACATTTTGAAAATTTTGAAAAATCTGCCCTTTTCGAACTTCCTCCGAACTTCCTCCGAACTATGTCCAAACCTTATCACACTGTCTGAACTTAGTCCAAACTCTCCACGAACTCCATCCGAACTTAAAGTTCATGCAGATTAGGTCGAACTGTCTCCGAACTGGGAGTTTGGAGCGGGTATTTTTTAGTTACTCCGAACCTCTCCGAACCTCAGACGAATCCGAACATTTTCAACACCATTTTCGTGTTTTTGAGAGAATTTGGATGAATTTTTTTTACAAGAACTCAGGTAAAACCCATAGAAATGTTTTAGTAATGAAATGCACTCGAAAAAGCTCAAAGAATAACTTGGTTTTGAATGAAAAACACTTGGTTTTATCAAGAACACAACGACAATCAAAGCAAACGCAATAGAGCAACCTGGATTTGATCTGATACCAAATGAAAAACCGTAAGACGGATCTTACTAAAGGTTTGCTTGATCTTAGAGTGAACACGAGATGTAAATAAAGATTTGTTTTATTGAAATTAACAAAGATTCAATTACAAACACTCAATGACGCTCTCTAGAGAAACATACTCAAACACACATAGTTAAGAAGTGGTCTCTCACAGTTCGTCTCACTCTCTTTACTTGAATACAAAGACAAAGTTCCTATATATACACGACTGGGCCGAACCCTGTCCGAACCCCAGGTTCGGCCAGTCCGAACTCCAGGTTCAGACCTGGTTCGGCAGGCAGCTTGAACTTGTCTTTGAATCTTCACATCGTCTCGTTCAGATACTTCACATGACGCACAACTTAGGTATTAACATTTTTTCATAAATTCTATGATTGTCATACTATACTCAATTTCATGTGCTTGGATGTGTTTTATATGATTGGAAATGTAAAATGACGAAAAACGGCGAAAACGGGACTCGAATCCGATTAAAAATGAAGGAGTTATGGCAAAAACGATGAAACCGACCAAAACACATCTTTTTAATTTAAATTATCAACTGAAAATGTCTATATAACACATTGGTACTTATTCTTAGTGGACATGGCCAAATGAATCCAATGATGATGAAATCGGATTTAAAAACCCTAATTTACTTGGTCAAAAAACCCCATTTTTACCCCTGGTCAACAAGGGTCAAAGAAAGTCAACCATGACCGGTCAATGCGGACGCCGCGTATCGCGACAGACCGGTGGTCTGTCTTCGCGTACCGCCCACCGACATTTGTCGGGAAAAATCTTTAAAATGCGTTTTTCTGCCGTTTTTGCTCCATTTGACCACTTTCTCCAACCCTAGCCGCCACCATTTCACCTCTCTCGACCAGATCTCGTCCATACCTCCATTTTTGGCATATTGGAGCTCGTTTTGGAGGTTTTAGAGCATAGAAAGTGTCGGTTTTCGTTTTCTTCGATACGTTTTCACAATCTATGCTCATATCCTCTCATCTACTTGCCTTTTTGTGATAAAGTTTACATTTTTATGATCTTTATATGCTACATCTAAGTTGTTTGTGGTTATATTTGATAGATTCCATGATAAAATTTCTAAAGATTAGATTTTTATTAGTTTTTAGTGATTTTCATGGTAAAACCTTGTTGAATCTTGTTGGGACTCCATGATTCTTGGTTAACCTTGTTAAAGACTTCATTTTTATGCTTGTTTTCCCATGGAAACGTGATATTATTATTAGATCTAGGGATTTAGTTGATAAAAGATGTTATTTTAATGATTGTTTATGAAAAATACATATATATATGTATATATATATATTTTCAAGCATGCTTAGATCCATACAAAAATGTTGACTTGATGATCATGAATGATCAATTTAAGATATTTGAACATGTTTTGCCATAAATAATATAGCCTGAATACATTTTCATGCAAAAGGATATAATATTTGGTGATTATTTTGCCTAGAAATAATCTAAATTAGGATTCATGTTGGAAATAATTAATTTGGTAAAAATAATTATTTATTTGTTTGATTTAGGGCTCGATAATTATTATATGTTATGTTATGTTTATGTTTAGTTTAGTCTTGAATTAATTCGCGGATGATAAATATGGATTATGTGAATTTATAGAAAATAAATAAGATTTGTGACGTCGTATGAATTAAATGGTCGAATAAATATTTATTTGCCATCGTATGACTTGGTTTTAAGAACGACCTATCTCATGATCGGAATCGTACGTTATCACCATAATTAAATTGCCAACGAGTCGTCGAGTCATTTGTGTCGTGAGAATTTATTTATTCATTTATTTAAATCTTTAGTTATTTATTCGATTATTACACCATCTTGTTTAGCCTTCGAGTTCGTCTTCGAGTTTATTCATCTCGTATCGTGGTATCGTTGTCTATCAGTGTCTCCATCGACATGTGAGTATTCATAGCCCCTTTTCTTTTACTGTTCTGGGATGCAACATGTACACTATCAGAACGTAAACTCTTATGCTTTATTCTAAAACTATATGCGGTCGATGTGATTGTTATGTGCATACATGTGTGATTAAACTTGTGTGGATTATTGCTATGAATGATTGAACGTTGGAACGATGGAACGATTGAACGATGGAACGATTGAACGATGGATTGACTGAATGATTGACACATCTCATTAACTCATTGAGTCGGGGTTACGATAATAGATCTATTGGTGAGGCAACCCACTTGGCCTGCCTCGCGTGTGGCGCCTTGTGATTGAAAGCCTAAATGTCGAGGGCTTGAGTGCGTCGCCTATTACCTTGATTCATTTCATGTTTATCATATATGTTTACACTTAACACACTGAATCGCATGTTTTAAATCTATATTGTACGATACACCTATGTTTACTCACCAACTATTCGTAGTTGACCTTTATTTTGTACATGTTGAAAATGCGTGAGCATCGGATCGTCTACTCGATCTAGCTAATTGGACATCGAAACGTAATTAACCGATTGATTTATTGATCAATGAAGAACAATTACAACCAGTAAACACTCAGAAATTGACACAGAGAATACACACTCAGAAACACACACTTAACAGATCTTGCACGCTCAGAACTCTACCAATTACAAAGACCAAACCTCTATATATACTAGCTGACCGAGCTTCGGCCGAACCTCATGTTCGGCCAGTCCGAAGTTCAAGTTCGGACCTAGTTTGGCCAGACCTAGTTTGACTTGATCTTGATCTTGCTTGATACTTCACACGACGCACATATCAGGTATCAACAAACTCCCCCTCATCGTGTGCAGTATCTCTTCAATATCATCAACTTTGTATCTTCAACCAAGCCCCCCCTCAAGTGTAGAATCCGTTCGTCCAAAGAAATAAATCTTCAAACAAACTCCTCCTCAACTCAATCGTAACTTGATCTTGAATACTTTGATGATCTCTCGTGTATCTCTGGTCGTTTATCAACAGCTTCAGAAGACTTGAAGTTGTGATATCTTGCACATAGTAACCTGCCCAAACATTTAAATAATCTTGGCGCAAAACGTCTCTTCGA
>JBCNJP010000025.1:18373384-18390384 GCA_039602395.1 Deinandra increscens subsp. villosa
TCCACTTGACCACTTGTTTTTGGATGATAAGCGGTCGATGTCCTATGATTCACTCCATATCTGTCCAACACCTTCTCCATTTGGGCATTGCAAAAATGCGTGCCCCTATCACTAATCAACACCTTAGGAGTTCCAAACCTACTAAACAGTGTCCTAAGAATCTCACTACCACTCGTGCATCATTAGTAGGTAAGGCTTGAGCCTCAACCCAGTTAGAGACATAGTCAATCGCAACGAGGATGTACCGATTCCCCCGGGATGTGGGGAATGGACCCATGAAATCGATGCCCCAAATATCAAACACTTCAACTCCTTGGATAGGGTGTTGGGGCATCTCATTCCGGAATGAGATGTTACCTGCTCTCTGACACGCATCACATTTCCTAACTAACTCATAAGCATCCTTAAACAATGTCGGCCAATAAAAACCTGAATCTAACACTTTCCTAGCAGTATAGGTAGGCCCGAAATGTCCACCAACTAAACCCTCATGACAATGCTTAAGAATCTCTAACCCCTCCTCACGACTCACACATCTCCTAAAAGAACCATCTATCCCAACCCGGAACAAATAAGGACTATCCAAAATGTAGTGCTTAGAATCGTTAAGGAATTTCCTCCTCTGTTGGGACGTCAAACCATCTAAAATCGTACCATGTGCCAAGTAATTAGCTATATCAGAAAACCATGGCATGCCCTGTTCCTCAGCACTCGTGACTCCTACAAATTCCTCACTAGCAACCATCACACTCTCTAACGGGAATGTATCTCCTATGCTCTCCTCACTCAACCTCTCTCTCTCGGGGTCCTCAAGGCGCGACAAGTGGTCGGCCGCTACGTTCTCCGCCCCCTTCTTATCCCTAATCTCTATATCAAACTCAGATAACAAAAGAATCCACCTAATCAGGCGAGGTTTCGCGTCCTTCTTCGCAAACAAGTATCGCAATGCAGCGTGGTCGGTGGAAACGATGGTTTTGGAAAGAACGAGGTAGGAACGAAATTTGTCGAATGCGTAAACAACGGCGAGAAGCTCCTTTTCCGTGGTCGTGTAATTCTCCTGAGCGTTATCCAAAGTCTTTCTCGCGTAGTAGATGGGATGGATGTGTTTGTCCCTACGTTGCCCTAAAACTGCCCCTACCGCAAAATCACTAGCGTCGCACATAAGCTCAAATAGTAAACTCCAATCGGGGGCTATCAGAATAGGCGCACTCACCAACCTCTCCTTCAGAAACTCAAACTCCTTCAAACAACTCTCATCAAACTCAAAGGCAACATCCTTCTCTAAGAGACGAGTCATGGGTCTAGTGATTTTGGAAAAATCCTTAATGAACCTACGATAGGACCCTGTGTGACCTAAGAAACTCCTAACAGATTTGACATTAGTGGGTGGCGGAAGTTTGCTAATCGTCTCAATCTTAGCTCTATCAACCTCAATTCCTGCACGAGAAATCTTATGACCTAAAACTATCCCCTCGGTGACCATGAAATGGCATTTCTCCCAATTAAGCATCAATTTGGTCTCTATGCACCTAGCCAACATCCTCTCCAAATTTCCTAAGCACTGATCGAAAGAACTCCCGAAAACAGAAAAATTGTCCATAAATACCTTCATGGAAGTCTCGATCATATCCTGAAAGATGGCCACCATACACCTCTGAAATGTGGCCGGAGCGTTACATAACCCGAATGGCATACGGCGATACGCGAAGGTACCGTACGGGCATGTGAAGGTGGTTTTCTCCTGATCCTCGGGTGAAATAGGAATCTGGAAATAACCGGAAAATCCATCGAGGAAACAGTAGTACTGCTGACCCGACAACCGCTCCAACATCTGATCGATAAAGGGTAATGGGAAGTGGTCTTTCCTAGTGGCATCATTAAGCTTACGGTAATCTATACACACGCGCCATCCTGTGATGGTCCTACTCGGGATCAGCTCATGTTTCTCATTCATCTCAACCGTCATACCTCCCTTCTTCGGAACTACCTGAACCGGGCTGACCCATGTAGAATCGGAAATCGGATAAATCAAGCCCGCGTCCAGTAGTTTGAGAACTTCCTTCTTCACAACCTCCTTCAAGTTTGGATTTAATCGCCTCTGAGGTTGGACTACCGGTTTATACTCATCCTCCATGAGTATGCGATGCGTGCAAAATAGAGGGCTTATACCCTTGATATCAGACAATTTCCACGCAATCACCTGCTTGTGCGCTAGCAGAACCTGTATTAACTTTTTCTTCTCCTCCTCCGTCAAAGTGGCAGAAATGATGACGGGCAAACGGGAATCACTCTCTAAGAATGCGTACTCTAGATGAGACGGTAACTCCTTAAGCTCTAAGACTGGTGGTTCCCCTAAAGATGGTTTCTCCCCTAATTCCTCAACTCCACTAACCTCAAAAACCTCAGAACTCTCATCTACTACCTCAGTCGAGATATGCTCATGGTGAACCTCATCATCGACCCCCCGGTCCTCACTCACCGGGGTCTCACTCTCACTCCTAACCAAATCTGCTCCACAAATGTAGTCAAGGCACCGATTCATATGAGAAATGAAAGTATCAATGAAGTAAACAGAATCGTCCTGACCTACAGAATATTTCATGGACTGCATGATATCGAATGTGATCGTCTCATACCCTACACGAAGTGTAATCTTCCCTTCATAGACATCGATCAATGCCTTGGCGGTGCGCAAAAAGGGGCGTCCTAGGATGAGTGGACATTTTTCATCTACCTCCATGTCCATGATCACAAAATCCACGGGGAACACAAATCTATCAACCTTCACCAACAAATTCTCCACAACTCCCCGTGGATATTTAACGGATCGATCCGCTAATGAGATGCTCATGCGCGTAGGGATCAGATCTCCGAGCCCTAGCTTCTCGTAAATCGAATAGGGCATCAGATTGATGCTAGCGCCTAGATCCGCCAACGCGTGGTTCACAATCGAGCTACCTAACAGACACGGGATCGTGAAAATACCCGGATCAGTCAGTTTCTCCGGTAGCTTGTTCTGGACCACCGCAGAACATCGTTCATCGAGAGTAACGGTCGAGAGCGTCTCCAGCTTTTTCTTATTGGATAGGAGATCCTTTAAGAATTTGGCATATTTGGGCATTTGCTGGAGTGCCTCAATGAATGGAAGATTGATTTTGAGCTGTTTGAACATGTCAAGAAACTGACCGTACTCTCTCGCATATTTCTGTTGGATGAGACGGGCGGGGTAGGGGACTCGTCTCAAATCCTCAGCAGTTATCTCCTTCGGCTCGAACTTCTTCATCTTCTTCTCTGCTGCCTTGGGTGCAGGAGACTCGGAGGTTGGTACTGTACTTGCTGGGACTAGCCTCGGGTGTACCCTCCCATCCGGAGTCTCCATCTCAATCTCCTCATCCACCGGCTCTTCCTCCTATGCCGGTGGGTCTTGCTCTCCGCCTCTACCACTGCGTGTTGTCACAGCCTTAAGGGTCGCACTAGGGTTGGTTTGTGTACTACCAGAAAATGATCCCCCCTTATTCACTAACTCAGACACCTGTTTTCCTATGTCTCCCACGGAACGCTGTAAATCTAGAAAGGCCGACTGTTGGTTCCTAAAGAGTGTGTCGTGTTCCTTCAACTTCTGCTGCGTCTCCTGATCACGTGTCACGACCTGATTTAGCAATTGCATTTGTGCAGCCAACATTTCTTCAATCTTCTTCATACTTGACCCTGCATCACTCCCGCTATCCTGGTTCTGACGCGATTGAAAACCCAAGGGGTTCGCGCCACCCCGCCAACCAGAATTGGGGTTGGTCCTCCACCCCGACTGAAAAGAGTTACCGAACTGGTTTCGGTTAGAGATGAAATCCACTTGCTCCTGGCTGGCAAGTGGGCAGTCGATGGTGTCATGACCTCCACGACATAGCTCACATTTAGCTTGCTGCTGAAGTTTAAGGTCGTTGATTTGTTTCTGCAAAGCATCATACTGAGCCTGAGAAACAGTCTCAGAACTCACGTGGTGAACTCCCCGAGATGTAGAAAGTGAAGATTTCGTTGGAGCTAAAGTGGCCCTACGATCACCGGGGTTGTGCTGCTCAACTAAGGCAAAACTCTCAAACAGGTTCTTGCAATCCTCAATACCCAGCTTCTCCATCATGTGGCCCCCTGTAGAAATGTTGAATTGTTTTTGCGTTTCGTAGGTGAGACCGTTGTAAATTTTTTCGATGATTGCCCAATCAGTCAGACCGTGTTGGGGGCACTTGCTCAAAAGAGTGTTAAAGCGCTCGTACGCAAGATAGTATGGCTCGTCAGGGTCCATGCGAAAAGAGTGAATCTGCTCCCTCATACGTGCGGCTTTCGCGGGGGAATGATACTTTTTCAGGAATTTTTGTTGGAGATCGGCCCAAGTGGCAATCGAGTTTGCGGAAAGGGTTTCAAGCCACTGGGCAGCACGAGCGGTGAGTGAAAATGGGAACAAGCGAAGGTAGACGGTTTCAGGTTGAACGCCATTGAGACCAAAAGTGGCACAGATACGTACGAATCGAGATAAGTGAGCGGGTGCGTCCTCCTCATCTAGGCCATGGAATTGAATGGTTTGGGTTAACGTGTTCAGGACATGAGATGGAATTTGCCAGTTGGCAGTGTTAGCAATGGTGGTGGGTTCAATGGAAAACCTAGCATCTACGACTCCGTCACTAGCTATTTCATGAATAGTACGTCTAGCAGCCATATTCAAATCAGGAAATGGGATGGGGGGAAGTAAACGAGAAACGGTTTTAGGGGTGTGTACCTTGCTAACGCGAATGGTCTGGAGACGCTCACGAAGCTCACGAATGCGCTCGTGGATATCTCTCTCGGGTTCGGACGTAGCAGAAAATTCAGGCGATCCTTTGGAACGGGTATGGGGCATAAACTAGAAAAACACACAAACAATTTAATTAAACCTAATTTAACTAAAGCACACAAAATAGAGCAGAAAACAATTAAAAGACACGATAAAAACCTAAGGCAAAAATAATTAAAATTAAATTAACTAAGCACGCAAAGAAAAAGAAAAACACACAATTAATCCTAATCTAAAAATCAAAGTTAATTTCGCTATTACCAAGTGTCCCCGGCAACGGCGCCAAAAACTTGATGTACAAAAATCGATCTATAAAAATAAACTAAATTATCCTAGACCTAGACACACTAAATTAAACCCAATTAACCTAAAACTAGACAGACTCAACAGGCAAGCGAACCTATCGAATGTAGAATAGCTATCGGCAGACCGGGGTCGAACCCTAGAGACACTAAAAAGATAAAATTAACTACGAAAAATAAATTACTAATTAATTGATGGAAATTGGTTTTTGATTTGAAGAAGCAATTAACTAATTAAATTAACTAAAATTAACTAAGCTAAATTTAAGTAAATTATTGAGACTTATTAAAACGGGAAACTGCTAAAAATGGAAATTACTAAAAATGGAAATTACTAAAAATGGAAATTACTAAAAATGGAAAGCAACCCACAAACTCAAACCCTAGAGACGAAAACCAGATATGATGCGAAATACCACCTATACCTAGAATCCTAGTTAATGCTAACGACTTCCCTTGATTATGACAATTCCGACTAAATCAGATTCTAAAGATGCAACCTATAGAAAACCTATGAGCCCCCGAAAAAACTCTCTGGACATAACTGACAAGAATCCTAAAGGTTGGAACACGCTCACTGATTTGTTAGTTCACCTTTTGAGTACATCCTAACCGATAATTCTACCGCTCAATTAATTGGATCACCTTTTGAGTATTTCCCAATTCGATTACCCTAACCACCCTCGAAGCTAATCTAAGGCACCTTAAGGAAAAAGGAGCTACCTTTAACTACTATGAAAGTCACAACTTAGCAAATTGACCAACTAATCTAGGGGACTTCCTTTTGAGACAATCCTAATCTAGACAATTAACCAACCCAACTAGTCGACAAGGTTATCCCCTTTTAAGTTCTAACCAAGGCAGAATATAGCAATCAAAGTATTAATTATTAACCAATGTTCTAGTTCGGGACGTCTCCTAAACTATTCTCTAGATGAAAACCCTAAAGCTAACACCTTTTGATGCATTACCCGACCCGAAAGACATTCGTTGGCAACACAAACACCAATCAATAACCAAAACCCTAATTGCAATACGCATAAGCAACAATCACAGAAAATTAATGGAATTTCAATAGAACATCAATGCATCACAATCGTCATAATCAAGGAAAAGTCGAAAACATTAACTACTCATCAATTGGTCTAGATGGTACAAGAAATTTAGCCAATAACCATTAACATGTCTGAGTTTATCATAAAAACAGTAGTAACAGTCAAGAACATAATCTGGTCTAATGAAAACGAAAGTTAAAACAAAAGATTAAGAACCCGGGGAAGCGATTGGGAGTCGAATTCTTCAATCCTTAGGCTCTGATGGCTTCAATCTCGATCTTCTGCTCAGTGGCTCTGAGATACGGCAAGGTGACTGAAAATTTGACTGGAAACCCCGCATTGTATTTATAAGTGAGAAATTAGGGTTTCCCGGAATATTAGCCTCCAAGCGTATCGCTTGGAGGTCTCCTGATCAGTAGGCGATACGCCTGGACCCACAAGTCGACAATATAGTCGAGTCAACGATTAAATCACCGCCTTTGACTTCAGAGCAGCAAGCGTATCGCCTCTATCTTCATGATCACCAGGCGATATGCCTAGTGCTTCAAATTCAGCATTTTTCTTCTTTTTGATCCTCAATTCTGTTCCAATGCTCGTTTCTCTCGGGAATTGTACCAAAACTGCAACTTTACTACGAATCACACATTAAGATACTCATAATCAAAAACAACTAAAAACATATGGAAAACGACTAAAAAGACTCGCAAAATGATCCGAAAACGTAAAGGAAAACCGATGTGTTTTGCAACACATCAACTTCTGAGACAATTCAGTCAGCAGAAAAAATGTACAAGAGATCCGACAGAAGTGCACAATAACCGACGCAAGGATCAAGAGTCAATTGAAGATTTTATAGGGCGATTCAATAGGGAGAGTATGAAAATCTCCGGTGCAGGTGATCAACTACGGATTTCGGGGTTCTGTCATGGGGTGAGATGTGCTCAGTTGGTTGAAAAGTTGCATGAGGATCTTCCTAAATCTATTGAAGTTTTGATGGATAAGGCTAGGGCTTATGTGCGAGGGAAAAATGCATGTGGAAGTTTTGTTCAGCAGGACAATCGTAATACAGTTGCTCGTGGGGGATATGTTAGAGCGGATCAGGATAATAAAAAGTATGGTGGTCCTGTAAGAAATAATGGTGGATATTTTCAGAATAAGTGGGTTAGGCCCGTGGGTTCTAGGGCAAGGTATGTTGGGAATCAGTCAAGGAATAATGCTTTTATGAGACATGACAAATTTGTTGACCTTATTAAAACCCCGAGTGAGATTTTAGCAACCGAGCGTACTCAGTTTCAACTTCCTCCCAAAATAAAATCGGCTCCAATGAAGAACCTTGACAAATATTGTGATTTTCATAAGGATAGGGGTCATACAACCGATGCTTGCTAGGCATTAAAGAAGGAAATAGATAAAGCAGTAAGATCCGGGAAATTAGGGCATTTGGTAAAAGTTCTGAAGGGTGAAGGTAATGAATCTACAAAGGTAATTCATATGGTGGGAGTAAAGCGACATCAGTCGACAAGTTTTCAAAAGAAAAAAGTCAATAGGCAGATTGATTGGCAGTATCAGGAATCACGTTTCCTCCTCTTTTGAGACAGATGGTACGGGAGGAACCGGTGGTGGTGGCTGCCATGATAGCGGATTATGAAGTAAAGAGGGTATATGTTGACTGCGGAAGTGCTGCGGATATAATGTATGAACAATGTTTTCGAAAGATGGGAGCGGAAGTGAGACAAAAGTTTATCCCATCGCAAGTACCTTTAATGGGTTTCTCAGGAGAAATGGTTAAGCCTATGGGGGAAGTTACTTTACCGATGGTTATAGGAGTGGGAAAACAAGTTCGAACATTGGAAGTCACATTCTTAGTACTCAGTGCGACATCTTCACACAATGTAATCTTGGGGAGGCCGGTTTTGAGTCAGCTGGAGGCAGTCATATTCGTAACTCATGGGATGATTAGGTTTCCAACACCAAAAGGGGTTGCGTCTTTAGCTTCTAATACAAGTTTGCAAGTATGTGTTGTTCAGATACAAGAAGTCGATAAAGAAAGTAAGGGAGCAATTGTGGAAAAGGACAGGTGGGCAATTAATCCGAAATATCCAGAACAACAGTTGCAAGTTGGGGATCAGCTATCAGGAAGTGCGAGAATAAAATTGTATGATTTGCTGACTAAAAGTGTGGATGTTTTTGCATGGGAACCCTCAGACATGACTGGTGTTCCAAGGCATCTGTCGGAACACAAGTTAGCTTTGTATCCAGGAAGTGCGCCGTATCAGCAAAGAAAGAGGGGAATGGATGATGAAAGGGCACAAGTAGTAAAGGTTGAGGTAAGTAAATTGCTAGAAGCGGATATTCTTAGAGAAATTCAGTTTTCAGATTGGGTGTCGAACCCAGTGTTGGTAAAGAAAAGTGATGGTTCGTGGAGGATGTGTATAGACTTCAAAAATGTGAACAATGTTTGTCCTAAGGATTGTTATCCATTACCAGAGATCGATTGGAAGGTTGATTCAGTTACAGGATTTAAGTGGAAATGTTTTTTAGATACGTATAAAGGTTATCATCAAATACAGATGGCGGTGGAGGATGAAGATATGACCACATTCATTACAAGGGAAGGGTTGTTCTGTTATACTAAGATGCCTTTTGGTTTGAAGAATGCAGGGGCGGCCTATCAAAGGCTGATGGATAAGACGTTTCAGGATCAGGTGGGAAGGAACTTGGAAGCATATGTAGATGATATTGTAATTAAGAGTAAGGAAGAAGATGACATGTTCAAAGATATTTAGGAGACATTTGCAAAGTTGAGAAGTATAAACATGAAGTTAAATCCAAAGAAATGTTCCTTTGGTATGCAAAGTGGTAAGTTTTTGGGAATGATGGTGTCCAATGAGGGAATTCGCGCATGCCCGAAAAAAGTGGAAGCGATATTACAAATGGAGTCACCAACTTCCGTTAAAGATAGTCAGGTCCTGAATGGAAGGCTGGTTGCGTTGCATAGGTTTGTCGCAAAAGCTGCTGAGAGGTCGTTGCCTTTTATGAAGGTTTTGAAGGAATGTTTGGGGAAGTTGGATTTCCAGTGGACGCAAGAATCGGAAGATGCATTTGCAGAATTAAAAGCAGTACTGACTATGTTACCAACTTTAACAGCTCCTGTTATAGGAGAAACATTGCAAATGTACGTAGCAGCATCCGAAGGATCTGTGAGTGCTGTTCTCATAGCAGAAAGAGAGCAAGGTCAAATGTCGATTTACTATGTAAGTAAGGTGTTGAAGGATTATGAGAAGAGGTATGTTCCGATCGAGAAATTGGTACTGGCATTAGTTACAGCTGCAAGGCGACTATGAAGGTATTTCCAGGCGCATTGCGTAGAGGTGTTAACAGCTTGTCCGATTGGTCAGGTGTTGCGTAGGGCGGAAATGTCTGGAAGAATGGTTAAGTGGGCTGTAGAATTAGGACAGTTTGATATTCAGTTTAAACCAAGGACTACTGTGAAGGGGCAAGTGGTTGCTGATTTCCTAGCTAAAATGCCTATAAGTCAAGACGAGTCATTTGCTGTAATGGATGTGGAAAAGATGCTTCCGTGGAAACTGTTTACTGATGGTTCGACTGGAAGTGAGGGAGAAGGTGCAGGTATTGTGACAATCCGTCTTTTTCTGACTTAACTTAAACCTGAACTAATATAAATGTTGTGTGAACATTTATTTTAAACTATCATAAATGTTGTGTGAACATTTGTGTGATTGACTTATGGAGACTTTATCATCTAGGGTTGTGTAACTATCATCTATACTAGCATACACTTGAGTCTAAACGTTCTATATTTTATGATTTTATGTAAATCATATTCTATGATTTCATGAGAAGCGTTTGTCAATTTATGTGACAATTATACATATGATTTTATGTGATATATATATGTATATATGCACACGTTATTCTATTATATTATGTGACAATGTGTCGCATAACTACTTACGATTTTACGATTAAATATCGTTGGTTTCACGTAAAGCATTCTATCGATCATTTTATGTGAGTTTGCACGTACTGTCACGATTTCGGATTCATTATTTATGCGAACTCAGGACATATATTTATTAATTTTATGTGACGAAACAAGATTTATATACATACTTTTTTTTATAAACGTCACGTGAAAAGATACTTTCGATCCACTCAAGTTAGTCATCGTTCGGGGTGACTCTCGTTAACCCCGTTGGGGTTCGTTAACTACTTTTAACCTCGAGGGACCAATTTTGCCAAATTCTATACTCTATTTTAACTAAATAAACCAGGAGGGACTGAAGTTGTAATTATCCCAAAACTGTTTTTCATATTATGAAAGTCTGGAGGGACCTATAGTGTCATTAGCTCATAGTCGTTTTGAAGTACATTAACGTCAGAGACCATTGAACTCCCGTAACCGATACCCTTTAATCGACGATCAATGATATCGTCTGTTACCTCTCCCTTTCGATCGATTACCTCCTGCAAAACCTCTTCTCTTATCAATTGCTCACCCTTTCATCCCTCTCTCTCGTGTTTCTCTCGGCCGGCGCAAAGAAAACCATCACCAAACTCAAAATTCCGTCCATTCGACCCTAGCCACCATTCGACCACTTTTGGATGACGTACACCACTTTGAGAGGGCCACGAACCACTGTGAAGCAACCGGACTGGGTTTGGAGCTCGTGATCGAAGTCGGGTTCGAGTTCTCGTTTACGGCATCGGAATCGCATCATCTAACATCTCCAACTCAAGGTAACGATGCTGCCATGTGAATCGAGTAGTTTTCTGTGCATCGTTTTAGTTTTCACGTTTTTTCGGTGACCGGAATACAACTCCGATCACCGGAGTTTTAAAGAAGAAGAAGGCAGCGTGGTGGGAATAAATAAAAGACTCAAGTTCTGTTTTATAAACCAAAAGTGGCGCTAGCCCAGTGGCTAATACGCATATGTGTGTACCTGAGGTCGCGGGTTCAAGACCCGGCCTCTGCATTTCTTTTTCTGTTTTTTTTAAAACCCGCTTTTCTGCCGCTGTTGTATACAGAAGTATTCTGGTCGGAACTTGAACTCAAACGGGAAACTACCCTACTGGTTAAAGCGTTGGCATGGGAACCAGAGGTCACAGGTTCGAACCTGGTGACCTCTTGTTTTGCTATTTTGTTTTATTTTAGTATTCTTGGGACTTTTCTTGACTTAAAAACAAACCACCCATCATTCCTAACATTGTTTTGGACCCGTAGAACTTCTCATAGACACCGTTAACTTGCTCATAACCCCATTGATTAATATAAATTAATTTTTATATAAAGTATTTGGTTATTCGACGGTAATTTATAAAAGAATACACATTTGGAAAACATATAAATATACGTATATAGGAATATAAAATGAACGTTTTGGTAACCATTACACTTGTGTAAAAATGTAAGTATTTTGCGATTTAAACATTCTAAACATTGGATTTGTATTCATGTAAATACTTAAAACACATGAGTACATTCTGGGGTACTCCTTATCAATGTAACTAACATTTGGTTACGAGTATATCTATATATATATATATATATATACATATATTTTCCTAAACGATTTCATGAACCTATATAGTTAATAAATAACACACTCTTGTCGACATCTGTGATCGTTGTAATTTTTGGGCAATGTGCCAACCTTGGACTCGTTTTGGATTTATTGAACCTTCTTTATGTCATAGTTTGACATTATTTAATTTCATCGTCGGTCTAGACTTAGCCACTTGCAAATTGAACACACACTTATATATATATATATATATATGCTCGTTAGGTGATTGGTAGAATACACAAGACCCATTATCTGCTATTAGATGTGGTTATTTATCTGGAATTGCTGTGCACCTGAAGGTGAGTTTCACGGCCCCATTTTACTTCTTATCCTTTTTGGGGGAGAGAACATGCAAACATTGTTTACTTATTTTTATAAGTCTTTTATATTTCCAACATATCATCATGTACTAGATTTGCTTAACACCACAAACTAAGTCCTTACATATCGAACCGTTAATAGTGAATAGCGAGGTAATGTTGAGTAGTACTACTGGGGTTTGACAAACCCCTCTCAGCGGGCACGTGATGCACCACCCGACTGGCGGTCGGACTGAGAGCAATATTAGCCTAAACGTACCATTGTTTCTGGTGGGACACGGGGAAGGCAAAACACGTAAGGATTATTCCTACAACTAATTAGTCAGCTTCGGTTGCGAACTATCTAGTGACATGAACTTTAGGCTAGCTACCTACGATATGAGAATATAGCAAAACTTTACAACTTATTAATGGACTTAAAACTGTTGTGTCCATTGGCGAAAAACTTGATTATGAATATCAAAACCTGTGAACTCACCAACCTTTGGTTGACACTTTATTTTAACATGTTTCTCTCAGGTCGCAGGTGTTCGAGTATCACGAGTATGCATGCATGAGTCTTTGAAAACCCTTTTAATGCTTTGATCAAGCCACGTCACTCTGGGTGACAATGTTCTTACATTAACACTTTCATGTTATTTACGCTTTCGCATTTATAATACTCTGAAATTATATTTTAATGAAATATGAAACGTCTTTCTATTAATTATTGGTCGTTTGGTGTAATTAATGGTCTGGGATCCTGGTTTGTCACGCTCCCTGCGGTGCGTTATCGCGCGTTGGATTTCTGGGGGTGTGACAGATTGGTATCAGAGCCATGGTTACAGCGAACTAAGATTTTGGTCTTAGACTGTAACTATTTTGCATTAGTTGCACACTTAAACATTTTACTCATGCATCGTGATACTCACTCCAACGCACACCTGGCCTACTGTATGTAGTATTGTTTACACCATATAACTCTCTTACACTTATGACGAGGAGCTCGTTATTCTGGATTCGCCCTCAACATCTCTGGGTCATGTATCTCTTAGTTAACACCCATGGACGACGAGGTATCACATTTGATCAGAGGATCACATCTTCACTCTTGACGAGCAGTTTGATGCTCGGGATTATGCTGGACTGAAGGACTGGGCGTAGTACCCAAACATTCGTCGAGTGCTTACTTAGGAAGGTGGTGTGATACATCTTCCTGCTCTTGAACCTTTCTCATAACTTAGGAGGTTCTTATTATAACTTCCTTGCATATACTGCTCAACTCTCATGTTCATGGAACGAAATCATGACGCGCTAATAGTGCGATCATTCAACTTCAGTTGTGGTGGCATTGTGTGGATTCAAGTGGTTTCTTATGGGGATACTGGTGTCTGCCTTCGTTATCCTGCTCGTTTCACATTTGCTCTGATCTTTTTAGATCATTTCCTTCACATATCCATCGCATAGTTGCGTTGAAATAATACAACTTGAATGAAACTCCTATAACCTAAATAGTACCTGATGTGTACTGACTGATTTTTTTTCTTCTCATGTATATCAGATTGTGTTCAAGTCGATATGCGTGATAAACCCTACTCAGATCCAATTGAACTAAATTTATGGCTGACTCGCTTCGGGTGGGTCATTCCAATTAAAGCGAACATTTTACGCTCGAAACTTGTCTCTTTACCAAGTTCTGATCAAGATAACCACGAGTTAGTGGCCACACCACACCTGGTAGCTGAAATAAGAGGAACTAGGGTGATCATATAAAGTAAATCACAGTTACGAGTGCACACGTAAATGTAATTTGCAGTATATGGAAATCCTGGAGAATCCTACTAGGCAAGCCAATGGTCGTATTGGGACCAAATTCTTGTAATTTTTTTTTCTCTCATCGTGGCATTAAATGTTGAACATGTTGAACTCAATCGGGTGATCGAATTCTTCTACCCTTGTAAACGTTATCGCGTGTGATCTTATCTCTCCTATATATGGATTCTAATCCCTTCGAGAACTCTTGTGAAACATATTGTGAATGCTAATCTTGGAAGGACATCGTTTCACTCGTGTACTTTGATGACAAGTTTTTCTTGACTACGAAAAGTCTTGACGAAATCTTTGACTCGTATGAATTCATATTGAATCATAATTCTACCTTCACGGCTATATCGACCGTAACATCCTCTGGAACCTTACAATCGTGAGACAACTCGGATATAAATTCACCAAACGAATACCCAGGCAATAGTGGATAACCGAGTTATATTAAATCATATATCGCGAGCACTGGAACATACTTCTTGGCTGAAAAATCTTGTGAAATTCCCCCTGAAGATTCATACTCACTGATTTTATTGTGCGGACCAAAACTTGTTTCCAGCAACATCTTCACGATTGTACGAACTGCCTACCTCACCGAAAGACACGTTCTCCCTAATGGGGTAATGTTAGTGAAAAGTCTTCATGATTTTCAAACTAATGACTCCTAGTTATAACGTATGAACAATTCTGATGGATCTCTTGAGTCTGTACTATCGATTTTTGTCCGCATAATTCAAACCTTTTATGACTTAACAACTAGCAATTTCTAATTTTCGTGCTTTTGTAATCCTTTATGTCCTAGATAACCTTTTACGTTTTGAGCCGGAAGGTGTTACACTTTTGGTTAGCTATTTTACTAGTTAACACCATTGATTATGAGACTACCTTGTGCCTCAATCACAGTAACAATATAAAGCTTTTTATGGAAACCCTATTTACACCCATCGAGCATGAACTTCTTGTTATCAACAGCTAATTTCCATCGACCTGCATTTTCCCTTCTTACACATTGAGTACACCAAGTTATCCATACATTTTGTATATATATTAACGCTTTTGTCATAGTAACTATCCATTAATTTCTGGTATGCGAATCGTTATCGTCCTTTTCAGAAAACTTTCATTGGTGAACACCCAGCTCGAACTTAAACCATATTGGCCTGTTAAATATTTTTTTTTATCGTCTTGAAATCTGAAGCGTTATGTTATTCGCACTGAGTGTGCCAACCTCTCGATGATCTTCACGAAATTAGCAAACCTTACGCATCTTACCGGTATTGTGAATGGAAACTCTTACACCTTCTATTTGCATAACGATTGAGGTTTAATCTCTTGCCCCCATTACATTCAAGCGTATGGAAACAAAAAACAAAAAAAACAACTTGACGTCCTCTATTTCCGATAAAAATATCCAATGTGGTTTGACTAATATCTAGTAATGGTGGGTAGCTGGTACGCCATCAAGATGCTGGTAGTGTGGTGGGTTAGCTGCGGTACACCCTATATATAAACATTGGTGGCACGTTGAAGTTGGGACCAGTACCAGACCAAGGATTGACTTTAGAGTCATACTCAAGAGCCTCATATTGAGAATCTTCATCTAACGAGATTAGGTCCTCGATAAAACTTCTTAATGCTACTTTCTCCGAGATTACAGATATCCCTTACGTATTCCTACCAAAAGAGACATACCTGAAATAATTAAACCCTATGCTTGCGATTTGTCCGGGCCTTGAAGAGAAATTCTCCGAAGGCAAATTTCCTGCTACGATTCAGATGTGAATTCTGACTCAGATGATCATCAACGTCTTAAAAACCAGAGATTTTCTCTTATGAATGATAAACCACCTGATCGAATGATCAACTCCAACTTTTAGAAGCATGTGTTAA
Source organism: Deinandra increscens subsp. villosa (assembly GCA_039602395.1). Taxonomy (NCBI): domain Eukaryota; kingdom Viridiplantae; phylum Streptophyta; class Magnoliopsida; order Asterales; family Asteraceae; genus Deinandra; species Deinandra increscens. The sequence continues at coordinate 18,389,165 of JBCNJP010000025.1, forward strand.
GGAGTAGATCGAATTTCGTTCAAGGGACACTACTCCTGGGTCGACTGCCTGTTTTTATAAACTCTCTAGCATTCACTGAGGTGATAGCCCCGATCCTTCTCTATGGAACACTCGATTAGATCTTCTGACCCGCGGTAAACCTGCACTGACCCTAGCAAAACGCATATGTACAGGCAACTCAAGCCAAAGCCACTTTTGAACATCATGATGTTTTGTGTTTTGCATGCACCCTTTTATGACACTTTCGTACCTTATCTTATTGTTGAAGACCATTTGAACCGATGTTTCGACAAGAAAGGAAGCATGACGCATTAAGCTCAAGAACACCAAGGAGTTTGGACACACTGATGAGCTTAAACAATGAAGATTTCCCTAACGAGACTTTACTCTATTGAAATATTGTATAACCGTTGACACGTTCATTTCGATATCTATTTACGCGAATTCCTTGCCAAATCCTGTCAAGCACGCTATATATTTCTCTCTGAATTTTATACTATCCATTACGTTATTTGCATCCTTCCTGCCGGTATCTTCACAAGTGCCAGTTTAAACTCACATGTCATTCTTGGAATGTGTAGTTGTGACTATCATGATCTTGCGATCCTATTGCTTACTCGAATTCACAAAATAACCCATCGACACTTTTCTTTCTATTTTCTATCCTCATGCCTGATGCCATTCGCATTCCTGTAGAGCACTTTTTGATATACGGTACCTCATAGTTTACAATTTTATTTTGTTGGATCTCTACTCCGAATTTTTAGATTCTCTAGTAAGGTAATGTGCATAATGATATGTTGTATGATGCTGAACCCTAGTTTGAATTTGAACCTAATCGTTCTCACTATTACCTGAATAATTCTTAGTGGGAATTTCGTAAAAATTTATTTATTTATTATTAATATTTTTAAACAAACTTTTATGTGTTACCTTCGAAAGGCAATTGTAGCACCTGATTTAATTATTGTTTGGACCTCGGTTTCACTATCACTAAATCAGTACGTTGCAAGCTAGGTTTCAGTATGTGAGCAATTGTTAAACCGTTTTAACCATGATAGATAGTTTGTTTGATTTTGACCTTCTCATGAGAAATGTTTATGAGACATATCTGCTTATACATGCTAAATTTGAGAATCTAAACCTATGTTTAGGGTATATAAACTGATTAACCATTTGAAGTGCTGGTTTAAACATAAGTCGCCTAGAATTGCATGATT
>JBCNJP010000025.1:18390884-18405884 GCA_039602395.1 Deinandra increscens subsp. villosa
CTATGTTTTTTGCCCTGTTCTTGATTCTTTTTATCTTGTTCGCGGATGTAGCTCAGGTAAGCTTAATCCTCCATAGACTAAATTCATCGGATCATCTTCAGACCATCAATATTGTCACTTTTATTGCAATTTATATGTCTGACATTTGAATCCAAGTAATTTAGTTTTTTTCACTCTTACAGGCGAAAAACAGGCTTCGTCCCGGAGGTATGGCATTTCAATTTTAATACTTGTTGCAGCTATGGGTGTTTTAAAAAAAAATCCCTCAACCGGGTTAAAAATAAAAACGGCCGGTTGTAATACGATTCCGTTTGGCGTTTGGGTTTTATCTTTTAGAAAACCGGGTTTTAGAATGGCCCATAAAATTAAGAGAATTTATATATTAACAAACATTTTTACTAAAAAAAACAGTTATTTAATAGGTCGTTTAGACCCAAATGGTCGTTTGGTTTTTTTTTAATAAGGTCGTTTGGGTGTCGTTTGGGCAAAAACGACCCCATAAATTTTAGGGAGGCTGTGATTTTGTAATATTAAAAAAAAACCAAATAACCCATATCTGGCTCAAAATGACTATTTGGGTCCAAACGACCCATTAAAAAGCTGCTTTTTAGTAAAAAAAAATTGTGAATATAGCCAAGGCCAAAATTAAATATCAATACTATATTATAATATATATTTGAGAGAATGTAATTGTGTTTTTTATTTATTCTTTAATAAGTTGTTAATGTTTAATTATACAAATAATTAATTTCTTCTTAACTAATAAATTGTTAAAGCGTTTTTATTTTTTGTAGTTTCATATTTACTTTATTTTCCTCAAATCTATAGATAAATCACCAATCAATTGCTTTACTAGTGTTTTTGTGTTATGTTTCCGCCACATCACAAAGGCACCTTGTTAATGAAATAAAAGTTTTTTTTAATCCATTAGGTGAATAACCGTCCAAACAAAACCATTTTTTCTGGTTTGACCGACCCAACCAAACCGACCAGTCTGGTTTAGATCTTCCAAAAACTGTAGTTTCTATTTTGGCCCATAAATTCTATCAAAACCAGCCAAAGTAGATCGAAAGACCCCTACTTGTGACACGAGATGATCAAATTTCAAGCTGTTAATTATAAGATGGTGTGTTTTGATTTACAGAGTGTAAACCCAGATGTACATACAGATGCTCTGCAACATCATACAAGAAGTCGTGCTTGTTCCTTTGCCAAAAGTGTTGTGCCAAATGTCTGTGTGTGCCACCGGGTGTTTATGGCAACAAACACAAGTGTGCCTGCTACAACAACTGGAAGACTCATATAGGCAAACCCAAGTGTCCTTGATTTTTTATATTTTCAAAACTAGAGGTGATGATTTGACATATTTATAAATCTAAGGCTCTAACTGTTTCTTCTAAGGGTTTTGGGTTCATGTTTGTTTTTCTTTGGATTTTAATAAAGTGAAGTGTACAGATAACTAAGGGCATTTTAGTCTAAGTGTTATCCAAAATGTGTTGGGTCATTGTAAACTAGGATATGGATGATGGAATTTGAAATCAACATTCTTTTGTCGTTTTATTTATTTGGAACATGTATGTTTTAATTATGTACCATTCAAAAAAAAAAATTATGTGTAGTCTTATAACTAGATTTAATTATTAAAAAATATAAATTACGGCTATCGCCCATATGGTTTGTAGCTTTTTCATATTTTGTTCTTAGGTTTTGTTTATTACGGCTATGGTCTAGAACTTTTCCAATTTGTTACGAATATGGTCTCTGGCCCTAACGGGCGTGTATTTTTGCCGTTAAAATATGTACATGAGTAACATGTGGTCACACCCCGTAATTTATTGTGTCGGGTGCGAGCGAGATGGATCATAGTCAAGATTACATAGAACGACCTCTGGATGATTAAACAACTAGAGCCGTTTAATAAGTTAAGTTAATTCAAAAGGTGGAGTTTCATTCAAAGTTGCAGCGGAAATAGTAGTGAAAACATGTTCGTCTTAATTGTTAATAAAACAATTACATTTCAAAAAGATTTGAGAACATGACACCGTTAGGTGTTATGCAATGAAATCTCCAAAAGTGCAGCTCGGTTTGACCATGACTCCAGAAATAGAAAATGCAGGTCCTAAATGATATGATGTCTTGAATGCAGCAGAGTTCAATCACCTGAGAATTCATATACTAAAAGGAGTCAACATAAAGTTGGTGAGTTCACAGGTTTAGATAGCATGCATGTAAAGTTTGATAAACAAGTTTGATTGAATCATTCCATCGTTTGACAGTTTGTTTAGATACTGTTTTATAAATTACCATGAACCTTGAATACCGAAACTAACTGATTACCCACTCATGATACTATGTCCAACAGTACCACATGGCCAAATATAACTGTATGTACTCTTCTGACTATTAAAACGGAGCCAGGATTGGAGCTACCAATCAGAGTAGGGGCGTTAACCCAATAGATCTATCCACGAGTCATCGTTTCTGTTTGTAAATTAATCGGATTCAACTAATAGTGGGGTTTTATCATAACATGAACAAGCATGATACAATATGATTTGGACTAGAAAAGCTCATGTAATCAGTATGGTAACAAGTAATCTATCTGTCAGGAAATGATTTATGTTTGTAATGAATTCTCCCCCAAGTATTAAAACTGTAAAAGAAAGGGGCCGTGAAAACTCACCTGAATGCAAGTGATTCAGTACAATAGGGAAGTAAGCAGTCCTATACAATGTTATAAGACACTTAGAAAATAGAAATTGGGTTGACATCTAAGTCACTCCAATTTGGTTGGTCAAGTCTTGGCGTTATGGTAACCCGGTAATATACTACGATATCGTTGACCTAATTAAAATATTTATTGAAAATAAATATTTATTGCGCGATAATAAAATATTATTTATTTTCATGATAAAAATTAGTCTAGAAATAGTTTATATTTCCCAAATAAATATCATGTGAGTTCAAAGGACTTTTATAGGAAGAAATGACGGTTTAAGGTCAAAACGGGCTTTTTGCCGGTTCTAGCCGCATTTCACGTTATTTGTAAATATGACTAAGGCAATGATCAAACAAATAAATACACATTTATTTTCATCATAGAATCATATCAATTCAGAAAATTTAAGTTCAAAAGTCTAAGTTCCTAGTTTTGTCGGTTTTGCCGGTATGTGTCCGATTTGGCCGGTTTTGATCCTGCGACTCGTTCTAGGGTTTTGTAAACTACCAAAACACTTTGTAAACTTATTATAAGTCATCTCAAGTCCCTAAAAGTGTCTAAGATCAGTTGTTACATCTATTTGTATATCTTTACAAAAACGAGGTTTCCGGGCCCGTAAAGTGTCCGTTTTTGGTCCCGTTTTTCCCCAAATTTAGCTATTTTTCGAAAGGGATCTTGTACTAGGGTTTTTATGACTAAAAGCATCTTTTAAAATCACTTTAGGAGGGGTCGAAGTTTCTGACCTAATTTGGCCCTAATTAATCCATAGTTTCCGGAACTTTTTAGTGGGTTATTTTTATAGATTTAGCCGTCCAAACATATCAATAAGTCGTATGGTGCTATCCACAACCTTCTAACATGTTAAAAATTTTGGACCTAGGGTTCCAAGAGTCACAAATTTCGGATCTAGTGGTTTGTTCATAAAACCAAGGCATAATGTACGCATACTAGCATCATAACACTTGTTTTTTCCATAGATCTATATAATGTAGCATATGAGGGGTTCAAAATACATGTAATCACTAGTAGAAACACATGGCATACTAGATCTAACATGAACTTAAACAAAGTTTTAGGTTACTAGTAACATAGAAGAAAATGCATGTCAAAAGTTACCATTTTTAAACCAAGACTTGTGGTTGGAGTTCTAGATGGAGAATAAGACTAGTTAACATGAATAACTAGAGAAAAACTAAGAAAATGATGTCTACTAACTTGAGAAAACCGAAAATGAGGATGATGGAGGCTTGATCTTGCTTCCTTGTTGTTCCTAGTAGCTTGATCTTCAAGTGTTCTTGAGGTTTGTTGAAGAAAAGCTAGAGAGAGAGTAGAGAGAGAGAGGGCGACGGTTGGAGAAAGAGGGAGAGAATGTGTGTGTGTGTTTCTTTTGTGGAAGCAAATGAGGATGTCTAGGGTTTTTCTTCTTTTAGTTTGTTTATATATGGTACACAAAAAGAAAGGAAAGAAAAGGGTTTGAAAGGGTGGTGGTGGCGGTTTGGGTGTTTGGCCGAAAGGAGAGCCAAGGGGGGGGGGGGGGGGCGGTTTCTAGGTGCATGGAGGAGAGGAGGAAAGTCAACTAGAATCTTCTAGTACAAGTAAGTTGTAAGATGTAAGGGTTTAGGGTGGCTTAGTGATGATGTTGTCGGTTTAGGTAAGGTACACGTGAATAGTGCATGGTGTAATTAATAAGAGATTAGTAGTGGATTAGTATAATGGTGATAGGTTACTACTAACGTTGGTTACTAATTGTCGGTGTCGGGTTTTGATCACGAAAGACAATATGATCAAAGGTGGCAATTGAGTTTGATCATGCATGGAAATGAATATGCATGATGATTAATGAATCAAGGTTGGGAAAAATAAAGGATACAAGTCTTGTTTAAATATAATTGGTGTTAAATGGTGAAAAACGTTGACGTTAAATGTTTATATAAAAACCTAATGGTTTTTCGTTATAAAGATACTAAACATTTAAAGAGTTTACTACTTGACGTAGTTGATAAATAAATAAACAAACTCAAGCGTTCATTGGATATTTTTACGTCGAAGTAACGTTACAAACTTTGCATGAAATAGAAATACTACAAAAGTGACAAGTTAATATAAAAATATTCTTTTTATATTAAACCACATACGTTGTGGTGAATATTTCTTATTGTTGAAATTCCATCGGATAAGTATATATAATATCCTTGTTTTTAAGGTCGATCGTCGAAATATTAATTTAGGGTTACGCCAAGACTAACGGGTAGTTGCACAATACGTTATCTACGTTAACTAAAACACAGATTTATGCACACAGAAACAGGTAATTACACGTATTATTATATGATTTGACTTAGGAAACTTACGGGTTGTCACATTCTCCCCTAGTTGAAGGAATTTCGTCTCGAAATTCAGACATCGGCGTCTACAGGAGCTGGGTTGGGAAAAAGATGCGGGTACTTGGCTTTGAACTTGTCTTCGCGTTCCCAAGTATACTCAGATCCGCGCCAAGAGTTCCATCGAACCTTAACGATAGGAATTCGACTTCGTTTCAACTTCTTGACCTCGCGGTCGACAATTTCAGCAGGTTCTTCCACGAAGTGAAGGGTTTCGTCAACTTGAATTTCATCGAGAGGAATGACGAGTGATTCGTCGGCAAGGCACTTCTTCAAGTTACAGACGTGGAACACGTCGTGTACGCTACTAAGTTCGGCTGGCAGTTGCAGTTTGTAGGCTACTGGTCCGATCTTTTCAAGGATTTGGAATGGACCAATGTATCGAGGGTGTAGCTTACCACGTTTCCCAAAACGGATGACTCATTTCCACGGAGCAACTTTCAGAAGCACTTTATCTCCGACTTCGAATGATAGGGGTTTCCGTCGGGTGTCAGCATAGCTCTTTTGACGATCACGTGCGGCTTTCAGAAGGTTTCGAATTTGCGAGACCCTTTCGGTGGTCTCGATCACTAGTTCCGGACCGGTAATTTGGCTGTCTCCAACTTCAAACCAACAGATGGGAGATCGGCACTTTCGACCATAAAGTGCCTCGAATGGGGCGGCTTGAATGCTGGTGTGATAACTGTTGTTGTATGAAAACTCGCATAGGGGCAAGTGTCCATCCCAGTTTTTACCAAAATCGATTGCGCAAGCACGCAACATGTCTTCTAGGGTTTGGATTGTGCGTTCACTCTGGCCATCGGTCTGGGGATGGTAAGCAGTACTCATGTCAAGTTGAGTACCCAGGGCTTCATGCAACGATTTCCAGAAGTTAGACGTGAAGCGACTATCTCTGTCAGAGATGATTGAGACGGGAGTCCCATGGCGGGAAAATATCTCTTTCATGTAGAGGGCGGTTAGTCGTTCCATGGAATCCTTTTCCTTCATGGGTAGGAAGTGAGCTGATTTCGTCAGACGGTCGATGATAACCCAAATAGTATCGTTACCATTTCGGCTCTTCGGTAGCTTGGTGATGAAATCCATGGCGATACGTTCCCATTTCCACTCGGGGATTATCGGTTGGACAAGCAAACCGGAGGGTTTCTGATATTCGGCCTTAACTTTGGCGCACGTTAAACACTTACTGACGTAAGTGGCAACTTCCATCTTCATGTTGGGCCACCAGTAAAGTTCTTTCAATCCGTGGTACATCTTGTCAGCACCAGGGTGGATTGAGTACTTGGACTTGTGAGCCTCGTTCAGAACTAGGTTTCTGAGGTCTCCGTACGCAGGTACCCAAATACGATTCATGAAGTATCTGGCACCGTCGGGTTTGATCTCGAACTGACGGTCCATCCCTCGTAGGCCTTCGTTTCTGACGTTCTCTTCCTTAAGAGCTTCTAGTTGGGCGTCACGAATCTTGGAGGGTAGACCGGTGTGAATGGTCAATGCGAGAGATCTGACACGGAGTGACTTCACACGATCCTTACGACTCAAGGCATCTGCTACTACGTTTGCCTTTCCAGGATGATACAAGATTTCGCATTCGTAATCGCTGAGCAACTCGACCCATCTTCGTTGCCTCATATTCAGCTCTTTCTGGTTTAGGATATGCTGGAGGCTATTGTGGTCCGTGAAGACCTTACATTCTGTGCCGTAGAGGTAGTGTCTCCAGATCTTGAGGGCGAATACGACGGCTCCGATTTCTAGGTCGTGAGTGGTGTAGTTCTTTTCGTGAACTTTCAATTGTCGTGAGGCATAGGCTATGACTCTGTCACGTTGCATAAGTACGCATCCAAGACCTTGATGAGACGCGTCACAGTAAACGCAGAAATCGCGGTTGCCTTCAGGTAAGGCAAGGATGGGAGCGTCACATAGCTTCTACTTCAACGTTTGAAAGGCTTCTTCCGCTTTATCATCCCAGATAAATTTCTTCTCCTTCTGAGTCAGAGTGGTCAGGGGTTTGGCTATTTTGGAGAAGTTCTCGATGAACCTACGGTAATAGCCGGCAAGACCAAGAAATTATCGTATTTCAGACGGGGTAGTTGGAGGGCTCCAACTTTTGATTGCTTCGATTTTCGCGGGGTCGACATGGATTCCACGATCATTGATCACGTGACCAAGGAAATGCACTTCTCTGATCCAAAATTCACACTTCGAGAACTTGGCGTACAGTTTCTCCTTCCTAAGCAATTCCAGGATGAGCTTGAGATGTTGCTCGTGTTCTTTCTTACTACGGGAGTAGATCAGAATGTCGTCGATGAACACGATAACGAATTTGTCGAGATAGGGTTTACACACACGATTCATGAGGTCCATGAATACGGCAGGCGCGTTGGTTAACCCGAAAGGCATAACTAGGAATTCGTAGTGGCCGTAACGAGTCCTAAAAGCAGTTTTAGCGACATCTTCATCCCGAACCTTCAGTTGATGGTAGCCGGAGCGTAAATCGATCTTAGAATAGAAGCTAGATCCTTGGAGTTGGTCGAACAAGTCGTAAATCCTTGGGAGGGGATACCGGTTTTTCACTGTTAACTTGTTCAGTTCTCGGTAGTCGATACACATACGGAATGATCCGTCCTTCTTTTTGACGAATAGAACTGGGGCTCCCTAGGGTGAGAAGCTCAGTCTGATGAGTCCTTTATCAAGAAGTTCTTGTAGCTGATTCGACAATTCTTTCATTTCGGATGAAGCTAATCGATACGGTGATCGGGCAACTGGTGCGGCTCCAGGTATTAAATCGATATGAAATTCTACCTGTCGAGGCGGAGGTAGACCAGGTAGATCGGAAGGAAACACATCTGCGAAATCCCGAACGATTGGAACGTATTCGATCTTCTTCTCCTTAGATTTCTTGGAAGATACATGTGCGAGGAGGGCAGGATAACCTTTTCGGAGGAATTTCTGAGCCTTCATGCACGAAATGATGTGAAGCTTTGAATCGACACGATCCCCTTGAATGGTCAAGGTTTCGTTGTTAGCTAGGGGAATTTTGACTTGCTTCTCGTGACAAACTATTTCTGCACGATTAGCGGACAGCCAATCCATTCCAACTACTACGTCAAAGCTTCCGAGCTGGACGGGCAGGAGGTCTATGTTGAACTTGTGTCCTAATAGATCCAGTGAACAATCTGGGAGCATTTCACGCGCTTTGATTTGTTTACCATTGGCCAACTCGATTATATACTTAGTGTCTAATTTCGTAGGGGTGATATCAAAGATAGTGCTAAAATCACTAGACACGAAGCTTTTATCGGCACCGGTGTCAAGTAAAACGAGTGCATAATGTTCGTTTAACAGAAACGTACCCGTAACGGTGTGCGGGTCTTGTCGTGCTTCAGTCGCATTCAGCACGAACGCTCTTCCACGTGCAGCATCAGTTCCTGGTTTCTTCAGTTTAGGATAGTCGCTTTTGAAGTGACCAGGGTTCCCACATTCGTAACAGGTGTTAGTGGTCTGAACCTTGTTCGCGCGACTCGGACAGTCCCGATAGATGTGACCTTTAGCTTTGCAATTCTTGCAGTAGATGTTATTGCAGTCTAGAGTGTGGTGTAGGTTACACTTGTTACACAGGGGCAGGTTGCCAGTGTAACCATTTCTCTTTGCATCAACAGCAGGTGCAACAGCTGCATAAGCCTTGATGGCTTTTGGAACTTCAGCAGCAGGGGTTTTTGCAGGCTTCTTCTTCTTCCATTCGTGACCACGTTTGCGCTTGTGGTCAGGTTTGATGTTACCAGAGGAGATGGGTGGAATAACAGCAGTCTTAACTTCAGAGGTTTTCTTGGCGAATGACGCACCTTGGCGGGCGGCTTGGTAGGTCAAGCTGTGGGCCAAACGTACGGCGCTCTGGAGGGTAGTAGGGTTAGATGACATGACATTTCCCTGGATGAGAGGGGAAAGTCCCCAGATGTACCTCTCTATCTTCTTGTACAGAGGGGTAACCATAGTGGAGCACAGGTGTGCTAGTTCATGGAAACGTCGAGTGTACCCGGCTATGTCGGCACCAACCAGGGTGAGATTCCAGAATTCCACTTCCAGACGTTGCGGTTCCTCTCGAGGACAGTACTCATCTCTCATGAGCACCTTTAGGTCTTCCCAAGACATAGTATAGGCAAGATCCTGTCCCAAGGTTTCAGCATAGGAATTCCACCAGGTGAGTACACCTTCGCTGAAGACGCAAGTGGCATACTTGACTTTGTATTCATCTGGGCAGTTGCACATACGATAGACAGATTCAGTTTTCTCGAACCATCGGATCAGTCCGACAACACCTTCAGTGCCTTTGAAATGGATGGGTTTGCAGTTCATGAAGTCCTTATAACTGCAATCTCGAGTACCTGTAACGAGAGATCAAAAGCTCCTTGAAAACAATACTTCGTAATTTTCAATCTTTGATCTTCAATCCTACGTCGTTACTTACCGGCAGGAGAACCACTTTGGCGTCCACCGGAGGCAGTGGAGCGTTCAGCATTGGCGGCGGCGAGTGCTTCGGTTACACGTTGCAGGATCAACTCTTCAATCTCGGCGGCGCTCATGGGCGGAGGAGGAGGAGGAGGGTTAGCTCTCGTGGCACGTCTAGGCATGATTCTAATTTCACATGGGCAAAACAAGAGTAAGGCAATCATAATAACAACCAAACATATCATGACATACATCAATCATACATACAAGAGGAAATATAACATCACAACACAATCATAATAGCGAATCATAACATACATCATAACGTCCATAACCGTGACTGAAAACAATTCATACAAGACAACATTGTTTTTGGTGGATAACATGATTCCACAATAGTACAAGTTACATCACATTACAAAAGTAGGGGTAAAACAGATCCCCAATATGTCAATACTGCTAATATCATGGGTGTTGGAGCAATGTCAAGATCTCTCCAACCCGCACGATGACCGAGAGCGTTAGCTGGAGAACGTCGTTGAAATCCACAAGTGATGGCGTGTTGGCGGCAAGGGCTTCCACAGCAGCGAGGGCAGCGCCGGCAACTCCGTTGACTTCTCCAAGAAGTGTGTGCAGAGTGTCGAAGGTCTGGACATAAGAGCCAGTGAGGCTCTCGAGCTCAGAAATACGGATCTCCAGGGCAGCTAAGGGGGTAGGTGGGAGCTGAAGGATAGCCCGAAGGCGGTGAATCTCGGCATCACGGCGATCAATGCCGTCAAAGAGGGAGGAAATCAAGATGTCTACGACAACTCCATGAACAAGGATAGGTGGGGAATCAGCCTCATCGGGTGCAATGGGTGCTACGGGGGTATCAGGTGCAGTGGGGGTGACCGGAGCAACAGGGGTAACCGGAACAGAAGGGGTAACCGAAACAACAGGGGTGACTCTAGCGGCTGCAGCAGAAGACGTCTCGCCAAACTCGTAGGTGCTATCATCAAAATGTACTCGCTTCTTTAAGGGAAGCGAGGGCGAGTCGGTAGGAGCAAGGGTAGACTCAGGGGTACGGGATCTCTTGCGGGGTGATCCCACACGAGAGGCAAGGCGAATCCCACGAGTGGGGTGGCGAAAGACGGATTTCCACGCGGTATACATGCGGAGGGGTCCAGAGGGAGTAGTCCTATACGGGCGAAAAGATGGGGCACGCACAGGAGAGGCAGCACGGGATGAGCTCAAGGTGACCGTAATGGAGTCTCCGTCATCGAGAGGGTCATCAGCAGTGATATCCACGTCATAAAATGGTGGCTCATCCGGATCTTCCTCGGAGTCCGTCTCCTCATCGTTCGTGACACGGTCGAGCACGCTAGTAGGTGAGGTTGGCGTGACAGTAGGTGGAGATGCTGGAGCTGGCTGAGGTGGTATTGTCTCCATCTCGACTTCTGAGTCCGAAGATAGCTCAACAGGGTTTGACATGCTGTGATAAAGTTTCCAAGTCATAATAATAGTCTTACGTTAGTGTAATTATAATAGTTAAGAGATGCAACAAGTAAGGCATGTATGTAATGCAAGCAAGGAATGCATGGGATGGTGCTAGCAGAGCGTTAGGCTATAGACTAAGTTCTAGTATGCAACCTAGTTCTCTATAACCTTGGCTCTGATACCAATCTGTCACACCCCGTAATTTATTGTGTCGGGTGCGATCGAGATGGATCCTAGTCAAGATTACATAGAACGACCTCTGGATGATTAAACAACTAGAGCCGTTTAATAAGTTAAGTTAATTCAAAAGGTGGAGTTTCATTCAAAGTTGCAGCGGAAATAGTAGTGAAAACATGTTCGTCTTAATTGTTAATAAAACAATTACATTTCAAAAAGATTTGAGAACATGACACCGTTAGGTGTTATGCAATGAAATCTCCAAAAGTGCAGCTCGGTTTGACCATGACTCCAGAAATAGAAAATGCAGGTCCTAAATGATATGATGTCTTGAATGCAGCAGAGTTCAATCACCTGAGAATTCATATACTAAAAGGAGTCAACATAAAGTTGGTGAGTTCACATGTTTAGATAGCATGCATGTAAAGTTTGATAAACAAGTTTGATTGAATCATTCCATCGTTTGACAGTTTGTTTAGATACTGTTTTATAAATTACCATGAACCTTGAATACCAAAACTAACTGATTACCCACTCATGATACTATGTCCAACAGTACCGCATGGCCAAATATAACTGTATGTACTCTTCTGACTATTAAAACGGAGCCAGGATTGGAGCTACCAATCAGAGTAGGGGCGTTAACCCAATAGATCTATCCACGAGTCATCGTTTCTGTTTGTAAATTAATCGGATTCAACTAATAGTGGGGTTTTATCATAACATGAACAAGCATGATACAATATGATTTGGACTAGAAAAGCTCATGTAATCAATATGGTAACAAGTAATCTATCTGTCAGGAAATGATTTATGTTTGTAATGAATTCTCCCCCAAGTATTAAAACTGTAAAAGAAAGGGGCCGTGAAAACTCACCTGAATGCAAGTGATTTAGTACAATAGGCAAGTAAGCAGTCCTATACAATGTTATAAGACACTTAGAAAATAGAAATTGGGTTGACATCTAAGTCACTCCAATTTGGTTGGTCAAGTCTTGGCGTTATGGTAACCCGGTAATATACTACGATATCGTTGACCTAATTAAAATATTTATTGAAAATAAATATTTATTGCGCGATAATAAAATATTATTTATTTTCATGATAAAAATTAGTCTAGAAATAGTTTATATTTCCCAAATAAATATCATGTGAGTTCAAAGGACTTTTATAGGAAGAAATGACGGTTTAAGGTCGAAACGGGCTTTTTGCCGGTTCTAGCCGCATTTCACGTTATTTGTAAATATGACTAAGGCAATGATCAAACAAATAAATACACATTTATTTTCATCATAGAATCATATCAATTCAGAAAATTTAAGTTCAAAAGTCTAAGTTCCTAGTTTTGTCGGTTTTGCCGGTATGTGTCCGATTTGGCCGGTTTTGATCCTGCGACTCGTTCTAGGGTTTGGTAAACTACCAAAACACTTTGTAAACTTATTATAAGTCATCTCAAGTCCCTAAAAGTGTCTAAGATCAGTTGTTACATCTATTTGTATATCTTTACAAAAACGAGTTTTCGGGCCCGTAAAGTGTCCGTTTTTGGTCCCGTTTTTCCCCAAATTTAGCTATTTTTCGAAAGGGATCTTGTACTAGGGTTTTTATGACTAAAAGCATCTTTTAAAATCACTTTAGGAGGGGTCAAAGTTTCTGACCTAATTTGGCCCTAATTAATCCATAGTTTCCGGGACTTTTTAGTGGGTTATTTTTTATAGATTTACCCGTCCAAACATATCAATAAGTCGTATGGTGCTATCCACAACCTTCTAACATGTTAAAAATTTTGGACCTAGGGTTCCAAGAGTCACAAATTTCGGATCTAGTGGTTTGTTCATAAAACCAAGGCATAATGTACACATACTAGCATCATAACACTTGTTTTTTCCATAGATCTATATAATGTAGCATATGAGGGGTTCAAAATACATATAATCACTAGTAGAAACACATGGCATACTAGATCTAACATGAACTTAAACAAAGTTTTAGGTTACTAGTAACATAGAAGAAAATACATGTCAAAAGTTACCATTTTTAAACCAAGACTTGTGGTTGGAGTTCTAGATGGAGAATAAGACTAGTTAACATGAATAACTAGAGAAAAACTAAGAAAATGATGTCTACTAACTTGAGAAAACCGAAAATGAGGATGATGGAGGCTTGATCTTGCTTCCTTGTTGTTCCTAGTAGCTTGATCTTCAAGTGTTCTTGAGGTTTGTTGAAGAAAAGCTAGAGAGAGAGTAGAGAGAGAGAGGGCGACGGTTGGAGAAAGAGGGAGAGAATGTGTGTGTGTGTTTCTTTTGTGGAAGCAAATGAGGATGTCTAGGGTTTCTTCTTTTAGTTTGTTTATATATGGTACACAAAAAGAAAGGAAAGAAAAGGGTTTGAAAGGGTGGTGGTGGCGGTTTGGGTGTTTGGCCGAAAGGAGAGCCAAGGGGGGGGGGGGGGGGGGCGGTTTCTAGGTGCATGGAGGAGAGGAGGAAAGTCAACTAGAATCTTCTAGTACAAGTAAGTTGTAAGATGTAAGGGTTTAGGGTGGCTTAGTGATGATGTTGTCGGTTTAGGTAAGGTACACGTGAATAGTGCATGGTGTAATTAATAAGAGATTAGTAGTGGATTAGTATAATGGTGATAGGTTACTACTAACGTAGGTTACTAATTGTCGGTGTCGGGTTTTGATCACGAAAGACAATATGATCAAAGGTGGCAATTGAGTTTGATCATGCTTGGAAATGAATATGCATGATGATTAATGAATCAAGGTTGGGAAAATTAAAGGATACAAGTCTTGTTTAAATATAATTGGTGTTAAATGGTGAAAAACGTTGACGTTAAATGTTTATATAAAAACCTAATGGTTTTTCGTTATAAAGATACTAAACATTTAAAGAGTTTACTACTTGACGTAGTTGATAAATAAATAAATAAACTCAAGCGTTCATTGGATATTTTTACGTCGAAGTAACGTTACGAACTTTGTATGAAATTGAAATACTACAAAAGTGACAAGTTAATATAAAAATTCTTTTTATATTAAACCACATACGTTGTGGTGAATATTTCTTATTGTTGAAATTCCATCGGATAAGTATATATAATATCCTTGTTTTTAAGGTCGATCGTCGAAATATTAATTTAGGGTTACGCCAAGACTAACGGGTAGTTGCACAATACGTTATCTACGTTAACTAAAACACAGATTTATGCACACAGAAACAGGTAATTACACGTATTATTATATGATTTGACTTAGGAAACTTACGGGTTGTCACACATGTGATGGGCAATTTTGTCTATTCGGGTAACAAACTAGTCTTTTCAAAATTAAAACCATATATCCACCAGTCAGTTCCCTCGATTCAACCATTTCCCTTATTATTTCTCTCATTTAACAACGATCGACTCTTCACTTCCTCCTCCAACACTCTCAATCACTCTGAATCTCTCTCAAATATCTCAAGAACTCTTTAACGACATTACATTCGTCGATCATCTACCTCATTTCTCCGCAATGGGTTGGCAAATAAAAGGTAAGTTTACTCAAAGAAACCCGTGGACGCTTTACAGTAAGCACACGATCAAAAACTTTGAAAAAATTAAATTTTGGTTATTTATTTGCTAAAATCTGGTCTTTTGTTGTCTGTTAACCAACAGAGTCATCAGATAACTTATTTTCGTATGAAATCCATCATAGTGGAACTTTTAGGAACTTCCCAGGTCGTCCGTACGCATATGGTAGGGTTAACTATGTCGATTTTGTTGATATCGATGCGTTCTCAGTGCATGAGCTTGATTATATGTTAACAG
>JBCNJP010000025.1:18406384-18427619 GCA_039602395.1 Deinandra increscens subsp. villosa
ACTGATATTGTAACGTGGCCGTAGGGTACATATGGTCACGGCACCTATGGTGTCGGTTGGAATGGAAAAAAAAACGTGTCCAACCACCTTTTGTCACGGTTTTTTTCCGTGGCCAAAGGTGAATTTTGACGTAGTGAAGTTTGCCTTCAGGATTGAGATCTTTACAGCCTGTTCTTTTCATAAACTTTTTGCCTCTTCTGACAATCATAGCCATCGACCAATTGATATCCATCAATTCTAAGTCATCAGGGTCGATTTGTTCATAATCTTCATCTGTTAACTCAGCACTGGTCAATTTTCCTGCTATCATCCCATCATATGACGAAATCATTGCTGAAAAAAGTGCCATAAAATCATTTGTGGTTTTAGCTGAAAATGCACTTTGATTTGATGTTGGATTAGAGGATGATTGACTTGAATACACTAGGTATGTCACTGCAGCTTTGTGAGTAAACTTTCACTTGAAGAACCCCGAGACATATTTGCATGTCCACTTGAAGTATTTTCCACATAAAATGCAGATGTCGGCGGATTTGAGTTAGCTTTTGCTTTTGCATGCATAGTTGAAGCATTCTCACCAAAATACACATCGGGATTTTGAACTTGAGTTGGTAGAGTTTTAACTCGCTTCATATCTAATTCTCGAGCTAGCAAGTTTCTTGTTAAATCATCATAGGTAATATCATCAAATCCCTTATCATGTGTTAACAACAAAATATATCCTTCCCATGATGCAGGTAAAGCATCGAACAGCTTTTCCTTCAATTCACCTGCTTCTTTACTCACCCCAACTATGTCAAGTTCACTTACCAAATGTGATAATCTTGAAATCAGATCATTTATGGTTTCATTTGGAACATGACAGAAATTATCAAATTCCTTCAACAACACCTTTTTCTTACTTTTCTTGTATTGAGCATTGCCTTCACATTTGTGGCACAATGCATCCCATAACGCTTTTGAGGTTATGTGTATTTTGAACTGATGCAAGATATCTTTTGGTAAAGCCATTGATAAATTTGAATAGGCTTTCTTTTCCAGCTTAAAAGCTTCTTTCTCAGCATCATTCATCTTGTTATACGGCTTGATTTGACCAACAAATTCACCAGTTGTGAACTTTGGAACTTGGTAACCATCCAACATTGGAGTCCATACTGTTACATCCGTCACACCAATGTATGATTCATAACGAGTTTTCCAATTATGGAAATCTTCAAATTTCATCAATTTAGGAACTTTGTTTGTAGTTCCTATCTCGTTATCATAATTCAGTATAGCTTGAACGGTCGAAGACATTGCTGTAAAAGCTTGAAACGGATCCATGATTGTAGAATCAAAATCTGACCCAACGAACCAAAATAACGATCTACGTACCAATCTTCAATCCAACATACCAACAAACCTCACGAACCAAAAACGAACCAGAATGAACGTACCACCAACGAACCACCTTTGAACGTACCAATTATATTGAACGGACCATCTGGTACGTCCCAAATGTCATGAACCAGTCTGTTACTTCTACGAACCAGTCTATTAAGATTGTCCTGCGGACCAGTTCCACGTACCAAAACTTCTATTGAAGATTGTTGTACGTACCAGCTGCGTACCACGGTGTTTTGATGCGTACCAGCCGCGTACCAACCAGAATTCGATTGATTTTCAAAAAATTCGACTTTCAGGACGTGTAATCAATGTAGAACTCACAGGAACCATTCACGGAACATTTTGAACGTAAAACATGTACTAAATGCACGTAAAACATATGAGAATTGATGAATTTCTTACCAAAAGAGTTGTTTCTCTCTCTAAAAACCAAAACCGACCAGAATCATGAGCAAACCTACTCTGATACCACTTGTAAATCACGTATACGATCTTGCTAAGACGTGCTTGCTATCGAATTCGGTACACAACGAGTAAATAACGATTCTTCGATTGATTCACTAGCTCGTTTAAGAGAGAGGTTACAGAGAGATTACACCTTGAGAAACACACAGTTAAAACACTAACTCTCACAAACTTACTCTCTCTAAACGAAATAAACAATTTATACCAAACTGTCCAGCGTACCAACTAACCAACGTACCAGATGGTTCGTGCGTACCATCTGGTTCGCCACTGGTACGCTGAGACCAGTTTTTACAAAACTATTAATTACAAAGACTTAGCACTAGACATCAAAACATGCTCTAACACCTAAGTTTCAACGACGTACCCAAAATGAAGTAATTACATGTGTTAGGAACCATGGTATTATATTAATAACCAGCTTTGTCAAACAAACAATCCACACTAAGACTAACCTTTGCGAGGGAATTGAATGAATAAATCGAGGTCTGGGGAAGTAGGGGATGCATCCTTGTAAGACTCGTTCTTAACACCATTCTTGCCTCATCCAATGCAAATAATCTGCTCACAACCGTAAAAAACAGCAAAAAGGAAGCAAAAATACCATTATTTAAGATACAAAAGACCGTAAACACAATAAGAAACTACATCAAAAACATGGAATTCAAGAATCTATGATCAAATTTGGTAGTAAAAGCTTTGATATTCAACACAGCCTGACCCAACCCATTTTAGTGATCCTTTGAAAAGCTGGTCTTGGGTGCCTTTTCTACACGAACAGATTCACTCACATGATGGTGACAAATGTGGTGCTAGAACCCTAAGTAACTCAAAATGTTAAAATATGCTAAAAGAATATCAAGAATTAGTGGAACTTAAATAAAAGTGATGGTTTTAGAAAAACCTACTTTCCAACCATGTACTCTTTAGTTGGTAGTATGAGTCATGCATTTAATAATTTATGCAATATAATACTCATTGTGGTTGTATAGTATCTTGAAATGAACAGATGGCTTTGAGTTGGCCTGTCGATAATCTACAAGGAAGACAAACATGAATAATTAGATATAGGTGTTGAAAGATTTCATAATAATCATCAAAAGTACTTGATAGTAAATATCCTGGTTAGATTCCTCAGAGCTCCATCTCCTTCCCATGAAACCACACCACTAAATGCAGTAATCTCAAACAACAACAATTCCGTTGGAACCTGGAGAAGAAAAAAATTTGCAATCACATTTTATAGAATACATTATGATAGAAAAACTTCACAAGAAAAACATTGATCTTACCACATGACCCAAGAAAAAGGTTTTATTTGTGTGAGTCCTTTGCGGGCTCTTTTCTTCATCTTCTTCGTCATCATTAGCAAGATTTTCAATATAGTGCATTATTACACCAGGTTCATTACCAGGAAGTTGATCGTGTAGTTGGTCTTTAGCATGAACATATCTTCTCAAAGCATATAAATCTACAAAAGATTTTGGAAAGATTTATACTTATACCTGCTGCTAAAGCTTTCAATCGAGGATCCAGAATACGTGTATGTTTCAACTTAAAGAAAAGACACAGCAACATGTCAAATATTTATGATTGATTCATACCGGTACAAGACTAAATAGAAGTGGTTAGATCTATAAACCTAAAATAATGAGGGACAACAATTTATCTTCTTCCTCTAATAACCCCAATGACCTAACGTAGCCCCATTTACCAGAATTTCAAATTGGATTCATTTATGTTTTGTGATCGCATAGAGAAGTTCGAAAATCAGAAGTTAATCACACCTTAAATTAAGAATTAAGAACCAAATAAAGTCGTGTGTCGGCATGGAGCGCAATAGTGGTGGTCGGACCACATTCACTCAAACCTGCATGGGTTCGAAATCAAAAATCAAATGTCAAGACCTGAATCAATAAGGGAAGTCAAACAACAGTGAATCAAGAAACAGTGAATCAAGAAACAAACCTTAAAACCCGAATTCAAACAAAGGTCAAAGCCTGAATCAAAATCGAAAGTCAAACAACAGTTAATCAAGAAACAAACCTTAAACCCGAAATCTGGAGATGAGGCGACGGATGCTCAGGGTCGCCGGCGAAGCCCATCTGACGCGACAGGAGGAAAGACGAAAGGCTATTTTTAGCCGATTAGGGTTTTCACAGGAGAGCGAGAGAGAGGCTACAGTGAGAAGGTAGGGCGTTTGAGAGAAAATCTTCATTATATACCTAGGTTTGTCGGCGAGAAAAATATGTTTTGTGCATTAGATACTTGTACATAATGCATTACAGTTTGTACGCGTCTTAAAATTAAGACACCCTCAATTTCTCTCCCCAATATGCATTATATAGTATATAGATATATATAGAGGAATGATCAAATAAAAACAAGATGTTATTGCGAAAAAACGAAAACAAATATTAAAACCTCTATAACTTCCTCATAAGTTAATATTTTTTTTAAAATTTTGCACCAAAAGTTTTAAAATTATGTCACCTTTAATTCTGGAAAAAAAATTAAACATTTAAAATTTCGTGATTTTTTCTATTTTTGCACATGTGCAATAATACGTATTAATTATATTACACATGTGCAATATTAACAAAAAACGTTAATTTTTTTTAATTTTTTCCAAAATCAAAGATAACAGAATTATAAGATTTATGGTGCAATTTTTTTATCAAAAATATTAACGTATGAAAAAGTTATAAAACTTACAAAGTTCTTCTTTTGGCAAATTCTAGGATCTGGACGAGGCTTTGTAATACACGTTCAATTGACATAGATCCACGTTATCTAGTGAAATGAAAATGAGGATTAGACGAATAGTTGTAGAGGTTTTTGTAACACCCGAGTTGATATTTAACTTATAGACGTTTAAACGTTAATGATATGTTTGGTCCCAGAAAAAGCTTTTACAAAATAAGTGGTGCATAAGTGTCAGTTATCCAAATTCAGACTACCAATTAACATTCTTGACTAACTATTTCAAATCGACGACCACATTTACAAAAGAGCAAATCTTATTTAGGTAAAACACTAAGTTCTTCGTCGAGCGTTCGGTTCTTGAGCTTCCATAGGACATCCATTTATGCCGGCCGCTTTCCTGCGTTTCCCCAACACCATTAGATATTGTATAACAAAATAGGGTTAATTGGGATACATTAAAATGCACAAAACAACAAAAATCAAAGTTGGGAGGGGAGGGTCCACCGTAAGCTACGGTGCTACCGTAAGCTACGGTGGCCCTGGCTACCTTACGGTGGCTGGATGCTGGCCCACGGTGACAATTTTGTGCCTGTGGCCACCGTAAGCTACGGTGGTCACCGTAAGCTACGGTGGCTACAGGTCAAGTGGCCCTTTTTCATGCATTTTTAAGCCATAATCACACACGGGCAACCTTGATTCACCCGTAGGGCCTGCAACCATTCAAAGTTAATTACCGAACCATATTCACAGCTTATGAGGTGCCACCATGCCCCGAGGGCATGGTTCACACATCGGATTTTTATCCAACTTCCACCCGTTTGACCCGTTTGTCTCGTCATACAACGTTATGATCCAAGTGATATGCCAAAGCCAAACTTAACCAATGGCGACCTGTCCAAAACATGTATCCCTACACACTTTGCTAAATGTTATGATTTACATTATAGGAACCATTGTAGTCATCAACGGTGCTTTGTACCCACGCTTGTGATTCCATTGAACCCGTTGGTCACAACACCACTTGATGGACTCATCAAGGCCCTTATAACACTTTTAAATCTCGGTTAGCCTTCACCAATATTATATAAGGTTATCATGGATCATAACACGTAAGGCGTAAGAACACGTTACCTCGAGAGTTTGAGCTTCCACTACCTCCGGCGTGGGTTAGATGATCACCACCTTCTCCTTGGTTGCCTATTTAGTCCACACACAAGTTAGGACCCTTACATTATAACCAATTGACCATGTTTTTATGGTATACATGACATTACATATTCAACTACTATTTAGCATGCTATCAGGTTTCATTAACAAGACTTCTCATGCACAAAACACATTAGACACTTAGGAAGTTTATCAATTTACCCAATACATCAACATTTACATTTCCAATGGATCAAGCAAAACACACAATGTATCACTTGCATATGAACATCAAATTTAGTAAGTACACTACCTATGATCAATTAAGCATGAATCACAACAATTTTGTTGTCTAGTCATATGTAGGTGTCATCTAGGCATTTCATCGAGCACTTGGTGTGCATTCCTATTTACATACCCCAAATTCATTCACATGAACTCCCTATCAACCCAATTGCAAGGTTTAGGTGAATACACCCCTAACCTATCAGAGTTTCATCAAATAGCAACAATATTAAGTTCCAATCTTCATGGTTGAGGTCAAATTCAAGGCCATTCCAAGTGTTTAGCAACATGCAAGTTTCAAGTAGGTAAATTGGTGACTACTAGACCAATTACTAGGCTATTTGGTTTTCTAAACAACATACAACATTCCTAACACCGTAGGATCATGAATCAACACTAATTTCACAGATTTGGGGGTCAAATTTTCGACCCACTACATGCAGCCATGGGAGAGCTTACCTACAAGCTTCCACTAAGTGGGTGAGGCTTGAAAATCCTTCCAATACTTGAGATTTAGGGTCAATTTCGCAGCTTGGGGCTTGATTTTGCAGAATTTGGGAGATGGAAGGAATGGAGAGGAGTTGGGTGGAGGTGCAGATCGCATTCTGCGATCTCCCCCTTCCTCCTCTCTATTTTGTTTAGCCAATTTTCCATATTTACACATCAGGCCCCTCTAGTTTTAGATTTGGTTTATTTTCCAACTAAACCTCACTATTACACAATTAACCCCCAAGGTATTCTACATGGAAATATACTAATCATGCTAGATCACAATTTGGCCACGTAACACAATATTATCTAACGTTAACGGAATATTCACATAATTAAAATTCGGGATGTTACAACTCCACCCCCCTTAAAGGAGTTTCGTCCCCGAAACAAAATTTACGTACCGAATAGGTGAGGATAGTATAGTCGTATGTCTTCCTCCAGCTCCCAAGTTAGGTCCGAGCCCTTCCGGTGCTCCCACTTGACCAACACTTGGCTCAATTCCTTGTTTCTCAACTTTTTCACCTTGTGATCCAAGATCGCGATAGGTGTTTCCACATAATTTAATTTGTCATCGATTACTAAATCTTCTAGTGGCACGTACGCACTTTCATCGGCTAGGCACTTTCGCAAGTAGGACACATGGAAGGTATTGTGTATGGCACTCAACTCCTCCGGCAACTCGAGTTGATATGCCACTTCTCCCACTCTAGCCAATATCCTAAACGGTCCGATGAACCTAGGACTCAACTTTCCCCGTTTACGGAATCGTATAATGCCCTTCCACGGGGATACCTTCAACATCACAAAGTCACCCTCTTGGAACTCAATGGGTCTCCTTCTTTTGTCGGCATACGATTTTTGCCTATCTTGAGCCGCCTTAAGCCTTGCCCTTATCATATCGATCTTTCGGGATGTTAGATCGACCACATCCTTGCTTGCAAGCTCTCGTTGACCCACCTCACCCCAACACACGGGTGTTCTACATTTCCTACCATAAAGCATCTCATACGGGGGCATCCCAATGCTAGCATGGTAGCTATTATTGTATGAAAACTCCACGAGAGGAAGGTGACGATCCCAACTTCCGCCAAAATCGATTACACATGCTCTAAGCATGTCTTCAAGAGTTTGGATCGTCCTCTCGCTTTGCCCATCCGTTTGCGGATGGTATGCCGTGCTTAACAACAATCTTGTGCCCATTTTGGTTTGGAAGTCCCTCCAAAACTGGGAGGTAAATCGGGTGTCCCGATCCGACACAATAGACACCGGTATACCGTGTCGGGACACTATCTCCTTCACATAAACATCAGCCATCTTCTCCGAAGTGTAGGTCTCGCATATAGGTATGAAATGGGCACTTTTCGTTAGTCTATCCACCACTACCCAAATCGCGTCGTGACCCCTAACCGTTTTTGGCAATTTGGTTAGCAAATCCATGGTTATATGCTCCCATTTCCACTCTGGGATGTCCAACGGTTGCAATTTCCCGTATGGTTTCTGATGCTCGGCCTTAACCTGCATACAAGTTAGGCACTTACTCACGTATTTGACTATATCCCGCTTCATGCCGGGCCACCAATAGTCACGTTTCAAGTCATGATACATCTTGGTGGTTCCAGGATGTACCGAATACCGGGACTTATGGGCCGCATCTAGAAGAAGTAGTTTTACATTGCAAGTGTTAGGAACCCAAATTCGACCGAATCGAGTCCTAATTCCACTACTCTCTTCTACCAAGTTTTTCACTTGGCCCACAATTCTTTCTGTCTTCAGATTTCCCCCTTTGATAGCTTCAGTTTGTGCTTCTTTGATCTTGGTGATCAGATCCGAAGTCACCACCATTTTCATTGACCGTACCTTGATTGGGGCATAATCCCCTTTTCGACTCAAGGCATCAGCTACCACATTAGCCTTTCCGGGATGGTAATGGATTTCACAATCGTAGTCCGTTATCGTTTCCAACCACCTCCTTTGCCTCATGTTTAACTCCTTCTGTTCGAAGAAGTACTTAAGGCTTTTATGATCCGTGTAAATAGTGCATTTTACACCATAAAGGTAATGCCTCCATATCTTCAATGCGAAAATCACGGCCGCAAGTTCCAAGTCGTGGGTGGGGTAGTTCGACTCATGTTTCTTCAACTGTCTAGAAGCATACTCTATTACTCTGCCCCGTTGCATTAAAACACAACCGAGACCCTTCAGTGATGCATCAGAGTATACCACCAAGTCATCGGTGCCCTCCAGAAGGGTTAAGACCGGTGCTTGGGTCAACTCTCGTTTAAGGCTCTGGAAGGCCTCTTCTTGCTCATTTCCCCACGCAAACTTAGCATCCTTTTTAGTTAATTTCGTCATTGGGAGCGCCATCCTCGAGAAGTTCTGAATGAACCGTCGGTAGTAGCCTGCTAAGCCGAGGAAACTTCGGACCTCGGTCGGGTTCCTCGGACGTTCCCAACTTGTTATCGCTTCTATTTTAGCCGGGTCTACCATGATCCCCTCGGCTCCAATGACATGGCCCAAGAATTGAACTTCTTGCAACCAAAATGCACATTTGGAGAATTTCGCATATAACTTCTCCATTCTCAACTTCTCGAGTACTTCTCGCAAGTGTTCGGCATGTTCCGCTTCACTTCGAGAGTAAATCAGTATGTCGTCTATAAATACGATCACCGACCTATCCAGCATGGGCCGACACACGCGGTTCATGAGGTCC
Source organism: Deinandra increscens subsp. villosa (assembly GCA_039602395.1). Classification (NCBI taxonomy): domain Eukaryota; kingdom Viridiplantae; phylum Streptophyta; class Magnoliopsida; order Asterales; family Asteraceae; genus Deinandra; species Deinandra increscens. Next base: position 18,415,575 of record JBCNJP010000025.1, read on the forward strand.
ATGAAAGCCGCAGGCGCATTGGTGAGCCCAAAGGACATCACCGTGAACTCGTAATGCCCGTACCTTGTTCTGAAGGCGGTTTTGGGGATATCTTCTTCCTTCACCTTCAATTGGTGATACCCCGATCTTAGATCGATCTTTGAAAACCATTTTGCCCCTTGCAATTGGTCGAATAAGTCGTCGATCCGAGGCAATGGATATCGGTTCTTCACCGTGAGCTTGTTTAACTCACGGTAGTCTATACACAAGCGCATACTCCCGTCTTTCTTCTTCACGAACAATACCGGGGCTCCCCAAGGTGAGACACTTGAGCGGATAAACCCCTTGTCTAAGAGTTCTTGGAGTTGCACCATCAACTCTTGCAACTCGGATGGTGCAAGACGATACGGTGCCTTGGCCACCGGTTTAGCCCCGGGTACCAAGTCAATCCGAAATTCCACCTCTCGGTCGGGGGGTATTCCCGGTAGATCATCCGGGAACACATCTTTGTACTCGCACACCACCGGTATATCATCCATAGATGGACCTTGTTCACGGCTATCGGTGACTACAGCAAGATATGCCTTGCATCCTTGTAGTAAATACTTCCTCGCTTTATGAAATGAGCATAATTCTGGGAGATCTCGTGTCTCGCCATAGATAGTGACTTGGTTCCCGCTTGGTGAGGTGATTTCTATAGCCTTTCGATCGCATATCACCTTTGCATGATTACGGGACAACCAATCCATGCCCACCACCACCTTGAATTCTCTCATCGCCATGGGAATGAGGTCAATTGGGTAATCCTCGTTGGCGATAGAGATTTTGCACTCCCGACATACATCATAAACAAGTATAGATTTATCATTAGCAACTTCTACCTCTAAGGGTACACGCAATTTGTTAATTATAAAAGAAGGGTGCTTGGCAAAATCATAGGACACAAAGGACCTATTAGCACCAGTATCAAACAATGTATGTGCAGGTATTGAATTAACTAAAAATGTACCTGCCACAACATTCGGATCGGCTTTGGCCTCTTCGGCCGTCAATTGGAAGGCTCTTGCAGGAGCCTTTTGGGATTCAACTTTCACCCCCGGCCTAGCCCCCTCACTCCTGGGCTTTGGGCATTCAGACTTTCTATGTCCCGTTTGGTAGCAGTTGAAACACCGTATAACTTCTGAAGGGCAGTTTGAGACACCGTGTCCCTTCTTCCCACAATTTAGGCATGGGCGGTCCTTGAACAAGCATTCGCCCGAGTGGCCCTTGTTGCAAATCTTACATTTTGAGCTACCACCCTTAGAGTCTTTCTTCTTGGGTGATTCCCCCACTTTCTGCTTCTTTGGGGGATTAGGATTTCCGCCCCTTGAACTGGCCCTTTCCAAGGCTTCTTTCTTCTTCAAGTCAAGTTCCCGTGCCCGGGCAGCATTGATCATTTCCTCAACGGATTTGAATCCGCCGAGGGGCACAAATTCTTTGATGTTCTGCTTCAGCATGTTACGGTAGAAGAACATCCTCGTCTCTTCATTGGGTAAAACATCCCCACAGAATTTGACTCGGTCGAGGTACTCCCCCGTTATTTCATCTACCGACTGATGTTCCCCTTGTTCCAGCTTGAGGAATTCATGTTTCAGTTCATTCACTTTGGACGGTGGGCAGTGGTGTTCGGTGAACAAACCCTTGAATTCTTCCCACGTTATAGCATTAACCAACACCTCCCCCTTTTCTTGACATTTTGCATCCCACCAATCCTTTGCCCGGTCTGCGAGTAAGCCCGTGGCAAAGATCACCTTGTCCTCCGGTTCACAACGAACCCTTCGGAACACAGATTCAACATTTATAATCCAACGGTGGCACGCTATCGGATCGACTTCTCCAATATATTGAGGAGGGTGGCAAGCAACAAAGTCCTTAAACGAGCATCTCCTCTTGGACTTTCCTTTCTCCCCTTGATTGAGGAGAGCAGCTTTCAATTCATCAAAGTTTTCATTCATGGTTTTGAGTAGGTCCACTTGCATAGTGTGGACATAGTCGGGGAGAGCCGCGTTAATTGCAGTCCCCACTTCCTCGGCAATTTGGGCCCTCAGTTCAGCCCTTCTTTGCTCTTCCGCGAGAGCTTCAGCGTTTGGATCAGCCATTTATCTACATATATAGAGATAACAACATGTTAGCTCTGCATTTCAAGTTCCCTTTGCCTATAGCAAGGTTTATGTGATTAATTGGACAATTTCCAATCAACCTGACAGATTTATACGAGGTCCCTTGCCTTAGCATTAACCCGTTTCTATCCGTCCATGACATTTAACGCGATTCACGGTTCTAGTGTTTAACACTCTTCCGTGATTCCCAATATAATGGTCGTAATCTTTTTGGTAACCGACCTCAATTTGGCAAACAAATTTCAAATTCTTATCCTACCAATGCTAAGGATAACGAAATACAAAATTCAACTAACCTGGATTCCCGTTCAAGCTCAAACCGAACGCTTAACCCGTATCTCGAGCTCGAGGTTTGAGTTCAAGCACTTCCGGTGTACTTGAATCCCTCAAACCACGGCTCTGATACCAACTTGTAACACCCGAGTTGATATTTAACTTATAGACGTTTAAACGTTAATGATATGTTTGGTCCCAGAAAAAGCTTTTACAAAATAAGTGGTGCATAAGTGTCAGTTATCCAAATTCAGACTACCAATTAACATTCTTGACTAACTATTTCAAATCGACGACCACATTTACAAAAGAGCAAATCTTATTTAGGTAAAACACTAAGTTCTTCGTCGAGCGTTCGGTTCTTGAGCTTCCATAGGACATCCATTTATGCCGGCCGCTTTCCTGCGTTTCCCCAACACCATTAGATATTGTATAACAAAATAGGGTTAATTGGGATACATTAAAATGCACAAAACAACAAAAATCAAAGTTGGGAGGGGAGGGTCCACCGTAAGCTACGGTGCTACCGTAAGCTACGGTGGCCCTGGCTACCTTACGGTGGCTGGATGCTGGCCCACGGTGACAATTTTGTGCCTGTGGCCACCGTAAGCTACGGTGGTCACCGTAAGCTACGGTGGCTACAGGTCAAGTGGCCCTTTTTCATGCATTTTTAAGCCATAATCACACACGGGCAACCTTGATTCACCCGTAGGGCCTGCAACCATTCAAAGTTAATTACCGAACCATATTCACAGCTTATGAGGTGCCACCATGCCCCGAGGGCATGGTTCACACATCGGATTTTTATCCAACTTCCACCCGTTTGACCCGTTTGTCTCGTCATACAACGTTATAATCCAAGTGATATGCCAAAGCCAAACTTAACCAATGGCGACCTGTCCAAAACATGTATCCCTACACACTTTGCTAAATGTTATGATTTACATTATAGGAACCATTGTAGTCATCAACGGTGCTTTGTACCCACGCTTGTGATTCCATTGAACCCGTTGGTCACAACACCACTTGATGGACTCATCAAGGCCCTTATAACACTTTTAAATCTCGGTTAGCCTTCACCAATATTATATAAGGTTATCATGGATCATAACACGTAAGGCGTAAGAACACGTTACCTCGAGAGTTTGAGCTTCCACTACCTCCGGCGTGGGTTAGATGATCACCACCTTCTCCTTGGTTGCCTATTTAGTCCACACACAAGTTAGGACCCTTACATTATAACCAATTGACCATGTTTTTATGGTATACATGACATTACATATTCAACTACTATTTAGCATGCTATCAGGTTTCATTAACAAGACTTCTCATGCACAAAACACATTAGACACTTAGGAAGTTTATCAATTTACCCAATACATCAACATTTACATTTCCAATGGATCAAGCAAAACACACAATGTATCACTTGCATATGAACATCAAATTTAGTAAGTACACTACCTATGATCAATTAAGCATGAATCACAACAATTTTGTTGTCTAGTCATATGTAGGTGTCATCTAGGCATTTCATCGAGCACTTGGTGTGCATTCCTATTTACATACCCCAAATTCATTCACATGAACTCCCTATCAACCCAATTGCAAGGTTTAGGTGAATACACCCCTAACCTATCAGAGTTTCATCAAATAGCAACAATATTAAGTTCCAATCTTCATGGTTGAGGTCAAATTCAAGGCCATTCCAAGTGTTTAGCAACATGCAAGTTTCAAGTAGGTAAATTGGTGACTACTAGACCAATTACTAGGCTATTTGGTTTTCTAAACAACATACAACATTCCTAACACCGTAGGATCATGAATCAACACTAATTTCACAGATTTGGGGGTCAAATTTTCGACCCACTACATGCAGCCATGGGAGAGCTTACCTACAAGCTTCCACTAAGTGGGTGAGGCTTGAAAATCCTTCCAATACTTGAGATTTAGGGTCAATTTCGCAGCTTGGGGCTTGATTTTGCAGAATTTGGGAGATGGAAGGAATGGAGAGGAGTTGGGTGGAGGTGCAGATCGCATTCTGCGATCTCCCCCTTCCTCCTCTCTATTTTGTTTAGCCAATTTTCCATATTTACACATCAGGCCCCTCTAGTTTTAGATTTGGTTTATTTTCCAACTAAACCTCACTATTACACAATTAACCCCCAAGGTATTCTACATGGAAATATACTAATCATGCTAGATCACAATTTGGCCACGTAACACAATATTATCTAACGTTAACGGAATATTCACATAATTAAAATTCGGGATGTTACAGTTTTAATATTATTATACATGTGCAATAATAATTTTTTTATTGCACATGTGCAATAATAAAAAAATTATAAAAAAACGTTGAATTTTTTTTAAGTTTCTACAGAATTATAAGATTTATGGTGCAATTTTTTTTAAAAAAAAATTTAACATATGAAAAAGTTATAAAGGTTTTAATATTATTGCATATGTGCAGTAATAATAATAATAAAAAATTACTGCACCTGTGTAATAATAATTTAAAAAAAAAACTTGATTTTTTTTTAATTTTTTCCAGAAAATATAACATAATTTTAAGGATTTTGGTGTAAATTTCTTAAGAAATATTAACGTATGAAAAAGTTATAGAGGTTTTAATATTCGTTTTCATGTTTTCGTAATAAAAGTTGTTTTCACATGAACATTACCCTATATATATATATATATATATATATATATATATAATCATTGTTTTACTAAATAATGATCTTGTCGTCATAAATGTTTATCTGTGATCAGTAATATCTAAGCACTAAATATTTCAACTTATTAGTTGTCCAAAGAGTAACTCTTGGACAGCACCTTCATGGCAACGTTAAAAACAGTCGGACATCGCAAATCCAACAAACTCCCACTTGGACGATTTTTTATTATTTATAACGTAGAGAGAGGAAGACACCTAGATGTAACTATCTACCCCCAATAAGGTGTGACATAATTTCTCTCGTCAACTAATCTCTGTACATTCAAGCAATCCTTTCCTGAACTGAGTCTAGCCCTAGTAACCTTATCGTTTTCCTTTCTGTATGGAACATCCGTTGAACATGAGATATGGATCGAATTTCAATCTCATATTTTCGTTCAACTATTTTGTTCTCGTCTCTGATTCAAACTGGTTGACAAACTACTCTTAGTTCGAATGTGGCCACAATTTTATACCATTTAGACTCTAAGAGGGTGCCAAGATGTTCAACTTCTCATTTTAAAAAGCGGAATCCCTTCGACAACGTACAACTCCCACTTAGCTTCAGATTCATTCCCAATCAAGTACCGTATTGCTACCTTTTTACGGTGTAGCATTAGATAAGTTCAAACAACAAAGTTACACTAATGTTACTTCTAGTATGATTCTCATGTCAGAGGATATATATATATATATATATATATATATATATATATATATATATATATATATATATTAATATATCTTCCTACTCTAATAAACAATTACAATTGTTGACACATGTCAACACTAGATTTATTCTCACAATAGTTTTCCCTCTCAAATCTACTCTCTAATAAATTCTATTTTATTGGAAATTATATCCTATTTTATAATCATGATATATTTTTAATTATTTATATTTATAGAATTATGACAATCATATATTAATTTACATCTTACTTTGATACAAAATAATTTTTAAACTATTATTATTTTCATTTTAAAAAATATTTAGAATTAGAAACTTATAAAATAACAATAAACACTTATTTAATGTGTTTTCAAATATAATTGAGCAAAAATATATTTAATATTTTAATTAATGAATGCCTAATACTATTTTATAAATTCAATCAGTGTTGCGTTGTGGGTGATACTATTTATACAGAAATTCATAAGCGACAAAAATCATGTTCATAATATCCAATATTAAATAGTTTTTCCTACCATATCAAATGATCAATGTTCATCCAATTTGGAAATTTTAGACATCGCGATTAATACAATTGTAAGTTTTCTAATGTATATCAACATAACATTTTTTATTGATAACATTATAATCTTTTGATTATAATTTAGATTTTATACTCAATAATTAAAATATGTTCATTATAATTTTGATAAAACTTTATACTTATCTAACTTTCTATACAGACTTAAAGTCTCAATTTTGTTAATTCATAATTAATGTTAGTCATTATTGAGGGTTTGATTGTTTTTTAACATGATCACGTTTATCTTGCATTTTCCAAATATGCAAGTAAAGACATGTCCTAAATATATCTTTTTTTTATAAAGAAAGTAAAGTCATCAATACCATATTATGAATTATAACTTTAGTTTTTTATCTAACGTAATATAATACGTTATTCTGGTAATAAGAAGAGTATGCATTAATTATTATCAATTATATATATATTTTTAATGATTCAACCAGTATAACATACGGGTTCTATCCTAGTTAATTAATATAATATAATTAATATAATATAATATAATAATATATATATATGAAAAGATTGGATGCCACGTGGCATCACCACAACAATCCTTTTTTTCATTTTCCCGCTTAAAACCCCAACTCTTATTTTACACGCCGATTTTATCAATGACACGTCTTATACTATCCGCTACAGCTATAAACCCTAATATCATCGGTTTTTCATTCACGTATCAAGAAAACGCGAAGCTCTCCAGATGGCGATTCACCACCGTTCTGCCCTCAAAGAGATCGCAGCCATCATCATCGTAATCCAAGATTGTCACTCCGATTTAGGTAATCGGAAATTTTAGGGTTGTTGAATGAATTTTGATTTTTTAAGACTAAAGATACTTCAAGCCTCACACACTAACTCCTCCATATCCTCCTTTCACACTCTCCGTCAGACGCGATTTTAAACCCGTCTTCGAGAATATCGCAACAATCCATCGATAATCATCATCAACTATTCTTAGTTTGGTTCTCTGATGTTGCATCCGATGATATTCATCTACGAATCTTCATCAATCAGGTAAACTCATAACGATCATCATCTACATATTTGTTGATTTTCCGTTCATCCAAGAAACCCTAGCTTTCTGTTTTGTTTGTAATCCTCACGGTTCATCACCAAGAACCAGTTTGCTTTATTAATATGTTATGATTTTTGCTATAGATTGTTTGTTTTTATGGTTAATTGATCTTATTTATATTCATATGTCCGATGGGCTCTATAAATCCTTATTCAAGCGCTTCTTTTTTGAATGTTGCTAAATTTCATCAATCAACCAGATTTAGGTACACACATTCTTTCAGAAATCATCATCTTCGAATTTCTGTGGCTTGGGATGTGAAAAAAATACAAGTATGAATGTTAATCCTTTTGATCGACCTTCTAACTCCAGTGACTCATTTGGTGGTTTTGTTGAAATGCCAATCTTACTTTTTAAATGCGCAGGTGATAGGAGTGTGGTAAATTTATAATATTTCCTTGGTTGAACCAGCATGCACCAGACGTGTATGTGACCATCTACATCAAGAGTTATTTTCTCAGACACAGGTTAGCAATATGGTATTCAAAACCAATCATCAAGAAACATTAACATGAATATATATATATACACCATAGCCACTTTGGCCCCACTTTGCCCTGTAGACTTCTGTTGATATGATCTTCAAAAGTCATAATAACCGAATAGTCAAAAGAATAGAATGCATAACCTTTGAACAGAGGAAGTTGAAGTCCTTTTTATAAAAGAAAAAAACAAAATCACTAGAAATAACAATCATTAAAGGTTACATAACAAAAAGTAGTCATATTAGCAGTCTAATTTGAGTCAAATAATTTATGAGTCTATTATTAGATGGTTATAACACAGTGGTGGTTGAAAATATGGATAATCCTTCTGAATTTGCTATCGAACAAGTTTGAGAAGGCGCTGCTGATCGTGGTCTTTTTTTTGGGAACGACCATCTTTATCAAAAACAAAACAGAGCTACCGAGGCTAATCGTTATCAAAACCTATCTTTTGACAAGGTTTGTTGTGCCCTATGTCAATTATTAATGTTCGTCGTACAATTGTAATTGGGGTCTTCTTTTTGGCAGCATATCTCTTAAAACTGTACTCTCTAATGTTTCTTTATTACAGTAATTGCTGAGACAGAAAGATGATATGGTAATCCATTATTCTTGGCATTATGTGTCAATTAATTATTCCATTTGGTGGTGATTATCCCTATGATATAAAGGTGTGCACTATGCTGGAGTAAAATATGGTAACAAAACTCTTACAATGAGAGGACTTTAATTTAAAAATGGATGGGAGCAAATACAGTAATAAATATTACATACTGAAAGATGGTGTCTCAAGGTTACTTGGATTACTTAAATGCTCTTGACAATAATGATTGACATTAGGTATCTTCTATCCATTGTTTAATATAGTTTCGTTGGTCATATTATGGTTTGAAGAGTAAAGCATTACTTTGGTTTTCACTTTTCACTTATCACATACATAAACTTCTATATATATACATGCTTGACCCAATCTACATCAGTAGACATAAAAAAAATATGCAGTAACTTAGTATTGTTAGATGATTTATTAGAGTAGAACTAAAATTTTAATATATGTATAAGTTAAATTTATATATTATGTAGCCATTTGAAACCAAAAATTCAGTTTTCTTATTTAGTAGGCAGAGTGAACATATAAAAATAGTTTTTTATTCAGAGGTGTGTATTTAGATGCCTTTGACCTTTTACATTTTTTCATTCCAAAAAATAAGACTAACACATTATGGAGTTTCATTTTTGATCCTACCAGTTTGTTTTGTTTTATTATCCCAACAATCTTTATACGAAATAGATGTGTATGACTATAAGGTATTTATATAAATCTCTTAATTTTCCAAAGCTACACATTAATTTTAGTGTTTATTGACCTGTCGTGAACTCTTTAGAATTTTTTATCCTATTTCTTTAATGAATTCTTTTGTCGAATTAGCTTCATTGGGACGAGAGTTCTTGCCAACCTTCTCGAGGCCTGTATGATAGCTTTAATAAACACTTATCGAGGCCTGTATGATAGCTTTAATAGTCACTGCCATGTGCCTTAATTCCCATGAATTATAGAAAAATTGAAGTTTTTGTTCTTAAATTGTCAGTAATTAAAGTAAATTGAATTTTGAATTGCATGCTATGTTGTTTAGACGTTTTAGTGGCCATATTGTCAAACTTGCATTATGCATATTTAGATTAATGTGTTGAGTCTAATATTAGACGACTGGATTATTTGTACTCATACCAAGTAAAATTTGTATTCAATGATATGGAATAACCAGTACAATAACTATTTTCACAAGGATACAAACTGAAAGGCTGGTATAAGCTTAAAACGAGCAATATTGTTACTGTTATGAGCATTACCAAAAGGTATGTAAATGAAAATCATGCATAGATTTGTTTATAAATGATACACTTAGATAATACATCATTATCTTGATTTAGATAATACATCATTATCTTGATTTATCACATAATACAAAGATGATGAAACGTCGCAATGTTGTTGTGGTCATCATGCCAATAGAGTTTATTTCTTTAAACATGATTTTGTTTTACTTTAAAGTTTATTTCTTTTTTTTAATTTAGATTACTAAAAAAGTTTGTAACTTTTTATATTGTCGAATGTTTGTTTTTTTCTTTAACTCCAGTTATCGAATTACATTTATTATAATATTTTAAATTTTCAATTTACTTTCTAAAATCTACCCGTGCGTCGCACGGGTATGAAAAACTAGTATATATATATATACAATTAAATACAAGTTTTCGAGTCCACATGACATCTTCTTAATAATGCCACACAGGGAAAATCATATGCATCACTTTCTCCATTTTTATAATTAAAATATTCACTTAAATCCTCAAAATATCACGGATCTAAATCCATCAGTTTCCAAAACATAATTAAGTTATAACCCGGTTTAAAGAACGTCATTTACATCATTATCATCGACTCAATCTAGGGTTTGTGATTTCTCTCTCACGTCTACCTTCATACCGGATTTATGCTTCATCTCTAATCAATCCAACGAGCAATATGTACATTTTCTTCTCTACTCTATTATCATCGATTCAATATTATTCTTCTTTGTAACGATTTAATGTTTTGAGGATTTTCTAATCACTTCTTTTAAACAATTTATTCTGGGTTTTTTTTTATTCGTTTAACCCATGTAATCTCTGTAGGGATATGATCACGTATTAATAAGCATATGTCCAGAAAGTATTTAAGCCTACGGGGTTACACGTCTCGACACTAATGTATTTGTATTAATTAATTAGTTAATTAATATTTATCACGAACATTTAACGAGGAATCGTTAAAAACTGACAGTTAATTGTTAACAGGGGTGTTAGTTGTAATTAGAGAGAGTTGTAATTGGATTACAATTGAGAGAAGGATTGGGATAAGGCCTTAGGGCCGAATTCGTGGATGGTCCCCATCCCAATCCCTAACTTGTTTATCAAGTTTGTAAAACCTATAAATAGACCCTCTGGGTTTAAGGTTTAGTTGCTGCATTTATCTGATAAAAGTGTAAACCCTAATCTCTCTCTTTCTCTCTAATTTTCTGCAAACAAGAAAGAACCCTAGGGGTTTCGATTTCTTGTGTGGTTCGACCAAAGCCTATATCAAGAGGAGTTCGTGATCGAGTACTAGCATACGTACATCGGTGTGTCGTGTGTGCGATCGTAGAGGGATTTACTTCAAATCCTAGAAGATCTTCTCTTGCCGAGCTAAAAAGGTACACATTATCTATCCGGTTAGTTAGATTAATTCATAGGAAAAATATCCGCTGCGTACTCGTGTTTTTGATAATTAGTTATATAACCCAACAATCTCTAACAGTAATAAACGTATTTAATGTTATGAATGTTTCCCAGAATGATAAATTCCAATTTTCAAACTCTTTTTCAAATATGATGATTATTTGAGGGTTTTCTTAAATTTTTGGTTTTTATTCCGGTAAACAATGTAATATTTTTGGTTTTTTATTATTTGTAACAGAAGTAGATTATTTCATGATATGAATTTTTTATTATTTCCCAGTATAATAAAAGGAAATTTTAAACCGAGACAATCTTGGATTTGTTTTTTATGTATTAAACAATCTATTACAGACGAAATATGGGAATGTCTTGAACGTAGAGTGGATCAGATAAAGGTTATGGTAAATATTCTCATAATTAGCAATTTTATATTATTTAAGTTTTTCTTATTTCATCGGAGCAATTATGTAATTTTGTCAGGTTCCATAGCAGAAGAAGGATTACGACTATCGACTCTTTGTTCTATTTTATATAAAAAAATCAGGCAAGACTTGCTTCAAATGAGGACTAAGCTTGCTTCTTGAAATTATAGGTCTTTCGAATCCCTATATACAAAATCAATCACCATCATCATGTAGGTGTTTTGAAGTTTTTATTTTGTACTTCAAATGTTTAATTTGGCATATATACCAGATTTGTTGTTCAATTCTTAATAACTCATGATTCATAGCAAAAGGCTTTTGATTCAGCATATCGATTAGTATACATTTGAGATTAGTTTGAGGGTTTGGGTTATTTCTTTTAATTCTGGGTTGCCGAGAGTAGAAAGACACTTCAA
>JBCNJP010000025.1:18428119-18472276 GCA_039602395.1 Deinandra increscens subsp. villosa
ACAACGGGTTTAGTGGACGAAACAGATTTCGAAGTAATTTTTGGTTGAGTCGACATTTTCAAGAATCAGTTATGGGAAGAAGATCAAGGCTCTTAATCGAATTCAAACACCGTTTGCCCCACGGTGGGCGCCAAATTGTTTTGGTCAAAAACTGCCTAAGCAATTAGTTGATCAAACTTTGTAAGTGAGGTAGCGTGTTTGACGTAAATAAAGATGGAAATGTAAATTTGGAGATTGACACGAGGATGTAACGAGGGAAAATCCAGGAATCCTTGAGTATCCTCAAGGAGCCTAGCAAAAAACCTCGGGGGCCGGTTCAAAGTACCTGCCTCCTAAAACTTTTATATGATGAAAGTATTTAGTACAGATGAAATGAGCTCGTATTCTAAGTGTTACAGAGAGTTTTGATAGCGAGTATCGTGTGTTGTGTGTGTCCCCCCTGAATGAATGACCTAGAGCTCGTTTAAATAGTCAAAAATACATTAATTAACTAGGCTAAAAACTAGGGATTGAGTCTTCAAGTCTTTGTGAACATTGGAGTCAGTTACAACACGTCCCATAAAGCCTTGACCGAGTCTTTAGCCATCATTTACACGTCCCTTAATACCTGCAATCAATTAAGACACGTGGACAATTGTAACGGTTAATCGATAACTGTAGTTCAGGATCCTTTGAGCTTCTGGCGAGCATCCTGAAATAATATAACCAACTGTCCTATATTTTAGGGATTCTCCCAACTAAGCCAATATAAATGTTGTGGACCACTTAGTCCACGTTCTATATCATTTGTCCGAGTCTTTAGGCTTGTCTACACGTTTCTTTGACCCTGCAATTAATAAGACACATGGGAAAAACAAACGGGTTAGTTGATAATTGTAACTCAGGATGCTCGAACCTGCCAGGATCCTGAACTTGCGTAAGGATATTGAACCATTTGAGCTTCCGGCCAGGATCCCGGATTATCAGCCCTAACATCATCTATGTACACCTCCATGGTGTCCCCCAGTTTTTCTTTAAACATCATGTTGAGTAGCCTTTGGTATGTGGCACCTGCATTTCGTAAACCAAAAGGCATTGCAATATAACAATAAATACCTGTGGGTGTCATGAAGGCCGTATCTTCCTGATCTGATGGTTCCATTTGAATTTGTTGAAAGCCCGAAGATGCGTCCATAAAAGTTAGCATCTCGTGTCCAGCGGTTGCGTCCACCATAGAATCGATGTGTGGTAGAGGGAATGGATATTTCGGGCATGCCTTGTTTAGGTCTGTGTAATCAACACATACCCTCCACTTACCGTTTTTCTTTTGGACTACCACCACATTAGCCAGCCATCGAGGGTATTTAACATCTCTAATCATTTTTGACTTGAGCAGCCTGTCAACTTCTTCTTGGATTATGACGTTTCTCTCAGGAGCGAACTTCCTTCTTTTCTGATGTATTGGCCTGAAAGATTCTTCTATACCAAGTTTATGACTAATAATATCTTTATATATACCTGTCATGTCTTCATGTTTCCATGCAAACGTTGTGATTCTGGATTTCAAGAGGCTCACGAGCTGCTCCTCAGCATCTTCAGGGATATTAGTTCCTACCAACACTTTGATTTCAGGATCTTCAGGGTTTAGTTGAACTTCCTTGATTTCTAACTCCTTTGCCATCTGAATTCTTCGTGCCGGTTTCTTTAATTGCTATGCTGGCTTGGGCTTGATGGTGTTCTTCATAGCCGAAGTGTACAGTCTTTGGCTTCTTGTTGATCACTTAGTATTATTACAACTCCCCAAGGTGTGGGAAGCTTCACACATTGATGATAGGTAGATGGTACCGCTTTCATATCATGGATCCATGGTCTTCCCAAAATTACATTGCAACAAGGAAGGGAGTCAATTACGCAGAATTTCTGCATGGAGTTGACTCCTTCAATGTAAACAGGAAGTCTGATGTCTCCAACCGTATGCTTGGTTTCTCCGCTGAATCCAACTAACACCAAGGATCTTGGGATTATTTCTTCTTCTGGAATGCTCATCTTTTTTAGCACGTCTAATTGGATGATGTTGACTGAACTGCCATTGTCTATCTGGATCCTGCGAACATAATGGTTAGCAATACATAATGTAATTACCAGAGTGTCGTGGTGAGGATCCTGGATATCCAGCTTATCAGTTTCGTCAAAAGAAATGACTTTTTCTTCAGTCAATGTCGCGTTCTTCTTTGGTCGACTGCCTTGATCCATTTTGGCTTCTCTAGCATGTCTCTTTGCTGATGAGAAAGAGGCTCCGCATATGTCAGGTCCTCCTGAGATGAAGTTGATCACTTTAGCATTTGCTGGCGGTGACTGTGCTCTTTTGGGCAACTCAGCAGCTTCTTGAGTTTCACTCTTCTTCCTGCTAAACAATTCTTTGAGATGCCCCTTGCTGAGCAGGTAACTGATTTCTTTTCGAAGGGCTATGCAGTCATCTGTTAAGTGCCCAAAGTCTTCGTGGTAAGCACACCACTTAGACTTGCCTTTCCATGATCCTTGTTTCTCTGATTTTCTCGGCCACCTGGCTTTATCACCTAGATCCTGCAAGGCACATAACAAACCACTTATGTCAACTGAAAAACAGTACTCAGATACCTTTGGGATGTTTTCTTCGTCGTCTTCTTCTTCAACTTCATTGACCCTGGGATTATCATTCCTGTAATAGGGTTTGGTTCGTTGTTGCTTTCCGGGAGAATCTGTCCTTCTGCCCAATGACTCATCACCTCTTTTCTGGATCTTCTTATCATCTTCCAATCTGATGAACCTTAATGCCCTCGTTCTGACTTCATCAAGGTTCCTGCAAGGGGTCATAACCAAGTCATCATAAAAGCAGGAATCCCCTCTAATTCCCATTTTGAAAGCTTCTACAGCAGCTGCCATATCCAGGTTGGGGATATCCAAAGCTTCTCGACCGAATCTGGCCACATAATCCCTTAAGGATTCGTTAGGCTTCAGAACTATTCGGTATAAGTCACCTGTGAGCTTCTCAAAGTTCCCTAGCAATAGTCGGGTTGATACCTGCATCCTGCATAGTTCCTTGGTTAGGGTTAATATAAAAATTATCAACGTTGTTACCAGCCCTGGAAGTTTGAAGATGGATCTGGGGTCCACATTCAGCATATCTAAGGATAGTCGGCTCAGTTGTGGTTCCCACTTGCATGGGGATGAAGTCTCCCTCATGCATCTCCTGAGATGAACCTGGGAAAATGCCTGCAGAGACAGTAGGGTTAGAGAATAAGGATCCTTGGGGACCTTGAGCAGCTCGGAAGCGGCTCAGATATTGCTGGAATGGTTGAGTTGAAGATCCCCATAGCATCTAAGTAGTAGGTGCCGCTGACTACTGAGTCCAAGGCTCTTGAAGGTTTGACGTTGTAAACCGCTGCGGTTGAGGTATAGGTTGTTGTACCGAGACTCTCGGCATCTGCTGGCTTAAAAACCCGGCTGGTTGCTGGCTCGAGCATCTCGGCGGTTGCTGACTTCCATATCCTCTGTAGTAAGATTCTGGGGGCTGCTCGGAGTAGAATCCAGAGTATTCTAGATCTATCACCCTGGAAGTCTTCTGATGCTGAGAGCCTAAGAATCCTGCAGTAGTAGCCATTGCAATACCTGATTTTGGGGCAGTAGAGGAATTTGCTTTCTGTTTCGGCTACTCCGATATTTTCGGAGAGTCAAAACCGAATGATTTTGGCATCAAAGGACTGATTTCGTCTACTGGTTTCTTTGATTCCTTCAATTCCATGATCTCCTTCATCATTTTCTCATTGGTTTTGGCTTGCTCATGTACATGAGTCTTCATCTGCCTGATCAAAACATACAGATCGTTATTAGTAATAGTAGAGTCAGTGGACGTACCTTGAGATCCAGTAAAAGTGGGATATTCCACTCTTTTAGCGTCGGCGCCAGTCACTTTTTTTTGTCATTGGGGGGAGACCAGTGTCGATAGCTGGTTTAGTGGATGAAATAGATTTCGAAGTAATCTTGGGTTGGCTCGACATTTTCAAGAATCGGTTACGAGAAGAAGATCAAGGCTCTTAATTGAATTCAAACACCGTTTGCCCCACGGTGGGCGCCAAATTGTTTTGGTCAAAAACTGCCTAAGCAATTAGTTGATCAAACTTTGTAAGTGAGGTAGAGTGTTTGATGTAAATAGAGATGAAAATGTAAATTCGGAGATTGACACGAGGATGTAACGAGGGAAAAATCCAGGAATCCTTGAGTATCCTCAAGGAACCTAGAAAAAAACCTCGGGAGCCGGCTTAAAGTGCCTGCTGCCTGAAACTTTTATATAATCGAATAGTGTTCAAGTACAAATGAAATGAGCTTGTATTCTACGTGTTACAGAGAGTTTTGATAGCGAGTATCGTGTGTTGTGTGTAAGCATAAAGCTCAATATAAAGAGATTACATCGTAACAATATCTCCTAAAAACTAGCAACTAACTCCACGTCTCCCACTTAGCCGTTTGAAGTCCATTTAGTCCACGTTTCTGTTAGCTGACTGGGTCTTTAGGACACATGATCTATGTTGGAATTAACCTGCGAATAACAAACAAAAGGGGAAAAGAAATAGTTAGTCTAGAAATATAGTTCAGGATCCTTACACCGAAGTGCTTCCGAGCTGCTTGGCATATCCTGAAATCTGGTACCAACAGTTACTTGTTCAGTATCGTTTCAGGGAACGACAAGGAAAGAGAAATTGTTTACAAACATCACCATTAAAAAAAAATGGGCTCAGACCGTTGCAATGTTCTCATCGCCCATTGGTTTCTTGGAAGTCTCCTGCTTCTCGCCATCAGCCTCCTCCTCAACCTTTTCCTCCACCTTCTCCTCCAGCTTATCCTCACCTTGCACAACCAGATCACCACCATCAGCCTTGGGCTCGGGAGCCTTCTCCTTGCTGGCCGGCTTCTCAACATCCTTCTCCAGCTTCTCTTGGGAGAGCCTCCAGGCATCCACCGTCCATGTTGGACACGTGAACCCCTCAGCCCCGGCTTCCGCAGCCATCTTCAGCATTGCCTGAAGCACACTGCGGGCAACCGACTGCTTTCCAATGGTAGACTCCTTCAATAGAGCGGCCTCATACTTGAGACGCTGCTCATCCATTTTGTGCTCATAATGGCGAGTCTTGCCTTCAGCTATCTCCCTCTGGATACGGATGGTATCCCTAGCCTCATCCAGCTTCCTTTGGACTTCAGCAAGCCTGGTTTCCGCGTCCATGCAATGAGTGCTCAGCTGCTCAAGACCCTGCGAAAAGAAGCAAAAATTAGGAGTCTCAACCGGATGCCGCGCATTACCGACGCTTGGGAATCCTAAGGTACAACTTACCATTTTTGTCATTGTGTGCAGGCTTAGAAGCTTGTTGCTGGTCTCAGCAGGGCTCAGTCCCTCAAAGCTCTCCAGGAAAAGGACGCCCTCGGAGGTCTTCCTCTTCTTGCTGGAGGGAGAAGCCTTAGGTCTGCTGGTAGGAGGCCGGATGCTGGTTACGGGCTCAGCCTTCTCATATTTTTACCACTAGGAAGGAGGTCAAGTCGTCCAGGTAGAATCCAGAACCTGATCATAAAAAATAAGGGGGTTAGTTAACTTTAGGATGCTCATAATCAAAAACAAAGTAGAGCATCAAGAATTTCAATACTTACCAAACATGTCGGCTTGGGTATGGTCGACGGAGTAGCTGTGCTCGCTGGTTGCGCTCTCAATAGCGAATGTCCTCTCGAAAATCGGGATCTTCAGGAAGGACGTGAGCTTCTCAACGGAATCCTTACCAACACTGATCAGCTTCTCGAACTTGGGAGCTGTGAAAAATAAAAACAGAAGGCAAATTAGTAACCATTGGGAATCTTAATTAATTTGCGTGGGTCGGCATCCTACCCTTCAAAACCCACTCCATCGGTAACTCGTTTCCACCAGGAATTGATTCGCGCTTCACGAAGAAAAACTTCTTCTTCCAGTTGTGGTCATTGGGAGACGCACAAGGAATCAGTTGGGTGTTAGCGGATCGAGCTTGGAGTATGAACCGACTGCAGCCATGGGTTCTCAGGTTGTAAGCAGAACAGACCACGGGGATTCCCATGTCCAGGTCCTTGGAGTTGTTCAGGTTATCAAGAGAGAAGAGAATACGCCACACCATGGGCATTGTTTGGGAGTAGGAAAGGCCAGTAACCTCGAAAAACTTGTTCACAATGTCGGGGAAAGGGTATGACATGCCAAGGAGAAAAGGGTAGTAGAGAAAACAGACCCAAGTAGAAGAAACAAAATCGGGCTTCAAGCGAGAATTGAAGTTCCGAATGACCATCGTTCTCGGAATCAGACCGGAATCCTTCAATGATCGGATTTCCTGGTCATTGAAGTCGCAGGTTTCCTTGTCGCAGGAAGGGAGAATCCCTTGATCGATGAAGTCATCGATGCTGGGAGAAGCGGAGGAGGAAGCAGATCGAGTACCCTTTTTCGCCATTACAGAATTGAAAGAGAGAAAGGAAATTGAAATGACCTGGTTATGGCGAAGAAGCTCGAAGGGTTTCCGTTCGAATGAGGTGAAGAAATTATGGTTTGGGTAGCTAGTATTTAAAGAGAGTTATGATGACAATCAAATTAAATGGGAAGCCGTGAAATACGTCTAATCATAACCGCATTTACCATTTCAACGCCGTTAAAAAGATGGTTTTTGAATCTTGACAGCTGTAAATCTTATCTACAGCCACCAAGATTCAGGGGCAATTGTTAGGGGTTGATTTTCAGGGTGCTCATCAAGAAGCTCAAGCGGCTCAGGAATCCGAAGATAGTTTGGGAATCCTATCAGTTCAGGTATCCTGAATTTACGATATATGTCTAACCTCTATTTTGCCTCGTGCTTAATTGTTTGCAGGTGGTAACGAACTCTCAACTAATTCCTAAAGACTCGGACTAAGCTGACTAAGACTTGGATCAGTGGGTCGATCCTGCTTCAACGGTCAAGAAAGTGGGAAGAAGAGATCCCGGGAATCCCGGACAGTTAGTTAGTTGGTTGGTTATATATTAATCGAGGACTCGATCAGTAGGGACACACAACGCACTCTCTAGCTTACTTATCACTGCAAAAACATTGTATCACCTAGTTCTGATCGATCAAACCTCCAACTCATTGTTGAAAATGCGTGAGCATTGGATCGTCTACTCGATCTAGCTAATCGGACATCGAAACGTAATTAACCGATTGTTTTATTGATCAATGAAGAACAACTAAACCGGTAAACACTCAGATACAGACTCAGAGAATACACACTCAGAAACACACACTTAACATATCTTACACGCTCAGAAATCCTACAATTACAAAGACCAAACATCTATCTATACTAGCTGGTCTGAGCTTCGGCCGAACCTCAGGTTCGGCCAGTCCGAACTTCAGGTTCGGACCTAGTTCGGCCAGACCTAAATTGATATGATCTTGTACTTTGTTTGATACTTCACACGACGCACATATCAGGTATCAACAAACTCCCCCTTGTCGTGTGCAGTATCTCTTCAACATCATCAACTTTGTATCTATAATCAAGCGCCCCCTCAAGTGTAGAATCTATTTGTTCAATGAAATGAATCTTCAAACAAACTCCTCCTCAACTCGATCGTAGCTTGATCTTGAATACTTGATGACATTTTAGTGTATCTCTGGTCTTTCATCAACATCTTCAGAAGACTTGAAGTTGTGATGTCTTGCACATAACAACCTGCTCAAACATTTAAATTTTTTTTGGCGCACAACGTCTCTTCGAGACTCCAAGATATGATTTTGAAAGTTGATTTGTATCACGTGTTGATCAGATTGAAAATAAAGCAGAAACAAAAACTTTTTGATTTTTCAAATTTTATGCTCAAACACACCGAAAATCTTTTTGTTCTTTTCTGAAATGAAATGAAATCACAATACAGAATCAAACACTATTTTTGGTATGAGAAAGCTCACTATATGGGATCATATTGAACATAACGCACTGAACTACACTTCAATTTCAATTAATCGAAGCACATAAGTCATGCTGATTACTGGTATAATTTGTCCAACTTAAACTCAGGCAGAATCATACTCATAACATCTGGATATGTTAAGGTATTGATTAGATTTGCTTTGACCAGTGTATCCCACACTATCAGACATAAACAGACATTTTTAGCTTTTCTTTCCTTTTTCCTTTTGTGTGACAGCACTTGTGATTTTTCACAATGCATAATATTTTCATGATATCGTCAACTGTGTTCCATGCAAAAAGAAATAAGAACGTTAAATCGTCTACCTTAAGGTCGATCTTTCGATACGCAGATAAGGCCTCGGATTTAACAAAATTAGAAAATAAAACAAGTTGAAATTGTATAACTCAACAACAATCAGGTCGGTACTCCCGTACACGCAGAGAAAGTCCGATGAGTTATACGAAACACCAAAGAAAATAAAGCAGAACGTCAAATGAACAACGATCAGGTCGATCTTTCGATACGCAGAGAAAGTCCGATCGTTTGGCAAAATAAAGAAAATCAAACAAGTTTAAATCTTTGCAAAATGAACACATGTATACACAGTGACTTCTCATTTTGAATTTCACACTTATTTTTCTTTTGTGTCATGAAATATCGATCAAGATGTTATACATATGGTCAAGCATTAGTATTTAGTGTATATCACATCTGAATACTTTCTGATTTGCCGAGCCTACCAAGCATATCAAACAATGATCTTATGGCTCTTTCATCTACTCTATCCATGAGTCAGATACGTAAGCCAATGTACCATCATTTCCCAATGATCAATTTCTCAAAATTTATATTTTGCATGTATTCACATTCCTTCATTATATATTTGGCATGTATTCACTTTCTCCCCATAACATGCATTTTCTCAATTACTCCCCCTTACTTACAATTCTCCCCCTTAAAATGAAAACTCTATTTTTGGATTTTCATTTTACACAAAAACAAGACTCTATTTTTTGTGTTTTTTTTTTGAGAAAAATTTGGAAGTAAAGAAAAATGATCAATCAACACGGTTAATTTGCAGATTTAGAATTCAGAAAATTTACAGGTTAGAAAGATTTATCATGAAAATTTAAATTAAGCAGAATATGCCTCCATCATCGTCGATAGGTCTTCTAGAAGTACCTGCACACTGATCAAACTAATTAGTCCAAAAATGACCCGAAGCGAATTGCTTCTGGTCGACCAGTGTCCTTGTTTTGCTTAGAAACCACCTTAGGTTTCCATTGTTGTTGTTTTGGTAATTCAGTTTTTGATGAAACAATCACAGGTGACTGTGATGATGAACCTACACTTTGAACCTTTGAGAGTGGACAATCTTTTGCCATATGCCCTGGGCGACGGCAAATATAACAGATTCTTGTCATTTTGTCCCATCTTTGATGTACCTGTGAAGAGAACACATGAATATCTTGAACATGATCAGTATGAGAATCATATACCTGATGCCTGTGATCATGTACCCATTTGGATGTAGGGCTTCGAGATTGAGAACTTTCAGAAGAAATGGTAGCTTTCACAAAGACCTCAGCAATCTTCCAAGCATCAACACAATGAAGTGGAAATTCTTTGTCAGAAAATAATTGATCCGAACCCTTGAGTTTGTAAAACCGCTCGGGTTGAATTTTATCAGCTAGAAAAAAATCCTTCTTCACTTGTTTCATCTTTAATTTCTTCAAATCATGAGATGAGGATGATGGAACCTTCTTAGCTTTGTCTTTCATCCCGTGAAAACCCAAACCTTCATGCTTTCCAGAAATCTTCTCCTCAGATGAACAATGTCCATTCTTCGCTAATCGAGAAAATTCAGCCTTTACTTCGGTTACATTCTTTTGATCATAAAAGATCGTTTCATCAAACTCAGGTTGAGACTGGATCTTGTCACTAGAAGTAGCCGACTTCTCATTATCAGCAGAAGATGAACCAGATACGAATGTTGGACCAAGAGAAACTTCAGATTTCTTTTCCTTCTTTTTCTTATTCTTCCTGTTCTTCTTTTTCGTCACAACTTTCTCATCCTCAACAGTAGATGATGAAACCTTTGAATAATCAAATTCGTCAACGTGTTCCTTCACTTCTTTGAAAGCTTCTTTGATATGAGCAGGGGGTGATGCTGTTTTATCAAACATTTTCTCAAAATTTGCATCATTAGCTAAGAAGCTTGTGAACACTTGAGAATTTGAAACATTGTTGAGAAATCTGTGAGCATCAAGAACTTGAATTTTAAGATCAGCAATTTGCTGTTGAGCCTCAGCGAATTCCTTTTCTTTAGCTATCAATCGCTTTGCAACCTTGTGAGTTTCAAACTTTTGCAAGCGCAGATTATCCAAACCTTCAAATAACTCTTTCTTCAATTTATCTTCATTTCGTTTTTGAATCTCCAGATTTGCAGCTTGAACCTTGTTAACACTAACAAATTCCCGTTTCTCATCCAACAACTTTTCCATATCAACTTGATATACTTCTATTTTAACAGCAGATTCTTCAACACTCTTGGTAAGCAGATCAAGCTTGACTTTTGATTTATCAAACAAATTTGTGAAATCAGAAGCAGTATCCTCCGCTTCATCCTTCCATTTCTTGACTTCTTTTATCAACTCATCTCTTTCCTCACATAACTTTGCTTTTTCACATTCAACATCTCTTTTGTCTTGTTTAGAAATCTCTAAAACTTCATTTAACATTTTGATTTCAGTATTCAAACACTCATTCTTGAAAACCAACTCCTTTACATGTTCTTTTGCAATCTTTAAATCTGATTGAATCAAATTGAATTCCTCATAAAGCTTTTGAAGTTTATCCAACAAAGAAGAATTTTCTTTCACCAAACTCTCCAAGTTTTCGGCAGATTCATAAGAACTTGAATTTGAACTAGTATCTGAACAAAAATCCTCTTGTTGATCATGAGTAACTATCAAAGCAGATGAATCATACCCAAATTGTTAGCCCCAATCATAAACACCATCTTTTTGAACTGTTAAAGCTGTCGCCTTGCCTGCATTACTGGATGATGGTTGAGTAATACCAGGCTTACTTGATAACGGAAAACCAGATTTCTGTTGACATTCTTTGGCAAAATGGCCAAGCTTGGAACACTTGTAGCACTTTAATTTTGACTTATCAAATCCTAATTGGCCATTGTAATCAACTGAACCCATGTTATGTTTTTTGAAAAATCGTTTCGATCGTTGACCTAGCATAACATATTGCCAAGCTAAATCTAATTCAATCAATTGATCATCATCAAGCTCATTAAGATCATCTCTTGTAATGTTGGCATCAGCAACATCTTTGATAATCAATCCAAAAGAAGATGTAATCAAGGCAGAAATTATATTTGCACAATCAGATGTAGAGTCGACAAAAAAAGCACTCTGATTTGATGAATTTGGAATTGTAAAACTACAACCCCGTGAAGAATTATTATCAGAATTTCCAGAACTTCCCGACAAGAAAGCAACACTTGGTGCAGAATTCAAATTTGACTTAGATTTAGCACTCATGCTTGCACTATTCTCACCATGATATAATGCAGGATTCTGCAAAGTAGCAGTTGATTTCTTGGAATTTAACATTTCCATTTCTCGAGCATGAAGTTTTCCAATAAGCTCGTGGAATGTTAATGCAGAATAATCCTTATCATGAGTAAGAAGCAAAACATAATTTTCCCACTTTTCAGGCAATGCTTCCATAATCTTTTCCTACAAATCAACATCTGACTTGTTAATTCCAACAACTTTTAATTCACTAATTAAATGAGAAAATCGAGAAACCAAAGCAGTAATGTTCTCATTGTCATAATGTTGAAAGTTATCGAATTCCTTATTAAGCACTTTCTTCCGATTTTTCTTGTAGTCATCATTACCCTCACATCTTGCTGATAAAGCATCCCATAATTGTTTTGATTTCTTGCACGTGCTGAATTGATGTAACAACTCAGTGGGTAATGCCATGGTAAGATAACCAAATGCCTTTTGTTCAAGTTCATAAGCTTTCCTTTCAGTGTTATCAAAAGTATGAACTTCCTTGAAATCTCCCGCATCAGTCGGATGTTGATAAAGTGTCTTGATTGGATTCCACAAATCGATATCATTCGTACTTATATAAGCCAAAAATCGTTGTTTCCAATTATGATAATCCTCTAACTTCAACAATTCGTACTTATATAAGCCGAAAATCATTATCAAAGTTCAGCATAGTTTGCATAGCACTTTGCATCGCAGAAAACGCGTGAAATTCCGACATTGTTGAAAAATGTGATTCTGTCGGCCGAACTCTCTCTGAACTTATAACTAAGCTCCGAACTCTGTCCGAACTTAAATCCAAAGTCCGAACCCTATCCGAACTAGTTCCGAAACAAATTGAACTGTCGGAACTCTTCAAATACTCCGATCTAGCACCGAACTACCTCCGAACCTTGACCGAACGTAAATGAACTCCGAAGTTGACCAAGATAGACCGAACCCTGACCGAAACAGCTCCGAACCCTGACCGAATATCGACCGAACTTCAAGTTCAGAGCAGTTACTCCGAACCTGATCAGGAGACTCCGAACTTCGTACTCATTTTTCAAAAACGTGCGAAAAATGACTGATTTTGACGAAACTCGTTACTGTGAATCAGTAAAACCGATAGAAAGTGATTTAGGAACAGATTTGACACCAAATACTCGATAGAATTGATGAACAACACGAAAACAAACTCGAGAATCACGAAAAACGGTTCAAAAATCCGAAAATAGCAACCACAGATCAGTAGAATGAACCAGAAAGCTCTGATACGACTTGAAAATGCGTGAGCATCGGATCGTGTACTCGATCTAGCTAATCGAACATCGAAACGTAATTAACCGATTGTTTTATTGATCAATGAAGAACAACTACAACCAGTAAACACTCAGATATAGACTCTATATATACTAGCTGGTCTGAGCTTCGGCCGAAACACACACTTAACAGATCTTACACGCTCAGAACTCCTACAATTACAAAGACCAAACATCTATATATACTAGCTGGTCTGAGCTTCGGCCGAACCTCAGGTTCGGCCAGTCCGAGCTTCAGGTTCGGACCTAGTTCAGCCAGACCTAAATTGATATGATCTTGTACTTTGTTTGATACTTCACACGACGCACATATCAGGTATCAACAATTGTAATGATTCGTTTTGTTATCAATAAAATTGACTAGGAGACGAGCTATTCGGCCGGCTCCCGAGGTTTTTATCCAGGATTCCTAGAGGCAACTCGAAGGATTCTGGAGTTTTCCTCGCTAAATCGTCGTGTCACTATCCTAACTTGGATCACTTGCTCATTTGATCATTAAGCACACTACCTCACATTCTAAGTTTGGAATACAATAATCCTTTGTGATTTTTTGACCAAAACACTGAGCATTCCCCCTGACACTATTACGTCATTTTCTCATTTAGTTAACCTGTTTAACAATCAATTTTCTTGCAGCAGAACCTTTGAGAAGCTCACAGGTGACCTGTACCGAATAGTTCCGAAGCCAGATGAGCCGCTCAGAGAATATATTGCTAGATTCAGACGAGAATCCATCGAGATTCCTAATCTGGATATGGCGGCAGCCATCGAAGCCTTTAAAATGGGGCTCTCTAAAGATTCACGTTTTTACGATGATCTTGTAATGACTCCTTGCAGGAATCTCGACGAAGTACGCAGCAGAGCATTAGGGTTTATCCGTTTGGAAGATGACAAAAAGATCCACCAAAGATTGGACGTTCCTAAGTATGATCCTAACAGTAAGAAGGTGGAATCCCCCGGGAAGCCGTATAGATCTCGTCCATACTCCAAACTAGATAATCACAAAGTCAATACTGTGGAGCAGGATAATGATGATGAGGAGTACCCTAAGGTATCTGAGTATTGCTTTTCTGTTGATATTGGTGGTCTAATGTGTGCAATGCAGCATCTTGGTGAAAAGGCAAAATGGCCTAGAAAAAATGATAAACAGGGATCCTAGAAAGAGAAAACCAAGTGGTGCGCCTTCCACGAAGACTTTGGCCACCTGACAGATGAATGCATAGCACTTTGGAAGGAAATTAGTTATTTACTCAGTAAGGGGCATCTTAAAGAGTTGATAAGCAGAAAGATGGTCAAGACTCAGGAAGCCGACAGGGTGCCTTAGAGAGCAGTCTCTCCACCTCAGGATGCTCAAATAATCAACTTCATCTCAGGAGGCTCAGACATATGCGACACTTCGTATTCCTCAGCCAAGAAGCATGCTAAGGAATCTAAATCTGAACAGGGTGACAGACCCATCCGGACGTCCACCCTAACCCAAGACAAGCTCATATCCTTGATGAGAGTGACCGTTCTCATGTTCAAGACTCAGGAAGCCGACATGGTGCCTCAGAGAGCAGCCTCTCCACCTCAGGATGCTCAAATAATCAACTTCATCTCAGGAGGCTCAGACATATGCGACACTTCGTATTCCTCGGCCAAGAAGCATGCTAAGGAATCTAAATCTGAAAAGGGTGACAGACCCATCTGGACGTCCACCCTAACCCAAGACAAGCTCATATCCTTTGATGAGAGTGACCGTTCTCATGTTCAGGATCCTCATCATGATAGTCTTGTAGTCACTTTATATATTGCTAACCATTTTGTCCACAGGATTCTGATTGATAATGGAAGCTCAGTAAACATAATCCGTCTTGATGTGCTCAAGAAGATGGGGATCCCAGAAACTGAGATAGTTGCAAGATCCTCAGTCCTAGTTGGCTTCAGCGGTGAAACTAAAAGCACCGTTAGGGATATCAGGTTGCCAATATACATAGAAGGGTAAACTCTATGCAAAATTTTGTGTTATAGATTCTCTTTCTTATTGCAATATAATTCTTGGCAGGCCATGGATACATGAGATGAAAGCGATCCCTTCAACCTATCATCAATGCATCAAGCTTCCTACACCTTGGGGAGTTGTGAGGATTGAAAGCGACCAACAGGAAGCCAAGAACTGTTACTCAACGTCAGTGAAGAATACCACAAAGGTGACGAAGGGATAGAAATTACAGAAAAGGGCACTTGAAGTACAGGAGAACAGGGAGCTTGATGTTAAAGAAGTCCTTCTAGACCCTGAGAATCCTGAAATCAAGGTGCTCGTAGGAACAGGCATCCCAATGAATGTTGAACAAAAACTAGTTCAGCTTCTGAAGGCTAGAACCTAAACTTTCGCCTGGAAGCACGAGGACATGACAGGTATCGCTAAACATGTTATTACTCACAAACTTGGTTTAGATCCTTCTTTCAGGCATGTACAGCAAAAAAGGAGGAAGTTCGCTCCAGAGAAGAATATAATCATCCAGGAGGAAGTTGACAAGCTTCTCAAAACCCAGATGATTAGAGAAGTCAAATATCCTAAATGGCTAGCAAATGAGGTGGTGGTCCAGAAGAAGAATGGAAAGTGGAGAGTCTTTGTTGATTACACGGACTTAAATAAGGCATGTCCTAAGGATCCTTTCCCACTTCCCCATATTGATGTAATGGTGGATGCTACAGCTGGTCATGAGATGCTCACTTTCATGGATGCCTCAGCAGGATTCCAGCAAATTCAGATGGAACCATGTGACCAGGAGCATACGGCATTTATGACTCCGACAGGTATCTATTGTTATACTGCTATGCCTTTTGGTTTAAGAAATCCAGGTGCCACCTACCAGAGGCTCGTCAATATGATGTTTAGAAAGCAACTGGGGAAACACGATGGAAGTCTACATAGATGACATGGTGGTGAAATCTAAGAAAGCAAAAGATCACATCAGGGATCTCCAAATTGCCTTCGACATCTTTGAACGGTATAACATGAAGCTCAACCCCTCCAAATGCCACTTTGGGGTGCGAGCTGGAAAATTCTTAGGCTACATGGTTACCGAAAGAGGGATCGAAGCAAGTCCAGAGCAGATTAAAGCAATCCTAAATTTGAAGTCCCCATCAAATGTAAAAGAGGTACAAAGGTTGACAAGAAGAATCGCAGCACTCAACAGGTTCATTTCAAGATCCTTAGAAAAAGTAAGGATTTCTACGATATCCCGAGGAAAAATAAGAGATTTGAATGGACTGAGAAGCACGAAGAAGCCCTGAGATGCCTAAAAGACTACCTGTTATCAGCCCCGTTGTTGATGAAACCAGAATATGAGGAGCCGCTATATTTATATCTATATGTTTCCGGAAGCTCAGTCAGTGCAGTCCTGGTAAAAGACCATCAAG
The DNA here is from genome assembly GCA_039602395.1 of Deinandra increscens subsp. villosa. Classification (NCBI taxonomy): domain Eukaryota; kingdom Viridiplantae; phylum Streptophyta; class Magnoliopsida; order Asterales; family Asteraceae; genus Deinandra; species Deinandra increscens. The sequence goes on from JBCNJP010000025.1 coordinate 18,444,370, forward strand.
GTCAGCAGCATCCGGTATATTATGTAAGTAAAACTCTGCTAGACGTAGAGTCCATGTATTCTCTCCTCGAAAAATTAATTTTAGCTCTTATAATGGCTTCCACTAAGCTTAGACATTATTTCGAAACTCATGTTATAATTGTGAAATCTAACTATCCTATTAAGGCAGTTCTCAGGAAGCCGGAAATGTCAGGTATGGCCAAGTGGGCAGTCAAGTTGAGTGCCTACGACATCAAATATGAGCCAAGGACAGCAATCAAGTCTCAAGCCTTGGCTGACTTTGTGGCTGATTTCAGCAGCGACATTGAACCAGAAGTTGAGAAGGAAGTCCAGCAACTTGAGAAGCTGGGAGAAGATTGGATCCTTTACACTGATGGATCCTCAAATGTTAGAGGAACAGGACTAGGCATCCTGCTAAAATCGCCACAGGGGGACATAATACCATAATCCATATCTTGTGAATTCCAGGCTACCAACAATGAAGCTGAATATGAAGCCTTGATTGTTGGGTTGCAATTAGCTAAAGTTATGGGCATCCGGTGCATTCAAGTATACGTTGATTCTCTTCTATTAACTAACCACTTTAATGGCTCTTATGCAGTGAGAAAGGAGAATCTAATCAAGTATCTTGATATTGTTAAAAAATTGTCTTTGTTTTTCAAAAATTTTAACATCTCACAGGTGCCAAGAGAAGACGATTCAGAAGCCGACGCTTTAGCAAACCTGGCTTCATCTCTTAGGATCCCTGAGGATATCAGGATTCCTGTCACGCATATTCTGATGCCGGCAATAGCTCAACGGGAAGCTCACGCTATCGATGATAATGAAGAAGCAGATGTTGGGAGTCCCAAGGATACCCAGGAATCCTGGACCCATCCAATTATTAAATATCTTAAAAGCGGGGAGATTCCTAAGGATAAAAATCCTAGGGCTTTTCGCGCCAAGGTAATACCTTACTTTATCTTAGATAACGTATTATATAGAAAGTCTCTTGCAGGTGTCTACTTGAGATGCTTAGAGAAAGCAGAGGCTCTTGAAGTGCTTGAAGATATTCATGGCGGAGATTGTGGAAATCACACTGGGGCCAGAGCACTATTCTCCAAGATTCTCAGATTTGGCTACTATTGGCCTACAATGAAGAAGGACGCCATGAGCTTCTCACAAAAATGTGATGCCTGCCAAAGGTACGGCAATATTCTGCATCAACCAGCCGAGCATCTACACCCTATAGTATCCCCATGGCCGTTCATGAAGTGGGGCATGGATATTGTAGGCGAGCTGCCCAAGGCTCTTGGAGGAAAAGTATTTATCCTTGCAATGACAGACTATTTCTGCAAATGGATTGAAGAAGAAGCCTATGTGCAAGTGAGAGAGAAAGAAGTGAAAATGGCTCCCAGTTTATCGATAAAAGAACAACAAATTTTTGTGCTAGTTGGGGCATAAAAATGATCACTTCAACACTTGTCCATCCCCAAGCTAATGGGTAGGCAGAATCCAGCAATAAGATCATCATCAATAACCTCAAGAAGAAGTTGGGCTCCAAGAAAGGTAAATGGGCTGAGGAGCTGCCTTTTGTTCTTTGGGCAGATAGGACAACACCCAAGAATGCTACCGGTCAAACTCCATTCTCATTAGTGTTTGGAGCTGAGGCCGTGATCCCCACGGAAATGGTGTTACCTACAGCCAGGATCAGCTGTCAGGATCCTGAAACCAACAGCCAGACCTTGCTTCAGGATCTTGAAACAGTCGAAGAGCTCAGAGATATGGCGAAAATCTGGATGGCATCCTATCAACAGAGGGTGGCAAAATCTTATAATAGGAATACCAGGTTGAGAAGATTTCAAGTAGGGGACTGGTGTTGAGAAAAGCGTTTTAGAACACTGCCAATCCAGCCGATGGGAAGTTGGCACCCAAGTGGGAAGTCCCGTATTTGATAGACTCTGAAGAAGGAAAAGGGGCATATCGCTTGGTAAACATGGAAGGAGAACCCCTACCAAGAGCCTGGAATGCCATGCATCTCAAAGCTTATTTCATGTAGGAATCCCACTGGAATCCTAATGGAATCCCAAGGATCCTCACTAGTCAAATATTACAAGGTATGTATACTAGTCCAATTTCGATACTAATCCTATTATTTTAATCACATGATACTGACTTAAGCATCGGAGTGGTGTTAGCTAAGCTAACACCGACCCCTCACCAAGTATTGAGTGTTTTGCAGAATTCGAGAATCCTAGTATTTTGGGAATAACCCAGTTAAGAGGTTGGCCACCTCTCCTATGATTAAGGTATACTGAATACCTTCTAAGGTTTGAGAGGCTGACTCCTCTCCTAAGTTTGGGTAATCGCTAGTAGCACACGACCCTCGCCATTAGCACACGTTGTCAACCAGTATGCTCAAAATGCCCGGACCAGTCTATCCCAGGGGTGACTGACAATCTTGTCATTGTAGGCTGCTAGGCGGATTCTCAAGGTTTATAACACTGACGTGTTATCTAAGGTTTTGACATATTCATGTCACTTATGAATGGGCTTGACCCTAGTTTTGGCTTAGTCCCAAGTTTATCGGGCTTGACCCCAGTTTTGGCTTACCCAAGTTTATCGGGCTTGACCCCAGTTTTGGCTTAGTCCCAAGAACCCCGGGTTTATTCCCAGCTTATTTCTAAATTTTCCATCTTGTTCCCAGAAGGATTTGCTTCGGCCGAGGCCAAGAAGCTTATTAGATTTGTTTCAGGTTCTCGAGGAAGTCGAGACAATTCCTAGAAAAGTGTTCTTCAGATTCCTACCAGAATCCTGAATAAGATAAAAGAAGAAATGGCAGCTTGAATTGAGGATTCGACTAAGGTAAAATTCGAAGATCAGGTAACTTAAGTTTTTATTATTTTGAAATATAACCTATTTAATTGTTCAATTATTTCCTAATATACAAGTCTTTTTAAGATTCTCGATAAATTTTATAACTAATCCTATCTATAAGATTTCAATGCATTGCACATTTTGAGAAGCCAAAAGATGATTATATTATTAACATACGCAAAGGGTTTCGAGCTTCCCAAGATTCGTCCTGAAAACCTCAGGATCCCTCCACTTGAGAAGCTCAGAGGTCAAAAGTTTGTTCTTAGGAATCCTGGTTTCGTCTTGTAAACACAAGATCCCTCCACCAGGATCCCTACAAATTGTTTGTTGTTTGTTACTTGTCTATTACAGGAACCACGAAACGTTTCATCAAAAACCACCAAAAACATAAAAAGTGGGCTCAGACCATTGCATTATCTTCATCGCCCACTGCCTTTCCCTCATTCACCAGCTTCTCCACGTCCTCCAGCTTCTTGCCCTCTCCCAGCTCCAGCACATAATCCCTTGTCATCGCCACCGGAGAATCCAGAACCGTCTTCGAGGAGCGGCCGTCGTTCCCATCCTTCCCTGCTCCGGCCACATCACCATCTCCTCCTCCCAATGATTCCAAAACTAGTCTCTAGCCTGCGATATCCTAGCTGGGCACATGGAAACCAGCCACTTCAGCCTCACCCGCCATTTGGATCTTGCACTCTAGGACGCTCCGGGCAGCCGAGAGTTGACCTATTTCAATTTCAGAGGCCATCTTGGCTTCCAGGGCCAGACGCTATTCGGTGAGCTTGTGCTCATAAAACAGGGTCTTACCCTTGGCAATGTCAGCTTGGTCCTGGATCTTCTCATTGGCCTCAGCCAATTTCTTCTCCATGTCCATGGCTTGGGTGCTCAGCTTCTCAATACCCTACACAAACAGGAATCCTGGTCAGCAGCTGCAACAGGTATGAAACTAACATAAACATTGTCTGAGCTTCTTACCAGGTTTATCATGGTCTGCATCGAGAGGATCTTGTTGCTGACCTCGAAGGGAGCAAGATCTTCGAAGGTTTCTAGGTACACGGGAGCCACGGGAGTCTCAGGAGCCTTTCGCTTCTTGGAAGCCAAGGCCTTTGGCCGGCTGACAAGCGGCTTGGAGGTGGTGGGCTGTTCTAGCTGCTCCGTTTTGACCTTGAGGAGATTGTCAATATCCTTCAGGGAGAACGAAGAGTTGGACTTGGGGGCTACGAAGAAAGACAGACTATTAACATTCAGGATGCTTGAATAAATACATAGTTCTGGATCCTATAAAAACTTACCAGACATGGCGGGAGTGTGATCGGCGGAGTAGCTGTGTTCGCTGGCAGTTGCTTCAAGGACCAGGGCTCTTTCGCTGGCAGGAATCTGGTAGAGTACTTTGAGCTTCTTGGGATCCGACTGCTTCTTGACGAGATTCTCAAACTTGGGTGCTGCAAAAAGAAAACAACAAAAAAGTCAAATGTATATTCAAAATCCAGTAACAACAAAAGAAATCGACATCCTACTCTTCTAAACCCACTTCAACGGAAACTCCATACCCCCAGGAATCGAATCTCACTTGACGAAGAAGAAACGCTTCTTCCAGTCATGGTCATTGTGGGAAGTTCGATGAATCAACTGAGTGGTGGAGGTGCGAGCCTTCAAAATGAACCGGCTGCAACCATGGGTTCTGAGCTGGTATGCTTCACAAATCTCAGGAATCCCAATGTCGAGATCCCTGGTTTGGTTCAACTGGTCAAGGTAATACAGAATTCTCCAAACCATAGGTATGGTTTGGGAGTAGGAGAGTCGGGTGGTCTTGAAGAATTGTGTGATGAGTTCTGGAAAGGGGAATGTCATTCCGTGCAAGAAAGGGTAATACATGAAGCAAACCCAGGTGGTGGAGATGAAAGCGGACTTGGTATGGGGATCGAAAGGTCAGAAAATCGTTCCCGGCAGAAAGATGCTGGAATTCTTTAAGTCGTGAATATCGCCGTCATCGAAGGTGCAGGTTTCATCCTCGCCAGGGACAACCTATCCCTGATCGTGGAAGTCCTCGACTATCGGAGAGTTTAGCGAAAAAGAAGACCAGGTATTTTTCTTGGCCATGGCCGAAAAATCAGAAGAAAACGGAGAAGGAGAAGAAGGACTGACCTAGAATATCAGAGAAGCTCGAAAGGTTTTTGATAAGAAGACGGTGAAAATCTTAAATTGTGGTCTCCTATTTAAAGAAAAAGTGAAGATAAACATCACATCGCTTGGACGCCGAGAAATCAGTCACATCCCAACCATAATTACCATGTTAACGCCGTGAAAAAGGGATCTTTTTGAATTTTAACAGATGTCGAGCTTATCCACGTCTGTTGAAATTCAAGGGGCAATTGTTGAGGGTATATTTTCAGGATGCTCACAGGAAGCTCATATAGTTCAGGAATCCTATTACTATCTGGGAAACCCACTCGTTCAGGTATCCTGATTTGTCTTATTCGACTAACCCTTATAATTGCCACGTGTTTATTTGACCAGGTACCGTTGATGTCATCAACTACCTCCGAGATTCAAGTTCCAGCTAAATGAGATCGTGGACCAAGTGAACGAAAATGGCTCTAACGGTTATATTAGTTGGGCGATAGGATTCCGGGAATCTCGGATAGTTTGTTATTGTTGTAATCCTTATATAATCGAGGATTCGATGGACTTAGGCACACACAACTCGTTCACACTCTAGCTCTGATAGCATATAATCTCTGTAACACTTAGCTCAATCGATCAACCCTCCAAAACACTTGTAATTCTTTATTTCGTATCAATAAAATTGCTAGGCAGCAGGCTCTTCAGGCCGGCTCCCGAGGTTTTTTTGCTAGGATTCCTAGAGGCAACTCGAAGGATCCTGGATTTTTCCCTCGTTACATCTATGTGTTCAACTTTACATTTTGATCATATTGACAAGCACACTACCTCACATTATAAGTTTGGAATACGAAATTCCTTTGAGAATTTTTTACCAAAACATATATATAGGTGAAAGTTCATATACAGAGGGTTTTTTTCGTGCGAAGAAGGAAGGGGATGCCGACGCGTGACGTTTTCTTTCTGGACGCGGAGGGGCATTTTGTCAATTTAAAGTTTTTAATTAAAATACACGGTAGACTACGTCACAGTGTTTGTTTTTAATTAAGTATTTTTTGCATGATTTGTTTGTAAGGTGTTTTATATCGAGTTCTTCATGCGTCAAAATAGAAACAACATGCGTGATTATATACAGTAAAACCTCTATAGATTAATAATGTTGGGACCGAGATATTTTATTAATTTAGCCAGATATTATTATATCGATAAATTAATAAATTATTAATTTAAAGAGTTGGCTTATACTCATGAGGAACTCTCAAATTAATGTATCGACCTTCAAAGTTTTTATATCCATTCACTTTACCTATTTAAAAAAAACAGAAACAAGGACCTTCAAAATTCCCATGTACATTCACACATTAATGAACTTGTCAAGTTCAATGTATATAGATCTAGATTGATCGCTATAAAATCTCTAATGATACTGTTCAAAATCTGGTTGATGATGAAGTTGCTGATGATTCAGTACCTTTATAACCTGTCACTCGGAAAGAAGCATTGCAAATGTTTGTTGCAATACGAGAATACCGTGCCTCAACTCTCAAGTGCAATGGAGAGATTTAAAGATGAACTCAATATAGATTTGAAGTTCACAAAAAAAACAAGTGACTATAGATTCATTTTTTTACTAGACAATCCTATACTTTTGGAATATTTTAGTAATTATTAATTTATAGTTCCGCTGGGACCAATATAATTACATTGGGGTTTCAAAAAAATTATTCTCTTATTATTTTATCAATTGAGATCCAATTTTATACTGGTCCCAAGTTGGAACCAGACAAATTATTAATTTTATTGAGGTTATTAATTTATCAAGTATTCAATTATAGAGGTTTTACTGTATAGTCAATTTTTTAATTTTTTTAACTATATGTTCATGTTTTTTTCTTTTTGTAAGATTTTTTCTATTTGCGTTATTTATTTAATAATTGTGTTATTTTTTTCTATTCTTTTTGTTTTTACTGTTTTTGCGTGAATTTTTTATTTTTGTGTTTATTAATTGTATGGCGTTGCATTATTTGTTGTAACCTTAACTTTACGAGTTTCTTCATTCATGATAATACAATTAACATGCATGAAAATACACATAATTTTATTTTTAATTCTTGCGTGATTACAGAGAGATATCTATTCTCATATGCGTTATTACTATCCTAAGTTATAACATTACCTCTTTTGCGTTATTTTTTGGTATTTTTTTTGCATGCGTTATTTGTGCACTGTAAATAGACTAATAATCACAAATTTTATTATAGATAGAAAATAAAAAATCTAACTTAAAATTACAAAGAACGCCCAAGAACATACAAAGCATAAATTAAACTACTTATATTTTGACAGAAAAGAATTCTTCAAATCGGGAGACGCTTGAAGGGCTCCGACTAGGGTGGTAATCGTTTGCATCTGTTCTATGTCAGTTTTGTTCATATCTGACATGAACAAAATTACCAAATCACGGACGGAAGTATTCTGCAAGATGAACAGATTTTTTTTACTTCATTTCTTTCTTCGATCGTCTGTTGTAGAGTGTCGAAGGTTTGGTTGAGACCGTCTACCATGTGTTTTTCCTTCTGATATTCGATTAGTATCTCCATCATTAACTTCTTTTTCATCAATAAATCTTTAGTAGAGGGGGTAGATGATAGTGAATATGAGGAATCCATTTGTATGTTTTTTTAAAGGTTTTTTTTTTGATAATGATGTGTTTTCTTTTTGAGCAGTTGCAGAGGGTTGCATTATTTTTCGGAAGCGAATCTAGTTCCTATTTTATAGAGGGGGGGGGGGGGAGTGATCGAGGAGTCATGATATTATTACTAATAATCACAAATTTCTTTATAGATAGAAAATCAAAAATCAAACTTAAAATTACAAAGAACGCCCAAGAACATACAAAGCATAAATTAAACTACTTATGTTTTGACAGAAAAGAATTCTTCAAATCGGCAGACGCTTTAAGGGCTCCGACTAGGGTGGTAATCGTTTGCATCTGTTCTATGTCAATTTTGTTCATGTCTAACATGAACAAAATTACCAAATCACGGACGACAGTATTCTGCAAGATGAACAGATTTTTTTTACTTCATTTCTTTCTTCGATCGTCTGTTGTAGAGTGTCGAAGGTTTGGTTGAGAACGTCTACCATGTGTTTTTCCTTCTGATATTCGATTAGTATCTCCATCTTCAACTTCTTTTTCATCAATAAATCTTTAGCAGAGGGGGTAGATGATGGTGAAGATGAGGAATCCATTTGTATGTTTTTTTAAGGTTTTTTTGATAATGATGTGTTTTCTTTTTGAGCAGTTGCAGAGGGTTGCATTATTTTTCTGAAGCGAATCTAGTTCCTATATTATAGATGGGGGGGGGGGGGAGTGATCGAGGAGTCATGATTGATATTATTGTGTATATGGAAGGACGCAAGTTATAGGGATATTTACGAATTTTTAAATATATTTTTATGCGTAATAAAGAAACTGAATACGTGTTTTTAATTTATTATTTTTTCTTTTCTGTCGGTTCGGTTTCCCTCCCCTTATTTGTATTTTATAGTTTTCCTAGTTAGAGACATTTTTTTTCCGAAATTCACTATCTTCCTTTCTCTTTACACATCTTCAATGGCTTCATCTTTATCGAACTACATTTTCACAAAATCCCCTGAGGCGATAAGGGCACTGGAGGAACTCTGCAACAGAGAAGAAACGAAAGGGGATATCATGCATAATTCGTTCGGAATGATGGTCGGTCTCACCTCTAATAGCATCGAAACTTATACTTTGATGCTTGTGGAGTTTGTTAATCATCCTCCCAGTGAGATACAGAGTGATGCTACGGAGTTCATTATGGATCAACTGTAGTTGAAGCAGGAGATCCACGAAATGCTTCGTAGGTTGATGGATAGCAGAAGGAAGAAAATGAATGATCAAAAGGATTCTCTAAGAGATATGAAGATGTTTTAGGCATCTCTTCTCTTTGTGTTTTGTTTAATATGTTTTTTTATGTAGCTTTTTGAAATGAAAGCGTTTTTAATAGATTGAAATGAAAAATGTAGAAAGTTTCCGTTCTTATATTTTTTGCAATGCGTGATTTATAGGAACATCATGCGTAATTAGAGTTCTTTGTTGCGTTATTTTGTTTTCACAACTACGCCCTGGTTAGTGTCTAGAGTTGTAAAGAAGAAGCCTTTAGAGAAGAAAAAAATTAGGTAGTTGCATGTTTTTTTGTTTTTGTGTGTGTGATTTTTTGAGATTGGTTTTAGTTTTTGCTTTTATTTTTATTTTTTAGATAGTTTGCGTGATTTTTGTTATGTGTGCGTGATTTGGGTACTGGTTTTAGTTTTTGCTATGATTTTTAGATAGGTGCGTGAGTTTTGTTGTGTGTGTGATTTGGATATTAGGGTTAGTGTTATCTTTGATTTTTTAGATAGGTGCGTGATTGTTGTTTGTGTGCGTGATTTGGATACTGGTTTTAGTTTTTTCATTGATTTTTTAGATAGGCGCGTGTTTTTTGTCTTGTGTGCGTTAAAAGGTAAGGGTGCATTATTTTATTTTGAATACATGCATTTTTTTTATTAAAGTGTAAGACAGTTAAGTTTGTATTTTTTGGAGTTTTTTAACGTGTATGCGTGATTATTTTTTCAAATATGCGTTATTTGTTAAAAGGTTAAAGGCTGCGTTGTTTTTTTTGTTTGATGCGTAAATGTTTTTTGCGTATGCGTGTCTCATTTTAAAGTTGAAAAGACTTTAATACCTCTTTTAGTGACTCCGCGTCCTTTTTTTAAATTAATTAAGCGTGTATCATTTTTAGCGCCGTCAGATAAAAATAAGCCCCATATGAGCAGCCGAGATCCCTTCGCACACTTCGCACGGAAAACGTCATTTGTACAATAACTTTCCCCTATATATATGTACATATATTTACATATTTTACACTTTTTACCCCTCTAACTTTGCAATATTCATCATTTTATGTCATGAATCATGTTAGGACATATTCTTACTATATTTTAAGCCTTAAAACACTTTCGTTAATTATAGACACGTATAAATATCCGTATTGCTTATAACTTTGCATAAATTACGCTTTTGGCCCTTTTACTTTTCCGTTAACTATTAACATGCACTTCTATACGTGTTTTCCTATCGATGGTTTATGTTATTCACATAAGCATGTATTCATGATTTAAACACGTATACGAGACGTAATCATCCATGTATCATCATTTCTAAACCCGTTTATCATACAAACACATGTTTTATTCATTTATTACCATTTCTAACATGTATTTACAATAAAGCACATAGGTAAACATATTGATACGTAATTACCTAAACGGAAATATCGGGGTGTTATAGATAAAAACCCGATAAGCCCATTAGGCACGTACGAATCACCTAAGTCTATTTTAGCTTGGGCTTATGTCGTAAGATAGCAAGTGGTTAAACGGACCATCCGCCCAAATCCATTTTGGCCGTAGATGGAAGCCCACTTAATTGGGTCATCCCATATGGGCCGTAACATACGGCTACGAGACAAAGCCCAACTGTGTTTCTCGTTTTGGGCCACAGATAGCCAACGGGTATAAAGGCCCAATAAGCTATGAACTTGGGCCACATAAACATATTTAGCCCACTTAGATTTAAACACAAAATAGTTAACTTAATATATTCTTAATGAACGGAAGAACCATAATTGATTCCCGATACAACGCCATCTTCAAACGTATAATTAACTATAAACACACATATACATAGTATATAACCTCTAGTATCTCAACCAAGTCTGAACCTAAGTCCTTTATTTCCCAAGTCATCTCCTAACACTTCATCAGTCACTAGGATCCAAACCCAATAGAACCACACATAAGACTAACCCACTAGACAAACACCTTGGCCCATTGCACTAGCCTAAAGGCCCAACCGGTTAGGCCCAATCATGAGCCCAAACTGGCGGGCCAACACACTCAGGCCCACTCTTCCCTTTTTGTCTTATTCTTCTTGATCCAATGGTCCACATTGATTTGATTCAATGGCCTAGATCATGTCACACCCTGTAAAATTTGTGTCGGGATGTGAACCAGCGTTATCACAGTCAAGGTCATGAACGTACTCTGGATGATTCAACAACTAGAGTCGTTTGGAATTGATATTTGTTTGGAGTAAATTGGAGTTTTCAAATCATTACACAGCGGAATATAAGTAATGAGTAACACAAATTGTTTTAAGTTTACAAAACATTAGTTTTCAAAAGATTTTTAAGAAATGACACCGTCGGGTGTTATGCCAAGTAAATCTCCAACGGCTACTACCATACTCCAGAATTTTTATTTGAAGTTCCTAAATGCAACAATCATCATGCAGGTCCAGATAGATAACAGCAGTAAAGTTAAGCACCTGAGAATTCACATAAGAAAATGGTCAACAAATAATTTTGTTGGTGAGTCACACAGGTTTAAAGTTGCTAGGTTTGAAAAGTATACAAATGTTGTTGTGAAAATTTTATTTATGCTATTCATTGACAAATTTAGATAAGACTTGTTGAAATGTTACCATGTACCCTGAATTCTAAAACTGACTGACTACCCACTCTTGGTATCTTTGTCCAGCGGATACAGCAAAAGCAAGACATAACAATTTGTACTCTTTAACTAATTAAATGGAGTCATGATTGGAGTGACCAAATCAGAGCAGGGGCGTTAACCCAATAGATCTATTCAAACGTTACCGTTTCAAATGATAATTAATCGGATTCAGTTAATAGTGGGGTTTGGTTATAACATGAGTAAACATGAAATAATAGATGTGGACGACCGAAAAGCCACATGTAGAGATAGGATAACAAAGTCTAATTGTCTAGTGTAATAAAAGTAATATGAATTCTCCCCCAAGTAATTGAAAACAGTTAAAAAGAAAAGGGGCCGTGAAAACTCACATGTTTCAGAAACTGTAGTCGGTAATGTGATCAACGGAAATGCAAGCCTAGATAATTATAAGACATGCAATAATAATAAGTAATTGGGTTGACATTAATGTCACTCCAATTAGGTATGTCATGTCTTGGCGTTATGGTAGCCTTATGGTCAAATGATTTGAAGTGTCAAAGCGAAAATGTCCGTTCATGTATTTATTTGGAAAAATGTAAATTTTACATATTTTAATTAAATAAAATATACAAAAATTCCCAAATAATATCTAAAGATGGTAAATATTTATAGAAATAATATTAAGTCAAAATGGGGGTTTTCATATGAGAAATTGGTTATTTTGACTAATTGGTTGAAAACCGGGCGATTTCACGGTAACCGTCGATTACACGATATTTATCCGTTTAAGTTGGAAAGCAATCAAGTATAACAAAATATGGTGATTTTCTGTCCAAAATGAGTATATAAATATTTCAAGTGTCGGTTTTCATTAGTTTGCCTGTTTTGTGGGTTTTGTGCCGGTTTTGCCGTTTTGGTCCCGTTTGCCCGTTTAATGACACCGATAGATTCCTATATTCACATAAGTGTTTGTAAACATGTTTTTACCATTAAAATAATCCTATGAGTTCATTTGGACCAGATTTGGATTTTCTCACAAAAATGATGTTTCCGGGCCCGTCGGGTGTCGGTTTTAGTCCCGGTTTGTGTCCAAATTCAAGTAATTTGTTAAGGGATCTTTTGGCCATCTTTTGAATTGTCTTAGGCACCTAAACCTACTGTTCGGAAGGGTCCAAAATTTATGGTCAAAACGGACCTTTAGTAAAATGAGTTTCCTAGGTTCCAAAAAGTGTACTTTTGTATGTAAAAGTTTATTATGGTGAGTTTAGGTACTAGTAATCTTCCTAAAGTCCAAAATAACTTATCTTGACTATATTAAGGGTCCAAAAACGTGTTTTAGGCATCAAGGGGTCCAAAATCACAAAATCTACACATAACACATAATATACACAAAACTAATGGCTATATAAGATTTCTAAACACATGCTTGCAAAATAGTACATCTAAACTAAGTTGTAAACATAACATTGTAAGAAAATACTAACATGAGTTCCTAGTAGCAAGTTTCATGGTGGAACATACAAGAAAACTTTAACTAGTAAGCTTTTTATGAACCAAAACTATGTTTAGACAACATGATGAGTCAAGACTTGTACATGGAGTGTAATGAACATGAAATAATACTAAGAACACTAGTAGTAGTGAGATTTAACTAGAAAAGTAAGGATGGAACCTTGCTAAAATAAGAAGAGGGCCGAAAATGAGGATGATAATATGATGATTCTTGACTTCCAAGGCTTCCTAGCACCATGAATCATCAAGAAAGTGAGTGATTACTCAAGAGTTTTAGAGAGAGAGTAGAGAGAGAGAGAGAGACTTACGGTTTGGAGGAAGAGAGAGCAAAGAGAGAGAGAGTTTCTTAAATGGTAAATGGGGTCTAGGGTTATTAAGGATGAATATTGAAAAACCGTTTACGGATCGATTCTATGGTAGATAGATAACGAGACGGAGAGTTTTGTCATATATTGTGTTGAAAGGTTACATAAACCGAAGGAGTATACAAACAATTTAGCTCCGGGGGAGGTCGGACAGAACCTCCCCTCTCAACACATTGATCGGAAAAGACACTGGACAAAAACTTACAAAGAAATACAAAGACGAATCTATTTATACTTCTTCATAAGGTCCGAACTAGGTACCTCCGAACTCTGTCCGAGCTTCCTCCGAACCTTAGGTTCGGACCACCTTCGGACACCGCCGAACACAGAGTTCGGCGAGAGTTCGGAGCACAGTTCTTGTCTTCAACAACTCAGTCTGTTTGACAATTCGAACAGTAACGGCCACACAAGGTTCATACATCAACAAATTCCCCCTTGGACGTTACTGTCGAATCCAGACATTTATCTTCTAGCAATCTTCAGTCAGCTTGCTGCAGACGCCTCTATCTTTAGCAAACTTCCCTTGACCGAATCATCAGGTATGCAGGAAACAGCTTGCAATCTTGTACAATCACAACAATCAACAAAATTCCCCCTTTCTTCAAGCACATCCACTGTGAGAACTTATCAATCACATAGACAGATACTTCAAACCACCGGATATGACATCAAGATGCAAGATCACTTCATTTAACCGTTGTGAATAAAAAACAAAATCCACAAACATCACTGCATTTGAAAGAAATCTTCAATCTTCACTGAATTGTAATACATTCTGATCTTTATGAAAACATATACAATCAGCAGCTTCAATCATAGAAATTCCCCCTCAGCATAAAATCCATCCCAATATATTACTCCGGTAAACGTATATCTCGTTGCAGACTGGAATATGACCAAGTCTTCACAACTCAAGAAAGTATCGGGCATGTGACAGAAAGTTCCAAACCATAATTGAAGACTTTGACATATCGGTTCGCACGAACATCAGAATATACCACATTTCCATGAAGATCAAAAACCACCATCAACCCTGAACTGATTGCTTTTGAATATTCACTTTTTCAATAATGAAACTTTGAAAGTTTTTAGGGTTCCCATTTCCCCCTAAACAAGTGACATATTCAAATCTTCAATATTCTTCAGTTTGTGTAGACAAATAAATTCTGATAAACGCCATCACAAAGACTTAATTTCTCAGAATTCAAACAATCGCCTCAAAGTAATCATATCCATGTTTCAGAATCTCTGTCCATCATCAGAAACACGCGTTCTTGAATCTCTGTCCATCATCAAGAACAATGACTACTCACAAACACATTTCTTGAAATTCGATCACTAACTCGTAACAAGTATCGGAATCTGGATTTTCTTCAAACATAACACCCCACAGCTACAAAATCAAGGGTAAACTCGATAACTGATCCGCTTCTGTAAAATTCCCACCTAACGGGGGCGGGGTCCAAGGGGCAGAGCCCCTGGCTGGGATCGAGCTGCCAGGTCTGCGCGAAATTTTTTTTCGTTAAACAAAATTGCTTCATTAAAAATTCATCCGATCCTTGTCCGAACCTCCGCCGAACCTCCTCCGAACCACCTCCGAATCTCCTCCGAACCTCCTCCGAACCTAGCTTTCGGAGGTCCGAACTCTGTCCGAACCCGGAGTTCGGAGCGGTTATTTTTCAGATCAGTTCTTCGGCCGAACCTCGTCCGAACTTCGACTGGAAATTTTCAAAATCGCAACATATTCAAAATTTGATCGAATTTCGACATCCAGATGCTTCTATTAGGTAAAAACATGACTCAGGAAGACTCGATTGATTAAAAACCAAACAGAAACACTTCCAATCACCCCTAACCGAAGATTTAACGTCTCGAAATGAAGAAAAACGATAAATTTCGACCATAGAAAGAGCCAACAGCTCTGATACCACTTGAAAAACCGTTTACGGATCGATTCTATGGTAGATAATAACGAGACGGAAGTTTTGTCATATATTGTGTTGAAAGGTTACATAAACCGAAGGAGTATACAAACAATTTAGCTCCGGGGGAGGTCGGACAGAACCTCCCCTCTCAACACATTGATCGGAAAAGACACTGGACAAAAACTTACAAAGAAATACAAAGACGAATCTATTTATACTTCTTCATAAGGTCCGAACTAGGTACCTCCGAACTCTGTCCGAGCTTCCTCCGAACCTGAGGTTCGGACCACCTTCGGACACCGCCGAACACAGAGTTCGGCGAGAGTTCGGAGCACAGTTCTTGTCTTCAACAACTCAGTCTGTTTGACAATTCGAACAGTAACGGCCACACAAGGTTCATACATCAACAAATATATATGAGGGTGTTAAGTGAATGGGGTGTTTGGTTAAGTGTTGTGGGGGTGGTTCGGTTCAAAAGGAACCGTGAGGGAGAGAGGGACGAGAGAAAAGAAAGATGGAGAGAAAGTGAGGGTGTTAGTGATTGTGAAAAAAATGATAAAGTCTTGTAAGTAGGATGGTTAAATAAAAGTTAAGTGTGTGTGTGTGTTGTGTGCTTGTGTTTGTGTTCGGCTGAGAAGAAGAGAAAAGAGGGCTCGGGTTTGAGCCCTTTTGGAGCCGATTCTCACATACACACTCAAGGGAGGCTAGGGTCTTGAATACTTGTATCATATTTGTGTATATTGATGGAAAAATGAAGAATTTTTAAGAGGGATTAATGGGTTTATTTGGGAGGGAAATGAAGACCCTTTGGATAATAGATTTGTCTTGTTTTGGTGACAAACTCAACCTACAACATCATAGGTAGCAAGTCTGTTGGGACTTGATGTGAAAAGCATCTAGAGAAGTCAACAAGAGGAAGTTCAAGTAACTAAAAAAATAAAGGTGGTGGTTTGGTTTGGTTCTCGTAACCGCCCGAGAAGGGAGGAGAGGGGACGGGTCACGGGTTCGATCCCGTGGCCAACCGGTTCGTGAGAGACGAGAAAGGGAAAGGGATCGAGGTCGCGACTAGGAGGAAAGAAAAGAAAAATAAATAAATCGAATCGAGCTTAAAGGTTTTATAAATTATTTATTCATGACAACATAAAATAATAAAAGAAATCACTCGGTTTGGATTAAAAATACTCGAGGGTTAATAACATTGAAAAATTATGTTGCATGTGTATAAATATTGCATGCATGTAAAGTATATTCGTCATGAACGTAAATAAGGTTAAATAAAATGATTGGGACGTAAAATAATTAAAGGTTTACGTAGGGTTTGGATCACAAGTCTCGTTTCGTTGTTGTTGTCTAAACACATTGTTATTTAATACGAAATTGTTTATTAAACATATTCGTGAAATGTGTGAATGACGAAATGATAAAATGATAAAGGTTGATCAAATGTTTATGATTAAAATGACAACAAAACGTTAATGATAAGAATAATATATCCCAAGATGATGGGATCATGTGTGGTGTTCACCACATAGTTTGGTAAATTTAGTAAACGAGTTCGGCTAGTCGCTTTATTATTATTGAAATTCTAGCGACCATTTCGTGCAAAGAAGTCATCATGTTCAAGTATTATTCTCAACATGAATTAAGGCTACGTCAAGGGTATATTCCTATTATACACGAATGTAATTATGATAAAATTGGCACATTGCAAGTAAGTAGATACATAATACAGTCAGCACATAGGTATACATTATCGTTTAGGTTGACGAAAACTTACGGGATGTCACATACTTCCCCAGTTTGGAGAATTTCATCCCGAAATTCAGCTGGACGCTATGGTTGGACAACTGCGGTAGGGAAAAGATGAGGGCACTTGGCGCGAAACTAATCTTCACGTTCCCAAGTGAATTCAGAACCACGTCGAGAGTACTAACGAACTTTGACAAGAGGTATTCGACTACGCTTTAACTTCTTGTCGGCGCGGTCTACAATTTCAGCAGGTTCTTCAACGAATTGTAGCATTTCATTGAGATGAATTTCGTCGAGAGGTATGACGAGGGATTCTTCGGCGAGCCACTTCTTCAGATTGCAAACATGGAAGACGTTGTGAACGTTGCTAAGCTCGGGTGGCAACAGTAATCTGTACGCGATAGGTCCGATTGTTTCGATGATTTCGAATGGTCCTATGTACCGGGGATTTAACTTACCACGCTTACCAAATCGAATCACGCCTTCATATGGGGACACCTTTAGCATAACCTTTTCACCTTTCTCGAATGATAGAGGCTTTCGACGATTATCCGCATAGCTCTTTAGACGATCACGGGTAGCCTTAGGCGGTTTCGGATTTTAGAGATTCGTTCAGTTGTTTCGATTACAACTTCCGGGCCTGTCAGTTGGCTGTCACCAACTTCAAACCAACAGATTGGTGAACGACACTTTCTCCCATAGAGTGCTTTAAACGGTGCACACTGAATACTGGTGTGGTAACTGTTGTTGTACGAAAACTCGCACAGGGGCAGGTGATCATCCCAATTGTTACCAAATTCAATGACGCATGCACGGAGCATGTCTTCGAGGGTTTGAATTGTACGCTCGCTTTGACCATCAGTTTGCGAGTGATAGGCCGTGCTCATGTCAAGTCGAGTGCCCATGGCCTTGTTCAAAGTCTTCCAGAAGTGAGAAGTAAAACGACCATCTCTGTCAGAGATAATGGAGATCGGGGCTCCGTGTCACGAGAATATTTCCTTCATGTAAATCCTTGTCAGTCGATCCATGGAATCTTTCTCTTTTATAGGAAGAAAATGAGCGGATTTTGTCAGACGGTCGATGATGACCCAGATGGAGTCGTTTCCGTTACGGCTCTTGGGTAATTTAGTGATAAAATCCATAGCAATACATTCTCATTTCCAATCAGGGATGATTGGTTGAACGAGTAGGCCAGATGGTTTCTGATATTCAGCTTTAACCTTGACACAGGTTAAACACTTACCGACATACTTGGCTATCTCGGCTTTCATGTTGGGACACCAATACAACATACGCAAGTCGTGGTAAATTTTATCGGTTCCGGGGTGGATGGAATATCGGGTCTTATGGGCTTCATCAAGTACTAAGCCCCTAAGTTCACCATATACTGGAATCCATAGCCGTTTCAAGAAATATCGCAATCCGTCGGTCTTAGCTTCAAGTTGTTGCTCCATGCCACGGAGGCATTCGTTCTGAATGTTTTCATCTCGGAGAGCTTCAGTTTGTGCAGCCAGGACATGAGTGGTAAGGTTGGTATGAACAGTCAAGGCAAGAGATCGAACACGGAGGGGATTAACCCGCTCTTTCCTACTTAGGGCATCTGCTACAACATTTGCCTTTCCAGGATGGTACAGGATTTCACATTCGTAATCATTGAGCAGTTCGATCCAACGACGTTGTCGCATGTTCAACTCCTTTTGGTTTAGATATGCTGAAGACTCTTGTGATTGGTAAAGATCTTGCATTCAGTGCCGTATAGGTAGTGTCTCCAAATCTTAAGGGCAAAGATAAGAGCTCCAAGTTCCAGATCATGAGTAGTGTAATTCTTCTCGTGAACTTTTAACTGTCGGGACGCATAGGCGATGACCTTGTCACGTTGCATGAGTACGCAACCGAGGCCTTGGTGAGAGGCGTCACAGAAAACGCAGAAATCGTTACTTCCTTCTGGTAAGGCTAGTGTGGGTGCGTTACACAACTTATGTTTTAGCGTCTGGAAAGCTTGGTCGGCTTTAGCATCCCAAATGAATTTCTTATTTTTCCGGGTCAAGGCGGTCAACGGTTGAGCTATTCTGGAGAAGTTTTCAATAAATCGCCGATAGTAGCCGGCAAGGCCAAAAAATTGTCGAATCTCAGAGGGGTTTGAAGGCGGAATCCAACTCCTGATGGCTTCAATTTTTATGGGATCCACGTGGATTCCGGCGGCGTTGATGACGTGTCCTAAGAAATGCACTTCTCGTAACCAGAATTTGCATTTGGAAAATTTCGCGTATAACTTCTCGTTCTTTAGTAGCTCGAGGATAAGTTTTAGATGTTTCTCATGCTCGTCCTTACTACGCGAGTAGATTAGGATGTCATCGATGAACACGATCACAAATTTGTTGAGGTGTGGTTTACAAACACGATTCATGAGATCCATGAAAACAGCGGGTGCGTTAGTCAAACCGAACGACATAACGAGGAACTCGTAGTGTCCATATCGTGTTCTGAAAGCAGTTTTGGCTACGTCCTCTTCACGAACCCTGATTTGGTGATATCCGAAACGAAGATCTATCTTTGAATAGTAGCTTGAGCCTTGCAACTGATCGAATAGGTCATTAATCCGGGAAGCGGATATCGGTTCTTTACTGTAAGTTTATTCAAATCGTGATAGTCGATACACATACGGAAAGATCCATCCTTCTTTTTGATGAAAAGGACAGGAGCGCCCCAAGGAGAGAAACTTGGTCTGATAAAACCTTTGTCAAGTAGTTCTTGTAACTGATTTGACAGTTCCTTCATTTCGGACGGGGCTAAGCGGTATGGAGCCTTTGCCACAGGTGCAGCTCCGGGCACAAGATCGATATGGAATTCCACTTGCCTCGCGGGAGGCAAACCTGGAAGATCATCAGGAAACACATCAGGATAATCTCGTGCGACGGGAACATCAGCTAGCTTCTTTTCCTCGTGTTCCTTAGTGGTTATGTGAGCCAGGAGAGCATGGTAGCCCTTGCGCATGAACTTCTGAGCTTTCATACAGGAAATGATGTTCAACTTAGTTCCACTACGATCTCCTTGGATTATCAGGACTTCACCGTTTGGGAGGGGTATTTTGACCATTTTCTCGTGGCAAATGATTTCCGGACGGTTTTTAGTCAACCAATCCATTCCAACAACTACGTCGAAACTTCCTAATTGAACGGGTAACAGGTCGATAGAGAAGGGATGACCGGATAGGTCTAACGAACAATCTGGAAAGAGTTCAGCGGTTTCAATTTGCTTACCATTGGCTAGTTTAATTATATACTTAGTGTCCAATCTATTCGGGGTGACATTAAGAAGGTCTCTAACTCACTAGCCACAAAGCTTTTGTCGGCACCAGTGTCAAATAGTACAGAAGCATAATGATCATTGAGTAAGAACGTACCCGTTACTGTGTGGGTCATGACGAGCTTCAATAGCATTGAGGACAAAAGCTCGTCCCCGGGCAGGTCCATTTCCAGATTTCTTGAGCTTTGGGCATTCATTCCTGAAGTGACCAGTACTGCCACACTCGAAACAGGTACCAACGAGATGCGTCTTGCTCGTGCGGTCGGGAAAGTTGCGGTATATATGACCCTTTGCCTTGCAGTTCCTGTAGTAAATGTTGCTACAGTCTAAAGTGTGGTGCAAGTTACACTTTCCACACAGGGGTAGGTTCCCCGTGTACCCAGACTTTCTCGCATCAGGTGCGGGCGCAGTCACAACATAAGCCTTTGCGACTTCAGATGTCTTTCCAGCAGTATCAGATGGTTTCCTTCCCTTTCCATCATAACTAGGTCGGCGTTTGCGGTCGGGTCTCTGATGGCTAGAGGGAACGGGGGGTGAGAGCACAGCTTTGGGTTCAGCGGTCTTTCGGGCAAAAGACAAACCCTGACGATTTGCTTGGTATGTCAGATTGTGAGCCAAGCGAACAGCATCTTGATGTGTCACGGGGTTGGATGCCATGACGCTTCCTTGGATGGCAGGTGAATGACCCCAGATGTATCTTTCGATCTTTTTGTGAAGCGGGGTCACCATGGTGGAACATAGATGAGCCAACTCGTGGAATCGTCGTGTGTAAGCGGCGATGTCAGAACCAGTCATAGCTAAATTCCAGAATTCGACTTCTAGTCTTTGTAGTTCTTCACGTGGGCAGTACTCATCTCGCATGAGCACTTTCAGTTCGTCCCATGTCATCCCGTAAGCCAGTTCTTGACCAAGAGATTCAGCGTGGGAATTCCACCAAGTGAGTACGCCTTCTCCGAAGACGTTGGTGGCGTACTTGACTTTGTAGTACTCCGGACAGTTACACATGCGAAACACAGATTCTGTTTTCTCAAACCAGCGGATCAAACCAACTGCCCCTTCTGTGCCCTTGAAGTGCAGTGGTTTGCAGTTGGAGTCTTTGTACGAGCACTCACAAACACCTAAAAATCATGCCAAAACCTTGAAAGCAATTCTTTGTAATCGCAATCATATTTTTTCGTTCGTAGAAGAAAGTCTTAGTCTTACCACCAGGGGATCCAGCTCGTCTCCCATTGGAGGCGGATGCACGGTCAGCTTCAGCGGCTGCAAGAGCGTCAGCTACACGTTGATTGACTAGGGCTTCGATCGCGGCAGCATCCATGGTCGGAGGGTTGGAAGAGTTACAGTTGGCTCTAACTTGCGGGGCATGTCTCGACATACTACTTACATTTACAAGGTAAAATAAGAGTAAGACAGCACGCATGCCAAATATAAGTCAACATAGAATGACATATACATGCAATCACATCATACCATAACACATCCTAACATAACGTAACGTAACGTAACGTAACGTAACGTAACGTAACGTAACGTAACGTAACGTAACGTAACGTAACGTAACGTAACGTAACGTAACGTAACGTAACGTAACGTAACGTAACGTAACGTAACGTAACGTAACGTAACGTAACGTAACGTACGAACGTAACGTAACGTAACGTAACGTAACGTAACGTAACGTAACGTAACGTAACGTAACGTAACGTAACGTAACGTAACGTAACGTAACGTAACGTAACGTAACGTAACGTAACGTAACGTAACGTAACGTAACGTAACGTAACGTAACGTAACGTAACGTAACGTAACGTAACGTAACGTAACGTAACGTAACGTAACGTAACGTAACGTAACGTAACGTAACGTAACGTAACGTAACGTTAATAAGTAGCATACACACCTACAACATACGATACTTTTCCTACAATAGTTCATACACGATTTCAAACATTGTTGGGGTGATATTACAGTTTTCACCAGATACAAGTTACAATACATCATAAACATATAATTAGGGGCCATAGTTTCCCCAACTACAACAACTCCACTAGAATGGTCCTCGCTCAATCAGATCAAGGATGTCGCGAATCTGGATAATGGTAGAGATTAGTAACCGGATGATCTGTGCGAAATTCTCTGCAGTAGGGGTTCCAACAGCAAGAGTCTAGACGGCCTGACGCGCCGCAGTCGCAGCGCCAAATGCATCTGAAAAGTGTACGTGTATCTAGGGCATGGTCCTGTGACACGACACGACTCTCTAGAATGGCCAGGCGGGTCTCTAAGGCAGTGACAGCAGCAGGAGGTGCAAGACTGTGAACAGTGTCGTGGAGGCGGCAAATCATCTCGTCACGACGTGCAATAGAGGAAAATAGTGATGAAACCAGAGACTCAACAGGGACACCGGACATGATAGGTGAGGGCATACTGGCTCGAATAGGTGGGGGTGAAATAGGTGGTGTGTCTCGAAGGTGTCAGTATTGGTGGACGACTCACCGATCTCAAATGTGCTATCAGAAAACCTCACCCGTTTCTTGGGTGGGAGAGACTCAGACTCAACTGGTGCATCACAAGGCTCAGGGGACCGGGACCATTTGCGAGACAGTTCCGAGTCACGTGCTGGCTCCACGGTACGCTGACGACTATGAAGGATTGACTTACGCGGGGTAAGCATGCGAAGAGGGCCGGTCGGGGTGGAATGATATGGGCGAAAGGACGGTACACGCTCAGGTGAAGGAGGGTCAGATGCAGTTAGCGTAACGACTAGTGAATCTCCAATCCCTTTGGGGTCCGTCTCAGTGATGTCGACCGTGTAGGGTGCATCCTCTTCTTCAGGGTCCTCCTCTGTCTCCGAATCCTCCTCATCGGGGCCGTCAAGCACACTGGTGGGCGAACGCGGGGATGTCGGGGCTTCAATGTTACCGGATGATGCGGGCTGCTCAAGGTCGGTGTCAAGCTCCACCTCAAAATCGGATGATAAGTCAATGGATCCGTTAGTTACCATGTTGCGACAAAGTTTCCAAGTCATGGTGATAATATATGTATACGGTGCTATGTATAGTATAGAAATGGTTGGGGAATGCAAGTTATAATGTATGCAAGTATGTTTGACATAGCTTAGGTTATAGTCTAGATTCTAACATGCAATCTAGTTCTATAACCTTAGCTCTGATACCACTCTGTCACACCCTGTAAAATTTGTGTCGGGATGTGAACCAGCGTTATCACAGTCAAGGTCATGAAAGTACTCTGGATGATTCAACAACTAGAGCCGTTTGGAATTGATATTTGTTTAGAGTAAATTGGAGTTTTCAAATCATTACGCAGCGAAATATAAGTAATGAGTAACACAAATTGTTTTAAGTTTACAAAACATTAGTTTTCAAAAGATTTTTAAGACAAGACACCGTCGGGTGTTATGCCAAGAAAATCTCCAACGGCTACTACCATACTCCAGAATTTTTATTAGAAGTTCCTAAATGCAACAGTCATCATGCTGGTCTAGATAGATAACAGCAGTAAAGTTAAGCACCTGAGAATTCACATAAGAAAATGGTCATAAAATAATTTTGTTGGTGAGTCACACAGGTTTAAAGTTGCTAGCTTTGAAAAGTATACAAATGTTGTTGTGAAAATTTTGTTTATGCTATTTATTGACAAATTCAGATATGACTCGTGGAATGTTACCATGTACCCTGAATTCCAAAACTGACTGACCACCCACTCTTGGTATCTTTGTCCAATGGATACCGCAAAAGCAAGACATAACAATTTATATTCTTTGACTAATAAAACGGAGTCATGATTGGAGCGACCAAATCAGAGTAGGGGCGTTAACCCAATAGATCTATTCAAACGTTACCGTTTCATATGATAATTAATCGGATTCAGTTAATAGTGGGGTTTGGTTATAACATGAGTAAACATGAAATAATAGATGTGGACGGCCGAAAGGCACATGTAGCAGATAGGATAACAAAGTCTAATTGTCTAGCATAATAAAAGTAATATGAATTCTCCCCCAAGTAATTGAAAACAGTTAAAAAGAAAAGGGGCCGTGAAAACTCACATGTTTCAAAAACTATAGTCGGTAATGTGATCAACGGAAATGCAAGCCTAGATAATTATAAGAAATTAAATAATAATAAGTAATTGGGTTGACATTAATGTCACTCCAGTTAGGTAGGTCAAGTCTTGATGTCATGGTAACCTTAAGGTCAAATGATTTGAAGTGTCAAAGTGAAAATGTCCGTTCATGTATTTATTTGGAAAAATGTAAATTATACATATTTTAATTAAATAAAATATACAAAAATTCCCAAATAATATCTAAAGATGGTAAATATTTATAGAAATAATATTAAGTCAAAATGGGGGTTTTCATATGAGAAATTGGTTATTTTGACTAATTGGTTGAAAACCGGGCGATTTCACGGTAACCGCCGATTACATGATATTTATCCGTTTAAGTTGGAAATCAATCAAGTACAATAAAATATGATGATTTTTTCCTGTCCAAAATGAGTATATAAGTATTTCAAGTGTCGGTTTTCATTAGTTTTCCGCTTTTGTGGGTTTTGTGCCGGTTTTGCCGTTTTGGTCCCGTTTGCCCGTTTAATGGCACCGTTAGGTTCCTATAATCGCCATAAATGTTTGTAAACATGTTTTTACCATTAAAATAATCCTATGAGTTCATTTGGACCAGATTTGGATTTTCTTATAAAAATGATGTTTCCGGGCCCGTTGGGTGTCAATTTTAGTCCCGGTTTGTGCCCAAATTCAAGTAATTTGTTAAGGGATCTTTTGGCCATCTTTTGAAAATGTTTTGAAAATGTCTTAGGCACCTAAAACTACTGTTGGGAAGTCTAAAATTTCTGGTTAAAACGGATTTTAGTAAAATGAGTTTTCTAGGTTCCAAAAAAGTGTACTTTTGTATGTAAAAGTTTGTTATGGTGAGTTTAGGTACTAGTAATCTTCCTAAAGTCCAAGATAACTTATCTTTACTATATTAAGGGTCCAAAAACGTGTGTTAGGCATCAAGGGGTCCAAAATCACAAAATCTACACATAACACATAATATACACAAAACTAATGGCTATATAAGATTTTTAAACACATACTTGCAAAATAGTACATCTAAACTAAGTTGTAAACATAACATTGTAAGAAAATACTAACATGAGTTCCTAGTAGCAAGTTTCATGGTGGAACATACAAGTAAACTTTAACTAGTAAGCTTTTTATGAACCAAAACTATGTTTAGACAACATGATGAGTCAAGACTTGTACATGGAGTGTAATGAACATGAAATAATATTAAGAACACTAGTAGTAGTGAGATTTAACTAGAAAAGTAAGGATGGAACCTTTATAGAAGAAAAAGAGGGCCAAAAATGAGGATGATAATGATGATTCTTGACTTCCAAGGCTTCCTAGCACCATGAATCATCAAGAAAGTGAGTGATTACTCAAGAGCTTTAGAGAGAGAGAGTAGAAAGAGAGAGAGACTTGCGGTTTGGAGGAAGAGAGATCAAAGAGAGAGAGTTTCTTGAATGGTAAATGGGGGCTAGGGTTATTAAGGATGAATATATATGAGGGTGTTAAGTGAATGGGGTGTTTGGTTAAGTGTTGTGGGGGTGGTTCGGTTCAAAAGGAACCGTGAGGGAGAGAGGGACGAGAGAAAAGAGAGATGGAGAGAAAGTGAGGCTGTTAGTGATTGTTAAAAAAAATGATAAAGTCTTGTAAGTAGAATGGTTAAATAAAAGTTAAGTGTGTGTGTGTGCTTGTGTTTGTGTTCGGCCGAGAAGAAGAGAAAAAAGGGCTCGGGTTCGAGCCCCTTTGGAGCCGGTTCTCACATACACACTCAAAGGAGGCTAGGGTCTTGAATACTTGTATCATATGTGTGTATATTGATGGAAAAGTGCAGAATTTTTGAGAGGGATTAATGGTTTCATTTGGGAGGGAAATGAAGACCCTTTGGATAATAAATTTGTCTTGTTTTGGTGACAAACTCAACCTACAACATCATAGGTAGCAAGTATGTTGGGGCTTGATGTGAAAAGCATCTAGAGAAGTCAACAAGAGGAAGTTCAAGTAACTAAAAAAATAAAGTTGGTGGTTTGGTTTGGTTCTCGTAACCGGCCGAGAAGGGAGGAGAGGGGACGGGTCACGGGTTCGATCCCGTGGCTAACCGGTTCGCGAGAGAGGAGAAAGGGAAAGGGATCGAGGTCGCGACTAGGATGAAAGAAAAGAAAAATAAATAAATCGAATCGAGCTTAAAGGTTTTATAAAATATTTATTTACAACAACATAAAATAATAAAAGAAATGATTCGGTTTGGATTAAAAATACTCGAGGGTTAATAACATTGAAAAATTATGTTGCATGTGTATAAATATTGCATGCATGTAAAGTATATCCGTCATGAACGTAAATAAGGTTAAATATAATGATTGGGACATAAAATAATTATAGGTTTACGTAGGTTTTGGATCACAAGTCTCGTTTCGTTGTCGTTGACTAAACACATTGTTATTTAATACGAAATTGTTTATTAAACTTATTCGTGAAATGTGTGAATGACGAAATGATAAAATAATAAAGGTTGATCAAATGTTTATGATTAAAATGATAGCAAACCGTTAATGATAATAGTAATATATCCCAAGATGATTGGATCATGTGTGGTGTTCATCACATAGTTTGGTTAATTTAGTAAACGAGTTCGGCTAGTCGCTTTATCATTATTGAAATTCAGCGACCATTTCGTGCAAAGAAGTCATCATGTTCAAGTATTATTCTCAACATGAATTAAGGCTAAGTCAAGGCTACATTCCTATTGTAAACGAATGTAATTATGATAAAATTGGCACGTTGCAAGTAAGTAGATACATAACACAGTCAGCACATAGGTATACATTATCGTTTAGGTTGACGGAAACTTATGGGATGTCACAGATCACATGCAAGATCAATGGCTAGGATCAATCATTCTCTTTCTTGATCCAATGGTCCACATTAACCAACCAATCACAACCCATGCATACTTTGATCCACTCTCTCATTGGTCACACACTTCCACACTCTCTCATTGGCTACCCAATCACCTCTCATGCAAAGCTTCACATTCTCATTAGCTATCTAATTACCACTCATGCAAAGACTCACACTCCCATTGACCAACCAATTTCAAACCATGCAAGATTTCCTTCTTCCATTGGTCACACTCTTCCACATTCTCCTATTGGTCACACTCTCTTCTCTCATCCTCCTATTGGACCAACACTCACCTCCTTCTCTCTTCTCTTGCCTATAAACAGAACTATCTCCTCCACGACATTTCACACCACTTCCTCATTTCCCTCTCTCTCTTAAAACCGATCTCCCTTTTCTCTCACTCTCCCTCTTACTTTCGGCCTACAAACACCAAGAACAGCTATCATCCACCACCATAACACCACCACGTAGCCTCCACACCACCACCTTCCATCACCATAAACAAACATCACTTTTACCACCTTGCAACCTAATTGTATGCAAC
>JBCNJP010000025.1:18472776-18493660 GCA_039602395.1 Deinandra increscens subsp. villosa
ATATGTTTTAATTTCACATAAAATCATAGAGTTTCAAACGTTTAAACTTCCGTGCATGCTCGTAGTGATTGATCACACAAAACCCTAATTTGTTAAAGTCAACAAGTCAACACAGTTAAGCACATAAATGTTCACACAACATTTAATACGTTTTACGTTCAGTTAATGTCGGAAAAATGACCTGAAAAGTCGGATTGTCACATCTGGAGCTTAGTTTTAAACTTCTGGTTCAGGTTGTGAAAATATGTGGTAGGGAATTTATATGCTTGATAGTGTGTCATAACATGTACCTAGGATTTGTTGAAACCCACTTGCTGTTCATAATTAATGCACCTTAAGAGATAATAAAATGACAAACAGCCTGATAAAGAAAGGGTTTTGTTGATGCATGAACCTTGTGTGGCCGTTACTGTTCGAATTGTCAAACAGACTGATTTGTCAAAGACATGAACTGAGGTCCGAAACCCAGCCGAACTCTAGGTTCGGAGTTGGCCGAACCTTGATGGCCGAACTCCAAGTTTGGAGGGAGTTCGGGCAGAGTTCGGAGGTGCCGAGTTCGGACCTTATGAAGAAGTATAAATAGATTCGTCTTTGTATTTATTTGTAAGTTTTTTGTCGTGTGTCTGTGTGTTGAGAGGGGAGGTTCTGTCCGACCTCCCCCAGAGCTTAATTGTTGTATACTCCTTCGTTATGTAATCATTCAACATGATTCAATGACAAAACTTCCGTCTCATCCATAGAATCGATCCGTAAACGGTTTTTCAGGTTTGAGTTTAAAGTGGATCAGTATATTGGCAATCACCTGGACGTGTTCGAGTAACAGAAGCTGAAAAGGGTTCCTTGGTCAGATTCATACGGTTTGATCCCAAATAAAACCTTCTCGCTTAGTAATTTGGTATGTTTTTTTTATTATTTTTTTGAGTTATCTTAAGTTTTTATTGTTTATTTTTCAACCAGGGCCAGGTTAATTTAAAGGTTTTAATAAGTTTTTATGGGTGTTATGCAGAAAAGTTTGACCCCCTTCAGGATCTCAGGGGAAGATAATGTGAAGAGTCCTCGGGTTCAGGGGAAGTTGTTTGGTTAAATAATGCTAACCCGATAACCAGTCATCATTGTCTGGTTAGTGTCCGTTCCATGTTGTGCTTTACAGGTTAAGTCAGAAAAGAACAACTCATGGACAAGAAGGTCAAGGACTCAGTTGACTAATGCACTTATATTGTTACTGATGAAGTTGAAGAACCAACCGGAAAAGGACTTACCCTATGCTTAGGGGAAGTTTGTTGGTTTTTCAAGTGATCCTCTGAAGTTAATGGCAAGTCAATACGGTTACTGATGATTCAGCAAGGACTCAACATATTTCAAGAAGAAGCAAGTATTTGAGAATCCTCCTCTCATTAAATGCTTATCATTTGGAGTTTAAGCTGATGCTGATAAAGAGAGAGAGCCATCAAACATCTTTCATGCTGCCTAATGAAGATTGTCCACGATAAAAAAATCTTTATCAACCCGTGTTCAAGCCAAGGAGAAGATTGCAAGTCTGAAGATTGAATGTAGAAGACATCTAATATCACAAGCTAATGGGAAGATTGTAAGGGTATTATTTGTGGCTTGTGTATTAAATTATCACTTGACAGATTATTTTGAAAGCCTATGCATATGAATAGGTGTAAAATAGTTGGGTTTTCATTGTATTGGGTCATTAGGCCATTTTGGACATGTTAGGGCCCAATTAGAAAGAGTTTAAGGGGTGTTTAGTGGGCCTGTTTAGTCAAATCCGAAAATTAGGTTTAGGATTTGTTTATCTTTATAAACAAATCCTAATACTCATAGGAAGGGTCAGCTAGTTGAGAGAGACATAGGAGGACTTTTCGGTTTGCATCAAGTTTGTGTACCAGACGATTATTTAATCGCGTGCACGCATCAAAGGTGATTAATCTTGTTTGTTTGTTTAATCGTGTTCTTCATCGTTTACTGTTTTCATCTTTGTTCTTGAATCAATCAATCATCGGGATTCCGCACCTTCGATTGATCGTTGATATCGTGTAAGGATCGTTTTCGGGACATATATGACCCCTTATCAGTTTTCATAGCTTGACCCCCAACATCATCAGCTCCAAATACAAATCTAGTAACAACAGGAATTGCTTCCAAAACCGATTCCTTAAATGCATCACATTGAATCTTTTTAACAAGGTTGGATGAGCTCACACCAATAGCCTTCTTAGCCTTTTTCATCTGTTCCCAAATAACGTTCATACTAAGATCTTTAGAACTCACAATATTTGCACGGGGGGTCGACTTACCCAATTTATACTTAACGTGAAGCAAAGGAGGTAGAGCCTGATCTGGCAAGCTAGCCTCCACCTTAGGAGCACTAACTTTTATCAACTTCCTGCCATCCACCCCTACTCCCCGTCGTCTATTTATCTGAACATTCCTAGTATCCATTCTTTTGATTTTCTTCTGAGCCACAGGAACACAAACCTTGCCACACCATCCAAATCAAGCACAATCTTAGCCGAATTCTTAATGATCTCAGCTCTATCAATATCCTTACGCTTAAACATAAATCGCAAATGCTCAGCCATATTCAAAATAATAGGATCAGACTTCGAAAAGAACGTTTTCACTTGCTTAACAGGAGCATCAGCAAGTAGTTTCGCACAAGCTAAATGGTACTCATCATTCCCGACACACAATGGATCAATACCCGGATCACCACCCTTATTCAGCACAATAATGGTGTCTTCACCATAGAGATGTCATTGATGTTAGGCAAAATAGTTTCATCCCCCTTAACCTCAATTCCAATCGTATTCATATTACTATCCGAAGAAACAAATTCATTATAATCAACCAATTTCCCATCATTACTCATGCTAGCATCCCAATTACCTTTAACCCCCCTTCAATTCTGCAATTCTACAGCCAGAAACTTACTAAACATACGTTGTTCAGCAACATCCGATGGATTAGACAGAATTTCCATAATCGTAGGCTCTATCACACCATTATAACTCAGTAAACAATCTTCAGGCTTCATATTAGCTAAATCAACTCGAATATCCTTGGCATAGGAGATACTTATATCAATTAATTCAGAGAACGGGGGTTCAGCATCCTTCACAAGCAGCGCAGGATCAACCTCAGTAGAATTCCCTTTCCTATCAGCAGATTCAAGCTCAGACCTAGTGCCATCATTCATCGCATTCACCATATCCATCTATTTAGCTTGTAAACCCTTAGAAATCGAGCTATACTTATCAGCACATTTCGAATCACCTTTACGAGCAGCTCCCCCAACCTCACCAACAGAACCGGGATCAGGAGGATCCCCTTGATTACCAGAGGAGCAGCTCCATTTGTTTACACGATCCGAGGATCTACTCATGATCCAGGGATCACAGAAGCTTCAATCGGGAGAAATCGATCAAAGCCGAAGCTGAAGAACTCTAGAAACCGAGAAAGAGAAACTTAGAGAGAGAAACAAAGGAGCTCACACAATATGGGTCTCTCATGTTTATCTTCAAGGTTTGTTGACTTTTAAAATGCTATACATTAGTTGTAAATTCATTCTTCTGCTGCATTTCTATTGATTAGTTATAGATTCATTCTGCTGTTGCATTAATATCTAATGTTGTTTTCTATTATTTGTGTAAGGTCAGCCAACCATTTCATACATCTTTCACCCCATGAAGAAATAGGAGAAAGTGAATCCATTTTGTTAACTTAATACTGTTTATAGACCCAACCATTAATTTCTGTTAAGTTGGACTAATCTAAATAACTTTCATATATATATATATATATATATATATATATATATATATATATATATAAAATTAATGATTTCTTTACTATTCCATGAAACTATTATAATATATCTTAATCTCTAGGTTTTACGTGACTTCTTTAACAAAATCGCCATGTTCATTCTTTATCATGGTACTGGTGTTAGTGGTCTATGGGCGATGCAGCTAAAGTTGAGAAAGAAATGGGTGTTGCTGTTCAAGGTTAATAATTTTGATTCCTTTTCGTCATTCAGTTTCAAAGAATATTATTATTGTTTATATACGGTGATCAAGCAAGTATTTTATTTTTTGTTCAGAAAGCTTGCTTTTAATGGGCTTTTTTTTATTAAATGATACACTCTCACTTGATTCTGTTTGTCTATAGATCCTGCTGGTGCAGCTACTACCCAGGCAAGCAAGGAGGAAGTAGATACAAGGTCTATCTTTGTTGGCAATGTAAGCAGAAAGAAACCACCTTTAACCAAATTTTATCTAACACTTGCTAAATGATGAACCATATGTAAGAAGTAAATTTAGTTCTTCTTCTCTCTTTCTTATATAGTTTGTGCAAATTCTTCTCCTTGACTCATGTTAGGCTTCCTATTAACACAAAGTCATCAAGTTGTACAGGATAGTTTTCTTGACTTCTCTCTCTATATATTTACACACATATGATATACATATTACTCATCAAGTAAGAGATATTATTTTGATGCAGTGCACGGTAGATAGGAAATAATGGATCTCAATTGGAATTAATGGTGTTTTCCTTGACCTATCAGGGAACCCAAGAATTTTGCTTGCTTTAGTCAAGTCTTGGTTAAGATCGATGAAAGAGATGGTTTGATGACAAGGTAAATAAAAAATCACAAAATCTCAAAAGAATTATTCTCTTTGACCCGTTAGGTGACCCAACTATGTTTTTCGTTTATACGACTTGTCTTAAGCATTTATTTAACACACTGTATTTTTCATGGATACGGGGAAGCAACTATTACTCAATCAACAAAGGTTGGATGAGTTACTAGAACATCTTTTAAAATATCAGGAGCAATCTTCAATATATTTATCCAATCATTTTATTCATTTCCATCAGAGATGATTTTAATTACTTTTAATATTTAATTTACTCAATTACCTTTTGTGTTACATTATTTATTTTAACATAAGTAACAATAAGCATGTACCCATCTTGGTCAAAATTAAAAATGTCCCTTTCTATGCAGCCATCAATCCTTATCAATGGTTGATGAAGTTGCTTCCATGTTTTTCAAGTATTCCGCCAAAATTATGACAAAAAGAGTATCAAATAATAAACAGACAGAAGTCGATTAACTACAATAAGCAAAAAGAATCTTTGAAGACAATTTAAAGGGACCATAAGATGAGAAAATTTGAGCTTGAAGCTATTCGCAAAGATTTTGATATCCAACAAGCAAACTTTGAAGCTATTGATGTTGAATATTATAGAAAAGCTACCTATGATCATAGAGATGAGCGCGAGATTTCATTAATTTTTATAATTGTAATTAATAAGTTTATTTTGATTAGTTTGTTATTTTGAAATTGGACATATGTTAGATTATGATGAGTATATATAATTATATTCATGTTCTTATTTTCTACGTGTAATTGAATCTTTTTGCGTATTAATAGAAAATCTTAGCGATTAAACAATGATACTATGGAGTTGCAGTTGACTATAAAAAGGTTGTATATAATCTAACTAAAATCTAATAAAAAATGTTGTATTTGATGTAAAAAAAATTGCCTTTATTTTCCTAAAACTATAATAGTGGTTGCATTCGATTATATCAAAGGTTGCATTAGGTTCATTTTCTTGTAACGTTAATTTTTAGTCACACCAAATAAAATGATAGATGACCATAATATACATAGAGTCATATTTTTTCATTTATCATGACCATTATTATCTTTAGTCACACATCAAAATTATAAATGTGACCATAAAGTACCCAGACTACGATAACGTTTCCCTATTATTAGTTTTGTGTCACACCTAATAAAATGAAAGATAACCATATTATATTTACAGTCGCATGTTTTTCCATTTATCATGACCATGATTTATCATTAGTCATAGATCAAAATTGGAATCGTGACCATAAGATACTTAGACTGTGATAACGTTTTCTTAGTATTAATTTTTAATCACACCAAATAAAATAAAAAAAAATGACCATATTATACTTATAGTTACATGTTTTCCCATTTATCATGACCATGATTTATCTTTAGTCACACATCCAAATTGGAATTGTGACCATAAAGTACTTAGACTGTCATAAAGTATCCGTATTATTAATTTTTAGTCACACCTAATAAAATGAAAGATGGTCATATTATACTTATAGTCACATGTTTGCCTATTTATCGTGACCATGAGTTATCTTTAGTCACACATCAAAATTGGAACTGTGGCCATAAAGTACTTAGACTGCGATAACGTTTTCTTTGTGAAAGCTACCATTTCTTCTGAAAGTTCTCAATCTCGAAGCCCTACATCCAAATGGGTGCATGATCACAGGCATCAGGTATATGATTCTCATTCTGATCATATTCGAGATATTCATGTGTGTTCTTCGCAGGTACATCAAAGATGGGACAAAACGACAAGAATCTGTTATATTTGCCGTCGCCCAGGGCATATGGCAAAAGACTGTCTATCACCTGCTGATTCACCCCAAAGATTTCACAAGAAATCAGTTTTTGGTAAACCTGCCACACCAAAGTTCTTTGATGAACAAGGCAGAGTTTTTGATGACGTTGAACCTACATTCTTTCATAAACAAAAACGTTTTGTTCCAATGTTTTCAAGGGTTCAAAGTGTAGGTTCATCATCACAGTCACCTGTGATTGTTTCATCAAAACCTGAACTACCAAAACAACAGCAATGGAAACCTAAGATGGTTTCTAAACAAAACAAGGACACTGGTCGACCAGAAGCGATTCGCTTCGGGTCATTTATGGACTAATTAGTTTGACCAGTGTACAGGTACTTCTAGAAGATCTATTGACGATTGCAAAGTTGTTGATGGAGGAGTATTCTGCTTAATTTAAATATTCATGATAAATCTTTCTAACCTGCAAATTTTCTGAATTCTAAAATTGCATCGTATCCATGTTGATTGATCATTTTTCTTTATTTCTAAATTTCCTCAAAAACCCAAAAATAGAGTCCTGTTTTTTGTGTAAAATGAAAATCCAAAAATAGAGTTTTCATTTTAAGGGGGAGAATTGTAAGTAAGGGGGAGTAATTGAGAAAATGCATGTTATGGGGAGAAAGTGAATACATGCTAAATATATAATGAAGGAAGGTGAATACATGCCAAATATATAAAATTGTGAGAAATTGATCATTGGGAAATGATGGTACATTGGCTTACGTATCTGACTCATGAATAGAGTAGATGAAAGAGCTATAAGATCATTGTTTGATATGCTTGGTAGGCTCGGCAAATCAGAAAGTATTCAGATGCGATATACACCAAATGCTAAATGCTTGACCATGTGGATAACATCTTGATGCATATTTCATGACACAAAAAGAAACATAAGTGTGAAAGTCAAAATGAGAAGTCACTGTGTATACATGTGTTCATTTTGCAAAGATTTAAACTTGTTTGATTTTCTTTATTTTGTCAAACGATCGGACTTTCTCTGCGTATCGTAAGATCGACCTGATTGTTCTTCGTTTGACGTTCTGCTTTATTTTCTTTGGTGTTTCGTATAACTCATCGGACTTTCTCTGCGTGTACGGGAGTACCGACCTGATTGTTGTTGGGTTATACAATTTCAACTTGTTTTATTTTCTTATTTTGTTAAATCCGAGGCCTTATCTGCGTATCGAAAGATCGACCTTAAGGTAGACGATTTAACGTTCTTATTTCTTTTTGCATGGAACACAGTTGACGATATCATGAAAATACTATGCATTGTGAAAAATCACAAATGCTGTCACACAAAAGGAAAAGAAAAGAAAAGCTGAAAATGTCTGATTATGTCTGATAGTGTGGGATACACTGGTCAATGCAAATCTAATCAATACCTTAACATATCCAGATGTTATGAGTATGATTTTGCCTGAGTTTAAGTTGGACAAATTATACTGGCAATCAACATGACTTGTGTGTTTCGATTAATTGAAATTGAAATACAGTTCAGTGCGTTATGTTCAATATGATCCCATATAATGATCTTTCTCATACCAAAAATAGTGTTTGATTCCGTATTGCAATTTCATTTCATTTCAGAAAAGAACAAAAAGATTTTCGGTGTGTTTTAGCATAAACTTTGAAAAACCAAGAAGATTTAGTTTCTGCTTTATTTTCGATCTGATCAACATGTGATACAAATCATTTTCAAAATCATATCTTGGAGTCTCGAAGAGACGTTTTGCACCAAAATTGTTTAAATGTTTGAGCAGGTTACTATGTGCAAGATATCACAACTTCAAGTCTTCTGAAGCTGTTGATAAACGACCAGAGATACACGAGAGATCATCAAAGTATTCAAGATCAAGTTACGATTGACTTGAGGAGGAGTCTGTTTGAAGATTTATTTCTTTGGACGAACGGATTCTACACTTGAGGGGGAGCTTGGTTGAAGATACAAAGTTGATGATATTGAAGAGATACTGCACACGACGAGGGGGAGTTTGTTGATACCTGATATGTGCGTCGTGTGAAGTATCAAGCAAGATCAAGATCAAGTCAAACTAGGTCTGGCCGAACTAGGTCCGAACCTGAAGTTCGGACTGGCCGAACCTGAGGTTCGGCCGAAGCTCGGACCAGCTAGTATATATAGAGGTTTGGTCTTTGTAATTGAGGGAGTTCTGAGTGTGCAAAATCTGTTAAGTGTGTGTTTCTGAGTGTGTATTCTCTGAGTCTATTTCTGAGTGTTTACTGGTTGTAATTGTTCTTCATTGATCAATAAATCAATCGGTTAATTACGTTTCGATGTCCAATTAGCTAGATCGAGTAGACGATCCGATGCTCACGCATTTTCACAATGGTCACACAAAAAAATCTAAAATGTCATCGAAACATGTCTGGAAAATTAAAAATGACATACGGTCACACTTTTAATCGAAAGTGTTACAGGGCCGAAACGTGAAAATTGTGACCGTATGTCATATTTGTACTAGTGTTGATCAAAACACAGCAGTAGAGCAATCTGGATTGCTCTGATACCACTTGTAAGGACACATAATGATCTTACTACTGCATGATTCGATCAATCTAGTGAAAACAAGAATGTAAATAAGAGTTTTCTTATTGAATCACTTGAAGATACAAAGAAGATTCTCTGGTTTCTCTCTCTAGACACACACACAGAAAGTGTAGTATGACTAAGAGTGTTAAGCTCTCATTCTAACATGAAGTATTTATAGTGAACAACTTACCCGGCGTACCAACTAGCATACCAATTGGTACAGGCGTACCAATTGCTACGGCGGACCAGATGGTACAGCCACCTTGGTATGTTGACACTCAGACTCACTAACACACGCTCACTTAGATACAATACACGAGACACTCTATAGCATAGGAATATGCTCTAACAGTTTCTAAAGACCAAGTTGCTACATAGTGATCAAAATTAAAGTTTACAAAACTTAATGAGTAAGTAGGGTTGTGAACTACACATGGGTTGAGAGTTGTTATGTTATTCTAAAATAAAGTTTTAAGTTTGACAAACATTTTACTTTAAGACAATGTTCCAAAACATTTGTCAAAAAGTTTGTTTGAAAAGAGCCATCCATTTGATAGTAAAAATGTACTATAGAACATGTGTTTAAAACTCTGGACATATTTCAAAAAGTTGTTTTGCAAAAAGGTTTTTACTTCGGAGCAATGTTACAACATATTTGTATGCAATTTTTGTTTGGAAAGAGTTACTCATTTTTATAATCAGTTAAATATTTATGGAATGTGTTTGAAACTTTTCACATACTCCAAAAGTTATTTCACATAAAGGTTTCATTTATTGTCTTACAACAATAGGGTTTTGGACGTTGCACAAAAATGGTTTCAAAAAGTTTGTTTAAAAGCATAGGTTAAAGTAGATTACTCAAAATATCGTTTTAAGTTGTAGTTTTCAAGGACTATTTGTTCAAAAATATTAATTTGAGGTAATGTGTAGCCTAAGAGCCATGATCAAGGGTGATCATTAAGGACTTCCTATGTTCGGCGCGACACGTATCTTAGAAGAGGATTTTGGTTATGAGTTCCTATGTTGTTTTGGGGATTCCTAGGTATCCATTTTGTCTTGTCACACGTAGGCTCTGATACCAATCTATCACACCCCCGCCCTTAGGAGGCCGAGATAGTCAAGATCGCATCCGTTTAAAAGCACAAAATAAAAATATTTCTATTAAAATTTTAGGAGTACATGATTTAAAGCATTACAACATCTAGGAAATAAAAGTAAATCTAAGGCGGAGCTAAAGTCTTCTAGGGTTTTATTCATGCGCACGCGAGTGAATCTACTTAATTGGTCTTCTATTGCAACTTATCAAAGCTAGGTACCTGGTACATACTCAAAAATGATTTGTGTCAACTAGAAAGTTGAGTGAGTTCACAAGGTTAGTAAAAGTACGCGTCGTACGAAAAGGAGCTTTGTTTATGTTTGCCAAAAAGTTTAGTTTTATCAAATAGAATGTCCGAGTTTAGTAAAAATATGGAAATTTGTGGGGTTTGCCAAAAAATATTGTTTTATCGTACATAGTTCAAAAATATAAGTTTTATCGGACGTCGTCACATTAGAATTCAATTAGATGACCCGTCGAACATGGGATGCTAGGGTTTCAAAATGAATATAGTTCCACAATCAACCATTCTTTACTCGTCGTGGTCATACCTGATAGTTACGTGCGCAAGACCACTTGCCAATAAACACTTCCCGTATAAATAAATAAAGTGAACCCAACCATGGGGTTTCGATGTGCCAAAGGCCAAAATTCTGTTCCTTGTGAGGGCGTCCCGAAAATAACATGGGCACAAGGACGTGGGGGCATTATCCCCAAATAGCGCTACCCATTTTACCCGCGATCCTATACCAAGGACTAAGATTGTGTACATGTTGGACTAGCCGGGGTACGTATCACTAGTCCGAACATATGTATATTGAGCATCCAAATATAATCAAGTACGACATGTAAATAAAGGATGTACATAATTGAAATAAATATATGTTTCTAGTAAAAGAGAGTATGTATCACCCCAAAATAGTAAAAGAAAAGTGGGAATTAGTAGTGAAAACTCACCTAAGCACTTGCATTTCCCAAGTAGTTTGGGTTTCCTTGACTTTCAATACTTTGCACCTAAAGTAATGATTTATGACCAATTGAATTATAGGTTTCGGGTATATAACCCATAGCTTGCTTTTCCAATGTTCGATGGAGATTATTAGTTGGTTTAAAGAACGTTTAATGATTTCATTTAGGTAGGTCGAGATGTTTAACGGATTTAGGTTTTCATCATTGGGTTTGGGCCGTTAGCCAATATATTATAGAAAGGTTTTGGCCTCGGGTTTGATTATAGGAATTAGGTCGAGGCCCGTTTGGTATAAAAAGGGTTTAAGTGACTTGGTTTGTGTTAAAAACAATAGTTTAGGTGTCGTGTGTTGTTTGTAAAACAAAATGTTAAGTTTATATGTTTTTGCTCGTAGGCCTCTAGAAGGCGTATAAACCAATTATTTAATGTAGGTCGTTAAAATATGTTGTTTAACCCGTTCAAGGGGACCCGACTTGATAAGGGGTCCGAACCGATTAATGGCAGTGGGCCGTGAGACCCGATGCGGTAGTTTTCTGTTTAGATCAGTGGGTCGTAGCCCAAATTAAGTTTAACAAAACAGTGGGTCGTA
This sequence comes from Deinandra increscens subsp. villosa, assembly GCA_039602395.1. Classification (NCBI taxonomy): domain Eukaryota; kingdom Viridiplantae; phylum Streptophyta; class Magnoliopsida; order Asterales; family Asteraceae; genus Deinandra; species Deinandra increscens. Next base: position 18,484,455 of record JBCNJP010000025.1, read on the forward strand.
TGCCAAACTAAGTTTAACAAAACAATGGGTCGTAGACCATTTGGGTTTAGTAAAATTTAGTGGGTTTTCAGTGCTTGGCCCAAATACCTTATGGTATTGGGCCAGCTTATTTTATTAAATAAAAACAGGGGGCTTTAGTTATGTCTTCGGTCCATTAGTGGTTTGGTGACGACGGGCCGTAATGCCTAAAAGAGTGGGTTAATTAGTTTACTCCTTTAAAACCATGGGCCTTTGAGGACTTTTGTAATATATTGGGTTTGACCCGAACCGAGGACATAGCTCAACCCGAATCGGTTGATGGGTTAAGTTCATTAGTTTGGTTTAAGTATTTAGGAAAAATGGTTGGAATGAAGGTGACTTGACCGGATTACCCAAAATAACTTTGATGACCCAACCAAAATGTTTAACTCCGTAAAGCTCTTTGAATAAACCCTTGGGTTAAGAGTGTTGGTTTACCGGTTGCTTAGGTTTAGTAAAAATGGGGTTTATACGTGTTTTAGATACATGCCTGTGCATATTAATAGAAAACAAACTAAAACAAAAAGGATTGTAGGTCACAAGGGTCGGACCCGTGACCTCTGGGTTACATGCATGGTGGTTTTACTAGTGTGACGTTGGTTTATTTTGTTGGGGATTATGTTTTATATTTTAGTCTATTATCTTGACCGAATAGATATGAACGCAACCGATGGATTCAAATGGAATAACAAAGTTAATAATGGACAAGATGTGACCCGAGACATACCTTTGAAGAGTACACTATGAGGGTTGCATGTGAGGGACGAAGAGAGAGATGCTAGGGTGACCGATGGCGTTGGATATGGATGGACTGATCTTGCATGCATGGCTCTAGAAGGATGTAGATGGGCTTGAGATGGACGGGTTTACGGTGTGGCTAGATGATGATTGCATGTTAGGTTAAGGAAGTGATGAAGAGTGATAGAGATGGTGGTCGTATGTATGGTGATCATATGGTGATAATTTGGTGGGTTAGTGGTGTCACACCCCCAAAAATCCCACGCGCGATAACGCGCCGCAGGGAGCGTGACGAACCAGGATCGCAGTCCATTAGTTACACCAAACGACCAACAATTAATAAAAAGGTTTTATATTTCATTAAAATATAATTACAGAGTTTTACAAATGCGGAAGCGTAAATACAATAAAAGTATTTAAGTAAAAATCTCGTCACCCCAGGGTGACGTGACTTGTATAAAGACACCAAAAGTGTTTCAAAGACTCATGCATGCGTACTCGTGATACTCGAACATCCGCAACCTGAGAAATAACATGCTAAAAAGTGTCAACACAAAGGTTGGTGAGTTCACAGGTTTAGTATTCTCAAAACAGTACAAGTTGTGAGCATAATCACTAATATATATCAGATAGCTAGCTAGGCTATGTACATGAAACTTTGCACGTGATGGTCACCGAAGCTGACAGTTGTTTATAGTTTGCCTTGTTTCGTTGAGGACGAATATAACACCCGTTCGATATCCAATCGTGTCAGAGCGACTGACCCGGGTGGGGTTTGTCAAACCCAGTAGTACTACAATATATTTCCCGCTATCATCACCAAATACTAACGGTACCATGAGAAGGACTTTGTTGTCTAGTGTGCCTCAGTAATCAGTAATCGTGTGATATATAAAAGTCTAATTATCTCAGTTGTGTAAATCATGCATGTTAATCTCCCCCAACAGGATTTAAAACAGTAAAATGGGGCCGTGAAACTCACCTTTGGGTGCACCGCAATTTCCAGATAAATAACCACAACAAGTAGCAAAATAACGGGTCTTGTGAAAGCAATCAGTCACCTAACGAGCATATGAGTATAAGTGTGTTTTCAAACAAGCGACTAAGTCTAATGTAAACGATGAAAATGAATAATCGTGAGTCCAAAACAAGTCTAGGATGACTCGGTTGCCAAATCCGAGCAATTATCGAACTAACGCGAAAATATATTGTATATCAATAGTATATGTTTTATAAGTTCAAAGATCAAAAATAAATATAAATATATAAATCAAACGCGCAATTGACGTTAATGACTATCTTTCAACAAGGTACATATATATTTTTAAATCCATAAGAAAATCCCACGAGTTTCGATAGACCAAATAGGTATATAAATATGTTAGACAACAACGATACGAATGATTAGTTAAGAAAAACACAATTTATATTAGATCACGTGTCTAAAAAAAACCGTTCACTTATGTTTTTCTAAACCATTTCAGTAGTTCACGAGTTTTTATTTATTCCTTTTTCTCCAAAGAAACATTCCAAACCAATTTTTAGATCAAGCACAAGGCAAACCATAAACCAACAAAAATCAGGAAAAAAAAAAGAAATGGAGGTCGCCCAGGCTCGAACTTGCGACCTCCCGAACAAATTCCATCGCTCAAACCACTCGGCTAGAACTTCTGATCAATTGTAATCTGGCCAGAAAATCTTTTATTTGTACGCTGGAGCCAGAACCGAGTTTTAAGGGGAAAAGAAGAAAAATCATAATATAGATGCAGAGAGGAGGTCTCGAACTCGAGACCTTAGGATCATCAGGCGCGCGCCTTAGCCACCAGGCTAGCGCCGTATTTTGGTTCATAGCCAGGTCTTAAAACTTTTAAATATTGCCGCGATGGTCACCTTCTTCTTCCTTAGATCTCCGGTGATCGGAGCCTTAGCTCCGGTCGCCGGAAAATCGCGACCACAGGAAAAATGTTGCGAGATGAAAGAAAAAAAAATGGTAGGGAACATTTACCTCTAGACGGATATGCGAGAACACAAGTTTTTGACACCGAAATCAAACCCCGAAACTTTGATAACAACTCCGCGAGTAGCTCCGATCCCAAAACTGAGGACCCCTGCTTGCTCGGTGTTGAAAGACGATCCCGATGGTGGTAAAATGGAAGTCGATTAAGCAGTAATTGACTGGAATTTCTTGAGTGTCGGTGGAGGAATGTTTGCGACGAAATAGGGACCAGAGGGAGAGAACGAGAACGAGAGGAAAGGTGATGGCGAGGATGTGATGGTGATCAAATGCAAATGCGATTAATTGATGATCAAATGATCGGTTTCCTAACCGATATTGAATCTTGAATTCGGTTTTTATGGAGAAGTCGGTTACGGTGCGCGGAACGAACATCGGGATTTAATTGCATTTAGAATCCAAGTTTAGGCTAATGACAGAATTAGTCCCTCATATAAGTTACAATATAAAAACCAACTTTCTAAAATCACAAGGTCAGTCCCTGCAGGTTTTGATTAAATGAAACATGTTTGGTGAATGACAAGATAGGCCCTCGAAGTTTCATAAAAGGGAACGGGTCTTAACGGAGTTAACGGGAAATGTTTTGAACGACAAATATACGAGGAACGATAAAATATATCAATCGCAAAACCTTTATAAGAAATATAAATCTCATCTTACTCAAATAGAATCATAGGACATAATTCCGCAATTATATATTTAAGTTGTAAACTATATCTTTAAAGTCTCATTAAGTTATGACTAAAAGTTTATAAATATATACTTTAGGTTTACATAAAATCATAAATATAAATCTATTAAGATTCATATAGAATGATAAAACAACATGTGAATATATACAAACATATCACATAAAATCATATAGTGAAATCAAAGGATATCAAACGTTTGAACTTAGTGCATGCTCGTATAGTGATGATTCACAAAACCCCAATTGTTAGAGTCAACATAGTCAACACATAAATGTTCACACAACAGTACTTAATTCAATTTATGTTCAGTTAATGCCAAGAAATGACCTGAAAGTACGGATTGTCACAGTATCCCCTTGTTGAAGAATTTTCGTCCCGAAAATTGAATTACGTGGTTAACTAGTTGGTCACAAAAGAAAGAAAAATTTTCTTAGTCGTCACATCATCCCCTTGTTGAAAGAATTTCGTCCCGAAATTTAAATCAGTGACAATTGTTTGAAGAGTCGAATTGACAGGAACGTATCGAAAGAATTCATGTTTCCTACTCCAAAGGGAGTGATAGATGTTATGATCAAGAATGTGCGCCCGATGTTGAGAAGGTGCCAAATGTTTAAGGATTTTGAAAAAAAAAATATATATATATAAATAAATAAATAGATAAATAAAAAATTCAAATCGAAATTACAGAATACGATTTTCTTATCCAGCGTTCTCCTACGAGAAGAGTTGAACAAATGTAACACCGGAATCGTGTTGAGTGGCAAGGCTGAACAGAGTGGCATGATACATAAGTATCCGAAATCAAAATTTCAATATGAAGAAGAACCATAATAGATCCGAGTAGCCTGCGACTATTGCACCAAATGCTAGAAGTGAGATTTTCATTTCATGTCTATTTTTTTTCTTCTTCTTTTTTTTTTTTTTTTTTTTTTTTTTTGGTTAAGGCGTTCACATCTGCCAATAACCTAGATGAGTCGAAGAGACAAGAATTTAAGTATGTGGATGTTGTGTGTGTCAAGTCAATTAGTGCTTGTCTAATAGACTCGGTGTCTAACGAAAACGTGAACATCCGAATTCGTCCACCAACTAGCAAATAGCATATAACTACACAAGACTAATCAAGTTATTATGGGGACCCAATGGCTGAATTTAGTACTTTATGCAGTTATAGCCAATTAAGTTCACATGATTCATAATAACATTCAAATTCACATTTCATGCAATAACGATTCAGATAGCATATGAGTCTCCATGAAGGTTTCTTTTAAAGGATAATGCCGTCAAAGCGTACTAGCATGCAATCCATCATGAGGGTTCTACCATACAACGCATACAATAGTCCTAGCATCAGATATACTAGCATACAACTCTCACATGGCATATCTCTAATATATATAAGTTCGTGAACTAACCAACACAACCCATACGGTGCAAAGTTGACGGGGCAATTTCACACAGTCTTGTCATTCCCACCGAGGTAGGAGACTTAGGACCTTGTATGGTGCATGGTTTTCATACCCAATCAAATTAATATATTCGCAACATGTCATTTCCTGGTTCCTAACACGTTTCACATACATAACTAATCATGCAATTCTATGCAACCTATGTTTACACCAACACTTCGATGATTAATCAATTTAGGTACCCTAAACATAGGATTAGATTCTCAAATCTTAGCATGCATAAACACGTATGTTTTATAAACATTTTTCATGAAATGATCAGAAGCAAACATATTATTTATCATCGTTAAAATGGTTCAACAGTTGCTCACATACTAAAATATAACTGGCAACACGCTGATTTTGTGACAAAAGGACCGAGGTCTAAAGAGAAATCCAATTAAGAGCCCACCGCCATATTAAAGGTAACACGTAGCAGTATGTTTTAGAGACGAATTACTTAGTTCTGTTACAAATTATTCAAGAAATCACATAGACAATCAAGTTCAAATTCAAGTTAGAGTTCAGTATCATACAACATATCATCATGCACTATACCTTGTTAAAGAATCCAAACAATTAGAGGGAAGATCCAACAAAATAAAAGTCTAACTATGATGTACCGAATATTGAAAAGTGATCTGCAGGATTACGCATGGCATCAAGCATGAGAATAAGAAATAGGAGGAAAAGCGCTAACGGCTTAATTCGTGAATTCGAGTAAGTGATCGGATAACAAGCTTATGACAGTCGCAACTACACATCTCAAGAATGACATGTGAGTTTAAACCGGCACTAGTAAAGATACCAGCAAGGAGGATTGCAAATAACGTAATGGATAGTATAGAATTCAGAGAGAAATATATAGCGTGCATGACAAGATTTTGCAAGGAATTCGCGTAAATAGATATCAAAATGAACGTGTCAAGGGTTATACAATCCGATAGAGTAAACTTCTCGTTAGAAAAATCTTCATTGTTTAAGCTCACTGGCATGCTCAATCTATTTGATGTCCTTGCGCTTCATGCGTCATGATTCATTTCTTGTCAAAACATTGGTTCAAATGGTTTTCAAAAGTAAGATAAAGCACGAAGGTGTTAAAAAAAGGTGTCCACAAAACAAAAACATCAGAATGTTCAAAAGCGGCTTTGGCTTGGGTTGCCTGTATATATATGCATTTTTGCTAGGGTTTAGTGCAAGTTTACCGCGGGTCAAAAGATCAAATCGGGTGTTCCATAGAAAAGAGTCGGACCTATCACCTCAGTGAATGTCAGAGCGTTCATCAAAAACAAGGCAGTCGACCCAAAAGCAATGTCCCTTAAACGAAAGTCGATCTACTTCTTAACACATGCTTAAAAAAAAAATTTGGAGTTGCTCATTCGATCAGGTGGTTCGTCATTCATAAGGGAAAATCTCTGGTTTTCAAAACCTTAATGTTCATCTGAGTCAGAACTCGCGTCTAAATCATGGCAGAAAATTCGCTTAAGAAAAGTTTTCTTCTAGACTCGGACAATTGAAAGCATGAAGTTTGATTACTTTGGATATGTCTCTTTTGGTAGGAATACGTAAGGGATATCTGTAATCTCGGAGAAAGTAGCATTAAACAGTTTTGTCGAGGACCTAGTCCCGTTAGATGGAGTTTCTCATGACGAGGCTCCTGTGTATGACTCTAAAGTCAATCCTTGGTCTGGTACTGGTCCCACATTCAATGTGCCACCAATGCTTATATATAGGGTGTACCGCAGCTAACCCACCACACTACCAGCACCTTGAAAGTGTACCAACTACCCACCATTACTAGATATTAGTCAAACCACATTGGATACTTTTATCGGAAATAGAGGACTTCAAGTTTCTCCTATACGCTTGAATGTAAAAGGGGCGAGAAATAAAACTTCAATACGTTGTACAAACAAAAGGTGTAGGTATTTTCATTCGCAATATCAGTAAGATGCGTACGGTTTGCCATTTTAGCGAAGATCGTCGAGAATTTGGCACGCGCAGTAAGAATATCATAAAGCTTCAGATTTTCAAGACGATCAAAATTTAAACATGCCACAAGGTTTAGGTTCAAGCTGGAGGTTCATCAATGGAAGTTTTTCCTGAAAATGACGATAAGGATTCGCGTACAAGAAATTTATCGATAGTTGCTATGAGAGGAGCGTAAATAAATATACAAAATGTATGGATAACTTGGTGTACTCAATGTGTAAGAAGAGTAAACATCGTTTGATCGCACAGTTAGCTATCGATAACAAGGAGTTCACGCTCGATGGGTGCAAATAGAGTTTCCATATAAAGCTTGGCATTGTTACTGCGATTGAAGCACAAGGTCGTCTTATCATCAATGGTGTTAACTAGTAGAGAAAAAAAAAGAAACTAACCAAGAGTGTAAAACCCTTCGGTTCAAAGCTTAGAAGCTTATCCAGGACATAAAGGATTAAAAAGCATGAGAATCAGAAATTGCCGGTTTCTAAGTCATGAAATGTTGGATTATGCAAACAAATATCGATAGTTCAGGCTCAGGAGATCAGTTGGAATAGTCCTTATGCTAAAGCTGGGAGTCATTAGTTTGAAAGTCAGGAAGGATTCTCACTAACATTAGCCCCATTAGAGATAAATATGCTTGCGATGTGGTAGGCAGTTTGTATAACCGTGTCGATGTTGTTGGCAACAAGTATTGGTTTGCACAAGAAAATCAGGGAGTATGAATCTTCAGAGGGTAACTTCACAAGAGCTTTCAGCCAATAAATACGCCCCGGTGCTCACGGTATATGATTTATCCAATTCGTTCATCTAACGTTATCTAGGTATCCGTCCGGTGAATGCATGTACAAGTTATCTCACGATCGTAAAGTTCCAGGGATTGATATGGTCGGCAAGATCGTAAAAATAGAATTAAGATTCAGAATGAATTCAAATCAGTCAAGAGTTTCGTTGAGAGTGTCCGTAGTTAAGGAAGACTGGTCATTGAAATACACGAGTGTGACGGTGTCCTACCAGGACCAACTTCTCATAATATGCCTCAAAAGGGTTCACGTATGGATTAGAATCCAATAGTAAAGGGGCAAAGTTAGGTGCGATAGCGTTTTTAAAGATATATAACTTCGATCATTCAGTTGAGTTCAACATGTACAACATTCAATACCACGAGGAAATTTTTTTTTTTTTTTACAGTAATAGTCCCAATACGACCATTGGCTTGCCTAGTAGGATTCTCCAGGATTTCCATATACTGCAAATTACATTTACGTGTGCACCCGTAACTGTGATTTACTTTATATGATCACCCTAGTTCCTCTTACTTCAGCTACCAAGTATGGTGTGGTCACTAACCCATGGTTATCTTGACCAGAATTTGTTAATGAGACAAGTTTTCGAGTATAGAATGCTCACTCAGATTGAAATGACCCACCGGAAGCGAGTCAGCTAGAAATTTAGCTCAATAGGATTTGAGTAGGGTTCATCACAATGACCCTAGCTTAGCTCGAAGTTAAAGAATAATTATCATACATACTGGCGTGATCGCAATCCGATACACAAAGAGGAAATTTGAGTCAACCCGCATCAGGTTTCATTGGGGTTATAAGAATTGTACTCTAGTTCTATTATTTCGACGCACCCCGCGATAAAACCGAGAAGGGAAAGATCTTAAAAGATCACAGCAAATGTGAAAACGATCAGGATAACGAAAGTTGATATAAGTGCTCCATAGGCAGCTACTTGAATTCATACCCTGCTAACTCCAGTGAAGCTAAATAATCGCGCTACTAGCACATCGAGATAACACATCCTGAATGAATGAGTTCAGAGATATACGCAAGGCAGGTATAACAAGAACCTCCTAAGCTAAGATAAAGGTTTAAGTAAAAGAAGAGGTATTACACCACCTTCTCTATGCAGCATACATCCATAATATGGGCACTATGCCCAGTTGTTCAATCCGGAATAATTCCGAGTAGTAATCAGCTCGTCAAAGGTATAAATGTGATCCTTCGATCTGATTCGACGCCTCGTTGTACATGAATGTTAACCAAGAGGTACACAACTTAGAGAGGTTAAGAAAAATGACTCAAGACCAACCGGCTCCTAGCCGCGACTATAAGGGGATTGGATGATGTAAACGACAAATCGTAAATCAAGTGCGTGTAGGAGTGAGTATCACGATGCATGAGAAAAATGTTTAAGTGAAACTAATGCAAAACAGTTACAGTCTAAGACGAATCTTAGTTCGCTGTAACCAATGGCTCTGATACCAATCTGTCACACCCCGAAAAATCCCACGCGCGATAACGCGCC